>JARGCV010000112.1:5400000-6000000 GCA_034064705.1 Bothrops alternatus | reverse complement strand
ATAGAAGTGTCCTTGGGAGGCATCACCCACAGCCACTCTGTCTTATCCGGGTTGAGCCTTAAATGGAAAATAATAATGAAAATTATATGCCGCTGAGTATAACCATGAAGTACTATGATGCCTAAGTAAAACAATGCAGGTAACTCTTCTCAACACTCAACTCTCAACTGAATTCTCCTCCTTTCTAACTAAAAAATTCAAGCTGTTCAAAATTTGGGTTTCATCTAACTTTTCAAAGATATATGTTAGAATCTACTGATATGTTCTAGATTAGTTTCCCCCCCTCTCTGTCTTTATGTTGGGTCTTAACTTTTGTCATTCCATGATAAACTAAACACAATACATAACTGTTGTAGTGATTTTGAACATTCACTTGAAAATGCAGATATCAGTCCAAGAAGACCTGCAACTATATCAGAAACATATAAATTAGGTTGTCCAACATAGATAACAATTCTGTCATTACTTTTCTTATCCAACCTCCAGGTTCTAATACTAACTTTCTGTCTGTTTCAATCCTAGGACAGGCAGAAAATTGGTATTAGAACCTGGAAGATGGAGAAGCGAAGTAATGACAGAATTGTTGGACGTTTCAATTCTAGGATTCCTCTGTCTAAATTTCCATAGTTGGGTCAATGTCCAGATCAAACACACCTATTGCAGATCATTGCCAAAACCAAACACTACCTTTAATTGTTTGTTTGATACAGAATGTACAGAATGTTCAATGAAGCAAGTGTTTACATATTCCTGCTATTCATATTCATTTCATAAGAGTAGAATTTTGATCCTAACTCTAAAAAAGAGTTGGAAGATCAGGGTATTGATTTATCATGGTGGCCTAAATTGCAAATACAAATGAGATATGAGAAAGATGCTAAAATACATAGCTTTTATCAAGACCAGGCAATGTTTGATCAGGTATTGTTGATATCAAATGAAAAGTTGATTAAGAAACTATATAATTTTCTATTAAACTTAAAAATGGAAGACAAACAAGTGAAAGAAACAATGATAACATGAGCAAAAAAATTGGGGCACAATATAGAATTAGAAAAATGGCAAAATCTTTGGGAAAGAAACTATAAATTGACAATGGCAACTACCTATAAAGAAAATTTATATTAAATGTTTTATAGATGGCATTTATCACCTGCGAGATTAGCAAAAATGTTTAAAAACATGTCTAGTAACTGTTGGAAGTGTAAGCAAAAACCAGGCACATACTATCATATTTGGTGGACATACCATAAAGCAAAAAAAATTGGACAAAAATACATATTTGATTAGAAAAGATGTTAAGAAAACATGTAGATTTTAAACCAGGACTATTTTTATTAGGTATAATATCAGAAAAATATGATAAATAAAATGTACATTTGATGTTGCATGTATTAACAGCAAGAATTGTATTTGCTCAGCACTGGAAAAATGAAGAAACATCATCTGAATAAGAGATAACCAAGAAAATACTGGACTGTGCAGAAATGGATAGACTTACACTGAAGATTAAAGAAAAAGAAGATACAGAATATTTTCAAATATTTTATCAATGGCTGGAAAAACGGGGTAGAGATTAGGAATTTAATGTATATTACCAATTGACCCAGACAACACACTGTTTACCAAGCACCTATGAATTGTAAATATAGAAAACTAATACAATATTATAGATAAAAAAATCATTTTGATCCTTTTGGAACTAAGACCAAGTCACAAGGACACTTTTCATTCATTCAGGTTTGGGCTGGATAGTCTGAGGGCATTGCAGCAATGGAAGAAACATCCCCCATGCCTCTTACATGAAGTCTCAAAAGTAGTAGATTCAAGCATAGAAAATGCCACTTTGATGACCTATTAGGCTAGGCCAGGGATGAGAAACCTTGGCTCTTTTATGACTTGTGGACTTCAACTCCAGAATTCCTGAGCCATCCCCAACCCTGGGCTAGGTGGACAAATTGTAGCCCAAAGATTTTACTTTGCTCTCCAACCTCCCATTTGCAGTCTTCTATCACCCAGAAATCAAACAATAAAATTTCAGTGGTGCAACAGTTATGTAGAGTTATTTCATTGTTATCCTTCATCACCATTTCCAGGTTGATTTTGGACCATTTGGGGTGTATTTTTAAGAGGTTTCAGAATGGGTTGAATATGAATGGGAAGTTTATGAGGTGCTCCCTAATCTTAAATGTCATCCTTATTCCCCCAGCAACATGGAATTGCCATCCCCAAATGGCAATTTTAATATTTTTGCTACTATTTTCATAAAATGTAGAAAAATTGTCCTGCCTTCCTCTCTCTCTCTCTCTCTCTCTCTCTCTCTCTCTCTCTCTCTCTCTCTCTCTCTCTCTCTCTCTCTCTCTCTCTCTCTCTCTCTCTCACACACACACACACACACACACACACACACACACACACACAGACACACACACACACACAAACCCACACATGTAAAATAATATTTTACTCTTAGGAAAAGCTTGAATCAGTACTTAAGTACTGTGGCATTCACAGAAAGTTTGTCTCATGAATGAAAGCAAAGGTTTGTCTCACATTGTGAGATCTCACATACTTATAGTGTAAAACTATGTTAATAGGCACAAGCACTACTGTATAACACATGTTACAAACTAAAAGTTGAAATCTTTATATGCGCAGGATTGTGTCATGGAGATATCTGATTTGATTCTGCATGTATTTCTTTTCTGTTTTAGGAAGAAATATTATAATCTCTCTTGAAGTCTTGGCATTCAACTGAGAAGGAAGTTTGATTACAATCCTTTTGTAGACCAGAATACTTAGCTTCCTTTTCCATGAAGAGGACACCCCTAATTTAGAACCCATCAGTAAGTGTTGGCAACCTAATTATTCTTCCCAATGTACATTATGTTATGCTTCAGAAGCACTTGGGAAGTCAAGCTGTAGTGGCTTTTGAACACTTTGCTATTTGCATTCTACACACTGTCAGTGCAAGTGGGAAATAAGAGGAGCTGAAAATTGTATCAGTTTGCAATCAGCTTCATGTTCTATTCAAATGTGCAGAGGTTTTCTGTCATTTCTTCCAAGACTCAGTCATGCAGAAGGAATGTAGAAAAAATGCTATGCAATTACTTTTCATATCTAGCTTTTGAAGCTGTTACTGATGGGGTGATTGCTGTGGGTTTTCTTTAAAATCCTTGCTGGAGTAGACAACATAGTGTTCCTCCTGTTGCCCAAACGCTTGTTGAAAAGGCCACATGACATGCATGCAAACAAGGCCTAAAAATGTGTTTACTCTTAGTTCAGGATGCCCGCTTGTTATTTTTAGGAAATGCTGCTCGACAAGAGATGTCTATGTAGCTGCCATACATGGCAGTATTAAAGAAAATTGTTTCTCATTTTTTGCCATCTTTTGTTTTCTTTTTTAATTAATCTTTTTGTGGCAAGACACACTATTTATTTGTTTTTATTTCACCTTTTCAGAAATCAAGCCTTTTAAGTTGAAGGGAGAATGATGTACTTAATATCTAACCTTTTTTTCTGTGACTCTTTTTATGTTTGAAAGTGGAATTTTTAAAAATAAACTGTTTAGAAATTACAGAATGCTGTATGTTAAGTGGCACCTGATGGTGGGAGTATGTTACTACTGTGCAAAGGAGCTTGCACTGGCTATCAATTGGTTTCCAGGTTTAAAGGTGTGTTGTTGTTTTTTTAGATTTTATTGTACAGGTAGTCCTCGACTTACAACAGTTCATTTAGTGGCCGTTCAAAGTTACAACGGCACTGAAAAAAAAGTGACTTACAACCATTTTTCACACTTAGGACCATTGCAGCATTCCCACGGTCATGGGATCAAAATTCAGACACTTAGCAACTGACTCCTATTTATGACGGTTGCCGTGTCCCGGGGTCATATGATCTGCTTTCCGACCTTCTGTCAAGCCAAGTCAATGGGGAAGCCAGGTTCACTTAACAACCGGGTTAGTAATTTGACAACTGGAGTCGTTCACTTAGTAATTGTGGCAGTAAAGTCGTAAAATGGGGCAAAATTCACCTAACAAACATCTTGTCCTGGTTACGACCGATGAAACTTCAAAAAAACTCTGAGGCTTTGTTTACCTTAAAGGATCTTTTATTCGAGTAACTTAACATCGGCACTGCATAATCGAAGACAAAAACTGAATTCCCTTCCCCTGGACACACGGTATCAAAGCACAATTCCCTACTCCAATTAACAGTCATAAATCACATTCCCCAATTAGCTTAAAGCACGGGTTTCCTGTCCAGGCCCCAATTCTTTATCAGCTCTGGGCTTAATAACCTTGATTCTCATGCTAAGTTTAGTGTTATGTCTAGCTAGCAGTGGTTCTCAACCTTTTTCAGGTTGAGACCCCACTTGCGCCGCCCATGTGCGGTGCGACCCCGGCGTGTGCGTGCATGCACGCATGCACACGTGCGACAGGCCGATCCGTGCATGCATGGCGCGCGCGCGACAAAAAAAATGGCGGACCGCGATGGGCCGATGTGCGCATGCACGGCGTGCGCGCGACGAAGAAAAAAATGGTGGACCGCGGTGTCTGGCGACCCCTGAGAAATGGTCATTCGACCCCAAATGGGGTCGCGACCCATAGGTTGAGAACCGCTGAGCTAGACTCTCATTCACACACACACCCTTCCAGCATCATCTAACTCTAAAACTGAAAGAGAAAAAGATGGCTACATTTCCATCTGTTGTCAGTTCAAAAACATCCAATGTTAGCAATGTTGACACGTCTCGCTTAGCAACAGAAAGTTTGGGCTCATTTGTGATCGTAAGTCAAGGTCTACCTGTAATACGATCCTGTTAGCTTTTCTTTTCTTTTCTTTTTTTCCAAAATATTTTATTGGTTTTATAATTTTAACAAAAAGTACTTAAGACACACCGTGGTGGTTGGGTGAACAGAAATTCCAAAATAGAAACACACATAAATAGCTCAGCTTAGTACATTCACTGTCATCTCTCTATTTCCCTCAAACAACCTTATAAGTTTAATATATTCCATTTCTATCATAAATTTCTATTTCTACTAAACCTGTTTTAAAACCTTCTCAATTTCAATTACCATAGTCAAATATTATTTTATATAAACTTGTAATTGTAGAACCATATGTATATATATCTATATTTTCTTTTTCCCCCTTAATAAAATCCATAAAGCCCATTATTATTGATTATGATAGTCTTTGAATTAACTCATTTCAATTCATTACACGGACTCCAAGTTCCATCCACTTAATTATCATATAAAGGTGTGGTTTTGATCTATTAACCTTTTATGGCTTGGATACCTGCAGGACCACTTTGTGTGTGTGTTTGTGTTCAAGTCAGTGTTGACTCCTGGTAACTGCCTGGACTAGTCCCTGCAGTTTTGTTGGCAACAGTTTTGGAAGTAATTTGTTATTGCCTCCTTCCTGGGACTGAGAGAGAGTAATTGAGCCAAGGTCATCCAGCTGTCTTTGTACCTAAAGTAGAAACAGGACTCATCATTTCTTGATTTCTAGCTAAATGTCTTAACAATTATACTAGACTGATTTTTGCAGGGCCATTTATTTCAATCTAAATTTGCCCAACAGGGATAAACTGCTCTTTGTTTTGAGCCTAGGAGTGATCAGACTGGTCCCTTTCCCCCACCTTTGCAATTAGGAGGAGGATGAAAATCAAACTGTTTTGAACCATATTTTAACTAACTAGGGAGTATTACTCCTCTTTCATCTTAGTTTTTACCACATGGGAATTATTGTATGTTGTATATTTATTACTTACTATTACACCTACTTTTATTTGCTTGGTTATTTTGTTTTTAAACTGTTTTAATTATAAATCTGATATCATCTATCTATCTATCTATCTATCTATCTATCTATCTATCTATCTATCTATCTATCATCTATCAATCTATCATCTATCATCTATCATCTATCATCTATCATCTATCTATCTATCTATCTATCTATCTATCTATCTATCTATCTATCTATCTATCTATCCATCCATATCTATCTATCTATTGTGTATCTATTATCTATCTGTCTGTCTGTCTGTCTGTCTGTCTGTCTGTCTGTCTGTCTGTCTGTCTAGCTAGCTAGCTAGCTAGCTAGCTAGCTAGCTAGCTAGCTAGCTATCATCTAGTATCTATTAATGGGGGACTCACAATAGTAATGGGGGACTTTAATTACCCTGACATCAACTGGAAGACAAACTCTGCGCCAAGTGGAAGATCAAACAGATTCCTGATAAACCTAGCAGACAACTTTGTCTCCCAAAAAGTAGAGAAGGGAACTAGGGGATTAGCCATATTGGATCTAATCCTCACTAACAGAGATGAAATGATAGAAGGTGTCGAAGCCACAGGAACCTTGGGGGAAAGTGATCATTCAGTATTGGAATTCAACATTATGCAAGTACAAGCAAGTTAAACTAGAGTCTTGGACTTTAAGAGAGCTAATTTCAATAAACTTAGAGAGAGCTTGAGAAGGATTCCATGGATGAGAATCCTCAAGGGGAAAACAACTCAATAATCTTGGGAAATTTTGAAAAGTGAAATAATAAAAGCCCAGTCTAGCACAATAGCAACAAAGAAGAAAAAGAATAGCTCTCAAAAAACCCCAGCATGGCTGTATAAAGAACTTTCTGATAAATTGAAAAATAAAAGGACAAGTATAAAAAGTGGAAAGAGGAGCACATAACTAAGGCAGAATATCAGCAAATAGCCCATGCCTGCAAAGATGAAGTGAGGAAAGCTAAGGATCAAAATGAACTAAGGCTTGCAACCAAAGTCAAAAATAAGAAAAAAGTTAAGGAAATGATTGGTCCACTAGTGGGGGAAAGTGGCAAGAAGGTGACAAGCAACAGGGAGAAAGCAGAACTATTTAACTCATTTTTTGCATTCGTCTTTACACAAAGGAAAAAAGCAGTCCAACCTATCAAAAATGGTTCCATAGAAACAGATTAGAAACACAAGTTAACATAGGCAAGAAAATGGTGAGTACCTGTCCAGCCTAGATGTGTTTAAATCACTAGGACCAGATGGATTATACCCCAAGGTTCTCAAGGAACTGGCAGATGTGATCTCAAAACCACTGAACTATATCTTTCAAAGATCCTGGAGCACTGGGGAACTACCAGTGGACTGAAAAAGAGCTGATGTAGTTCCCATCTTCAAAAAAGGGGAAAAAATGGATCCAGGAAATTACAGACCTATCAGCCTGAACTCAATACCTGGAAAGATTCTGAAAAAGATAATCAAACAACGAATCAGCGAACACCTAGAGGCAAACAAAGTCATTACTAAAAGCCAAGCATGGGTTTGTCACAAACAGATCATGCCAGACAAAACTTATTACATTCTTTGACCAAGTAACAAAATTAGTCAACCAGAGGAATGCTGTGCATATAATTTACTTGGATTTCAATAAGACATTTGATAAAGTAGATCACAACCTACTACTTGATAAGATAGAAAAATGTGGGTTAGACAACATCACCACCAGATGGATTCATAACTGGTTGACCGGCATACTCAGCATTTGGTCCTCAATGGAACTGAATCTACATGGAGGGAAGTGTATAGTGGGGTGCCCCAGAGCTCTGTTCTAGGCCCAGTGCTCTTCAACACCGTCATCAATGATTTGAATCAGGGGATAGATGGGGAACTCATCAAATTTGCCAATGACACCAAGTGGGCAGGAAAAGCCAACAGTCCAGAAGATAGGCTTAAGATACAGGAGGATCTTGACAGACTCGAACACTGGGTGCTATCTAACAAAATGAAATTCAATGATGAAAAAAGTAAGGTTCTACATTTAGGCAAGAAAAACCAATTGTACAGGTATAGTATATGGTGCCTTGCTCAATAGTAGTAATTGTGAGAGGGACCTCAGAGCCCTAATGGACAATCACTTAAATATGAGCCAGCAGTGTGCTGCAGCTGCCAAAAAAGCCAACACAGTGCTAGGCTGCATTAACAGAGGGATAGAATCAAGATCACATGAAGTTTTAATACCACTTTACAATGCCTTGGTAAGGCCACACTTGGAATACTGCATCCAGTTTTGGTCACCCGATGTAAAAAAGATGAGTTGAGACTCTAGAACTCTCTTTCTAGAGTTGAGACTCTAGAAAGAGTACAGAGAAGAGCAACAAAGATGATTAGGGGACTGGAGGCTAAAACATATAAGGAACAGTTGCTGGAATTGGGTATGTCTAGTTTAATGAAGAGAAGAATGAGGGGGGACATGATAGCAGTGTTCCAATATCTCATGGGCTGCCACAAAGAAAAGGGAGTCAAGCTATTCTTCAAAGCGCCTGAAGGCAAGACAAGAAGCAATGGATGGAAACTAATCAAGGAGAGAAGCAACCTAGAACTAAGGAGAAACTTCTAGTTAGAACAATTAACCAGTGGAACAAACTGCCTCCAGAAGTGGTGAATGCTCCAACACTGGAAGTTTTTAAGAAGAGACTGGACAGCCATTTGTCTGAAATGGTATAGGGTTTCCTGCCTGAGCAGGGGGTTGGACTAGATTAGGGCTTTTCAACCTTTTCACCCATTGTACCACTTTTAGGATATGGCAACATCTGAGTACCACCAGTTGCCTAGCAAGGTGTCAAAAACTTGATGACCAAAAAAAGGGAAAAAGTGATAAAGTACAGGTAGTCCTCGACTTACAGCAGTTCGCTTAGTGACTGTTTGAAGTTACAATGGCACTGAAAAAAGTGCCCCCCAAGCCACAGCCGAGGAAGACACATGCCTGCCTGCCTGGCGGTGCTCTTCCTCCTATCCGAGGTTTCCATTGTTGTGAGCATTTCTGATGAGGATTGGCAGCAGGGGTGCGGTGGGGGGGATGTTTGGTTTTTATTCCCCCTATCTGCTGGGTGGTTGCAGCAGGTTTTGGTCACTTCACATGATCCTGGGACATTGTGACCATCATAAATATGAATCAGTTGCCAAGCATTTGAATATAACTCACAAGACCCTGGAGAGGCTGCAACATTCCAGCTGATCGGCGCTTCTTCAGGGCTCAGCAGAAGCGCCAGGATCAGCGCCAAGCTCCAGCTGGAGCCTGGCACTGATCCTGGCGCTTCCACTGAGCCCTGACAGCCCCAAAGAAGTGCTGATCATCTGGAAAGCAGCACTGATCCTGGCGCTTCCATTGAGCCTTGACAGCCCTGCAGCTCCAGCCATCTCTCACTCAGGCTTGTGCATTGCTGCCACTGGTTCAGCTCATCCCCCTCCCCTGCTACCACTTTTCTAGGATGGTCACGTACCAATGTACCACAGGTGGTACCCGTAGCACTGGTTGAAAAGTCCTGGACTAGATGACCTTCAAGGTCCCTTCCAACTTTATTATTATTATTGTTATTGTTATTATTATTATTATGTATTTTCAGTCTTTTTATTCTCATGTTTTTTATCATGCAAGGCATTGTGAGTCACTTGTAAAATGCTGAGAGAAAAATGGATTAAATAAATATATTTCTTTTCTTGGTTTCTCAACAGTTTCAGGATGAATCTCACACTGGCAAAAGAAAAAAAAAGTTTATAGTACTTTGTTACCAAATTCTCAGGTCAGAGTCCTGAGAAAACATGTGAACCATGTAGTCCATCTTAAAGACAATTACAGGCTGTAGTTTGCTTACCAATGAGATAAGGTCATAGACAAATAGGGAGTAGAACATGCACATTATTTAGTGCATGTTCCAGTAAGTGATTTGATTTTATGCTACCTTTCATATTTCCTGTTACTAAGACATTCATTAGAATACACAGAGAGCTCAAAGGAAAGAATGCATGCACAATTTTTCTAATTCTCTTGAACGTACATACATACACACTCATGTTTATTTGAACATGAATATGAACATGAATACAGATGTTAGTGCCATTCAGTGTTCCTGCTTTGGGGGATGAATCACATGGAAACTCATGCATGCATTCAGGCAAATGGTTGTATTACATCTCCTTTAACCTTGAGCTTGTCAGACTTAGCAGCAGTTTCCCATGCCTTGGTTGTATCTTTTCTTGACTCCTGCAGTGTGCTTTAATGATGACTACTACTGGGAATGGTCCAGATATTTCAGTTAGGAAAAAAACTCATCAAAGCTAATAATGTTCCCATGGTGCCAATAGAGATTGCATATTACTTAGTAGGCACAGTTCAAATTTCTGGTATTGACTTTTAAAGCCTTAAATGGATAGGGCCTGATTACCTTGTTATTACTGCTCCAGCTATGAACCAGTTACTTAGATTAGGAAGACAAGATTTTTGTAAATCTTCCTGATCTTCAAATCAGAAGATAATATTTATATTTCAAAAATTAGTCTGAATTGTGGATGATATAATAAATCTCATGCTTGCATAAACCAAATGCAGAACTTTGGTATAGGTCAAGGATGTCAAACTGCCAGCCCGCGGGCTGGACACGTCACAAGGAAATTGCGTTCACCCCATTGCCGGCAATGGAGAAAAAGTTCCGAAATGTTGCATGACGTCAAGTGACATCACGAGTTTGACATGTCTGGTATATGTGGTACCTTGCTCAATAGTAGCAACTGTGAGAGGGATCTGGAGTCCTAGTGGACAATCACTTAAATATGAGCCAGCCGTGTGCTGCAGCTGCCAAAAAAAACAACAACACAGTGCTAGGCTGCATTAACAGAGGGATAGAATTAAGATCACATGAAGTGTTAATATCACTTTACAATGCCTTGGTGAGGCCACACTTGGAATACTGCATCCAGTTTTGGTCACCGCGATGTAAAAAAGATGTTGAGACTCTAGAAAGAGTACAGAGAAGAGCAACAAAGATGATTAGGGGACTGGAGGCTAAAACATATAAGGAACGGTTGCTGGAATTGGGTATGTCTAGTTTAATGAAGAGAAGGATAAGTGGGGGACATGATAGCAGTGTTCCAATATCTCAGGGGCTGCCACAAAGAAGAGGGAGTCAAGCTATTCTTCAAAGCACCTGAAGGCAGAACAAGAAGCAATGGATGGAAACTAACCAAAGAGAGAAGCAACCTAGAAATAAGAAGAAATTTTCTGACAGTTAGAACAATTAATCAGTGGAACAACTTGCCTCCAGAAGTGGTGAATGCTCCAACACTGGAAGTTTTTAAGAAGAGACTGGACAGCCATTTGTCTGAAATGGTATAGGGTTTCCTGTCTGAGCAGTGGGTTGGACTAGATGACCTCCAAGGTCCCTTCCAACTTTATTGCTGTTGTTGTTGCTGCTGTTATTGGGCTTTGGAAGATCAGCAAATGTTTAAGAAAAATTACAAATTTTTTAGAAACTAGAATTTAAGACATTTAGAATACAGCAAATATTCTGGCTCTGGAGAGTTCTGATGCTCTGAACCTTTATAATTATTTTGAGCTGTCAGATAAGGAGAAATGAAATGTTGGTTGTAGAGTTGGAGAAGTGCTCCAACTTGCAATTTGTAAGTGGTTGGACCTCCAGAGATAAATTGAATAACTAATGTGAGGGCTGAAGCTGACAAGTTATATAGTCCAGAACAAACAGAATTTTTGTATAAACAGGGAGGAAGCACCTTCTATTCTCAAATTAATAAAAGAGACTGCATTGACTCCAAAAGGCAGGAGAAAAAGATTTAGAATGTAAATCTTGGATCTTGCTGTCTACAGGGCCAGCTGACAAATATATAACAACCAGCTCTGACAGCTCCATTGCCAATGCTACATTACCAACTGTCAAATCATGTATTGGCCCTCTAAGGACTGTGCTTCAGTTCTATTCCTAATGAACTTGCAAAATTTCAGAAAATTTAACAATTGCCTCTCCCAAACTGGCACAAGCAAATGCAACACACCACTGTATAAGGCTCAATTTCTGGATTCTTCTGCAAATATATAACTTTTTTCTTGCTTGCAGTAAAGGAGTATAACTAGGACTATTAAGTGTTTTAGTTTATATAATTGTGTAGTTCATGGAATAATAAAGATTTATAGCTGAAGAAGGCATGGGAAGAGTTTTCAAATTTTAGAAAAAAGGAAAATAAGGTATAACTTGCTGTGAAATTATGTTTGTTGAGGGTGAAGAATGGTGAAGAAAATTCTAGCTCTTGAATTCTTGTGTACAGATGAAAACATTGTTGAAATAATTGACCAGATTCTATTGCAAAGGTAAAGAAAAATTAATCTGAAAGAGTGTGGGAAAGAAAGAAAAGTTATATAACAGGTAGCTCTCTGATGTGGAAAAACCTGGAAGAAACTGTGCCAGGAATTGGAATGTTATGAAAACAATTGGAGACTTATAAAAACACCAAACTCTGCTTATATGGGCCATATAAAACTGCAATAATACATGTATCTGGCAGTGGGACTACTTTCTACTTACATTTGCAGTATACTCTTCTAAGTGTACAAATATATTAAATATAATATTATATTATATATAATTTTATATTTATGCTCACGTGACAAATATGATTTTAGAAAGCTGACTTTCACTTTTGCATTTCAAAACATTCATAGAGTTGAAACTGTAGGCAGAAATCTCCGCCAATGTACTCATACAATGTACTCAGATATTTTTGTCATGATTTTTTTAATCTTGATCATTTCTGCTCAAAGCCCAGATGATTCTGCTAAAGAAATGGACCGAACTCATGCTAATAACCTAAAGAAATGATGGTTAGATTATGATCAATAATGGCAGAATAAAATGGAATCACTGAAGAGCTACTTCAATTTAAGAACAGCAAAAAGTTCATGTGATAGATTAATGTCTAATTTATCTGTTGTAAGTACAGCAGTTTCTACAAGCATACATCACTTATTCCTTACTCTTTGAAATAGGAGATGTTGGATCATATATAGATATGCAAATAATGTCGTTCTACACCTCCAGTAAAGAAGAGAGCAGAAACTTAGCAGGAAGTCAGAATAGTGCTTGTTGTGAGAAACATGGCTGATATTTCATTATAGTGGGCATGAAATATTTATTTTTAAATTCTCCTTGATTTGCTTGTAAGATATTTCACAGGGCTGCTAATAAATACTCATGAGTTTATAAACCCATCTACACAAGATTTACAGATGAGTCTCCATGTTCTCCTTACCTAAGAAGATGGAATACAAAGATGAAGAGAGGTTAAGTTTTATGCTCAGTTCTTTCTTAACACATTGTCCATTGTTTGCCTGAAATTGTCACATTAAATAGCCAATGAAATGAAAATATTTTATTTTACTCCTTGATGTCAGGTTGGAATAGAAAATGAGTGGAAGAGGAGAGGAGAGGAGAAGAATGGAGAGGAGAGGAGAGGAGAGGAGAAGAATGGAGTGGAGAGGAGAAGAATGCAGAGGACAGGAGAGGAGATGAGAAGGATAGAGATGAGAGGAGAGGAGAGGAGAGGAGAGGAGAGGAGGGGAATGGAGAGGAGGAGAATGGAGAGGAGAGGAGAGAGAGGAGGGGAGGGGAGGGAAGGGAAGGGAAGAGAAGAGAAGAGAAGAGAAGAGACGAGACGAGACGAGAAGAGAAGAGAAGAGAAGAGAAGAGAAGAGAAGAGAAGAGAAGAGAAGAGAAGAGAAGAGAAGAGAAGAGAAGAGAAGAGAAGAGAAGAGTTTTGTAGGATTTTACAAATGTTAGATACTTATAGTTTTCCCTTTAAATGCTAGACACAGTGCTTGTTAAAAACATTTATATAAGAAGCACTATTGCTACAAAACAAGTTATTTTTGTAAGTTTTAACATTCCACTAAATGTTTTGACAGATAATGGATTTTAATTTCTTAACAGTCCATAAAATTTGCTTAATTTTATGAATTTTTAATCAATACAGAATTTCTACTGGCAAATAATTTGGTTGAGAACTGTATGAAAATAATTAAATGCCTGCTAAATGGAACAGATTTCCTAAGGAAGTGATGGCATTCCTCTTAACTGGAAATGTTTTAAAAGAGGCTGGATGGATATCTGATGGGAATGCTATAGGATGTGTGGTTCAGTTTAATTTCTTCAGTGAGATACATTTAAACCATTGGTAATACTCAAGTTTGATGTAATTCACACCCACACAGAGAGAGAGAAAGAGAGAGAGAGAGAGAGAGAAATAATAAATTTAATCCTGTTTTCAGTTCAAGCTGTGTTGTCTTAAAACACTGCAAAAAATTACACATAATTTAACCCAATAAAACATTTCCGCCAATGTTTGGTCTCATATCATCTATTATTTGCATTAGTATTTGCATGTTGCAGGCATTTGTTCAATAACAGACACATATTTGTTTGCAGAATGGATCACAATATTTGAAAATGTATGAAACTGATGTATAGTTGCATTTCAGTTGCATACTTGATTAGTAACTGGGGATTGGATATATTGGCATTCAGTGTGAACAAATGAGACTCTCTACTCATAATTTGGAAGCTCAGGCATATATTTAACACATGTTTCCAATATGTTTGAGTCTTTATATCTATCTATCTATTTTTATTTAGGGAAAGATTATACACACAGCTTGTTTAGGAATCTGCTGAGCAAGAATACATACTGCAGCAATCATAAAATCCCTGAGAGAGAACCATAGTTAGATGGATCTCTGGCATGATATAGCAGGAGGACAATCCTCAAAGGGAAACATCAGAATCAGAATTTGTTTTCTCCGGAAGAAGATGATGAGGTTATTTACTGAAAGACAGGGACAAAGGATACATTGTGGGATGCTGGAAGACATGTGTTGGAGAAATTCTCCCAATTGAAAAGAGGATTGGTCTTAAACATAAACCTAAACTTAAACATGAAAACCAAAACTGGTAATTAATTTCACTTTAGTAATGGATTTTACACATTTTAAACATTTACATTTTATTTTTATAATATTTCCATTACTATTGATGAATACATGGTTTTCTATTCTCTCTCTCTCTCTCTCTCTCTCTCTCTCTCTCTCTCTCTCTCTCTCTCTCTCTCTCTCTCTCTCTCTCTCTCTCTCTCTCTCTCTCTCTCTCTCTCTCTCTCTGTGTGTGTGTGTGTGTGTGTGTGTCTGTCTGTCTCTGTGTTTAAAGTTAAAGAAAGAAAAAGAGAAAGAAAATGAGACACGTCAGAAGGCTAGACGACAATTTTAGTATTTTTGCTATTATTTTCACAGTGTACAAAAATTGTCCTCCCTTCCTCCCCTCCCCCCCTCTCTCCCACACAAACACACATACACACAGAGAGAGAAAATAAAGTCAAGTGAAGTGGCCAAGAAATAAAGTAAAATCTATCACTCCTTTGGCCATCCTGTGGTTTTGTTTGCTTGCTGACTGATTTCCCCAATGCAACACTTTTGTTCTTGCAAATTCCTATTTCAAAACATGAACTTACCTTCTGTAGAACAGAGATAATAAGAATAGCTTACCTCATAAAATATATGATACCAAAGAATACAAGGCAGTATCTGCAGTTACCACATTCTATAATTTTAGGCAGTATGTAATCTCCTTGTAGGTTTTCTCAAAAAAAAAAACAAAACTAAAATTTGTTAGATCTTATCAAAGTAAGATGCTGGTGAACATTGAGAAACACAAAGTTATTTCAGATTCTATCACTATAGTTCATGTGAGTAGAACTGAACATCATAGGATAGTCAATTTTTTATATGCTTTCAACAAAACCTAGATTTTCATTATTATGACAATGCAGTATTTACTGAAAAACTGTGAGGTTTTGTTTTTGTTTTGGGTGGAAATTCTACTTGGTAGTTATATTTATGAATCACTTATGGTGGCAGTGACATTGCCAGTTCTTAAAATTCATATCAGGAGAGTAAAACAAGAAAAGAAAACATTTGCTTTTCAAAGGCATTATTTCTAAGGCACATACTGAAATCTGTTTGAATAGCAGATATATTGTTCCTAACATTAGGTAGGTATATAATGGTTTCAGAGTCCATTTTACTACTTAAGAAAGTGCTCTCAGTTAATGGACACTATTGATCTATATCAGCGTGCCTGGCTGAGGAATTCTGGGAGTTGAAGTCCACAAGTCATAAAGGGCCAAGTTTGAAGAACCCTGGTCTATATGCTTCAGGATTCATTACATTGTTTTTCAGCGTTTCTTCTTGATTTGAAACACAGTTTTTCCTCCTACCAGTGCCTACATTAAAATTTCTTGGATTAAACTTATACTAGAACATATTAATAAAAGAGAATATTTGGAACTCAGGGTTGATCTGTGGGGTCCTTGATGCTTCCTGAGCTTGGCTGTTTTCTTGCAGAGATTGCTCAACTAGGTAACATCATTAGTGCTACAAGGGAGTGAGATTTCTAATACTGATGTCTGCAAGGAAACAACCAAACTCAAAAAGCAGCACGGACCTCACCAGCAGGACATTTTGTAGGTAAACATGTATTATTCTGCTGACAATTGCTTATCTTTATCCCTGGGGATTAGAGTTGTACCCAAAGTTATATGAGCATAAAAATCTTGTTTTGCTTATGGTGCCCATCTGAAAGCTTTTTTTCCCTGGATATCTCAGGATAAGCTCTGAGTTCCAACTGGAGCAAACATCAGGTTCTCAATGGCTCCTTAGAAGTCAGTAGAGTAAAACAATGCTTCATTTCCAAACAATACCTTTCCTAAGACTTGACCAAAAGTGAGGGTCTTATCTATCACTGTAAGTATCAAGGAACTTGCTCCTATGTGGAAGAATCTTTTAAGATTGGTGGGGCAGAATGTGGGGTGAGGACTTAAGCATGCAATGAATGGAGCCAGTGCCCAAAGGGATTGAAACCCTCCTTTGCTCACAATGAATGAAAGGTTTCAAGAAGGTCAGGAGCTTGTTTAGCAGAGAACAATGAGAAATCAAGATCACATGAAATGTTAATACCATTTTACCATGCCATGGTAAGGCCACACTTGGAATACTGCATCCAGTTTTGTTCACCATGATGTAAAAAAGATGTTGAGACTCTAGAAAGAGTGCAGAAAAGAGCAACAAAAATGATCAGGGGACTGGAGGCTAAAACATATAAGGAACAGTTGCTGGAATTGGCTAAGTCTAGTTTAATGAAGAGAAAGACGAGGGGGGACATGATAGCAGTATTTCAATATTTCAGGGGTGCTACAAAGAAGAGGGAGTCAAGCTAAGCACCTGAAGGCAGAACAAGAAGCAACAGAGAAGAGAGAAGCAACCTAGAACTAAGAAGAAATGTCCTGACAGTTAGAACAATTAACCAGTGGAATAACCTGCCTCCAGAAGCTGTGAATGCTTCAACACTGGAAGTTTTTAAGAAGAGACTGGACAGCCATTTGTCCGAAAGGGTATAGGGTTTCCTGCCTGCAAGGGATTGGACTAGATGACTCCAAGGTCCCTTCCAACTTTATTATTATTATTATTATTATTATTATTATTATTATTATTATTATTATTATTATTATTATTATGGATCATCGCACAGTCAGACAGATGTTCAGACTGGATTTGGCATTTCGTCTACCTATCGAGTCCTTACCAAGGATCTGGGATAGGCAGATGTGGATGTTTGATGTTATTACAAATATCATCGGAGGATAGCGGCGGTTCCTAGTAAGGCCGCCTTTTGCAATTGACTAATGGCAAATTGGTCAATGCCAATGGTGTTTAAGTGGTGCTCGAGTTGTTTTGGGATTGCACCCAAGGCACCTATTACTATTGGTACTACCCTTGCTTCCTTTTGCCAACAGTCTTTCTATTTCTATTTGTAGGTCTTTGTATTTTGTTATCTTCTCCAGTTCTTTCTCGTCTATTCTGCTGTCTCCAGGTACTACCACGTCCAGTATCCAGACTTTTTTGTCTTTCTTATATAATAATAATAATAATAATAATAATAATAATAATAATAATAATAATAATAATAATAATAATAATAATAATAAACTTTCCTAACTGCCCAAATAGGCTTCTATTCACAAAGTCATGAATACAATTAAGATTTGTTTACATAATTGAATGCACAGTGAATGTTGGATCAGGCTGCAAAAAAAGACTGGCAGCTGCTTTGAAGGTTTGTTGACAGGTACTATATTTATACCTTGGCACACTGCAGCCTTGTGCAATCTTCAATTTATAAGGCAAATGTCATACAGTTGTGCTGTTATAGCAATTCCGATAAAGGTCACTGAGGAAAGAAGGCCACTGGGCTGTAAGAAAGGAATTTTTATTTTTATTTTGGTTGTCTTCTTCTTTACATATAGCTTTTGAGGCTTTCTCTTTTAATATGTTGCTAATGATAGGCTGATTGATTGACTGATTGTTTTTAATTCTGCTATCTATTTGTTAAAATCAACCAAAATTCCATAAGCATTGCAAAGTTTAATTTAACCCACAAGAAAAAGATTACGGAATCACAATAAAACGGTCCAATAGATATGGCAGGACATCTTTGAAAATGTCCATACAGTATTATTTATTCATTTATTTAGGGTTTTGATTTGCTTGGGTTTGGTTTAAATGCCTTATATACTACTCCCACAAGACACAACTTTTAGTGGCATATATTCCACAGTCCAGTAATTGGATTAAAACAAATAAGCCTGCAAACGAAGAACGATTAAAGCAGAAACAAAACAGTGCAACATAGCAGTCAAGAATAAATCTTCCTAATAGAAATTAGCCCCTAGCTATGGCTGACCAAGGAGTCACTCAGTTGTCTGTGCCATTCCCAAAACACTCCCAGAAGAAGCAAGACAAACGATCAGAAGGTTCACTGTTATTAAAAGCAAACACTGAGAAGTTATTTTTTTAAAAAATACCATAATAAACTTAATCTTCAAAAGAAAACATCCAAAACAAGGGTCTGAAAGAGACAAAACAAACAAAATTAACCTGGCACCAAATGATAGCTATACAGAAGCTTCTGTAGGGAAACAATCATAGAGATGAAGGAATGCCTAAAGAAGAGCCTAAAATCCTAAAAATCTTCAATGGAAAATTTAAAGATTTCTCATCTTTGGATGATTTTAAAGTCCAATACAAGATAATGTGGAAGAAGGTGCTCTCTTACCCTCTACTTCTATACCGGTAAAATTTTATAGGACCAAACCTGCAATTTGTACTAGAAAATTAGTCAGAAATAATTGCAGGCAAGACAGGACCAGTGGTGGGATTCAGCCGGTATGCACTGGTTCAGTAGAACCGTTACCTACTTTCTCTTGAGTTTGGTGAACTGATTGTTAAAATGGCACTTGAAAAAAGCGGAGTTTTTTGCGCACCTGCTTCGCACTCACCCAGTGTCTGCCATACTCTCCACAGCACACTGCAGCTGATCTAGGTGTGGTGAGCACGGCTAATGGGTGAGTTTTCAGCAGTGCTTTGGTACCTGACCAGCCACCTCGGGTCAGCTGCAGGCACACCGTGGAGAGCATGGCAGACATGGGGTGAGTGCAAGGCAGGCGTGCACATGGACTCTGCTTTTTTTGGTGCCCTCCTGAGAGGCGCCATGGCAGTTGGTTGGTGGACACACCACGAATGGTGATTCACCATCCCCTAAACCCTTCCACTGCCAAAGTGGATCCCGGAGAAGCAGGGAGAAGAAAGAGGAAAAGGGGCTGAGTAAGAAGCAAAGCCGTCCTGGCTGGTCGGGCACCAAAGCACTACCAAAAACAGTGTATGCCTGCAACACATTCGCCCTGCATCCATCATGCTCTCCACACCTCAGATCAGCTTCAGCACACTGTGGAGAGCATGGTGGATGTGGACTGAGCACAAGGCAGGCACGTGCATGGACTCCACTTTTTTCAGTGCCCTTCTGAGAGGTAGCATGGTGATTGGTCAGCAGATGTGCATGAATGGGGATTCACCATTCCCCAAACCTTGCTGCTGCAACTCCCGTGTTAAGCATGGCTAACACAGGGCGAGCATGTGGCAGGCAGGCACATGCACACTGCTTTTTTCCATGCCTCTTCTCACTCGACCGCTTTCCCTCTTTTTTTCTCCCTGCTCCTCTTTCCCTCATGCTGGCTGCTCCACTTCCAGTCTCTCCATTGCAGCTTGGGATCCACTTTGGCAAACTTCTTTGTTTGTAGAACAAGAAATGTTTTGGGAAGGGAGGACATCTGAGCGATGGTGGATAGGACAAGCTCTTCAGCTCTAACATGCTCCTGCACCCCCCTCCCCAGCCAGCCAACCATCATCACCTGACCTACTCCTCACCTAGACAGCCAGTTGGCATAAAGCCTCACCACTCTTCTACTCCTCCTTGTCCTCCCCACTCAAACAGCCATTAGCTGGGTGCCTTAGCTCTGTCTGAGTTGAAGAAAGCAGAGGTGCAGCAATGGGATTGCTCTCAAACAATAAGACCTGGGTGTGCTGCTTGCTCGTATGTGTCTGCCTTATTGAGAGCAATCCCACTACTGCATCTCTGCTTTCTTCAAAGCAGCCGCTTGAGTGAGGAGGATGAGTTTTGCTGCTGCTGGGCCATGCCTGCACTATGCCCTGCCACTGCCTCCCCAGCTCCACCTTCATCGCTGGTGGCAGAGTGCTCCATCCTGGGTAGGAAGCAGTGGCAACACTGAAGCGCTCCATCCAGGGGGGTTGGGTGGAAGCAACGGTGATGGCAGAGTGCTCTGTCCTGGGGGGAAGCAGTGGCAGCAGTGAAATGCTTTGTCTGGGGGGATTGGGTGGAAGCATGGCAGCAGCAGAGCTTTCTGTCCTGGGGAGGAAGCATCGGAAGCAGTGAAGCACTCCATACAGGACAGCTAGGTGGAAGCATGACGGCAGTGGAGCTCTCCGTCCTGTGGGGGAAGCAGGGGTGGCAGTGAAGCGCTCTGTCCAGGGAGGGTTGGGTGGAAGCATGGTGGTATCTGTCCGTCCTGGGGGGGAAGCAGCAGCAGCAACAGAGCACTCTTTCTTGGGGCAAAAATCAGCATAGGGAACCGGTTGTTAAATTATGAATCCCAGCACTGGATGGGATCTCTATTCCAATTAGGCATAATATAAAAAAAAAGATAGATTTTTTTTAATGTCCCTGTAATGCCTTGCATTGGGGTGGAGTTGGGGAGACTGAATGAAGGTGAGCATTTACTGGCTGGATGCCCTTCCTGATACCTACATGAAGCTCACAGCAGATATTTTACCTTTACGCCCAGAAAAAGAAATATCTGCCGCTACCTAGGATCAAATGCACAGCTTCCTGATTGTGAGGTGAAAGCTTCACATCTAGGCCACCATGCTGCTTAAAAACAAGATAGAATACAAACATACGTGGAATCTCCAGTAAATTCAAAGTAATGGATATTGATTGTTTATTTGGGATATTAATAGTGACCACACTACCACTCTATGAAAAATACTTACCAAAATCCAAAGTAGTGGTGTGGATTTGTTAACAACCAGTATGATCTATTTAATGTCCTTGGTCCTATTAATATAACCCACCTTCCTAAATTAAACAATATACATAGCTAATTAAAAGAGATGGACACAAAATGAAAACTTTTAGACTTTTACATGAATTTAACTTATTCTTATCTTCTCCTACAGAATGCTGATAAGTGAATTCATCAAGCAGTATTCATACAATCATAGAAATTGAAGGGGTAATTTTGAGTTGAACTTCTTGTTTAGTGCAGGTATTGAAATGATAGCATCCCAAATAGATGACAATCTAGCTTCTGCTTCAAAATGTCCAGTGAGTGAGAGCCTATCATGTCTCCCTGTTTCTGCTATAAAGCTATTGTTCCAGTTACGAAATGTGTTTTTTCCCTCTGAGATTTAATCGAAACCTGATTTCCTGTGAATTAGATATTTTTTAAAAAATGCCCTGAACTCTAGAATGATGGAGATAATTCTTGATTTCATGTGATATCCTTTCAAGAATCCTATAATTTCCACTCAAAGTCTTCTCTTCTTAAGGCTAAACACTCCTGGATACTTCAACATTCCTCTTTTCTGATCTGTTCTACAGTAATTGGTTTGAATTTTCCAGCCTGTAATCAGCTACTATTCCAATATTCTTTTCTGGTTGAAATTTAATCATTACCACATTTGAATCTTGTTTGAAACCAATTTGTGGGCTGGAAGAAGAGAAACAAAATTAAATAAATTAAAATCTACAAATTTGCCAATCCCATTAATTTAGCTAGTGTTCTGTCTGGCCCCTCTCAGCTTAGTAAAATCCACATGAATATTTCTTTAAGAGTTTTATTTAACACAGTTCAAGAAATACATTTCAAAGTAAGATGCTGGCAGTTCATTCCGGAACGGCCGAGTTTGACATATGTACATTCAGCTTAACACTGCGATCCCCCCTTCCAAATAACTCACTCTTTATCTCTTAAGTTGTCCAAGACATCATTAATCTTCCGTACATTCCAAAAACCACAGAAAACTGGGTTCAAACTAACTCGGTGATGCATCAGGCTGCGTCTTGATATAAACGTTGCTCGTGACAAAGAATTAGTCCCGCCTTCACCTTCTAATATAGTTTTCAATACGTCACTTCCTTTTTCCACGTAACTGACACCTCCGCCTATCAAACCTTCGGAATCTCGGATCAATCCATCTATCTTCCTGTTCCAAATCTGACCCCTCACTTTGAGAATCCGACCCAGACTGCCTGTAAATCTCCTCCCTGTCAGTGTCAGCTGCCGGGAGGGGAAAATACCCAGAGGGGCCCGGCTGTTCTTCGTCATCCTCTGAAATGTCCCCAGCCGGTCTAGAGACACCCACAATACTATCCCCCCCTGCAGGCCCCTCCCCCTGGGTCTGTCGTAGGGGATGTGGTTTGGAGGGAAACGCAGTATGAAAATCCCAAATTAACCCAGGAGCCTCAATATCATGAGCATCCACCCAACAACAAGCGTCTGGCCCACCCCCGGTCCAAGTAACCAAATATTGGAAGCAATTGTTGAGCCATCGGGAATCTCGGATGCCGGACACCTCCAACCGGGAAACAGGAACTTGAGCACGGCGAGCTGTCGGGCCCGGATCAGGAGGTCGAAGCGGAGAATTAGAGTTGACAGGAACAAGCAAGGAGCGATGAAACACGGGATGTACACGAAGAGACCTAGGCAAAGTCAAACGATAGGTCACCGGATTGATGACCGTCTCCACAGGAAAAGGACCCAGGAAACGTTGATCAAGCTTGCGGTGAATTCTCCCAGGAAACAAGTACTTGGTGGAGAGCCAAACCCGATCTCCAACAGCTAACGGCGGCGTGTCGCGACGAGAGTGGTCTGCAACCCTCTTGTAGTCTTCCTTGGCCTTAGTCAAGTGGTGCTTAACCATCTCTTGGACTGACTGGAGTTTGGTTAAATAGTCCTCTGCAACTGGAACTGGAGAATCAAGGAGCGTGAGCGGGAAAAATCTGGGATGATAGCCGTAGTTGGCAAAAAACGGAGTGGTCTGAGTGGAAGTGTGCTGAGAGTTGTTGAAAGCGAATTCGGCCACGGAGAGATATTTGGACCAATCGTTCTGTTGGTCGTTGATGAAACAACGCAAATACTGCTCCAGGATGCCAATCACTTTCTCTGTACCCCCATCAGTTTCTGGGTGTTGCGTGGAGGCTAGATTAACTTGGACTTGAAGCGCAGACATGAGTTCTCTCCAGAACTCCGAGGTGAATTGGGTTCCTTGGTCGGACACTATTTTGTCAGGCAAACCGTGTAGCCGGAAGATATGTTGAATGAACAGCTGAGCAGTGACCTTGGCTGTCGGTATTCTTCGGCAAGGAATGAAATGTGCCATCTTGGTCAGCATGTCCACCACTACAAAGACAACGGTGTAGCCGGCAGAAACAGGTAGACAAGTCAAGAAGTCCATGGAAATAGCCCCCCAGGGTCTCTCCGGTGTGGGCAAAGGCTGTAATAATCCCGGAGGGGCTCCTGTGGCATGTTTTGCCTGACGGCACCGTACACAGGAATTCACATAAGAATGAACATCATGGCGAAGTCTGGGCCACCAAAAAGTCCGAGACACTAAGTGGAGAGTCTTAAAACGACCAAAATGACCCGCCGCAGGGTTATCATGGCATTGAGTCAGGATGAGACCACGGAGTGGGCCTGCTGGCACATATAACAGGTTGCGGAAGCGTAATAGACCCTCGGACAAAGTCCAAGGTGAGTCGGGACCCACCTCTTGCCTCCTCTGTGCCGCAAAGTCATCTAGTTGTTGCGCTTCCCGAATCTGTCGTCGTAGATCTACCGGATCATGCACGGCTGCGATCGATTCGACAGGCAGAATGGTTCGAAGCGGCAAGGGGTCCTTGCTCTGTAGATACTCAGGTTTACGGGACAAGGCATCTGCTCTTTTGTTGTACCCTTTCGGAATGTTTTGAAACGCCTGTTGCTCGGCATCACCCCACTGGAACTTAATGCCTTTCCGTAACAGTCGAGTAAGGGGCACAGTCAAGGTAGAAAACCTTGGAATGAATATCCGGTAATAGTTCGCAAATCCCAAAAGTCTTTGGACATCTTTTGCTTTACACGGTGGTTGCCACGTTTGCAAGGCTTCAACCTTGCCAGGATCCATGGCGATGCCTTGTGGAGAAATCACATGTCCCAGAAACTCAATGGTGGTTTGATAGAATAGACATTTCTCTAACTTGGTGTAAAGGTGATGCTCTCTCAAGTGTTGCAGAACTTGCCGGAGATGCTGGAGATGAGTTGCTCGTGACGGGGAGTAGATCAGGATGTCATCGAGGTAAACCACCACGAATTGATCTAATAAATCTCGGAAGATGTCATTCATGAAATGTTATAATACGGCCGGAGCATTGGTGAGTCCAAAGGGCATGACTGTATACTCAAAATGACCATACCTGGTCCCAAACGCGGTCTTCCACTCGTCCCCCTCTCGGATGCGAACCAGGTTGTAAGCACCCCGTAGATCTATCTTGGTGAAGATGGCCGCTGATCGGAGACGGTCCATGAGTTCAGGAATCAAAGGCAGAGGGTACCGGTTGCGCACCGTGATGGCATTGAGCTTGTGATAATCACAGCATAGGCGTAAATCTCCGGTTTTCTTCTTCACGAATAACACAGGAGCTGACAAAGGTGAGGAAGAGGGACGAATGAAACCCCTGGCCAAGTTTTTGTCCACAAAGTCTTTTAATGCGGCCAACTCGGGTTCTGACATAGAGTAAAGGCGTCCCCCTGGAAGCTTGGCATGTGGCAGCAAATCAATGGCACAGTCATATGGTCTATGCGGAGGCAATTGGTCTGCCTCTTTCTCACTGAATATATCTGCAAAGTCCGCTAGGTCGGCCGGCAAGGTGATGTTAGGGTGGGATGGTAGCTGGGCTGCGCAAAATTGGCGTACGTGGTCCACGCATTGCAAACTGGGAAATGAAACAAAGTTCTGGGACCACACCACACAAGGATCATGGGTTCTCAACCAGGCTAGGCCGAGAACTAAGGGGAAATGAAGTCCCTTGGTAACATAAAATTGGATGGCTTCTTCATGTTGTCCTATGACCAGGCATATGGGCTGGGTCATGAACTTGATCGGTCCAGACAACAACTCACGACCATCAATTGTCTCAACCAACATAGGCGGTTTAACAGAGCACAAAGGTATGGCATGCTGACGAGCGAAAGCTTCATCCATGAAATTAGTGGTGGCTCCAGAATCCAACAAGGCGTGTGCCGGAATGCCCTGGGCATGGTTTCCCAGAATTAGATTGGTTGCTAGGATCAAATGTCTCGGAGGACCGGGGTCTTCATCTGCAGAACTTGAACTGGGTTTGGCGCCTGCCCGACCCAACGTTTCCATTAGGCCGAGCTCTGGCCGTTTCCCGGCAAGGTGGCTTGAAACTGCTGAGTGGGAGGTCGAGCTGGAACAGGAGTAGGACCTGCCGTACCACGTCGTTTCTGGGGGCAGGCCATGACGAAATGACCCATCTCTCCACAGTACAGGCACAATCCCTCAGTTCTCCGTCTTGCCTTCTCAGCCTCGGTCAAGCGAGATCTGGCTGCACCAAGATCCATGGGCTCATCTCTGGCCATGGGTACAGGACGCCTCTCAGTGTAAGCCGGCAGTGGTTGGAAAATACGTCTGGGTGCCGGAATGGGTGGAGTGATAGGTAGGGTCTGGAATCCTCTGCGTGGTGCAGGAACTGGCTTGGCACTTCCGGTGACTGGAACCATCTGTTTGACCAGGCGAGCATCCGTGGCTTGCATTTGCGCCTCAATAGCCAAACAATGTTGATATAAGGCATCCAGGGTCGCAGGCATTACAGTATGTCTAAATTCAGACAAGAGCTGGGAAGACAGGCCATCTTGAAAGATTTCCATGAGAGCCTCTTCATTCCAATTAATTTCTTGAGCTAGGCGGCGAAAATCTGATATATATTCCGCTACGCAGCGCGTTCCTTGACGTAGCTCTCGTAGCCGCCTGGTGGCATTTTGTCTACGAAGGGGGTCAGCAAATTCTCTTTCCATCAGCTGGCAGAATCCTGCATAATTGCGCAGGACAGGATCTTGTCCGTCTATCAGAGGAGATGACCAATCAGCAGCTGGACCAGAGAGCAAACTTAAAATAAAAGCCACTTTAGTTTCATCAAGCTGGAAATCTGCTGGCGTTGAAGCAATGAATGTTCTGCATTGGTTTAAAAAAGCTGGAAATTTACTACGCTCTCCAGTAAACTTATCAGGCAATGCTAAATAACACCTGCTTCTTCTGGGAGGAGGAGCTGGAGTCACTGTGGCTTGCTGAATCTGTTGCTGCAAATTACCAATTTGCACCTGAAGACCTTGAACTAGTTGAGACAGAACAGGATTATCAGCTAGAAACTCCTCCATGACGTCACTGGACTTGCGCAGTACTGAAAGCTCGGACTATGGTTTTTTTTTTTTTTCTGGGTCACGAGCAATCTGTTCTGTCTGGCCCCTCTCAGCTTAGTAAAATCCACATGAATATTTCTTTAAGAGTTTTATTTAACACAGTTCAAGAAATACATTTCAAAGTAAGATGCTGGCAGTTCATTCCGGAACGGCCGAGTTTGACGTATGTACATTCAGCTTAACACTGCGATCCCCCCTTCCAAATAACTCACTCTTTATCTCTTAAGTTGTCCAAGACATCATTAATCTTCCGTACATTCCAAAAACCACAGAAAACTGGGTTCAAACTAACTCGGTGATGCATCAGGCTGCGTCTTGATATAAACGTTGCTCGTGACAAAGAATTAGTCCCGCCTTCACCTTCTAATATAGTTTTCAATACGTCACTTCCTTTTTCCACGTAACTGACACCTCCGCCTATCAAACCTTCAGAATATCGGATCAATCCATCTATCTTCCTGTTCCAAATCTGACCCCTCACTTTGAGAATCCGACCCAGACTGCCTGTAAATCTCCTCCCTGTCAGTGTCAGCTGCCGGGAGGGGAAAATACCCAGAGGGGCCCGGCTGTTCTTCGTCATCCTCTGAAATGTCCCCAGCCGGTCTAGAGATACCCACAACAGCTAGTGATTTGCACACATTGCTGATTCCATGAAATAGTTGACATTTTTGAAATATGAGGGAAAATTAACTATTTTGAATTGGGGAAGAGAGAGACAAGTTATACAGTAGGTATGCCATCCAAATCATAGCTATATCTCACATCTTGGATTCATAATAAGGAGTGGTTTATTTTCTCTGTAAAAAATGGAATTAGCAAAAATATCATGAAATAGCTAATCTTGCAAGATATGTCTCTTCTTTGGAAAGGTCCCATGAGAATTCAGTTATTAAAATAAAAAAGTCATATATTTATATTTGATTGCTATTTTACCTGCTTAAAAAAAATTAACTGTTTTGGGTGCCAGTGTTGTAATTCCTCCCCAAAAGGTTGCTGACTCATTTTATAGAGCTTGGAAGGACAGGTTCTTGCTTCAAGAAGAGTAAGTTCTATATTTCAATGCTGGAGAAGCTGTAAAGGGGGAAGATTTAAAGGCAAATACATAGCAAAGCTTTATATAACTGTTTAACTTGCAGATACTTAATTTAGATTTAGGATGAGTTGCAGCAAGGCATAAAAATATTTTGACTGATCAGCAAAACATCTTAAATAATTCTTTGCATTACAGCTAACTTTGAATACACTTCACAATTTTATTATTATTATTATTCCAGCTCTTTCTTCCAATAAACTAGAATGCTTTATTAGATGCTTGTGACAGGAAACTAAAAATGTACTGCATATCTTCTGAAATTCTTCCCAGTCTCCTTACCAACTATGATATAAGACATTCCTTCTGCATAACAAAATAATGTATTTTGAAATAATAGAAAAAATATGTATTATGTGGGGTCCTTGGTGCTCTCTGAGTTTGGTTGCAAATGATGCTACTAGTTTGAGTAATGAAACACCTGCAAGATAACAACCAAGCTCAGAGAGCACCAAGGACCCTTCATTTCAACCCTGATCTTCAAATGTTCTCCTGTATCAATAATGTATTGTGTCTATGTGCACTTTATTTCCATGGACTAATGAGGGTGCCTACATATCTGTTTTCTCTCTATGTGTGTCTGTGAAAGTCTAATAAGAGCATGGAATATATGCAGTATTTCTCTCTTTTTTAAAAAAAATTTTATTAAGTATATATTTGTGTTCTGTCTGGCCCCTCTCAGCTCATTAAAATCCACATAAATATGTCTTTAAGAGGTTTATTTAACACATTTCAAAAGAATTCACTTCAAAGCACGCTGCTGGCATTTTGCTGGCAGAAACAGCCAAATCTCATGTATTTACATTTAGATTAACACATGCTCCTTCCACACCTTCCAATTAACTCACTCTTTCTTTATCACATTGTCCAAGGCCTCATTATTCTCCCGTAGATTTCCAAAACATCAGAAGACTGAAGTCAAACGCACGGTTCCAGATATCAGGCTACTCCTTGATTAACGTTGCTCGTGACAAAGGCGTAGTCTCTCTGTCCCCTTCTAATATAGTGTCCGATACGTCACTTCCCCTCATTACTTCCTTTTTCCACTTAACTGACACCGTCGCTTATCAAACCTTCGGAATCTCGGATCAAGCCATCTATCTTCTTGATCCAAATCTGACCCCTCACTTTGTGAATCTGATCCAGACTGCCTGTAAATCTCCTCCCTGTCTGGCTCAGCTGCCGGGAGGGGAAAATACCCAGAGGGGCCTGGCTGCTCATCCTCATACTCTGACACTTCCCAAGCTGGTCTAGGGACACTCACAACAATTTGTAAATGTAAACAAAGGAAAAATTCAAGTTGAATGCTACCCAACTTACAAGTTAGAGAACAAAGGCCCATGCATATCAAAAGAGTGTACAATGTATTGATAGAAATTGACTCCGAAACTGAACTAGTCAAGGATTGTATGATAAAGTGGGGACAAAATTTTGGGCAACCTATCATGATGGAAACGTGGGAGAGAATTTGGGTGAAAAATGTAAAATTTATGCAAGCGCAACATTTAAGAGAGAACTTTTACAAAATGTTTTATAGATGGCACCTAGATCCGAAAAAACTATCATATATCTACCCTGACCTCCAACCTAAATGTTGGAGATGTGAAAGTATGGAGGCTATATATTTTCATGTATGGTGGACCTGTAGAAAAATTAAAGCTTTTTGGAGAAAAATATGGTGGACACTTCAAACCATCTTGAAAAAGCGTATTGAATTTCTACCTCAGTTGTTTTTGTTAGGGATCATAAAAGACTGTAACACCATAGAGACAAACTTAATTTTGAACTTGATCACAACAGCGAGATTGTTGGTGGGACAATACTGGAAGAAACCAGAATTACCATCTATTGAAGAATGGACTTTGAAAGTCATAAATATGGCAGAAATGGCTAAAATATCTGCATATTTGAAGGATCATTCAAATGAACAATATATGTTGGACTGGAAAAAATGGATAGGCTACATACAACAGTATTTCTCTCTTTTTATGTTGTCTGTGTGTCTGTATGTCTGTGTACACTAAAGCACTGAGCTTTAGAATGCAACTATACAATGATACTGCCCAAATGCCTTTCCCATAGTTTTTCTTAAGTTCCTTGAGCCCCATCTGAGCCCTGTCTCTCTTTTGCTGACTTTGTATTCTACCCACCCGAAAAAATATTGGCCCCATTTCATTGCTGGAGTTATCCTGTTGACAAAGAGTTCTACGTTCCTGCATATATTTTCTTCACAACTTTCCTTTGGCTTGCTTATAAATTTTATGAGGTACAGGAACAGCTATAATGCAAAATTCTATCCGTTCTCATTTTTAATCTTCATGACTGAATCAATATTAACCTTCTTTGTATGCACATATGGTATATATATATAGTGAACGTTTTACGTTCATTTCAATATTTGAGGCTATAAGCTTAGGGGAAGAGTTGGCTTTGCCGATCCATTGTAAAAGTGTGATTTTGCAACAAAATACAGTAGGCAAATTGTAGATGGACCCAGTAGTTGACCTAAGATATGAGGCTTGGTCTACACATCCTATTTGCCCTGGTGCAAAGTCACCCCACTAATTATTTGTCAAAAACATGAACATTGTTGTCCTCAACCCACATTGGCTTGGCCTGAAGGCAATCTCCTCTTGCATTTTCTTTTTTTGCTTCAAGGGGTGTTTGGGGTTGTTGTTTTGTATATTGTTTTTAAACATCTGCCAGCAGAAACTGTGCTGTGCAGTCAATTTTATGGATGGTAATTGCTTTGTACCTAGTGAACATTAGATTGGTCCAGTAGTGGGATTCAAATAATTTAATAACCTCTGAAATCACAGAACCCTTAAGAGGCACATATGTAAAAACCAAGCTAGGGAGGGGAGCTCCCCTTTGCTTTTCTGCCTTAAAATCCAGAGTAGACACTCAGCTTCTTACAAAAATCATACCGATAGCTACGGTATCCTCAGCTGATCAGGAGGAAAATATGTCTGCTCTGAATTTTAAGGCAGAAAAACAAAGGGGTGTGTGACAATTTCAAAGGAAATCCTGGAGAAAAAGAGCAAAACTCTTCTGTTTGCCGTCCAAAGCAGGTGCTGAGGCCAACCCTGCAGGAAGCAGATCCACTTCTCAAGGGCTTTGCAGAACCATTGAGGAAGGGGAGCCTGGCTTTCCTTGCCCAGATCCAGCTGGCATAGTTTTCTCGGAACTTATCATCCTTCCATATGAAGCATCCTTCTTTTCCTCCCTTCTGCCAGGAGGAAAGCAGCAGAAAACGGGGCTGCCATTTCCAGAATGGAGAAGGGAGACGCGGGCCGATGCAGTGTGGCAAGAAAGTGCATGCAAGAAAGTGTGGTGGCTGTGACAGAGGGCTGGCAGAGAGCTACCAGGGCTGGCAGAAGGAAGCGGCAGGAGAGGCTTGCACAGATTTATCATAACCGGTTCGCTGAAATTCAACAAAAAATTAGGTATTGGTTCTGCCGATCCAGTGCGAATGGTCTGAATCCCACCACTGGGTTGGTCTGTCACTCCTATCTCTGGTCACTGATTTTAGGGTCGTTCACCATTTTTTTTCTCTTATTCTTATTTATGCATTTTATATAGTCACCAATGTCATACAAGTGATGCAAGAGAGTTTACAAGGATTAAAACCCAAAACATATAACCCCAGGTGCCAGAAGATTAAATAACCTGCAGCACCATTAGCAGCAGAGCTTATTTAACTACTCAACATGAATTCCTGAGAAAATAGCCCAATCTTCAGTGCTTTGCAAAAGGCTAACAGGATTGTGGCCATTTGAATCTCTGGGGAGATTGCGTTCCTTAGGCCACCACTGGCCTTGAGAAGATATAACTGTAGGGTTCAAAAATATGGCATTATTTTAATAGATGGGATTTGGAGTATGCTCTTTCTACTAAACCTAGTGATGCAGACATATGCAATGGGAGAAAAGTGGTATAGTGACCACAAGTAGACTTGTCTTATGTTATATAGGGATTTTTGACAGTAGGACATTCAGAGGTCTCTCAACAGGCCCAAAAGCAGCATCTTCCACTTCTCTTGCCGACCCATGGATTGTTTGAAAAAGTCGGAAAGAAGCATCAAAATCTTCTCTTCCCTACCATTCTATCCAGTAAGCACAACTTATTCTTGTTTTCCTTCTCAGTAACAAATCTCTCCATCCACCTTCTTCCCAGTTCTTTGACAGAGATATGTGTTTCTATATCTGGTTCTGCCACTTGATGTGGGGATTTGGCTAAAGATTATATACAGTGAACAACTACAAGAGCACCACATTTTATTTTACCTCATCTATGTTCCATTAATAATCTAACACTCCTTGAGGACATCAAAAAGGAAGGTGAAAAGAAAGCCTTGATGTTCCTTTGAAATTAAATTCCATTTGCTCTCAAGGTCAGGAGATATGACATGATGTAATTACCTGCTTAATTATTGTTTTCTTTGTGGAAGAAGTCACCTTTGAGAATGAGCTTAATCAAAAAGGAAAACCTTGCTGTTTGACTTTATTGCCTCTGCAGTATTCCAAAAGAAAACCACAAAACTATTTTAGTCTTACCCCTTACAACATTTTGATTAAATTTATAAAACAAATCAGTAATAGAATTTTTTGAGTTAATCCATTCCAAGGACATATTTTCATGTGGAGAGATTAGTGACCTATTTCATATGTCTATACAAATGGCAGGATATTTTTTATCTTTAGTTTTTTTTAAATTAAATCTCTCTGTAATTTTTTCTCACAAACACTTATTTGCACATGTTAAACTAACAGAAGTGACCACAGCTGAGCACACATGGAAAAACTGCAGAACCTCTTGAAATACTTACAATAAAACACTTTCCCTATAGTCATAAGAAGTACATTTTAATTAACCTTTAAGTAACCCTGCCTTTTCATTAATTAAAACAGCTCAAATCATACTAAATTATTGCTTTTACATTTTAATGTTACAATGCCAAAAACATGAAAAGCTTTAAACCATTTATGTGACTGCTCTTTCCAGAAATTTAATAATGGCAAATTTATGAAATGATAAATAAACAAATAAACAAACAAATAAACAAATAAACAACTGCAGTCTTCTGAATGGATTCACATGGCAGTTACTTTTATAAATAATCTGCTATCCATTACTGTAGCATTGGAGGGAAATAAATATTTATTGTGCCTATAAATTATTTAGCTTCTTTCAGGAAACATTTGATGTGGATAAGTAAAGGAATTCATCTGAAAAGAGTTTGCCTATAATAGGTTTTCTAAGATTCTTTCATTCTCAAGCCCTGTTATATAATTATAACATTATAATTTCTTATAATTATAAGAAAATTTGGTACATTAGTAATGATTTTTTCCCATCTAAAACAAATATTTACATCTCTTTGGCCTGACCTTCCTCCCTCCCTCCCTCTCCCTTTCTTCTTTGTTTCCTTCCTTTTTTCCTTCCTTCCATCCATCCTTCCTTCCTTTCTTCCTTCCTTCCTTCCTTCCTTCCTTCCTTCCTTCCTTCCTTCTTTCCTTCCCTCCTTCCTGTTAACATATCAATTCCAGGTCATGAAAGCATCACTTTGTTTGCTACAAATTGGTTACAGCTTAAATCTGAAACTGCTTTCTTTTCCCTGTCATGGAGTTAAGTTATTCTATAAATAACAGGCCTTAGTGGAAGTCATTTTAGTATATCAATGAATAAGAAAAATAGACATAGGTCAGATTTCAGGGAAATGGGGAAAAAATAATGATCTCCATCAGGGGTCCCCAACCCCCGGTCAGTGGACAGTACTGGGTCACAGCATGCCTGCAGCCAGTCCACACAAACAAGCAAATCCCCATCCGTGGGATGCAGGCAGCACACAAAGCCATGCCCCCTCCAGTCCTCAGAAAAACCTCTCTCCACGGAACCAGACCCTGCGCCCAAAAGGATGGGGACCTCTGATCTACATGGTCAAAGCAGAGACCGCTTGAGACATAGAGCAGATTTCTTAGCAGCTCATGATAAGCTCAAGAACAAGTAAAGGGAACCAATCAGAAGGAAGAATATTTATATTGTTAATGATCCCTGGGTAGCAGAGACCAACCTATGAAATGGCTAGACAGCATGACTAAAAAGGAGTGTAAATTGTTAACAAAGGATTATCCCATTGTTGAAAAATAAACAGTAAAATATAACAGGATGGCAAAGGATTCAAATAATTACGAGTGGGTACAATAACGCTATAAGTGCATAACTGAAAGGCTTCATATAAACCTATGAAGGAATATATTATTAGATCCATATTCTAACAATAAGCATAAAAATAAAAAAATGCATTTATTCTAAATAGTATTACATAGAAAGTTTCCTGGGACAGTTCTAGGAAAAAACATATAAAAATAGTGTTGTGTCATAACTAGAACATACCCTAAATCAGGGGTTCTCAACCTTGGCAACTTTAAGACTTGTGGACTTCAACTCCCAGAATTCCTCAGCCAGCTTTGCTGGCTGAGGAATTCTGGGAGTTGAAGTCCACAAGTCTTAAAGTTGCCAAGGTTGAGAACCCCTGCCCTAAATCCTCCTGAAAAATCTCATAAAATCCCAACCTTACTTTAATTTGGAGAATATGCCTCTTACTCGGATCCAATGCACCTCTTGTTTTTTCCATCTGATAAGAAAAAACTCTCTCTCTCTCTCTCCCTCCCTCCCTCCCCCTCCCTCCCTCCCTCCCTCCCTCCCTCCCTCCCTCCCTCCCTCCCTCTCTCTCTCTCTCTCTCTCTCTCTCTCTCTCTCTCTCTCTCTCTCTCTCTATATATATATATATATATATATATATATATATATATATATATATATATATATATATATATATATATATATATATATATATATATATATATATATATATGTAACTATTTTAGAGCATGGAAGCTTATGTCTCTGTCTGTAACTCAAACACAAGCACTGATTACAGTGTATACTTAAGGCAATTATATGTGCATGTCTTTCGGCATAATATATTTAATAGTACAATTTTATGTGCTAAGCAATAAAAGACATAATCATAAAAAACCGGTGAAAAAGGAAATGATAATTTTTAAGAAGATTAGAGAAATCATAAGAAAAAATTGTAGCTAAGGTAGGAATAATAAGGACAATTATAAAAGGTGTAACAGAGGCAGATGAGATTAAAGGAAGATGGAAAGACTATAGGAAAGCCCTTCAAAATGGCATTATAGAATGACAGAAAATATCTGTCAAAAAAGCACATATTCAGAAACCAATTCCACTAGAGTACACACATATATACACATACATTTAAATAAGAACATGTGCCATATATGTAGGAATTTGTATCTGTCTCTAGTTACATTTAGTTTCTAGTAAATGTATCAGTCAAACTAAATTCCTAAGTATAAGTTTGGACAATGCTTCAACTCTTTAAACAAATTTTCATTGAGATTATTGTTAAATCAATTAATAGTCCAAAACTCAATCAAAATTCAACTTCCAGGGAAGAAACGATGAGCAGGCAAATAGGCCAGCTCTCCGTAATTCCTCTCTGAACAAGAGGAGGATTTGAAATAACCACAAATGCTCCAGATAGTTCTCCTCATGAGGAGAGTGCATGACCATGGTCTCTAGTGAATTTAGAACTCTGGGAGATGAAGGGAAAGCCATTTTGCTCAAAACATGGTTAGCACCTTCAAAAGGAGACCGGATTCACATACTTCCTTTTGTAATCACCTTTGAAAATTGCTTATTAACTGTTTTTCAAGTATTAGGTAACTTTGAACAAATCTGAAAACACTAGATGAGTTCCTTCAATTTTTAGTAAAAAGTTTATTTTATCTTTGGAGTAGACAACAAAGTGATTAGAACTTTGATTTTGGAAAGCTAGAAACTGACTAGGAATTCAGATGAATCTGAAATAAGATTTTAGAATTATAAAAATCCTTCCTATGGGAAAATGCTTTTGATTTCTTAAAACTCTTTACAAGAAATTAGGACAGGACTTTGAATGTTGGAGTATAGAGGGAACTAAAAGGAACGAATGATTACAATTAAAAGAGAAAATATTTAAATTTGAATTACTAATGTAGATTGGAGCAAAATATTTCAACACTGGAAATATTAAAGGATATTTTTGAACAATGGCCCCAAAATTAATTTTATGGAGCAAACATTAATTCTAATTAATTAATTTATTATTAATTCTATATACAAGCCTGAGACTGATCTGAAAGTGGATTTAAAAATGACAAGACTTCAAGAATGAGAAAAGATGCTACTCTAGAATACAATATAAAAGAAACTGCCTGAAGTGTTAATAATTTAAAAGGATATACAAATAACAAACCTAGAGATTGATCTGGATAATTTCCCTATACTGGATTTACAAAAAAGGCTTGTTAAAGCTTTGAAGGATTTTATGAAAAGAGAACAAAAAAAATGAAAAGAATCAAGATCTAGGGTATTATTTGAAGAGACTAAAGTTCAAGATTGTTAAAAATAAAAGAAAGGAAAAATAAGTTGGTTTATTTGATCAGGTTAAAATAAAAATGTAGGTACCTCTGGTAATCTTGGACTTTTGCTGATCTGGACTGAAGGTTTTAAGAATTTTGTTTATAGATATGTGACTGGAATATGGAAAGAAGTAATTATTTGTTGTATTTTAAGAGAAAGTGATAAGTTACTAAAATTGTTAATTTTTGTCACTTGTTTATATATTTCTTTCATTTCCTTTACCATAGTCTCATTTTTTGTTTCTTTTCTATTTTTTCTATTTTCTTTTTTCCTATGCCTTCTATTTTTCTTTTTATTCCTTTTTTAGTTTGTGTTAGTTTTAGTTAGTTGTCACTGCAAGTATATATTTTTTATAAATTTACTATTTAAAAACTCAATTAATATGTGTTACACAAAAAAACAGATTGCTCTCTAGTTAGATGATAAAAATTAACCCTTGGGAAGGAAGGAAGGAAGGAAGGAAGGAAGGAAGGAAGGAAGGAAGGAAGGAAGGAAGGAAGGAAGGAAGGAAGGAAGGAAGGAAGGAAGGAAGGAAGGAAGGAAGGAGACATTTATTTTTTCCTGGAAAGTTGCAAAATATTGTCATTATCAGATCACCAAAAACAAAGCAAAAAACAAAACAAACAAAACAAAAGTTACAAAATATGGAATATAATATTTAAATTTAGATGGATTTTAATATGCAGTTTTTACAATTTCTCTATGATTAAATTGGCTTAGATATGCATCTTCTACAATTTCTCCATGACTAGTAAAATACTCTTCATGACAGCCTTTAAAGCTGTTCATTTATTGAATGGAGGAAATTTAAAATATGAAGATGTTCATGACAATCTGACCTTGAACCTAAGCCAGTTTGTCTTGGAAGCCTGTCAGATATTTTTTTCAATCTTGTGACTATTGTCTCCAACACTTGAATCCTTCTTTTCAGCATTGTTTTTAACTAAGCCCTTTTAAAATCTGTATTGTCTTCAATTTTATTTCAAGCTCTTCAACTTTTAATGTACACTTTGGAAGCCTTCTGTTTTTTGATTGCAGCATGACAAGCAATTCATAATTAGTAATTTATCTTGGTTCAATTCTGGGCAACATTTCTGGATTCAAAAGTCTTCTCTGAACATCTCTCAACTGATCATATATAATGTTTGGCTATTGGCCAAAGCTTTTACATCTCAGAAGAAGTTCAACACTGAAGTAGTTGGATCAACAGCTAGTAAACATTTTTGTTTCTCTGCAGGAGATAGTGCCATCAGAACAGACAAAACAACAGATAGAGGTTTGTTTTTTTCTGATTAGGAGGCATATTAGTTCTCCAAAATTCTGAAGTTAATAGGGAACTATTTAATTAACATCTGTATTTACTCTTTTAAAAAGTCCAAATATAGTTTCTAATACCTCTCAGAAGTTGAAAGGAATGAACTGTAGCTCAGTATGTTGCCATCTTAACCCAAAGTCCATCTGATTGAAATAAAGATTTGTTTTGTTCCCATACCTGTTCAAGAAATATAAGAATATCAAGCTGGGATGAGATAATACCTGGAACAGAAGATCAAAAACTAAAATGTGATAAATACAGACAACACCAATTTGCTAGTTAAAAATAAAAAATCTCATTAAAAATGAAAATGAAAAGTGAGATTAACATAGATATCAAGAGACATAATAATGATAGCCATTATGATTGGTGAATATACACTTCTTCATTGTAATAATTTTATTTATCCAAGTTGAAATAGAGAATGATGGACAATGTGCAGTAGAAGTAAAGAGAATATTAATTCTAATGAGGAAATGATAGACAATTGTGGTTTATAAAGATCAGAATCTACTTTCCAGAGGCAATACATATTTCAGCTTGAAAGGGATGCTAATAAAAGCAGTAAAAATGATAGAACCTTTAAATTATGGATCTGATAACTTTAATACAATCAACACAGAACAAAATAAAGACTGTCTCTTGAGACCATTAGCAAGCATAAATGAATATACCGTGAACAAGTTATGGGATTGGATAATAGGCAATTAGATAATTACTATGCCTGGAATGCTTGAGAAGGTAGAATTAGATCATCATGGACAAATGGACAGATAGGATCCAAGAAATGATAGAATTGTCTTTGAAAGATTGAACTCTGGGAGAACTCTTTTCATGCACTCATCAGGAACTTGATGGTGTTAATTTAGCTATATGCAATGCCCTTTGAATTGTGAATTAATACTGAGTATAATAATAATAAATTTATTTCCATTTATTCCAAGCATATTTCTCTCCCATTCTATAGCTTTAAACTATTTGTAGGTTCTATATATTTAATTGTATCCTAAGCAAAACATACACACATGGTATCACATCCTATGTTTAGGATCAGTGTGATTATTTAAATCCTTATCTTGGAAGAATAATAATTGCACTGCTAACAATATTTTAAGACAGTAGAAATACCTCAAAAAGAATTATATTGTGTAGCATTAAATGAAGCAGAGTAAAGATCATTTCCCTAGGTTTTTTATAGTAGCTTAATATAGTTAAATATGTTGGCTTAAATAAGCATTGATACTATTTCATGGCTGATGCCCACCAGCTAATAATCTTCCTATTACTACTTGAGAGTTGGAATTTAGCCAATGAAGTCTCCTTTAGAACTGCTAGAATTTAATAGCAACAGCACTTACATTTATATACTGTTCCATAGTGTTTTATAGCACTCTCTGAATACTTTACAAATGTCAGCATATTGCTCCATCCAAAATCTGGGTTCTCATTTTACTGATGTCAGAAGGATGGAATCAACCTTGAGCCGGTCAGGATTGAACTCCAGGTGGGCAGAGTCAGCCTGCCTGAAAATAACACCCGGTCTTATATTTTCTTTTGATTCCAAAAGAACCATTAGGGCTTATTTTCAGGGAATGTCTTATTTTTGGGGTGTAGAGGTGCTCCATGCACCCCGCAGGCCAGGCAGCGTGTGCCTCCCCTGGCCTGCGTAGCTTCGGTGGGTATCTGGCAGGTGAAAGGAGGTAGCTGCCAGCATCCAGCAGAAAAGGCAGATGGCAAAGGTGTGTGGAACTGCCCCATGTGCCCTACTCCCATGCACCTCAGGGCCCCTGCAGCCAGGCCATTCCCCTATTGGCAATCTCCCCCCACCCATTCAATGACCCAGTTGCCCGCCTGCCTCTTCCCTTTCACTTCCCTCCTGAGCCGGACTGCCATGCTTCGGAGGATGAGTGGGGGAAGGCTTGGTCACCTTATCCGTTCCCCCTCCACCATTCTGGAGCTGGGGGAAGTGATGGCAAAAGGCCTCTGCTATCGCTGTGAAACAGCCGCGTCTGCCACTGGAGAGGCTTTCTTCAGTCTCCGCCACCCCGCTTCACTCTGCCCTGCCCCACAGCTCACCTGCCCAGCGGCAGTGGCTGCCTTCTTCTCCTTCACCTGCCTCTTGGGTTTTGTGGTGCCACCTCGCATTGCCTTCCTGTTCACTGCCTGTATTGTATGGTTTCAATGGCGGCAGCTCTGGAGGCTGGTGATAGGTTCTCTGCATCATCCCTGGGCTGGTGGTTTCAACCCCCTGGCCTCCTTCATGACTCAGCCACAGGAGAGTTATACCAGGGCTGGAGTCAGGGGCACTCTGAAAACTGCATTGCTGTGACTCCGGCCACCAACAATAGAGTAATGGAGAAGATTACTGAAGTTACTTAGTGATGCTGCTTTAACCTAAGTACTAGATATTATATACTATCTCACTTTGACAAAATAAAAAACAATAACTTTATTTAAGGAAGCTGTTGCAAACTGGACTAGAATTACAATTAACCAAAGTTTATACTTCATTTTATATTATCTTCATAAATATTCTCTGAAATATAATAGTTCACTTTAGGTGGGTTGCTGTTGTAAAATGAAAGAAAATATTCATTAAATGTGACGTTCACTAGGTGTAAATATTGTGGTAACCAATTTCTTATATTTTCACACTATAAATGAAGTTAGATGGAAAAAGGCAAAGCCTCTTTATAGTTTGTTTTATGATCTCCTATTCTTAAATGAAATGAAGAATCACAGTATTTGCTGAAATCAAGTGCACATATACTTTAATTTTAACTCAGTGTGGAAAGTTAAATATCATTCTGTCAAGCATCACTTAGATTAGGAGGCAAACACTATGGACATTTTAGCTTTCCATTCAAGATGTGTTATGAAGGGAAAGGAAGAAAAATAGGATTTGTTGGGTTGCTGCTGGACACTTGTTCAAAAGTGATTTATTTTTCATGCAAGATTGATTCACTAATGTATCCTCAGAGGGACTTGTATTTAGGAAATGGGTGGACAAGTATTCTTCTTAGGTGCTTTGAATGGGAGGGGGTGATGAATTCAGGATCCCTGGAAATATGGGACAGATCTTGCCATGTCTAGATAAAGCAACAGCAGCAATAACATCTGTTTGGCTCTATGTTCCAGCCTGATTTCCATATGTCTCAGCTTTATGTTAAGTTGATGTTAATAAGTTTGATTGCAGCCGACTTTGAATTGAGCTGGTTTTACTTCAAGAACGTAATTCATGTTAGAGTTAAACAAAATTTTAAACCCTTTCAACCTATGATATTCTTATTAAAATTTACTAAGCATATATTCTCTCTAATTATAAATAATATATATTTATAATTATATCCCCTGCAATGTGGCTATATTTTTTACTGGAATGGTTATGTGATTGTCATTTTGGAGGAAGGTTTACCAAGTCTTGGTTCTATGCTGCAGTGTCCAAAAGAAATCCATACTTTAGAAACAAATCTGACATAGAATTTAATTCAAAGTGGCCCACGTTGGTGGACTATAATTTCATACATGGATTACACTCCTGTTCATACTTCCATTTTCTGGGGATATTACTATACCATAATAATAGATCTCTGAACTTAGAAAGAAATTCCAACCTCAAATTGGTATGTCAATGGACAGATAGTAACCAATTCAAAGGAGATCAAGGAAAGATGAAGACATTATATTGGAACACTATACAAAAGATATCAACCCAAGAAAAAGAATAGAAAAAAATTGCAAGAAATTGAGAGTTGTCAAGAAACTGATGTGGAAAAGTTTATTAAACAACCAGAATTTCTGGTTTCATCTCTCAGTCAGTATTGTTCAAGGTCATGGTTGCTTATGAGCCATCAAGTCAGAACTGACTTTTAACAACCACGCAACTGAATAGCTCTAGGATTATCCATCTTGAATTTGGTCATTTTTGTCTTCCAATGGTGCAGCAATCACCGCTATAATCAAGTCTATCTATCTTGCTGCTGACCATCCTTTTCTTCTGTTTCCTTCTATATTCCCCAGCATAATGGATTTCTCAAGAATGTTGGGTCTTTTTATAATATACAAAAATTGTGACAATTTGAGCCTGGTCATTTGTGTGTAATTTTGGATTGATTTGCTCTTTGATTCATCTTTTCTTTTCTGGGTTATTCATGATATACTTGGAAGTGGAAACCTAGTGGACAACAACCTAAATATGAGCCAGCAGTGTGCTGCAGCTACCAAAAAAACCAACGCAGTCCGAGGCTGCATCAATACATGGATAATATCAAATCATTAAAAGTGTTAATACTGTTCTATACTGCTTTAATTAGACCACAACTGGAATACTATGTCCAGTTTTAGTCACCATGACACAAAAAATATGTTGAGATTCTAGAAAGAATATCGAAAGGAGCAACAAAGATGTCTAGAGAACTGGAAGCCAAAATACAGTATGATGAACCATTGCAGGAACTGAGTTTGTCTAGTCTAATGAAGAGAAGAACTAGGGGTGACATGATAGCAGTCCTCCAATATTTGAGGGACTCTCACAGAAAAGAGGGGGTCAACCTATTCTCCAAAGCATATGAAGGCAGGACAAGAAGTAACAGATGGAAACTGATCAAGGAGACATCCAACCCAGAACTAAGGAGGAATTTCCTGATAGTTATAACAATTAATCGGTGGCAGAACTTGCCTCTAGAAGTTGCTGGAGGTTTTTAAGAAGAGACTGGACAACCATTTGTCTGGAATGGTAAAGAGTCTACTTCTTGAGCAGGGGATTAGACTAGAAAACCTCCAAGGCTCCTTCCAACTCTGTTATTCTGTTATTCTGAAGTCTTTTCTAACATCAAAGCTCCAAAGTGTTAAAAAAAATGTCCTTTTTCTTCAAAGTCCAATTTTCACTTACATGGAGTGTTAGAGGGGAAAAAAAATCACTCCCTTCATGATTCTGATCTTTAAAGTTATGACATCTTGGAATGATGATAATGGAAATCCATTTGAACAGTAAAAGGCTGTTACCCTTGAATAACACATATTTCAAAAACTTGATTGTTCAGGATTTAATACTTAAAACTGTATGTACTTTGACAATACTCTTTCAAACTCCATGAGTCTGAGTGTAACTCTAGACAAGATGGGCGGTACATAAATAAATAAATCTGTTTGCTAATGGAATTTTGTTACAAGAAAAATGATAGAAAACTCACTCCGGGGTATTATGAACAAATATATAAGTCACTGACCTCCCTCTAAGCCTGAAAACTAAAGATCAACAAAGTGTATAAACATCTTGAACCTGTAACAAAAACGAATCCCTATTATCTTTGTCTATGAGTGAATGCATGATGTGATTCATTTAGAACAGACATGTCAAACACAAGGCCCGGGAGCCAGATGCGACCCCTGAAGTGGTTTCATGTGGCCCGTGAAGCCATCCTGGAAACAGTGAGGGAATGGCCCCCTCTGCCTTGGCCCTGGCCCAGGCTGGCCAGGAGCCAATGTACAATTTTGTGGTGGCCATCTATGCTGAAATGCATTCAGTCTTAGCTCCATAAGCACCTGTCCCCGCATGGCCTGAAAGGAACAGTGAGGCTCCTCCAGTGGACCATGCCTTGGCACTTGCCCTGGTCCCAGCCCCTTCTGCCAGAGACCCTCAGATCTGTCCCACTCCTGCCCATGCCCCCACAGGCACCCTTGACGTGAACGATATAGAGCTGGCCATGCCCACCCTGTAGGCCACACCCACTCCATCCATGCCCACCCAGTAGGCCGCACCCACCCAGCCCCCCAAGGGCAACCACAATGCTGATGCGGCCCTCAATGAAATTGAGTTTGACACCCCTGATTTAGAAGGTTCAGTATGAGACATCACTAAAAGGACTAAGGATATGATGACACATCTGATATTCCACCTGTAGCTGGAAAAAAAAAATCCTGCCCTCTATTTAATTAAAGAATCCTTAAGATGCTGTGTTAAGGATATTGTCAATTAACAATTTAACACGAAAGCTGTGGCTTACAATGCCAGCAGATCTCTTTTTTTATTCTCACCATTCTTATGGCTGTAATGCAAAGTTAAATAATGTAACCAATTATATTTTCCATTTTATGCAAGCTGGATCTAAGTAATGATATGTACACTTTATTTTCAGACACAAGATTTAGAAAATACAGGTTTTTAGATATCAGTCTTCTTTATGCATCTTTGAATAATAGCAAAATATTATATAATGCTTTGAATAACACACACAAATGCAATGTTAAGTAGTTAGAGATCCCATGAAGTCCCATAAATAGTAAAGTAAGCTTATGCCAGTCAGTTGACTAAATACCTGAGCAAGCAAAACTCCCCTTCATTAAGGTTAAAAATGGAGGAGGCAGGAAGAAAGGAAACTAAATAACATGCACAAATATCTCATTGTGGTGTGTAATTATGCAGATAATGGCATTAGATTTAATTTTGCTTGTGCTCAGCAAAGAGTCTGTTTCCTCCGAATCTATTTTCCTTGAGGCCCTGTTGTCTGGTTGGATGGACTTATCCATTCTTCTTTTGTTTATCCTGATTCTTTAAACCTAATGCTTTGTCCTGTAAACTTAACATGCATCCTTTTTTTTTTTGCTGTTGAGTGTTTTTAATAGATGTGTTCTGTATGCTGCGGGTGCTAGCAATAACTAGCTGGAGACTGTTGGACACATACTCCTTCAATGCTCTTTTTATATACATATTAAAAAAAAACTTATCCTCCCAATAATTGATAGATATCCTGGCCATTCCAACACTACTTATCTCCAGTGGCTGCTGAAGAATGAACAGACTGTGGTCACAGCACAGGTGGCTAGCAGCAGTAGAGATTGGACAAAACAGGTGATTAATCCATCATACCTATTTTACACAATTAATGTAGCAAACCTTTTTGCCTTTTTACTTTCTTGCATTTAGTATTTAATGACTATGGGCCTCACAGTTTAAGGATTGATATATTATAGTTAGGCCATGCTGTGTTTTGCTTGTATGCAGATTGGATTCCAAATTGTGATTTTTAAAATAGATTTTATCTGTTATTTATTATTTTATTCTATAATTTTAACTGGATATTCCTTGAGTGTTTTTAAGTTACTCTGGTCTCTGGTGTTTGACAGTAATAAACACTGAAATTACAACAACTTTGACCCAGTGGGCCTCAGGTCCTTTGAAAGAGTTGCAACTGTTGGGCAGTTGTGTGAGCAGTCAAAAAAGTTTTGGCCTTTGTGTGTCACTTCTTTTTATTCCACTAAAACACAGCAATATTGCATATACAACATTGAACTGTTGTTGTTGTTGTTGTTGTTTTGTGGGGTGGGTGGGTGCCAGGTTATATCCTGAGACCTTGTAATCTAACAACATGCTGTTAAGGTTTGATCTCTCCAGACTGAGTAGTAAATTGTGGGTTTAAAGCAACCTTATGTATCTTGGTTAGCAGGAAAGAAAGTTTCCCTTTCTTCTCTTCACTGTGAGGAAGAAAAGAAAGGAACAATAATTGCTGTTTCTTCCCAGACTGCCCTAGGTTGGTGGGGCTGCATGTGTGAAAGAAGTTTTATAAATGCCTCACCTGTTTTTAGCTATCTCGTATGAGAATGAAGAGAAAACAGGAATTTATTTATTTCTCTCCCTTTCCCCCAACCCTTCAGTAGCTTAAACATACAAGATATACAGTATTACAGGAGTGATAAAATCACCTGAACCTATTTGGCACTATTTACATAATCATAGAGAAAATGCTGAGACATGAGAACAGATGCTTCTTTTTATGCTCATTTATTGCTTCCATGCATCCTACCTGATTCTCTGATTTGAGACAATAATATATAAACAAACTAAGAAAAGTATGTTTTTTTCCTGTTCTTACTTTCCTTGAAAGTAAGACCTATCCTGAAAATAAGCCCTAGCTTGAGTTTTGGGGGTGGGCCTAATATAAGCCCTATCCCCCAAATAAGCCCTAGTTTTGGGGTGATGTGCATGCCTAAAATCAAGCTAGGGCAGGGATTGGGGGTGGAGCTGCCCCATGTGCCCTGCACCTGCTTACCAGGCCTCCCATGAATCGACACCTGCCTCTCCTCGCTGGCCCACTTCTTCTGCAGCATCCCTTGTTCTGTATTTCTGGAAGGCCTGTGCAACTGAGAACCAACCTATGGATTCAATCCATAGCTCGGTTCTCGGTTGCAGAGGCCTTCTGGAAAGGCCTCTGACTGAAAAATGCAGGCTGGAGCTCCATTCTCAGCTGCAGAATGAAGCTGCTCCTTCAGCCACAGAAGAAGTGGGTGGGCTGGGTGGGGCTGTTGATGCTGCCACTGCGAGGTGAGTAAAAAAGACAACCCCTGAAAATAAGAATTAGTGCCTCTTTTGGAGGCAAAAATAAATAAGACTGGGTCTTATTTTTGGGAAAACATGGTATCATCACCAAGCCTTTGTTGAAGTAATATAAAATCTGTCCTTGTTATTGCATGGGTTGCATGGTTTGTGAATGAGGATGTGAATATGGGATAGGAATAAATGAAAGCAAGTTGGGTGGATGGTTGCTGTGGCCTGGGTTAGAAAAGCAAAGGGTTAAGAGATCTGGGAACATATCAGGGTAGGGGGAACAGGCTGAAACATCAGACTAAAATGGACAGAGCAATATGATGGAATGTGCTATTGAGCCACTCTCAGGAAAATCGAGCATACCTTTAACAGCAATCCTGGTGTCCAAGTCACAGGATCTCTTCTTGGAGCCAGGTTACCAGATCCTTGCTGGCCTGGCTCTAACTGTTGCTGTTTGAATGCCAAGTCAGCTTATAATAGAGGTAGCTGACCCATCTTGAACCTAGAGATTCATTAGTTTAAGGTGACCAACCATCCTCCTTTAGGGAGGACAGTCCTCCTTTTGTAAGTTCTGTCCTCCCTCAAAAAGTGTCCTCCTACATGTCCTCCTTTTCAATATTTGAAGACTAATCTGCAGGGCTTTTTTTTTTCCCTCATAGAATGCTCAGAACAGCGTTCTGGCACCTTTTTTTGATGGTTTTTTTCAACTTTTGCATGAGCTGTGCTACTCCTGCTATTGGCTTTTGAAAGCCAATAGGAATTGCTGCTGAGCGCGCCAAAACACCCAGCCGGCAAACTTTGCTATCATCTGCCTTCAATTTTTTGACACTTTCTCACATTCAATTTAACATGAAGTCACTGAGTAAAACCATCTATTGTTTGGGGGTCAGGTATCATCAATACAGATAAACGATCAATAACCTTTATTGTCATTTTTTACTGTGGGCACATTGGCACACATTAAAAATGATTTTTTTTGTTTGCTCTCAAAAGCGTACACATATGTAACACACATTTGAACATGCTATATACAACATATGTTATATAAATAACATATCAATATTAATCACTGTCCATCTTGAATACATAGCAGAAAGAGGAAGCGTTAGAATTCACATGGTTAATACTGTATGGAACAAAACTGTGACTGAATCTGGATGTTCTGCTTTGGATACCATGAAGCCCCCTCTTTCCAGAAGGTAACAAGGAAAACAGGTCGTGAAGAAGATGGGTAGTGTCCCAGACAATTTTTCAGACCCTGCTCAGGCAACACTTATATGCTATGTCCTGGATAGAAGGGAGAGAACGGCCAATAATCTGTTCTGCCATCCTCACCACTCTCTGCACTGCCTTCATGTCTGAAGCAGTGATGCTTCCAAACCAGACTGTGATGATTTATGACAGGATGCTCTCTATTGTCCCTCTTTAGAAAGTGATAAGGACAGGGAAAGGAAGATATTCTTTCCTTATGGGATGCAGAAAATGCAGGTGCTGCTGTGCTCGCTTTACCAGTGTCTCACTGTTGAGCAACCAAGCCAGTCTACTCGTTAAGTACACACACAGAAATTTGATGCTGGTAACCATTTCCACAGGTGAATCACTAATACACAGAGGAGTGTGGCTGTGCATGCCTTTTCTGAAATCGATAATGATACCAATTCACCAAACCCTCTACCTCCTTGCGGTAATCACCATAGAGATGATAACCAATTTTATATCTTGGCTCCTGCGAAACAGGGTGAGTGCACTCTGAGCTCCATCAATTAAATAATGTAATCTTGCATGACCCAGGAAATTTGCAAGACTTTCTGGATCATGCAAGAAATCATTCAGAGATTTGTGGAGCTCCCACCCTTACATTCTTCAGGAAATTATTGAAGAATTGTTGTTCTGTGGACATGATGATTATGAACCCCCTTTATCTTTTTTCTTTTGCTTAGCTTTATTTTAGTGGGGGTGGGGGTAGGTGGGTTCTTTATTTTTCTGATCTGTTGTATATTTTGTTTAAAAACTTGGGTTTTAGTTTTAAGCTATTGAGAGTTGTTTGGAAGCTGGGCAATGTATAAATGAAATAAGATAAATCTAAATAAATAAACAAACATAGTTAGTTTTGCACAATGATGTTCAGCACAATAGTGGAGACTATTAATCATTAGTGGGAAAATTTGTATGTAAAAAACAGAATAAATGTTCTAGAAAAATATATTAAATTATTACTGCAGATATGTCTTTTTTTTTTTAAGGTGCAGATCTGCATTTGTACTCTCAGTGGTATATATGTTCCATTAACTAGCTTTCATTGCTTTGATTAAAAAAACCCTTTTTTATTTTTATATGACTAAACAGTTGTTCAAATTAGGCACATATTTAGCATGATAACTATACTCTGTTGGATATACCTCCTTTATATTTAATTGTAAATGTGTTAATTTACACTCTAAACTAATACAGGGGAAATTGCTTTCGATATCTTGCAGTATCTAATAAAAATAGTAATTATAATATGCTCTTTCACAGGGCACATTTTTCTATATGAGAAATTACTGTTTGCTCTCCCAAGTGGGAAATGAAGTTAATGTGGAAATTAGCCTGTTCTTCTGAACATTTGTTTACCTCTTTCTTCACAATTTTAAAACACTTTGTGACAAAAATATGTGTCTGGGAATTCAACAAAAGCCAAAGGCATGAAGAGTCATAAATCACCATAAAGTAAATTTTTGGGACTTTCAATAGTTTTCATTGGACAGACTTTCAAAGCTTAGGAATGACAGACTTGTGAAGTAAGGAATGCCTAATTGGATCTAGGTTGAGAGGCAAGCTGAATAACAAAAAGCAACATTTATATATGGCACTTGGTAAAGTGGAGATGATTCATTTTCAGGCATGACTGTTCCCTTTATGAACCATAGCTTGGAATGATCTGATCACAGCATCAAGTGCTTTCTGAATTGTTTTCCCTGTGTAATACATTCAGTAGGTAAGGTCCACGATGAGAACATCTGGTCTTTCTCCCATCCATCCTCAGATCCCTGGATTCTCCACTGAGATTAAAGCTGAAAGCAGTATAAAAATATGAGCAGTATAAACAATGGACAACTGCTTACTTTCAATGTCTTTGTCTCTGAAACAGACATCAGAGTCCATTGAATGATAAAGGATGAAGAGGCAACAGCTTTAACTGCCCTGGGATATAGCAAGAAAATTTCATCTTGAGTTATACAGAGAACATTCAACAGTTTTACAGAGTATGTTGTCATATTAAGATTTTTCTCTAGTTTTTGTCATATATAGAGAGACTCCGTGTTTAATCCTAGCAGCAAGCTGTGTGTCTGGAAATATTTGCTGAGGTTTGTTCAGGAGCCTGATACATTAAGCATCTCTTTATTGCAGACAACTGTTCCAAATGTAACATTACAAGGTTAGAAACGAATGTGTTACTGTACATACCAATAATGAGATTGTGTTGGATATTCTGAGAAGACTCAGAAAGCAAATAATGCAGGCTTCTCATTCAGCATCTGTATACAACTTGACAATGTTTGCTATATAAAAGCAGAAAGACCAGTCTCCAAATTAATAAACATACTTCATTTTTATTATGTCAATTGCAGTTCTTCTATTTCAGTTCCACAGCTTCAGCAATTCAGATCTAGAGGCTCTGAAAAGAGAAGGACTTCTGTCTCTGCCATAGAGAAGGGTTGGCAACAGGTAGGTGGTGATCAGAGACACCTCACTTAAGGGATTGGAACAGCAATTTGTCAGTCTGTCAAGAAATAGCTTCTGCTTTCCTGATGCTCACTTTCTTCAACCCCGCTGACAGTTATCCCTTTTTACTGAACCACATGGGAATAAATGAAATAGTTTGATACAAACTATAAGATACTGCAAGGGACTTTTAAGTGCTGGCTGGCAAAGTGAAAGAGCTGAGATCACATCTGGTGAGTTTTCTTCATTCCTTCTTATTGAAGAATGTGGTTTGGAAGAAAGAGAAGAACTCTAGAAGTGAACACTGGCTATGTAGATTGAATAGAAAATTTGAATTCTTATTTAAGGGAATACCTTTTCAAGATGAGGGACTCTTAGCAAAAGATGAGCTGAACATTTCAAAAACTGAAGAAAGAGTTTGGAAGGTACTTGGCTTTAAACTGAATCCTATAACTGAAGAGACTTCAGAAAGTACCATCACACTAAGTACAGTGAAGGGAAAATACTTGGATTATTTGCTCCCTGCAGTACAATATCTGCTTATCCAGTAGGATTCTGTAGTCTTTAGTTCAACATGATTTCAGAGCAATCAAAAATAAGCCTTATCTGCTGGTGCCACTCTTCTATAAAACACATATCAGCAGGATTTTAGAAATCAGGAAGGCCATTAAGGCCTGTTGTTCTAGAAATCCTTTGAAGATTGAAACAGTTGGCGCTTATCTATAGTGAAAAGTTGGTGCTTATCTATAATGGAAAGCACTTGGTGCAACAGGATTAATGATTATTAAGTACTGATATTGTTGTTTAACCTTGTTACGGACAGAATGTGTTCTGCTAGTCCAGTGATTCTCAACCTTCCTAATGCCGCGACCATTTAATATAGTTCCTCATGTTGTGGTGACCCCCAACCATAAAATTATTTTCGTTGCTACTTCATAATTGTAATTTTGCTACTGTTATGAATCATAATGTAAATATCTGATATGCAGGGTGTATTTTCATTGTTACGAATTGAACATAATTAAAGCATAGTGATTAATCACAAAAACAATATAGCAATGCTCGCTGGAGAAGCTTGCTCTTCCTTGCTCAAAAATGTTGGGAGGGAGGGAAGGGAAAGGAAGGAAGATGGAAGGGGAAAGGAAGGAGATGGAGAAGGAAGGAGATTGAAGGGGAAAGGAAGGAAAGAGAAAGAGATTGAAGGGGAAGGGATGGAGATGGAGATGGAAGGAAGGAAAATTGAAGGGGAAAGGAAGCAGATTGAAGGGGAAAGGAAGGAAGGAAGGAAGGAAGATTGAAGGGGAAAGTAAGGAGATGGAGAAGAAAGAAGATTGAAGGGGGAAGTAAGTAAGTAAGTAAGTAAGTAAGTAAGTAAGTAAGTAAGTAAGTAAGTAAGGAAGGAAGGAAGGAAGGAAGGAAGGAAGGAAGGAAGGAGAGAGAGATTGAAGGGTCTTGGAAGGCACCGCTTCTCTCCTCCCAGCCCGGCTGGTTGGCCTCCGATGCACATGCAGGCATCGCCGCCACCTCGCCCTCTTCCCTGCCCCCTGGCCGCTTCCGAGGCCCGGAGCCCGGTGAGCCAGGAAGGAGCTGCTCCTGCCCAGCAGCTCCATGGCCACGCCAGGCACCAGAGGGCCAAGGCAGCCTCTGATGGTGATGGAGGCAGGCCGGGCAGCGCGGGGGAGGCTCCCGCATGGCACGGAGGGTGGCCGGGGGCAGAGCGTGGCCAGGGAACCAGAAGGTGTGGAGACTGGCTCGGTGCTGCAGCTCAGCTCAGCAGCAGCGTCAGCAGCTGCCTAGACTCGGCTTGGCTTGGACCGGCCGCTGAGCCAGCCCAGGGTGGAGTCGGGGGCATGGCGAGGATGCTGTGGCAGCAGGAGCAGGTGCTGTCGGAGGAGAAGGGCACCCTGGAGGCAGAGGAGCTGGCGGAGGAGGAGGAGGGTGGCGGGGCGGCCAGATAGAGGAGTGGTGTCTCGGTTTTTAAGACCCTCGGAAATATTTGTTTTCCAATGGTCTTAGGCAACCCCTGTGAAAGTGTTGTTCGACCCCCAAAAGGGTCACAACCCACAGGTTGAGAACCACTGTCTTAGAGGCAGATGATTTTCAGGCAGAAGAATGGAGTATATCTAAGCATATGCCATACATATCAAAGCATAATATTTAGCTTTTAAAATTAACTTTGACTTCCTTGAAATCCACCTATTACTTTTAATGAAATAATTCATGAAATTTATATTAGCTTGAAATGGAATTTATAGAAAGGAAAGAATAGGCAAGGGATCTATTGTACATGATTCATTTAGTGCTGAACCCAGTATTTAGAACTGTTTGTCAAACTGTCAGTAATTCATTTAAAATAGTACTAGCTCTTTATTAATCCAGAGAGTTTTAGTGCTTCATGAATGTTTCCCCAAAGTATTCACATAATTTTTACAAAGTTTTCACAAAAGTGAAATAAAAAGTTCAAAGGTTGAATCCAGAAGGTATTAGAAAGTCATGTAGTATATCTGCTGCATCTAAATCATGACATCTGTTTTAACTCTGAAATTGTAAACTGTTTCCTTTGATATAGGATGACATATTCATCTTCAGACTTGATGGCAAATTAGGATTAAGTTGGCAAATTGAATTGCATTCCTGATTGGAAAGTACTGAGAAATTTGGAAAACCATTCAGTGTAATATTTATAAGTAAGTGAAGACCATGTTTAATTAAAAAGTCCATAATTAAAGAAATATTACATTTATGTAATTATTTATTAATTACAGATAAATTGAAACCTAAGACAAGCCAAATTCCTGTCTGTCCATATTTAGTCTTTTGATGAACCTGTTCAGTAGCTCATTATAATTTAATTCTACAAATGCTTTGCTAGAGGGGAAAAAACTAAAAAGAAATATAAGTGATTATGGCTAAAATTCAGTCCACATCTACTTGTGATCAGGTGTCTAATTATGTACATTTTTTAAAAAGAATGATCCAATACATATTCCATCCATCACTAAGTAATGTGTACAAACCTGTTTAGGAGCAATACAGATACTAGATTTTTGGGAATAGAGAATCAGGTAAATTCTGTCCATTGAAATGCCTGCAATGGGTAATCATGCATATGGCTACCTATTTCTGGAAGAAATGGTGGACCAGTTAATTTGGAGCTAAGTTTTTGAATCATTCTTGAAGCAATAAGGATAATAGAGAGACAGAGAGGTGCTATTACAAGTGCACATGATGATAGATAATGTATTTATTTTGGTCAGTGACCAGATAAAAAGAATGTATAGAAACAGCACTTAGACTTATATGCTGCTTCACAGTGCTTTATAGCCGTCTCTAAGCAATTTACAGAGTCAGCACATTGCCCCCAACAATCTGGGTCTTCATTTTACTGACCTCAGAAGAATGGAAGGCTGAGTCAACATTGAGTCAGTGAGAATCAAACTGCTGGCAGTCAGCATAATTAGCTAACAATACTGCTTTCTAACCACTGCACCACCATGGCTCTTAATATATCAACTAAATATAGCAAAGCAAAAGGAAATAAATGCAAACAATTGTAGAAAAGTAGTAAAAAAAACTAGAAAGAAGCCACTATAATTAAAACAGAGTCTCCAAGGCCAGTTCCTATTCTCTAAACTTTTAGGATAATAATTTCTTGCCTGGTTATGGAAGGAGGTTATTATTTTTAAATTCTAACACCACTAATCAAATAATACTTATCTACTAACCAGGGCTTGCTGAAGATTGTACAGATGTGAGTTTTACAATAATAATTTTTTTTCTTATGGGAGAAGCCAAAGGCTGCTAATTTTTACATAAAGTAAACAATCACAGCTACATTTGGATTATGAAGATTAATACACTTTGGGTTTAAAATGCAAATGCTTAGATATTTCCTTAGTTGCTTTAAATAGAATCACAACTTCATGTTAAAAACAACTGTTCCTTTTGTCATTACAACCTAAATTTCCTTTATTTAAAAAGAATAGGCTGTAACTGTTAAGATGTGTTCCTATATTTACTCAGATACTAATGGAGAGAATATCTTAATGAGAAGACCACTAATGGCAGCTAAGTAAATTTGTGCTTGTTATCCCCAACAATGCTCCTAAAGAATGTGCAGACATGGAAAAATAATGAATTTAACCATGCAATATCTGTTACATGAGATTAAACTCAATTAGATTCATAATTAGCATGTTATAATAACTGAGTATTTCTGAGTATCTGTGTGGTATATATATGGAAAATCTGCTTTGCAGGAAGGTTCCTTGGAAGAAATATAGATAATTGTATAATTGTATCAATTCAGAAAAGGTGCAGCCTAATGTGCATATATGACTGTACAAATCCATTGAAAGATTTGCTTTGAAACATGAGAGGGCATGAAGCACCTCTTTTCAAATCACAAGAATCCATTCTCACAATAGACTTAAAAAACATTGTAAGAAGAGAAAATGGATGCAAGATTTTTTTTTCTGGGAAACACTCAGGAAAATCTGGACCCAGTCTCTTCTAGGGCATAGAGCACAGATGTTTAGACTGGATCTGGCATTTCTATCAACCTGTTGACACCTTCCCAAGGAACAGGGTTAGGCAAATGTTGTTTGATGGCATTAAAGATATTATTGTTCTTCCGAGTAAAGCTGCCCTTTGCAATTGACTGGTGTGATTTTGTCAGTGTTGATGATGTTCAAATGGTACTCCAAATGTTTGGGGATTGCACCCAAGGTATTATCTTTGTTTACTTCTGCCACAGTCATTCTCTTTCTATTTGAAGGTCTTTTTTGTTTTATGGTAGTTTCCAATTCTTTCTCTTCTCTTCTGCTGTCTCCAGATACTGCAATGTCCAGTATTCAGCCTTTTTTTGACTTTCTTATCAACAGTGATTAAATCTGGGGTGATATGTGGCCAGTTGTCTGTTTGAATTATAAAGTTTCCAAGCACTTTAGACTTTTTTTAATCTTCTACTACTACTTTGTCTATTTTGTAATTCCCACCAGTACTTGCCTGAGCAAAAGGTATTTCTTGCAGATACTCCAATACACCATGTTGCTACTTTGTTTGCTTGTAGTCAGTCTATGCAATCTTCTTATAGCAACTAGCTAGATGGTCCACTGTTCCTTCAGCTTCTTTGAAGAGGTGGAATTTGCTATCATCTCAATTCTGTTTTTAGTATGCATTTGTTGTTAAGACTTGGTCTTATGCAGAATTAGCTTCTCTGTCTCTTTCTTCAACTTTCCTGCCCTTAGCCATTACCCGATCTTGTTATATGCTTTGCTTGGCATTTTGTTATGTAGTTGCCATGTAATACTTTGCCTTTCCATGTCTCTTTTTCTGTTCTTCATTTGATCTTTCTAGTGGGCCAGTTTGATCTCTCAGTTGCTCAGTAATCCTTCCTTGTATTTTAGTTTTAATGCATCATCTTCACTATCTTTCCAATTCCCTTTTTTCTTCCTTAATTGTCTGTTGTACTTGAAACATTTCACACCAACCTTTTTTTTTTTTTTTAGAAAATAGAGACATATAACAACATACAGCAATGTTGCTATATGGATGAAAGGCATGATTCATTGTCATTATTTTTCTGGTCTTATCAAGGGTTTTACTTCTGCCTGAGTTCAGTTCACTATTCCAGCTATATATCTAATAATTGGAATTGCCTGGGTGTTAATTGTATTGATGGTATTACCTCCAGAGAATTTGGACTTTAAGATTTTCTTCACTCTCATGATGTACTTACTACAAACCTTCTTGACTTTAATGTGTTTGAAGTTACCAGCTTGAGAGATGTCCAGGTATTTGCAGTGATCTTTTACATCTACTCTTAATATTATTATATCTTGCATTCATTTTCTCTTCTTACGATGTATTTTAAGTCTATTGTGAAAATGGATTTTCATGATTTGAAAAGAGGTGCACTTGATTACTTCAGTTTTCAATATTTTTTCCCATATTATTGGTAAGGGGGCATATTGGTCCAGTCCAAACTCCATTGAGATACCTTGGCTGTATATATGGAATAGTGTTGAGCAGTGTTTTTATTTCAGTTGGTATTTTTCCACATAGCTACAGATCATCCATTTAAAGGTGATGGAATAACCTGGCAGATGTTTTTGATATTTGACAGCCATGGCCTGACTTGTTCAGTATTATTGGCAAAGGAATTAATGCAATGGCAATCAGCAATGGTGATATTAAACTTCCTGAAAGATTTCTCTCTTGATATTAACCTGTCTCAGTCTATCACCATTGACCAGCAACTGTATCTTCCAACTGTGTCTTTTATCTTTGCACAAGTTTCTAATGTTTCTATTGACTCACCTTATTTCTAGGCATCCTATCATGTGGTAGAGAGGCAAATGCCATCTTGTAATAAATCCAAGTTGGTCTTCCTTCTCATACAATATAATTATTATTTTATAATATTATAGGAACTTATACTCAGGGAAATATTATACGATTTCAGCTGAATTTAGTAATGCCTAATTGTCTTTGAAATGTTTGGAAGTTAATTTCAACTGATTTGTTCTGCATCTAGCCCCATTCCTGAAATTATGTGCTAAACCAGACATCCATCAAGTATTTACTTAGTGAATAACAATCACAGTATATGTCAGATGACTTTTTCCTGTCAACTCAAATTGCCTGCAATTACATTCCACACAGCTAACAGGATGATAGAATGTAATCTTAAACATAAAGCCAAATTAAAAATAGATAAAAAGTCCTTTCCCTGCCTCTGAAAGCTATATTCTTTCTCCCTTTTTGGGGCTTTGTACTTTCTGATAATTCTTTTAATGTCACAGATGTTAATCGCACTTCTTTATTCTTTTGTGGTTCTAAGAGAGGACACCATAAATCACATAAGTTACATTAACACAAAGACTGGGTCAAGTGGATATAATAAATCAGCTTCCAAAAGACCTTTACTCTTACTAATTCTTCACATTTGTTCTATGGATTTTGTTAGATTGATTGAGGCTTTGAATGTAATCTTGTGCAAATTAATTTAGGCTTTTGTTATGCTGTCATTGGTAAGGAGTTCTGAGATTCCACACTCCTAAAAATGTTAAAGTATTCAAGAGAACAATTAGCCAATTTTGACGGCAGGTGGATATCAGATGGATTGCTTCTTGATTCGTTGTGCTGGGCTAGGATGCGGATCAGGCCTGCAATGTTTTGACTCAACAAGTCTTCTTCACTAAGATTCAAATTAGAATAAAAATGAGGGATACTTCTGCTAAGCACATTTTGTGATTAGTCTCAAATAGCTTTTTTTTTAAAAAAAAATCATACTTTTATTAAAATTTTTGAATAGAATAACATAAGGAATGCAGTGAAGGATGATGAAGGAGAGTATTGAAAGTTCCCACAATTCGAACTGGGCATCTTATATTTAGAATTAATGTTTTGTTGAAAAGGTGGACAGCTTTAGTTTTGATTAACAAATAGTTAATAAAAAATAAACAATGTGATAAAAACAGTTAATACCTCCTGTCTCCATAAAAGAAGGTGTTAAAGAAAGAATCATCAAGGGCATGGAATTTCCGATATTTATGTTCTTACTATTATTACTTTATTTTCAATCAAGGCCTCCAAATTTTCAAGTCCATATAGGATAGCAGATGATCTAATAGAAGCCAGTAGCAGAGATAACAGGTATGATCTTACTCATGGCTGGATGAAAAATGATTGTTGCATTATAATATATGCTAAAATATATTTCAGTCCTACATTGTATAAAAGCTAAGTCTGATTTCTGATGATTTTATATTTGAAATTACAATTTTCTTTTTAGCAATAGTTATATCTTCTATATAATTATAGCACGTTCAACTCAAAGTCTATCTCTTGGGGCCATTCTGCTTAGAACATTGATTATAAACATCCTTTGTCTACTGTATTACAAGATACAAACTTAGAGAAATAGGAAAGAGCACCTCCAAAAGAATGCAAATGAAAAGCTGTCTGCAAGGAGTATAAATCTTTCCATTCCCCACTTCTTGGATGAGAAGCAAAACATCTTCAAAGAAAAACAAGAATGTCCAGTTGCCTCATAAAAAGCACTTTTGGGATGTCAAATTTCTGCTACTAGAAATGCTTCCGTATTATTGAACAGCAATACTTAACACTTACTGTGTAGGATGACTTAATATTTTCCAGACTAATCCTATGGTAAAATGTTCCAGCTTCAGAGCACTCTAGCTTTTTAAAAGATTTGTTAACTGCCAACTTCTTTCACGCTTACAAACAAAAAAGAAAGATGTTCATGTGTTGGAAAGATTAAAGATATTTAGCATCACCAAATCTTCCTAATCTACCTTTTGCACAATCTATTGCACCACTTTGACATAAAGCCAATTTCTAGTAATGGTGTACAAATTATTTTTAATGTTGTTGGAAAGTTCATCCGATGTAAAATAGGTATTCCCTTGTGACACATGGAAGTGAAAATTGGACTTTGAAGAAGCCATAGAGGAAGACAATTGATGCTTTCTAAACTCTGGTGATGGAGAAGGCAACTTCCACCAATACTGTGGATAGTCAAAAACAAACAAACCAAAAGTTCATTGAACAAATCAATCCAGAGGTTCAATTTATCTGACTTTGAGCAAATTTTGTGGAGACCTAGCTCTTTAGAGAAGTTTCTGGAAAAGATGAAAAGAAAGAAAAAAGTAGGGTGATGGATCAACTCAGTTGGAAGAGCTGCAAAACCAAGATAGGAACAGATCATCATGGAGAAAATCTATTGGTGTAATTACTAAATTTGACAATAACTTAATGGCACATAATCAATCAATCAATCTAAATAGGGCAAATATATTGTTAAAAGTAACTGGCCAACGCTGGCATCTTATAATCTGTACAATTGGGGATCAACTTCAAAGCACTGAAATATAGCTCAGGTTATTTGAAGCATCATCTCTCCTCCCTTAAAAGCCTGTCCATAGTGAAGATCAGCTTTTGAGTTTTTCAGATTTCCTTCTAAATAAATTGAAGCAGATGGTCCCTAAGGAAATGGCTTTTTCAATAATACATCTCTTATAGTGAGATGTTCTGCTTAGAAATACAGTCTTGGTGCCAATGTTGAAATCTTTTTGTAAGCATATGAAGACATGCATATTTTCTAAAGCTTTTGCAGATTGAAAAAAAATGCTTTAAGTGCAGGGCTTGACAAGATGGCATCTTTCAAATGTTTTGGACTTAACTGATATCAATCTGACTTGTAAATAGGAAATAATTGTGGATGGAATTTGTTTTTTTTTTTAAAAAAACCCTGCCAGTATTAGGTAGTATAAACAGGTATAATTCCAAAAAATCTAGAGAAATCACATAGAGAGAAACACATTTTTGTGCTTTTTTCTCCCCAGTTTTTTGATATTATGGATTCAAATACTGTTATTTTTGTGTTATTCTTTTTCACCTTTACAGCACCCAGAACATTGTTGAAAATGGGCAGTCATCGCCCAGGTTTCAGTGGAACAATCTAATCTTGAGGAATCAGAAACTTAAACTGTCCATGAAAGTTTGATGGATGGATATTTTTTCCTAAAAAGCTCCATTATGAACAAAATTGTGTTGGCTTGAAGGTTTATGAAGAAATATTAGAAAATGAAAGCAAAATGGCATCTTGGAATATTTTCCCCTCTTCTCTGTGCATTACAAGACTTCATCTGTATCTTCGCTTCTGATCTGTCTTAGAATAATTTAGACTTTATACCAATGAGCTCTTGTTCAGCATTATATTATCAAATCATTTGTATCTCTCAGCAAGAAGGGTCCTATCCCTCAACAGAAAGTGCCATCCCGTAATGGCACCCATTCTTCTGTGGTAGGAGTCAAAAATTCATCAGTGCATATCTTATATTAGCCAGAAAAATTCAAAAGCTATTTGGTTCATTCTATCTATCTATCTATCTATCTATCTATCTATCTATCTATCTATCTATCTATCTATCTATCTATCTATCTATCTATCTATCTATCTATCTACCTACCTACCTACCTATCTATCTATAATCTGTCTGTCTATCTCTCTTTCTCTCACACACACACTCTCTCCCTCCATCCTGTGTGTGTGTGTATGTGTGTGAGTATAAATTCTATACAAAAAGGTATAAAAGCTGTGATATGCTCATCAAATCTTTGGTGTGTGTACTTTTTTAGGGAAGGAAACCTGTTGAATGAAAAAGCCAAAGGAAGTTAATAACCAACTTTCCAAGATCTCTGAAAAGATTGCAGGTACTGAAAATAGGACTTTTCTCTCCCTTTCCCTTTTCTGCCACTCAGAGCTTGTTTCAAAGTCATGGAACCATTTTCTTTCTCTTTTTATAAACTTTTCACATTTGAGCAGGTGCTGGGTTGGGTTTAAGGGGTAAAAAGGAGCCTCCTTTGGCATATCTAAATATTATTGCCTAAATATTGACCAGTTTTGGTTTCACATAAGGTGACCAACCATCCTCCTTTAGGGAGGACAATCCTCCTTTTGTAAGTTCTGTCCTCCCTCAAAAAGTGTCCTCCTACATGTCCTCCTTTTCGATATTTGAAGACTAATCTGCAGGGCTTTTTTTTTCTCATAGAATGCTCAGAACGGCGTTCTGGCACCTTTTTTTGATGGTTTTTTTTTCAACTTTTGCATGAGCTGTGCTACTCCTGCTATTGGCTTTCGAAAGCCAATAGGAATTGCTGCTGAGCGCATCAAAACACTCAGCTGGCAAACTTTGCACATGCAAGTTGTCTGTATTATTGTTGCAATGAATAAAATGTTTCTTTTATTTACATTTTTTTTCTTCAATTTATTTGTGTCCTCCTTTTCATTGTGAAAAAGTTGGTCACCTTAGTTTCAGTGGGTAGCATTTTATATGCTCCATAAACATTGGCATATACTTAAGCTAGTAAAATTAGATATTCTGAACAGTTATCTATCTGTAGAATTCTAAAAAATGTTTGAAAACCAGATATTTAAACTCCCTAAGGAAATGCAGCAACATAAATTTTGAAGTGGATTCATGTGCACAGCCCCACAGCTTTCTCATTTCAAGTCAGTCCCTCTCCATACAGTGTTGGTCATAAAACTATGAGGGTGATATGCAGTTAGGTAGGAGTAGTGTTGTTCTAAAAGTATTGTAAATGCTCTACAATGAACCACATAAAAGAATTGCATGTATTTCCTGGCTCAGGATTACCCATGAATAATTGTTCCTTGGGAACAATGGTTTTACAAGTGAAGGAAAACCATGAGCAAACCAATATATATGTGTGCTTTTAGAAGACTTGGCATGATCACTTTGAATCATTAGTATTTTTAAAAAAAATCTATTTGGTTTCTGCTTGTTTATAATTTTATTCTCAGACTTCATAGTTTGATCTTGTTCTAGCTGAGCATCTGTTAACCAATGTAATTCTCTATTATCTTGCAATTCCTTGGGGCATCTTAGCCTGTTGATGTCTTAACTGGTCAATATTATATAAGATTATGGAAAGACTCTTTGATTCAGTGGAAGGTATTGATTGGGAAAGATGCTTGGCAAAAGAAAAGGGCTAAAGTGAGAATTGAGGAATTAGATGATGGGGTGTATCAGAGGGAATATTTAAAAATTAAACACTTGTTTGAATATGGTTCTTTATGCAACTGTAATGGAACATTTTTTTTCCTTGCAGTGTATTTGAGAAATCCTTATTCCAGAAATCTGTAGTATTTCCCTGCAAGCTGTTTACCTAAGGGTCAGTGCAAATTTTCATAGTGAATATTCTATTGGGGTGCTATTGTCTGAAAGGACATTGACATTGCTATGGCTTGAGTAAGGATGCTTGGTTGGTCACAACAAGTGACAGTCCTGGTCATACTTGACTGATCCTTAAAATATTAAAAAAGGGTCAGACCTGGCTAGTACATAGATTGGAGACAATGAAACAAAGCCAGTGCTTGTGATAGTGCTTAAAGCAGTAGCAAACTCATTTCCCTATTAACAAGAAAACAAGATGGCTGTGTTCAGGTAATCACTCATTAATCAATTTCAACTTAAGGGACCTTTTTAAAGAACTTTGGACAGCTTCAAATTCTAACCTCTATGATTGCATGATACTGATGAAGGAGGATCATTTGTTGTCTTGGACATTGTGTGTGATTTAATAAAAGAATGTAGCTACAAATAGTCCTCGACTTATAACAGTTCATTTAGTGCAGCGGTTCTCAACCTGTGGGTCACGACCCTTTTGGGGGTCGAACAACCCTTTCACAGGGGTCACCTAAGACCATTGGAAAACACAGATTTCCGATGGTCTTAGGAACTGAGACACCACTCCGCATCCGTCTCCGCATGGCCTCCTCTGCCATTTGCAGAAAGAGAGACAGGGAGGCACTTTCGCTTCCCTTCTCTCTCTCTCTCTCTCTCTCAGGTGGACTTACCTCCTGCAGGGCTCCTGATCGGCCCTGTGCCCGGGTGCCCCACCCCGTGGGACAAGCGCAGCCAGGGCCTCATGGCCTTGGAGCCGCCCAGGGAAGTCCCAGGATCCCTGTTGGGAGTAGCCCACTGGAGGATCTGCTGAGCAGGCCAGCCCTCCCACAAGCTGCAGCCCAAGGGAGACCAGCCGCTGCAATCCCTAGCCAGCCCGACCATTGGACTCACTGGCCAGGAAAGCATGCCAGAGTCCAGGCTGCCATGAAGGAAGAAGGAGATTCAGCAAAGGTAGGAGAGGAGAGCTGCCTCCTGGGGCCCAGTGCTGGTGGCGGCTTCCTTGTCATCCTCTTCCTCCTCCCCTTCTTCCTCCTACTGCCCTCAAGGCTGCTTGGGCGGGGCAAGAGGGGTGCCTGGGGGGAGCAGCCGGGCTGGCAGAGGGGCTGGCAGGCCATGTGGCACCAGCCCCCAACATGGCTCCACCGGATGGGTAGAGGGCGAGGCCTGGCAGCGTGGGGTCGGAGGGGATGGCGGCAGTGGTTTTCTTGCCCTTCTCCTCTCCTTCCTTCTGCTGCCCCCAAAGCGGCTCGGGCGGGCGCCGGGAGGAAGAGGAGTGCCTGGAGGGAGCAGCCACGCTGGCGGAGGGGCTGGCAGGCTGCATGGCACCAGTCCCCACTGCGGCTCCATCGATGAATGGAGAATGAGGCTGGGCAGCGCGGGGGTGGCGGGGACCCCCGACGATGCAGCAGCGGCTGCCGCTGCCACCACAACCACTGACTCCTGTCCTGCTCCCCCTCCCCGCCCGTTCAGCTGAGGATGTGGCTGAGGCCGGGCCAGGGGCAACGGGGACCCGCAATGATGCTGCTTTAAGAAAGAGAGAGAAAGAGAGGAAAGAGAGAAACAGAGGAAAAGAGAGGAAAGAGAGAGAGAGAAAAAAAGAAGGGAAAGAGAGAGAAAGGGAGGAAATAGAGAAAGAGAGAGAAAGAAAGAAAGAGAGGAAAGAGAAAGAGAAAGAGAGGAAAGAGAGAAAAAGTGAGGAAAGAGAGAGAGAAAGAAAGAAACATGGGGAGATGAAAGAAAAAGAGAAAGAGAAGAGAGAGTGAGGAAAGAGAAAGAGAGGAAAGAGAAAGAGGAAAGAGAAAGAGAGAGAGGAAAGGAGGAAACAGGAAAAGAGAGGAAAGAGAAAGAGAAAGAGGGAGGAAAGAGAGAGAGGGAAAGAGGAAAGAAAGAGAGAAAAGAGAGAGGAAAGAGAAAGAGAGGAAAGAAAGAGAGAAAGAGAGAGGAAAGAAAGAGACAAAGAGAGAGAGGAATGGCACTTCTCCAACCAGGCTGGGTGGAGCCGGCGGAGCGACCTTCCTGCCCCCCCTCCTTGGCTAGCTGGATGGGGGGTTGGGGGGTCACCACAACATGAGGAACTGTATTAAAGGGTCGAGAACCACTGATTTAGTGACTCTTTGAGGTTAACAACAGCACTGAAAAAAGTGACTTAAGAACATTTTTCACACTTATGACAGTTGTAGAATCCCCATGGTCACATGATTTACATTTGGATGTTTGGCAACTGGCATGTATTTATGACAGTTTCAGTGTCCTAGAGTCATGTGATCTCCTTTTGTGACCTTCTGACAAACAAAGTTAATGGGGAAACCAGATTCCCCATTACTAATTTACTAAAGTTACGCGTGTTACTAATTTAACCACTGCAGTGATTCACTTAACAAATGTGATGAGAAAAGCTGTAAAATGGGGCAAACTCATCTAACAAATTTCTCACTTGGCAACATAAATTTTGGGCTCAGCTGTGGTCATAAGTTGAGGATTACTTGTAGTGAGTTAATTGTATGCTTAGTTGGCATGGAAGCATCCATGCTGGTATGATGTTTCATTCATTCATTATTGCATCAATTGTTCTTTTTCACACATTCTATTATCATAATTCAACAACTGTGTGAATTTTGTGACATTTGTTCTGTCATGTTCTCTTCCCTCCCACCTCCTTTTCTTTCATTCTAATTAATATTTTATTACTTAAAAAAAAAGATTGGCACTTTTTTTTCTTGATGTCAGGTTGCTTTCACTTTCATTTAATTTACTACTTTTCTTTTCCTCTGGGTTCATTGCAAGGCCCCCAAAGCCTCTTGCAATACAAAAAGGAAATGATCTCTCCCAAGTCTTTATGTGTGTGTGTGTGTGTGTGTGTGTGTGTAGGTCTTTGGTTCTTCGGGTTTTCTCCCACATAGAATTTGAAGTGTCTTGGCGACGTTTCGACGAAGTCTCATTCGTCATCTTCAGGCTGGTGCTTTCGGCTTCTGCTTCTAGGAGCAATGTGAGATTTTAGCTGTTTCTTCCTTTTAACTGCCAGTGGGGGTTTGAACTGATTGGCTGGGAGCTCAGCTGTGTTCTGATTGGGTGGAGGTGTGTTCTGATTGGTTAGGGGCTTGGCTGTGCTCTGATTGGCTGGGGGAGTGTTCTGTTTGGGTGGGGGCTTTGTTGTGCTCAGGTTAGTCAGTGTTACAAGGGGATTAGAGATGGTGAACTGTGTAGCTGTTTGGCTTTGCGTTCGTGGTCGTGCCTCATCTTCATGGTGGGTGTCAGTTTGCTTCATGTATGGATTGGAGGGGTTTAAGGTGGCTAATGATGCAGCTGTGGTCTGGCTTCTGGTTTGTGGTTGTGCCTCCTCATCAGTGTGGGTTTGGGTTTGCCCCTTGCCTGGATGTGTGGTGGTGACATCCTGTGTGGTCTTTGTGAGTGTAGGTCTGGTGTCATTCCCCGTGCTATGGACTCGTCTGTCAATAAGGGCAGGTTTCCAAATGGCTGGTAGGCGGGAGGTATCATCTCGTTTGTTCATGCTGTGTGGGCGTTTTTCTATCTCGATGGCTTCTCTGATTATTCTGTTATTAAAGTGTTCAGTTTTGGTGATAGTTCTGGTCTTTTTGAAATCAATTTCATGTCCTGTGGCTTTGAGGTGTTGGACCAGGGAAGAAGTTGGTTCTTCTTTTTTGACTGAGTTTTTGTGTTCTTCAATGCGTGCACTTATTCTTCGGTTAGTTTGTCCAATGTATGTGGTGGAGCAGACAGTACATGGGATTTCATATACTCCTTGATTTTCTAATTCAATTTTGTCTTTAGGGTTTCTTAGGATGGTGGATATTTTTCTGTTTGTGCAGAATGCTGTTTTGATATTATGTTTGTGAAGGATCTTGCTGATCCTGTCTGTGGTGCCTTTTATGTATGGGAGGAGGGCTTTGCCATTTTCTTGTTCTCTGTCTTGGATTTTAGTGGCAGTTTCTTTTTGGATTAAGTTGGAAATCTTATTTCTTTGGAATCCGTTGGATGTAAGTACATTAGTGAGAGTGTGTAGTTCGGTTTTTAGGTGTTGTTCATCAGCTAGGCATTTGGTTCTTGAGATGAGTGTCTTGGCTACGGAGTTGATCTGTGCTGGGTGGTGGTGTGAGAGTGCGTGCAGATAGCGGTTTGTGTGTGTTTTCTTCTGGTAGATGGTGTGTCCTAGGGACCCATTGGATTTCTTGTAGACTAAGACATCCAGGAAGGGAAGTTGGTTATTAGCTTCTGTTTCCATGGTGAACTGTATTTTGGGGTGTAGGCTGTTGAGGTGTGTGAGGAAGTTGTCCAGTTTTTCTTTCCCATGTGGCCAGATTATGAAGGTGTCATCTACGTATCTGAGCCAGAGTTTGGGTTTGTGATCAGATTTTTCTAGGGCTTGGGCTTCAAAGTGTTCCATGTAGAGGTTTGCAATGACAGGTGAGAGGGGTGATCCCATGGGTGCTCCTTCTATTTGTTTGTATTTTTGTCCGTTATAGATGAAGTATGTGTTGGATAGACAGTGGTTGGTCAGATCTAGGATGTGTTTGGGAGGGTTATATTTGTTTTGGATAGCTGTTAAGGCTTCTTTGATTGGCACTTGGGTAAAGATTGATATGACATCGAAGCTAACGAGTAGGTCGCTGGTCATGAATACATCTGACTACCAAACCAAATTAACCAACCTACTCCAAGACTCCACATACAAACCCCTAAACACAGATCCAACCACCTACCTGGAAAAAACCACTAGATCCAAAATAAAAGCCTCCCCCATTAGCAAAGAGATCCAGCAAAGAATCATTCCCAGAGAGAAATCATCCAGATGCCCTAAGCTCTATGGTCTCCCCAAGATACACAAAGAAGGAACCCCACTTAGACCCATAGTCAGCTCCATAGGCTCACCTCTACAAAACCTAGCCAAATTTCTCACCAAACAACTACAGCCCTATGCAGAATCCATCACCTCACACGTAAAAAACTCATTCTAGTTCATAGAGATCATAAAGAAACAAAACTTACAGCCCAGCGACCTACTCGTTAGCTTGTTTTTCTCCTATATTGTCTTTATTAAAAATATGTTTTTTCTCCCCAGGTAATTCCTGGTTCTTTCTAGGGTGCAACATGTGCCTATCACTAACCTATGAATTCCTCCTTTTAAACATACTAGAGTAACCAAATCATACCAATTCATACTTAAAGCATTGTTTGCTAACTGTAAGAAACTTTGGGACAACCACGATCTGGATGACTGAGAATCTCCATAGATAACCATGCCAATAACTTTGGAAATGTATTGTTCAAAATATTTTATCATATATTTTATGTCAAGTCTCAAAAAAGGTACCTGTTTAAAGAGTCAATTGGATAAAATTATTGCAACTGCATGATTATTTTTTTTAAGGCTCACTGGAAGTCTGCAAAAAAAGAGGAGTTGTTATAATCTAAAGCATGCTCGTAGGATGTCCAAAACACTTTAAAATAATTTTTGCTATACGCATAACCATACCACAAGCATAGTGGAGATAGTTCAAAGCCTTTGGTATAGGCTGACAAGAAAATTTCATTTTTTATTTTAGTGTGTTTTTGCAATAATACAAACTGTTTATACGCTCTTGTGACACGGAAATATGGGTTTGTTTTTCCTTAGAAAGATGGTTTACTTTTCTATATGCATAAGTTAAATAATCATAGCAATACTTCACAGGCATGAAGTATAGTTTAATTAATTACTGTTTGTAGATGTGAAAGTGCTTATAATTAGCAATTATTCTTTCATGTGCTCCATTGAAAAAGGCAAATTTCTGCAATTAAAGATCAAGATGACTCAATGCTTTCCACAATTTATGAATTTTAATTAATTAGAAAAATACATTTTATATAGAAGGTCAGATTCAGAGGAATCTTTGTGCATAATAATGTTACTTATTTATTGTGCTATTGCCATAATGATCCTGGTAGTTCAGGCCTAGATCAATGAGCTACTTGCTTTCTTGCAAGACTTTTCTTTTTTTAAAGTCATACCTTAAAATTCAATCCAAATCATGTTTTTTAAATAACTTTGGTTAGGTATGGAAGAGAAAACATAAATAAATGAAGCTAAATTATGGCAGAAGCGGTACAGCAGTCATAAGTATTAAATACGTATTAAGGAACTGGATAAAATTGTCTTCTTAGCCATGAAGTAATTCAAGGAATTGACTGTAGAGTCCTTCATGGCTTGGAGTCTGGTTATCCCAAAGTGAAAATATAGATCTGACCTTGGGAAAGAGGAGGAAAGCAAAGCTCCATTAAGGGAAAAAAGAAAACAACTCAATTCTGGAAAAGTAGAAAGAGCAAGAAACAAATTCAAATCATCCTTACTTTGACTTTGTTTGGTATAATACAGGGCAGAAAGAATTCTGGGAGTTGAAGTCCACAAATCATAAAAAGGGCCAAGTTTGAAAACCCCTGCATTAAAGGATCACCATTCTCCCATTCTTTCAGTTGACCTGACACAATCTGACAGAGTAGGCATATTCTATCTACCATTGTTTATACAATGTCATCTAATGAGTTCTAGTGGATTTCACTGTTGCAGGACAGGCCTTCTGAAATAGTATCCCAATGGAAGTCCCTGAGCCTGCTGTATTTTAATCGTGAAGCCTGGGCTTTTCTCCACTGTCTAGGTTAAGATGTTTTTCAACTGGGGGAGCTTTATTAACATATCAATTTATTAATGTCTGGATTATGACCTTTTATTTTTGCAGATATTATATTGCTTGTTTTTATTTAGTATGCCACACACAGCCTATAAATTTGAGACATTGAGGCATAGATAGATGAGAGAGAGAGAGAGAGAGAGAGAGAGAGAGAGAGAGAGAGAGAGAGAGAGAGAGAGAGAGAGAGAGAGAGAGAGAGAGAGACAGAGACAGAGACAGAGACAGAGACAGAGACAGAGACAGAGAGACAGAGAGAGAGACAGAGAGACAGAGAGACAGAGAGACAGAGAGACAGAGACAGAGACGGAGAGACAGAGAGAGACAGAGAGACAGAGAGATGGTAGTTACATAAATATTTTCTCCATTACAAAAAATAATTAATAGTCAGGTAGTTAAAATAGTTCACAATTTTTTTATATACATTTATATACATGCTGGACAAGCCATGGAGAAAATGATAAATTGAAGGATTTGTTTCTGAAGGACTCTCTATTACTTTGAAGACACTGCGGTTGAGGCAGTAATGGTAGAATGATAGCCTTTCTGCTTTTGCCTATAACAGGGGTAGGCAACCTTGACTCTTTTATGACTCGTGGACTTCAACTCCCAGAATTCCTGAGCAAGCAAGGAATTGCCTATCCTTGGCCTATACCTATACATAGGTCCCTGAGTTCTTTCCCACTTTTTATTATTTCAGATTTAGTAGGTTAAAGTTGTCTATCCCACATTATAACCTTATATCAGACATGTCAAACACAAGGCCAGGGGGATGGATGCAGCCCACGAAGTGGTTTCATGTGGCCTGCGAAGCCATCCTAGAAACAGTGAGGGAACAGCTCCCTCTGCCTTGGCCCTGGCTCAGGCCAGCTGGAAGCCAATGTACAATTTTGTGGTGGCCATCTATGCTGAAACACATTCAGTCTTAGCTCCATAAGCCCCCCCGCATGGCCTGAGAGGAACGGTAAGGCTCCTCCAGTGGACCATGCCTTGGCACTTACCCTGGTCCCACCCCCTTCTGCCAGAGACCCTCAAATCTATCCCACTCCTGCCCAGGCCCCTACAGGCACCCTTGATGCGAACAGTGTAGAGCTGGCCATACCCACCTAGTAGGCCACACCCATTCCATCCACGCCCACCCAGTAGGCCAAACCCACCCTGGCCTCACCCACCCAGCCCCCTAAGGGCAACCACAATGCTGATGCAGCCCTCAATGAAATTGAGTTTGACACCCCTGCCTTATATGAATAAGACACTATCCAAAAATTTGCCCCAAGAAGAATGTCCTTTTTGTAGTGATCTAAATCCTCAAAACTTTGGGTTTGTCTTGGAGATTCAGAAGATACTATCAGCAACAGTCTAAAAAAAGGTTAATCATTTATATCTTCTAAACTCTATTAGAGCACCATCAGATAGGACCCAGGAGACAGAAACTTTTCTATCATGGCATCTGCTTTTTGAAACATCCTCACTACCCCACCCAGAGATTATATTAACTCCAACTCTTTTAGCCTTTTCTAAGGTCTTGAAGACTTGTCATATTATAGGCATAGGCCAGCCCCATGTAATATTTATGCCAATGCTGCTTGTAGTTTTATATAAGCTATCAATTATGTATTTATTATTATGTTGTTATTATATAGTGTTTTAACTGTTGTTAGCTTCAAGAGGCATGATGATGATAAGATGATCATAGAAACTGAAATTAATAAAAAATAAAATAAAATAAATAATAAATAAATAATAGTAAAAGGACAGAAAGTACTGAAAGATATAAGCTTGTTACTGCTAGTTTTAATTTTCAACTAAAATATAACTGTTAGAGCACTTTTTGGGGGAAAAAAACGTAGTAGTGCATCTGGGATACAAAGCATCAGTTTATCTAGTATTGTTTGTGCATCAAAATCTAATCCTCACCATAATTCTTGAAGTTTTGCATCCGTCTGAATTTTTGTAGAATGCTTGCCTAAAGGCATTTATATGCAATTTTTATAGAACTCTTCCCCAAAACCACAAGGAAAATGCAAATCCCTTTCCCCCAGATTGTATACACTTCTCTTAGGAAAAATAAAATCTTCCCAGACTTTAAAACTGTCTTGTCTCTTCTGGATCTATCTGAAGAAAAAGCTACAGACTATCAGATAATTTTGTTCAGTATGAATTTTTAAATTAATTGTTTGAAATAATACTTTCCAGCTGTTGGGTAAATTGGAATATATTCTTTGTTTGATGGATTAAATGCCACTGAGTCATTTTTAACTAGCCACCATAAAGTTTTTCTCCAAAATAATCTATCCCTAATCTATTCTTTAGGACCTTACAATGGCATTAAATATATTTCATTGAATTTGTGATACATTTCTTTACACAAACACTATATAGAACTACATTTATTTAATTCAAAGTTGTGCACAAAGAACAATGTGAATTTTCTTCTTTTACTGTAGAATATACTGCAGAATGGCATGGAAACTTCATGGAATGGACTTTTAAGTGAGTTCATGAACATTAATTGTGTACCCCAACAAATGATTTCACAGAGCTCATCCACAAAACTATTTGGACACAAGCAATGTCCGTCAAAAAAAGGCACCAGAACTCTGTTCCGGTGCATTTTATGACAAAGAAAAGCACTGGTTTTACTGACTGAACAATCAGCCTGGTAAAACTGAAAACAGGGCATATTCTTTAACAGCGATTACCTCAATGAAAAGTATTTTCTTATTGGTGGAACAGAAATAAAGACCAGAATTATTCTGCTCACATTATTGCTACAATCCTGAAAAAGCAACTGCTGTTCAAGCAAGATCAAGTGGTTGCCATTCTGTAGTTCTTGTCTATGAATCTCAAGAGAAATTACCAGCAAGTTTTTAAAATCAAAACCATAATAATAATAATAATAATAATAATAATAATAATAATAATAATAATAATAATAATAATAATAATAATAATAATAATAATAATAATAATAAATAAATAAACAAACAAACAAATAAACAACACTGAAATACAAAATGATTGTGTTTGAGCAGACAAGCATGTTCTCTTTAACTCTCCTTCTAATTTTAACACATGGAGAGCTTCTGTCAGATATTTCCAAGCTGCTTGATCAGGAAACTGACTAGCTATTATAGTCTTCATCTGTCATGCTATACATCTTCTCACATCTGCTTAAATGTAATCAACAATGAAAACCTTTTCCTTTTTCTGAGACAGCAAGGCCTGCCTGTGACCATCTGCTTTCCCATATGTTGTTCAAGTACTTCAGCCCTAAAAATATATTCCAAGTTTATCTATAGAAGAGGAAGTTGCATTGAAAACATTCTTTTAACCTTACTGCATTCCAAACAGGGGAAGCTGGGAGAAAAGGAGGAGAATTTAACTGAAGTTGCTTTATTGTGTGAGATTATTGACTATCAATTGCCACTTAACTGTCAAATTGTTTCTTTGCTACACACAGGGAAAGCTAGTGGCTGTGCCTCATCACAGGAACATGCACTGAACTTGTATGAAAAGAAGGACCAGGGGTGACATAATAGCAGTGTTTCAATATTTGAGAGGCTGCCACAAAGAAGAGGGAGTCAACCTATTCTCCAAAGCACCTGAAGGCAGGACAAGAAGCAATGGATGGAAACTAATCAAGGAGAAAAACAATCTAGAACATGGGTGTCAAACTCGCCATGTCACATGTTGTGTCGCGACGTATCACAACTTTTTTTTTGCATTGCTGGAACTGGGGTGGGCACGGCCTCTATATGATGCAACCAGCCCATGGGCTGGCAGTTTGACACCCCTCACCTAGAACTAAGGAGAAATATCCTGACAGGTAGAACAATTAATCAGTAGAACAACCTGCCTCCAGAAGTTTTGAATGCTGCAACACAGGAAATTTTTAAGAAGAGATTGTGCAACCATTTGTGTGAAATGGTACAGGGTTTCCTGCCTAAGCAGGGGATTAGACTAGAACAGGGGTGTCATAGCGAAACCTCGCCCACCCCATTGCCGGCAATGGAAAAAGGTCGCAATACGTCACAACACATCACATGATGTTGCGAGTTTGACACCCCTGGACTAGAAGACCTCCAAGGTCCCTTCCAACTCTCATCTCCCATTCCATTCTATTATGAACCTTTTCACAGATTCAAAAATATTTTTTTCAGATTCACCAACCCTAATTCAAACCACATTATTTTCAAGTAGGGCTGGAATAATTTATAAATTTAAATAATACAAATAATATAAAAATAATTTATCTGGTGAAATAAACTTGCTTTTGCCTTTTGAATCACAAGGCAGCAAAGTAATGCTTAGGATGGAAAGATGCTAGTGGTTCATACTGGCTTTAGAAAAAGCGGAGAGACAAGATATTGCTGATATATGCTGGATAATTAAAAAAGCTCCCAGTACCAATAGGGAGATACTCTGGAATTCATTAATGCTTTTGGTTCAGGCCTTCATTTTAAATGATCACATGGCTGCAGAAGCAATTCAACTGCATTGAAGTAGCAGCTGCCTGGTAGCATTCGAAGCAGTCACAATTTCCCCAGATTTTATTCCCTTGGGTGTCACAAGTCCTGGATTTGGGGCACATTCTGCAAGTTAGCTATTTGAGGTACTATGGTTCAAAAATTGTTGCCTTATGATGTGCTGTTTTGCCCATTTAAAAGATATACAAATGAGAGCTTTAGTAGAAGAATTTTCTTGGTATGATTCCAAACCAGGTTACTCTATGGGGAAAAAAATTGCAGGACAATTGCTAGAGTAGAGGCAGGATTTTATTTGAAGAGCAAAATGGAGGTTCAGTAATATGAAGGCAGCCATCAGATTAGAGAGCTGAGAGTGATAGTCCTTATAGTGACAATGGACTTTGATTTGGATGTGCAAATTAAGATCTGTTCACCCTGAGGATGTTTGAAGTCCAGAAGAAAGATAGTTCCTTACTCTCTGGTGTGCTCTCAGATATGTAGATCTTTCCCTAGTTGTAGATTTTTTTTTTAATAAAAGGGTCTGGCATTAGAGTATTGACATAAAAGGTTTCCCTTCTCTTGAAGGGATTCTGTTCTTCCACCAGAGCCAAAGAGACATATTTAATCGATTTCAGGCTAAGGGTAAAATGCAGGCAGAGAGAATTTTCTTTGTATCAGGCTAAAAGAAGGGGATGAGAGAAGATCAGAGTGTCTATGGAGATTCTCAGTCATCCAGTTCATGGCTGTCCCAAAGATTCTTCTTCAAAAGGCAACTGGACTTTGTTTGTCCTTGAAGATGTTTTGAAATGTCTTCAAGGAAAAACAAAGAAAGTCCAGGTGCCTTTTGAAAGAGCACCTTTGGGATGAGCAAATCTTCCAACAGTAGTATATAGAATTTGTGAATGCATAAAATACCCAATTTCTGATTGATTGGACCATTGCAGACTACATAACCTCATGGACTTTTGCCATGGACCTCTGATGCAATTTGAGCTTGTGGATTTGGACTATAATCTTAAAATCATTCACCAAAATATTCTCTTTCTCTCTTTGTGTGTCTGTGAGTAGGATATGGGACTTCTGAATGCAACTCTTTTTTTAAAACTGGTAGGAAACTGGTAGGAATCTGATGAAAAATCAGTTGGACATTTATAAACATAGGATTTTTTTGTTTTTATCCCTGAATTTTGGATTATTAGAATATGCAATCTAGTCTTTGTGCATGAAATGGAAGTGTCATCATTTTAACAGTTATGGTTTGAGGAGGTCATGGGGCCTAAGACAAAGGGGGATGATGCTTGAAGGATCCAGGTAGCTATTAGGGCTCCACTGCCTATCCCTTAAACAAATAAATATGGGGAAATGAGATCAATATCTTCCCAGTATTCCTCCTAAGAATTAAGCCTAATGTCAACAATCAAAGATGTGTATGTTGCCTAATCATTTAGATTATCTATATCAACTATCAGAGATAGATAATCTGAGTGATTAAGCACTCATGTGTGGAAGAAAAAATTACTAATTGGCTGAAGCCAGTCAGAAACACAATGAATTCCAGGTTGATAGCATATATTAATCTTTCAGCAAAAATTGCAGATATTTCTGACAATCAATGAACTGATAAGGCAGATGTTCCCAAAATAGCAGGATTTCTGAATGTGGGAGGTCAGTAGTATATTATTGAAACTATATGGGGGGGGGTTGTAGCATTTTGCTGAATCCAAAGTTAATTATAAAGCATTGGTGACAAATTTTAGGAACCTCCTGTACCCAATGTGTTTTTACCTTAATGGTACAACTTGGAATATTCTGACAGATTGAGAAGTAAAAGATCAACTTGCAACTTTAAACAATTCATTAATTAGAAATCAAACTGTGTTTATTTGGAATGCTTCAAAATGTAACCCAAAATTTTTACAGAGGTGCAAGATATGACAAAGTGCAGAGTTAAGTCAATGGTTTTCAAGTTTTGAGAAAATGATGACATAAATTGTTGTGACCATAAATAACTCTAAGATAAAGAAGTCCTGTGTACTGTACATTCCAGTTCCTGGCTTTTCTTGCAAATTTTGTGGAGGTAAAAAACTGGGATCATTCCAGTTTGTGAACATTGATCAAATTGGGTTTTCTTATTGCTGTCCCCAGACGCTTGTGGGCCTTGATCCATTTTTCTTGCTATGGGTCACACTGTCTCTAACTTCCTTTTTGGGAGGAAAGGTCTTCTCAAATTCCTATGTAGTTGGTAAATTCAAGATTTGAGAATCATGCCAATTTCAGAAGACATACTGTGTTTAATTCTAATGCCTCTTCTTAAACTGAATCCCCCTCCTCTACCTGATTTTACAATGAGTCATGGTTAATTAAATTATTCTTGAGACAAATGCCCTGCACCCTATATCTAATCAGCTTCTACCTTAAGTTTCTAGAAATTATTAAAAACAGATGAATGTAATCACTGATGTTCCAGTGAAACTGTCATGAAGCCATTTGAAAAGTCTTCTCCGCTGCTGCTGCGTTTTCACTCTTTTTTCCTCCTACAATAAAACTCGAGGAATAATTCTGGTAGTTTTATCAGGCCACAGATATCATGAAGGGAAGTTTCCCCCTCATACCAACTTTACCAGGTTGACAGTTGAGACGCTCTGGCAAAGGAACAGAATCCCCTTAAGATAAGGGAAATCTTTTATGTCAATACTCCACTTCAATGCCAGATCCTCTCATAAAATAATAAATAAATCCCCAGCTAGGGAATGACCTACAGATCTGAGATCACCCCACAGAGTAAGGAACTATCTTCCTTCTGGACTTCACACATCCTCAGGGCGAGGACATCTTAATGTGCACATCCAAATTTCCAGCTAAGAGGAATGTTTCTGCTGAGAGTGTGGGAGTGTATCTTTGGTGAAGCTTAGGGATTTGTACAACACATTAGCCAACCTCCTTCATGCAATCAAGGATATCATGCTAACAGAGTATGTTTCTCTCAGAATGGCAGCCCTTTCATTTGTAGAACAATGAAATTAGGAAAATCAGAAACTTGGAAATTTGTCTAGGCAAGCGCTAATGTTTTTCAATTAATTACAGTGACTAGGACAAGCCTAGTTTAGCACTTAAGCAGACTGTGTGAGTCATGAGACCCTTGCCAAAGAAAGTGAACACATTGCTCTGACTTTTTTTGGGGGGGAGTTTCTTTTTAATTGAGATATCAATGGTTACTTGAAATGAAAGCAAAGTGCAAACAATTATCTGTAACACAGGTTCCTTTCCATACAACATTCAGGACAGCTTACAATTAAAACAAGCAAATAATAGATCATGAAGGTAAAGCAGTCGATTAATATGGGAGGTAAAAATTTAAGCTGATATCATTAAAATTAAGTCCAGTTAATAATTAAAAGCTTGACTTCCGGTTCCGGAACGCGGTGACACCGAGACTTCTCTCCACACTGTCCAGAGTTTCCTTCGCCAGTACACCCCCTAGGAGGTCAAAAGTTGCCCTGGAGGGGTGACCACTGAGGAGGAGGCTTGCTGGTAGATAGGGGAGGGTGGCAGCTTCCCTGTGTCTCCAGCTATCTCCTTAGGGCCGATGGAGCAAAGATTGGCCTGGCCGATCACCCTGCTGCACCAGCCAAAAGTCACATCATCATCTAAGCATTATTGACCCATCGCGGATGATCCCTTTGTTCCTCTCCACACCCCATGCTGTTTTTTGCCTGTAAAAGCTTTTCTTTCGAATGATTTCCCCGTCTGGAGAAAGCAGCTTTTGTAATTGTGGGAACAAACATGTTTTACAAAAGGACAGAAAAAAATTCATTTAAAGACTATATTTTATCTCTACTTACATTGAGCTATAGAAAAATTGTTTTTTGTGTCTTTTGGAGCGGTATTATATTGGCAGAGTATTTCTTTTTTCATTTTTCCTTTAAAAAATAGGAAAAAAGGAAAAAATAGCATTTGAAGAAGTCTTTTTAGCTTACTGAGGACACCTACTGGTCAAAATTAATATTGGATTATTTGGAGATGAGATGGTTTTGGCCTTCAAACTGTTTTTCAAGGGAAAAGATAATTTGAGCCAGCTGTATGATCTGTGGGGGTGGATAATGTTCCATTGTAACCTTCACTAAAAAGGAAAAAAAAGAAAAAGGAAAAAGGATTTTTCTTTAACTATTGCTAAAATGGAGAAGCCTCAACCACATCTAAACTGTAAACTTAAACTGGAAAAGATCTATGAGGCTAAAGAAGAAATATGTACTACAATATAAAAGTTTACTACAGATCTAAGAGCCAGAGTTTCTACTTTAAACCTTAAAACTGACTCTCAGATTACACTTGACTATTCTACAAAACAGATTATATGAGAAGTGGACTTAACTGAGAATAAAGAGAATTTTATTTTGCCCTATAAGCAAGACCAGGAAAAGCAAAGACTGAATTTTGAACTTCTGAAGCAACGAGGCTTTATGTACAAGAGAAATAGAGGATTAAATCAGAGACCAAGATGGTTTGCATCGAATCAAGTGACACTACAAGTAACAAAAAGAGATTCATCAGCTGGAAGGGAAGCCCTGCCATGGAAACCTACCTGGCAAAAGAGGAAAGCTAGAATAAGATTGAAAAATGAAATTTAAAATTTCATAAATTGGATTAAAGGCAACCTAGAACTATGGACTGATGTAAGGACTGAGATTACGAGTTTGAAGTAAAGAGATGCCTTAGATTTGGATTGAATTAATAATTAATTGAATGTTAATTAAATGAGATGACCTGTCTGTTCTATAACATGGATGTTTAGCTATGATAATTAACTGGTTGAAATTTAAATTCTACTTAATGGATTAAAATGATTTAAGATTTGATATTAGTCTGTCAGTTTAAAGAGATTGATTAATTGAAGAATTAGATCTGTATAGAATAGATTGATAAATACATACTTTTTGATGTGTCTAGGATAGATAAATATTTTTGCTTAAAAATGAGATTTTTTATATAATGGATTAAAGACAATCTAGAATATTAAGAATGTTCCTTTTAGAATGTTAGGTTTATTTCTATGAAAATTATGATGTAATGGAATGACGAAAACTGAAGAGATGCTTTAGCTTTGAACTGAATTATTAGTCAACTGAAATTTAATAAGATTATATTCTTTGATGATATGGACATTATTAGTTATGATAATTAATTGGATGAGACTTGAATTCTGTTTAATGGATTGACATGATTTAAGGTCTGATATTATTTTCTTGGCTTAAAGAGATTGATTAATTGATGGATTTGATAGGTATGGGATAGATTAATATTTTACTCTAAATAGGGGAGATTAGTGGAAGAAGAAATAAATAAGATTATGATAAAATTAAGAAAGTAGAACATATGTGGAAGGGATATCTGAATTGGAAATGTTTTTATTTAAACTTAATTTGATTATGGTATTGTAAATTAACACTTAAAAACAGGTTCAGGTTGAATAAATCTAAGCTAGAATTGAATATTTTAAATATACTATGCTATCTGAAGGAAAAAGAGAGGGAATACTTGATGTATTGATTGTACTAAGTATATATGTTTTGTTTTAGGATGTTTGATTATCCTGGCACCACGGTGTGTCCTGAATATGTTGCTTCAAGAAATTAAAAAACCAAGAAAATTTTTATTAAAAAAAATAATAATTAAAAGCTTAATAGAAATAATGCCATCTGTGGAATTCTTGGGAGGCTCATCATAGAAGGTCCTTTCCAATGTGCCAGAGAGATGAGATTCTGTCAAGCAACATCTTCAAAAGAATATCACTGGACAGAGAATTGGTCACTCATCTAGTCAGATTTAAGTCATTTAAGGGTTTAAAAGTCAACATCAGCAACTTAAACTGTGCCTGATAAAGAAATAGCAGCCCATTGATATCTTTTAAACATAATATTGCTTGCACTGATTAGAAACCTTCCTTCTTCATTGTCGATCATTTGCAATTTCTCGATATTATAGAACAACCTCATATTTGTGAATAACTGTTGCTAAGCCATCTGGTTCATGGGAGGTCATTAACTGATGTGCACTAGTTATAATTGTGCATACTTTCTGTAACCACCATTATATGTTCCAGTGATAGCTCTGGATTCATCAGAAACATCTCAAAATTGTAAGAAAGGCATTTTCTTGAGAAATGCATACTCACTCAGAACAGGTAACACCACAGTGCCAAGTCTCATTGACAACATTATCTCCAACTTTTACAGAATTAATGAATGTTTGTTCTTTATCCAAGCCATTATCAAATTTAGGCAATGTTCAAGAGTTTTGAGTTAACTGTTAGGAAGCAGAAGAATTGAAAGTCATCACCATACTTACAACAAATCTTTTACAAGTCCATATAAGTTCTCCTGGCAGCAGCTCCACAAAATGGTTTAATAGCAAAAAGAGTAAGACTTTGTAGGACAGTGGGAAATACCTAATGAGAGGAATACCACAAACAATGTTCCAAAGTCCAACTCTGCCAATTTTGATTCTCATCAGCCTGTTCCTTATTTCTTTTAAATGGCACAAAATTATCCCCAAATCAGATTGATGTATGTGTATGTATACAGATGTATGTATGTATGTATTATGTATGTATATGTGTTTGTACACACAGAGCAATTATATTGTAATGTAATTAATAATTCAAATATTCATTATTCTTTTACTCCCATTGTTCATTCATGGCCATGGATAATAGTTCTGAATAAGCAAAAGGGCACAGTCTGGAGGCTGTGAGGGTCTGGATGGGCGTTAACAGATTAAGGCTCAACCCTGACAAGACAGAGTGGCTGTGGGTTATGTCTCCCAAGGATGCTTCAATCTGCCCTTCCATTACCCTGGGGGGTGAATCTATATACCCCTCGGAGAAGGTTCGCAACTTGGGTGTCCTCCTCGATCCACAGCTGACATTGGAACATCATTTATCGTCTGTGGCGAGGGGGGCATTTACCCAGGTTCGCCTGGTGCATCAGTTGCGTCCTTATTTGGATCAGGAGTCTCTCCTCACAGTCACACATGCTCTTGTCACCTCGAGGATCGACTACTGCAATGCTGTCTACATGGGGCTGCCCTTGAAGAGTGTTTGGAGACTACAATTAGTGCAAAATGCAGCTGCGCAAGCAATTGTGGGCCTTCCACGTTGTGCCCACATTTTGTCAACCCTCCGCATGCTGCATTGGTTGCCTATTGGTCTCCGAGCGCAATTCAAAGTGCTGGTCATTACCGATAAAGCCCTATATGGCTCTGGACCAGGATACTTACAGGACCGTCTTCTGCCACATACTTCCCTATGACTGGTGAGAGCGCACAGGGTCGGCCTCCTCTGGGTCCCATCAGCGAAACAATGTTGTTTGGCGGGTCCTAGGGGGAGGGCCTTCTCTGTTGTGGCACCCACCCTCTGGAACCAACTGCCCCTTGAAGTCCGCATTTCTCCCACTCTCCTGGCCTTCCGAAAGAACCTTAAAACTTATCTTTGCCGGCAGGCCTGGGGATGATTGTGGGTTGTGGTTCGAATGTGGTGTGGGTGTTGGGTACCTATTTTTAATGTTTTGATGTTTTGTACATGTTGTGAGCCGCTCCAAGTCTCCGGAGAGGAGTGGCATACAAATCAAAATAAATAAATAAATAAATAAATGTACTGGATGAATTTATACCTAGGTTTGGAGAGAAAAGGCTTCATTCACTCACTGTAGAAGCTCCTATGCAATTAAGTGGTGATGTGTTAATGTAATGATGAATAGACTGTCATTTAAAAGGGAATACAAAAATCACCCACATACTCGTCTAAATGAGAGATGATGCACAGAAGCAGGATCTATGTTATAAAACTTCTACACTGCCTGAGAATAGTACATAGTACTAATGTGATCTTTATCAAAAAATATTTATCTAATCTTCATCAGATCTTTATCAAAAAAGGAAGCACTTTCTAAATTTAGAGAAACAAATATTATTTTGTTTTAGAAAAGGCCACAAAAAATAGAATCTTACAAAGATAAAAGGCAACCAAATATAATGAACCAATAGATGGCAGACAAATACTACATTTTCACTAAAATTGCTTCTTTTTTAAAAAAATCTGTTAATATTAAAATACATAGGGACTATGGGAAATTCTTGTAAATATAGCAGATTTTGTAACTTGGCTAATGGAAGGAAGATTGTATACATAATAAATAAATATGCATAATTTTTGCATTCATTTTTTTTAAAATGATGAGAATCTACCAACAATAAAAGATGGACACAGTATGTAATCTGTTCATTTAAATGTTTAACAGATACTTAATTCTACAGTAATTTCTTCATTAAATTAATCAGGTTGAATCAACTGAAGTTGCAAGACCAGCTTTTCTCTGAATAGTGATAAACCAGGAGTAACTCTTGCTTGTCCCCTGATGCTGAATGGGAAGCCAAGATGTTTATGTTCATATGTTAACCAAGTTGAGTCCTCCTACAAAAGAAAAGCAGTGATTATAGTTTTTCAGTATTTCAGGACTGGGCAGTGCAGCTACCCTTCCTGAACTCTTGTTTTATTTAATATCTTATTTTTGGTATCTTCCTCCCCACGAGATTGTATGTTGAGGCTTCCACCCCATTTTCCTCCATTAGGAGCATCAACCTCACCCCTATTAACATGCATCACTTGCACATAAAAGGGGGCTGGGCTTTGATCACCCAATACTATTGTTGATATTGGCCTGAGTATGGGGCACAAATACAGACATTCGGTATTTCAAAAACATTTAAAAAGATCTTTGCATTGCATTTAATTCAAGACTATTTCAATTTGCAATTAAATATTGCAAATCCTACAAATATCGCTTCTCATTATTCATCAACTGACTATGTTCCTAGATAGATACCAGTTTCCGAGTGTAACCCTGCCCTCTAAATTTCGGCAATTCTCCATTCTCAGCCAGAAATGGCATATTTTCCTGCCTCTTTCACGCATAATGAAAGTATTTTCATAAAGAATTCAAGCAAGGTATAGAAAAAAAATATTTTACACTGCAGGAGGTGACTTAATCAATCTACCTTCCTTTTCTTTTTCTTGTCTTTTTCCTTAAGTTTAAATAAAATCTTACATGCATCAGATATCAAGTGGCAATACTTACCCAACCTTGGCTGATCTCAAAACGAATCTAAGCCAAGTCAGAACTGATTAGAGTCAGAGAAAAACAAAACAAAAACACAAAAGCAAAAGCAAAATAAAAAAGTTGCAAGACTGGGGGATAGGTTGGAAAGCCAGAGGGAAAACATTTCAGTGTCAAATTACTTTCATATTGTTGCCAAGAAAACTGCATTAACCTGCTCAAGAAACCAGCGGAAGTTAAGCTTGACTTAAGGTTCTCATGTTCTCTCTCTCTCTCTCTCTCTCTCTCTCTCTCTCTCTCTCTCTCTCTCTCTCTCTCTCTCTCTCTCTCTCTCTCTCTCTCTCTCTCTCTCTCTCTCTCTCTCTCATGTTCTCTCTCTCTCTTTCTCTCTGTTTAAAGTTGAAGAACGAGAAAGAAAAAAAATGAGACATAGGAGAAAAGGAGATGGTTATCTTCCATATTGATATTTTTTTTCAAAGAAGTTTTCTCTCTAGTCCCCTTCTTAATTTGCTCCCAGTTATCAAGCTTCACATCAGAGTTCAGCAGTAGATCATAGCTCAGCAGATGCTTAACTCCTTGGTTTAACTTGGCAGAAGGCTTTTTGGTATGACTCAGCTAGGATAAAATATTTATTGCAGATAAGAATGAATCATTAAACACAACAATTGATTCACTGCTGAAATGAAAAGTAGTTGGAGCCTTTGAGAAGCTTTGCTCCAGAATTTAATGCTTCCCCCCCCCTCCTTCAATCTTTGAAATTAATGGGTCTTTGATGGCCTTGAAAGGGAATTATGCTGAATTAATAGTTGTCTCTAGCCTAAGTAAGACTGGTTTTTCCATAACTAATCTCAACTCTTGTGCTACCTAGTATGAACGGATAGTGACTAGAGCAATTTCAACACAACCACATTTAGCACATTCTGAATGTTTATAACTAGTTTAGGCAGGTGCATTGGCTGTGATGTAGTGATTAAGGCATTAGAATAGGATTGACCCTGAGACCTGACAGTTCGCTGGATGATTTTTCAGACAGTCACTTGGTCTGCAATATTTTTGTTATGAGAAAAAAAGAAAAAAGATTGAAGTGGTGCTTTGAGCTCGTAGAAGAAAAGCAGAATTTTTCTCTCTGTAGCTGAGTTTTTCAGCATCAGCTGCAATATTCAGTCACTGCAGAAAGCAATAATTTTGTAGATGAGCCAGAGCCAGAACATTATGCACCGAATGGGAGAATCAGATATTCCCCCCTCCCCCAGATGTTTCCAACTCTTAGCTATGTTTTCACTGTTTTTCCATCCTAAATTTAGCTCTCATTACACCTAATACTGCACCCATCCTTTCATTATTTGCATGGAGTCTTTTACCAAACAACATTAGAAGGTGTGCTATTTTCATAAAAATGGCATGACTTCCCAAAAGGAGGGAGGCTTTTTTTTTTTAGCAAAATGTATAAAGGTTCTCCTTGCCTAACTCTCTGCCCCCTGAGAGTTACCTTCTGTGCTAATGCCCACTGAAGCAGCAACTATGTTTACAGTGATATCCAATTCTATCAAAAACCAGACAGACGTTTCTGTTAGAAAACAAGAAGATTCAAAGGGATCTTACACTAAAATGCTGTATTTCTGAAAGCTGACAGGCTTCAGAATGGTCTACTTTAACTGCAAGTGATAAACTTATAAACTTCTCTTCTCTTCTCTTCTCTTCTCTTCTCTTCTCTTCTCTTCTCTTCTCTTCTCTTCTCTTCTCTTCTCTTCTCTTCTCTTCTCTTCTCTTCTCTCCTCTCCTCTCCTCTCCTCTCCTCTCCTCTCCTCTCCTCTCCTCTCCTCTCCCTTCACAATTTTGTTTATATATCCTATGTGAATGTGAAGAAAAGGCAGTAAGTTTTTAGATTTGGACTTAATCCTGAGTCGCATCAGGCAGCCTCCACATTAGTTCAAATTAAACTGGGCTTTTTAAAAAATTGATATTTGAGCTAAATGTTGTGATTAGCATACCCATATTTATCAGATATCAGTCTGGTAAATGAGACACAAGAACATAAATATTTGCATTATAAGCTCCTTAGAGGAAAATGCATGATATTTTATTCAAATGAAACACTAACATATATTGGATGTTACATGAATTAATCACAATCAGCAACATCAAATAGATTGCTTTATTGATTGATGTATGAATATTGACTGTTTTATAAAAATGGATACCTATCTCACTGAGTATTAAAATGTTGCAATCCCTGTCAAAGGGGGATATAATTTATCCATGGCAAGGGAAGAACAAGGAGAGGTTACAAAGAGTAATTCCTGGCAAGAGTTGGGCTGCATTTCAAGAAAGCTGGGAATAATTTGTCTGGAGTTACCTTGCAAACCAGATCCGTAGAACTTTAAGCAGAGTTTAATAGAATAAAGAGTTAACTCATTGGCTCCAATCACCAATATATACTGTGGGGACTTTAAAAGGATGTGTAAACAGTCTCACCTTCTATACTCAAGCAGACTCAACCTCTTTATTCAACTCAACATGCTTGATCTTCATATAGAAAGTTGGCATATCAACTTTCACCCTAATGGGGAGAGTAGTTATGTGGATTAGGGAGACACAACATCTTATAGAAGTAATCAGGGAGTGTCCAGGGGAAGAGAGCTATTTTTTATACAGGTGGTCCTCAACGTACAACAGTTCATTCAGTGACTGTTTGAAGTTACAATAGCATTGAAAAAAATTACTCGTTACTGTTTTTCACACTTACGATCGTTGCAGCATCTCTATGGTCATATGATAAAAATTCAGTTGCTTGGCAACTGATTCCTATTCATGAGAGTTGCAGTGTTCCAAGGTCATGGGATCACCTTTTGCAACCTTCTGAAAAGCAAAATCAATGGGGAATCCAGATGAACTTAACAACTGGGTTAACAACTTCAGTAATTCACTTAACAAGTGTGGCAAGAAAGGTCATAAAATGGGGCAAAAATCACTTAACAACAGAAATTTTGTGCTCAATTATGGTCATAAGTCAAAAACTACTTGTATAAGAGATGGTAAAGTTCATGAATGGAAAAGATTAGGAAATTAGTGAGCCAAGAATTAAAACACCCATTTTTTAAAAAGTAACCTAGTGCAGTATTAACTAGCTTTTAATGTTTGTAAAAGAAAACCAAAAGGCTGAAAGGACTCTCCTTTTCAACAAGGAAGAAAAAAAGAGAAGAAGGACTGTTTTAAAAATATAGTAAGATGGTACAGGTGATGGGGAGAAGGCATAGGTTCTCAATTCCTCCTTTGCTTGGTCTTCTCTCAAAATGACTACTCTGTTCAAATGGATATAAAGAGAACAATTTAAACAGAAGAAAGTAGAAATCAAGATATTTTTTTTTAAAAAAGGATTATTAAGAGTGTATTTGACTACTATGAATGGATTTAAGACTTCAAGACCAGATCAGTTACATCAGTGATTATTGAAGAAGTTTCTGGTTGACATCTGCAAGCCATTCTCTGTGATCTATGAGAAATCAGATGTCAGAGGATTTGAGAAGCCAAATGTTGTTCCTATTTTCAAACAAGGGTGAATTCTGATAGTGGTGAGAAGTGGGCAGAGAGCTACCACTTACAGGTTTCTGAGCTTTATTGGCTTGGCTATAAATCATTAAAGACAGTAGTAGAGAAAGAGATAATGCTCAAATGGAAGGCTGTAAATTAGGTAGACATATGCAGGCAGTTAGTGCTTTTGCCAGAGATTTGTAGCAGAGCAGCTTGGTAAATCTGCTGGGTGAAAGTTCCCTAAAGGCTACCATAATTCAGAGGTTCAGAGTTGATAAAGTCCAAAAGATCAAGACCCAAGGTTGAAAGCCAAAGATCCGTCCACAGACAAGGAATTAAAAAGAATCAGGAAGAATCAGGAAGAATCAAGAACATAAGTTGGGAAGCCAGTGTGGTTATTTCCACCAAAATGGGAGGCCATAGATCACAAGAGTTATAAGCCTTGATTAACTGGAAAAGTTGATACAATTTCCTGTGTGTCTCTGCTACTCAGCTCTTTTTAAACTAGCATTGTATTCTGGATATTGGTCCTTGCCCAAGGTGAACATGAACTCCTAGTGATCTGCATAAGAACTTGGGAATGGGGAACAGATGAATTAAACGTTTAGAAACCTTTGTTGCTCCTCTTTCTTGACCTTTCTACCTCAAAAGGTGACATTGGTCCTGGAAACTGTTTCAAGTGCCTGGCTATTTTTTTTTTAGCTCAGATTAAATAAAGATTTTGCCAGATTATGAAGAAAGAAGAAGCCAAAACTAAAAACAAAGTAAAGTAAAAGAAATAAGCGATTAAGACCAGCTAGGAAGTTTGGACAAACAGTGGAGCCAAACATTATGTGGACAATTTGGAATTATAGCAATACAGTAGAATACAATAGAAAAGCACCCACAATTTAGGAAATAACAGTAAAGCTAAGATATAGAAATAAATTCTAAATAAGTTAAAATATGTCTATAAAAAAAGAAAATGAAAAAGTCCAGTTTCAAAATCTGATCAGTCATTTTATGACAAGAACATTTTGGAACAGAAATTTTTTATCTACTTGATGTAAAAAAAATATTCTTATTTAGCATTTTAGTCATTCAGTAATTTACTCTTCTGGTATATTCTAGTGCTCATTGTCCATTTCTCTATTTTCTCCCTATTATGAACAATATTCTGTATTCACTACATGGGATCTGACTAATTAGATTCTTTTGCTGTGCCATTCCATTTATGATCCTGTCTGTTATATTGTCCATTTGGTTGGAGCCAGGAAGCATACTTTCTCTGTCATAGCACCTAATTTTTGGGACACCATAACTTCTGAGGATTGCATGGCCCTGACCTTGCTAACATTTTGTAAGTCCTTAAAATACACAGCTGTTCCTCAGGCACATATTATTATTCTGTGTTATTGTTATTATTTATTATTTTTGATAATATTGCAGCTACCTCTATATAAGTTGATATAATATAATATATCATTTCTACATAGTTTCTATACTGCTGCAAGTAAAGTCTTCACAGCTAACAAACAAAAGCAATATAGCATAACCTGAAATAAAGCTTTTACATAAAATTCAATAATACATAGTATTAACAGTGCATTCCTAACTATATCTGAGTGTACAAGTGTGTTTGAACATAATAGCCACATTTGCAGACATCTTTTAGTAGCTAGACTTTTACACACTCACCAAATATACTGAACAAAGGTAGATAATATTGATACTACACCTTCTGAAGAGAATGAATAACAAATTATCTAAATCAGTGCATCATTATCAGTTTTTCAGCTTATAATGGAACTATTCATTTCTTTTGCTACCTGGATAATTCCTTGCTGAGGCAAATTAATGTTCAATGGGAAAGTGTTCTGCACGCCAAAATAAAATATTTAAGTTGTGTCAAGTTTTTCAACTTTATTTTTGAGTGAAAAACAGGACTGTTTCCTGCAAAGTCCTTTGACACAGCAGAGAAATTTTACATATTTCAACCCAGATGTGAGCCTATTTCAGTATATATTATATTAATAAGGGTTGGTAAGTGTAGAGGTAACAGTCCCTATTATCATACAAATGTGTATTGTGACAATGTCAAACTTCCCAGTAATTATAATATAAGGTTCTGTTAATTATGGCTGTATAACCCTTTGAAATTGTGCTTCATTTCAGAAAAAGTTCAAATGAGCAGTGGTTTGAAACTATTTTTCACAGCAACATGGATTCCATAATTCTAAGTGAAATAAAACAGTGTAGAAAAGAGCAACAAAGATAATTAGGGGGCTGGAGACTAAAACATATGAAGAACAGTTGCAGGAATTGAGTATGTCTACTGTAGTGAAAAGAAGTGGTGACATGATATCAGTGTTCCAATATTTGAGGGGGTACCACAAAGAAGAGGGGGAGTCAGAAGGCAAGAAAAGAAATAATGGATGGAAACTAATCAAGGAGAGAAGGAACCTAGAACTAAGGAGAAATTTTCTAACAGTGAGAACATTTAACTAGTGGAAGACTTGCCTTCAGAAGTTATGGTGGCTCCCTCCCTCTTTTTAAGAAGAAACTGGACAGCCACTTGACTGGAATGGTATAGGGTCTCCTACTTGAACAGATGGTTGGACTAGAAGACCTCCAAGGTCCTTCCAACTCTGTCATTCTGTTATTAAACTGATGCTTTGGAAGTCTTTTGCACTACTCTTCTCTAGTTTTGTCACTATTTCAGGAGGACAAATCATTCTTTTCTCAGCAGCACTTACTTCAAACTTTGTTGGGTGTGGCTGGAAAAGGTACGTTTGGCATTAGAAACTGGTAGGACAGGACAGGGAGAATCTGCAACCTAGAATACTTTATGAAAGCAAATGGCACCTTCTCTTTGCTTCAGGCCAGATCTAAATTACCTTTCACAAATCTACTATCAATAAAATTGAAAGTATATAGAAGGGTTTTTTTAAAAAAATACTCCATTTTAGCAGAAGGTATACATGGGAATTGATGTAAAGTGTGATTTGCTAAAATAGAATTGTATCAACTGTATTCTGCTGCCAGCAGATTGCACCCAGTGGGCAGATCAAACCATGCCTCCATTCTAAAAATAATTTAACAGCCCAATAAACAGAAGCAGTTTGGTAGCACCCTTTCTGATTACAAATCATTTAAAAAGCACACACCTTGTGAGCTGTAGCTCAGTTCATCACAATTCAGTGGTTCTATTCAGTGGTAAGAAAAGTAGGGTCTTATACTAAGGGGAAAAAACAAAACAAAACAACAGAAACAAATACACAGGATAGAATAAGTGGTATCTGGCTCAAAAGAAGTTAGTTGTGAGAGTGTTCTGGGAATCCTAGTAGATCACTGCTTAAGTATGAGCCAGCAGTGTGTTGCAGCTGCCAAAAAAGCTAATGAAGTTCTAGGCAGCATCAACAGAGGAATGGTATCAAGATCATGTGAAGTGATCGTATCACTTTATGCTTCACTTGTAAGACCACACTTGGAATACTGTGTCCAGTTTTGGTCACTACAATATAAGAAGATGTTGAAACTCTAGAAGAGTGCAGAGAAGAGCAACAAAGAAGATAAAGAGTCTGGAGGCTAAACCATATGATGGATGCTTGTGGAAACATGATATGCCTAGTTTAATAAAGAGAAGGACTAGGGTGACATGATAGCAGTATTCCAATATTGGAGGAGTTGTCATTGAAGAGAGAGGGTTGACCTATTCTCCAAAGCACTTGAGGGCAGAACAAGAAGTAACAGATGGAAACTTATCAAGGACTAAGAAAAAAAATTCCTTTCATAAAGATTAATCAGCACAATGGCTTGCCTCCATAAGTTGTGCATGTCCATAACTGGAGCTTTTTAAGAAGACATTGAATAATCATTTGTCCAGAATGGTATAGAGTCTCCTGCTTGAGCTGAGGATTGGACTAAAAGACCCCCAAGATCCTTTTCAGTTCTGATATTCTATGTTCAGTGTATGGAATGAATAAAGTGCTGTAGGATTTAAATTAGGATGAAGTGTTTACCCTGGACTTTTCATTGTGTCAGAACTTTCTCAGGAGAAGACAATGGACCTAGAATATAAGGGTCACCTCCTTGAAAAAGGACAACTGATTGTCTAAGCTACTACTCAATGAAAGGGCTCTATTGTATTCATGCAATATTGCGAACATATCTAATCACATACTCCACCAGGTTAAAGAATTATTTTTGCACAATGTCCTATTAATTAAAATTATGTCCTATTAAACCCACAAACATGTGCAATTTTAAAACATTTTGGGGGAGCGCTTGGGATTGAAGGAATTCTTTCAAGTTAAGAAACAAGACTCAGATATAGAATAATTAGCAGCCCAAAACATTTTGGGACAACACACTTCACTGTTCACACAAATTTCCAAATCATGAACATAAAGAATGAAAAATAAAATACAGCATGGACACAGCAATATTGAATTTGATTTTTATCCTAAATGCTTTCACCAATATGTAAATCAGAGAAATCAATAATCTTCCAACTGCCTTCCCCTTTCACAACAAGTTCAGCAGAGCACAATGACATCCAATGCCCCCAAAACAATTTGACATCATCATCAAGGAAGCTGACAAAGGAGAAGTTCTCATTACAAATAAGGTGGAATATGTCAAGGAAGCTGAGAAACAAAACCACATTCTATCCTTAAATCCCACAGCAAAAATTCAGATAAAAATCATGCAATGTAATGCTAAGAATTTCCTAAGGAAATGCAAAACTGACTTCAAGGAGACACCCCAGAAGTCGGGACCAGATAACTTATACCTTCTTCCCTATATACACAGTTCAGGAAATATAGATTGTTCCAAACATTGGAACATCATAAGTGGGATAGCAACACTATGCTCAAAGTTATGTTATAACAGAATAAGAAAATAACAGAGTTGAAAGGATCTTGGAGGTCTTCTAGTCCAACTCCCTGCAGAAGGAGAATAGACCCTATGCCATTGTGGACAAATGGCTGTCCAATCTCTTTTTAAACACTTCCAGTGATGGAGCACCCACAACTTCTTGTCTTGCCTTCTGGTGCTTTGAAAAATAGGTTGACCCCTCTCCTTTGTGGCAGCCCCTCAAATATTGGAACACTGCTATCATGTTGCCCCTAGTTCTTATTTTCACTAGACTGGACATAGTCATTTCCTCTAACCATTCTTCATATGTTTTAGCCTCCAGTCCCTTAATAATGTCATCTTTGTTGCTCTTCTTTGATTTTTTAAAATAATATTTTATTAATTTTCCAATTTTACATTTAAGTATTTAAAAAGCAACGTGGTGGCTGGGTTAATCAATAGTTCAATAACATACACAAATCTTTAGTACAAATCTCGTTACAACATCAAATATTTCCTCTCTTTTTCATCGTATTTAAGCTAATACAGTTCTTATTATATCAACTAAGTAAAAACGTCATTATTACATTTATCAATAAATTTTAGCTTATACATATCTTAATTACTTTTACATTAAATCTTTATAGACAATCAATGTCCTGTTATTGATTGTTCCCCAATTTTTAGTTTCCCATTCAATATTCAGATTTAACATTTGATATTTATAATTTCTAGGCTTTAGGTAACCAAAGTTGCCTAAGGTTCTTTGATTGATTCTATCCCTCTGTTAAAGCAGCTTAGGACTGAATTGGCTGTTTTGGCAGCTATAATAAACTGATGGCTCATATTTAAGTGATTTTCCACTAGAACTCCAAGAACCCTCTCACTATTATTGTTATTGAGCCACGTTTCACCTAATCTGTACCTGTACATTTGGGTTTTCTTGCCTAAGTGTAGAACTTAGAAACTTATTCTGTTTATTTTATATACACAATCCAGAATCAGTTTGAATCAGCTAGTGCCTTAATTAAATTCACTGCAATTAAATTAAATTAAACCATTTGACTTTATATTCTTCTATAGTTACTTCACTTTTTAATATAACATACATGCAAATCACTGATGCAGCCATAGACATACAATAGGCCAATATCTTTATGGCTGACCTAGAACAATGCCTTCTTAGCTCCTGCGCAAGAGTGCAATTATGTAAACCTTATATATCTGTAACCGTGAGAACCAGGAGAAACCATGATATTTTTTAGCACTTATTGACGATTCCTCTGAGTAGATTTTCTGGTTATGCTAAGAGCTCCTGAGTCAATTTGAGAGTCTGAAAAGGAGAAAAACATGATTATTGCAAAAGCATTTATTGCCTTATAAATGGTTTGGATTTTACAATATTATCTGATTTTGATCAATAATTGTACCATTCTCTTAATAAGAAAAGTAAAAATACTGATTTGTGGTATTTAAGAAAGCCAAAAGTTCTGAATATTGGGATTATTCATATTATTTGGTTGGCATCTAGACAGCACTCAAATTTGTTTTGTATTGTATCTAATGATTTGCTTTAATTTGATTTTGATCAGCTTCAGATTATTACATTAATCATCCTGTTGTACTGATCTAATCTAAAATAATTAGTAGCCTTTCTTTAATGAACACACTCAAACCTACCTCTATGGTAAATCTTTCACATGTTCTTAAAATTATCTCATTCATTTTATTTATCAGCGAAACATATCTCACTCTGTACTAAGAACTGATTTTTGAAAGGTAGCCTTTATTACTAGCCAATCAGCCTAAACAATTTAGATATTCCAAGGAAAAATAATTGGAACTTCTTTTCATGCTGTCATATAATAGGCTGTAGGTGATGAGATAACTCCCCCCCCCGATTTTTACAATTCTCATTTGAAATCAATTACTGTACGTTCATTGTCTAGAACAGTACTAAAAGGTTACTTTATGTATTACACTATTAATGTCACAAAAGAGGACTGTCAAGTGAGATGTCAAAATTGCAGGGACAAAAATCTATAATTGTAATGTGTTGACTACAATACCCAATAATAAAACAGTAAAAATAAACAATTAGAGACATGCGGTCAAAGATTATAATAATTATCTTTAATTATCAGTCTTTGAATCTGAAACACTTGAAAAGACACTACTTTTGAGTTAATGGTAACAATTCTTAGCTGGATATTTGAAAGGTCTGACATTATATACAGCAGTTTCTTTTTTTTTAATTTTTTAATTTTTCACCCTACACCATACACCAAAACGAACTAAACATACATTAACTAAAAAAACTTTTCTCTTAACAGAACTGTGCAATACATTCTAACTATTCATTACATCTTATTTAAATTTTATTTACATTTAGTCATTATGTCTTTTTCTTTCTCTGTTCTAGCCAAATATAACATTTATTCCAAATTTCATAAAATTCTGTCATCTCTTTGTCTTTTAATTCTAGCGTGAGTTTATTCATTTCTGGGCATTCCAAAATTTTATAAATAACCATTTCATCTGTGGGTATATTTTCATTCTTCCAACATTGGGCATATTTTACTTTTTTTTTTACTTTTAATTAGATTTCTATGCTGCCCTATTCCAAAAACTCAGGGCGGCTTACAACATAGATTTAATAAATATAGATACTAACATATAGAAATCTGGCATTAAAATACATTATAAAACCCCTTGATTAAAAAAGCCAATCATCCAAAGACAAACATGCAACAAACATACACTGGCTGGGGCAAGGTGTTAACTGCCCCAGGCCTGTTGGCAAAGATGGGTCTTTAATAATTTGCGAAAGGCGGAGAGGGTGGGGGCAATACGGATCCCCGGGGAGAGTTGATTCCAGAGGGCCGGGGCCGCAACAGAGAAGGCTCTTCCCCTAGGCCCCGCCAGGCGACACTGTCTGGCTGACAGTGACATATATATAATGATGTGTTGGAGTTGTTTTTGAATCTTTAAATTTATTATGCCCAATAGAAATGATTCCGGTTTAAAATCCATTTTTATCTCCATTATCTCCTGTATCCAATCTTTTATTCGTTCCCAATACTTTTTTGCTTTGGGGCACAGCCACCACATGTGGTAGAATGTTCCTTCTCTAATTCTACATTTCCAACACTTCGGATCTATATTTTTATGCATTTTGGCCAATCTTGCTGGTGTTAAATGGCATCTATAAATCATTTTGTATTGATTCTCTCTATATGCAGTTGATAGCATCAATTTACAATTTACGTTCCATAATCTTTCCCATTCCTCTAAATTTATATTTCTTCCCACATTTCGTGCCCACGCTAACATGGACCCCTTCACTATTTGTTCCTCTAATTCTATTTCTAATAAATATTTGTAAATTTTTGATAACAATTTTCCTTCCTTGCTTATTAAAATTTTATCAAGTAAATGTGGGGTCTGATTTATTCCATATTCTTGTCTGTCTCTATTATATCTAGATTTGATTTGTAGATACAACCACCAATCTATGGGTATTCTTTGTTCCTACAACTCTTCTCTTGACTTAAGGTTGCCTTGGTTATCCAGTAATTCTTTGTATCTCATCATCTTTTTTTTTTCTAGAGTATTAGGGTGAATTACTGCCTCCATCGGCGAAAACTAATTTGGGATTTTCCCATAATGTCTTTTTTTATTTTTTCCCATATCCCAATCAATGCTCCTCTTATCTGATGTTGTTGGAAGTATGTATGTATTTTCTTCTGTTTCCCCCACAGAAATGCATGCCAGCCCACTTGTAGATCATGTCCTTCAATCGTTAATATCCTATCATTATCCAAATTTATCCAGTCTTTAATCCATAATAACCCTACTGCATAATAATAAATTTCCCATTTAGGGAGTCCAAGTCCACCTCTACTCTTACTGTCTTGTAACGTTTTCATATTTATCCTAGCTTTTTTACCCGCCCAAATAAATTTGTTTATTATTTTGTCCAATTCTTTAAAAAAAGTTTTCTCTAATTTTATTGGAATTGTTTAAAATAAATACAATAGTCTTGGTAATATGTTCATTTTAGTCACTGAAATCCTACCTAATAATGATAATCGAAAATTTCCCCAGGTTTCAAGATCTTGTTTCATTTTTAGTATCAATTTTGTATAATTGTCTTCTTTTATTGAGGAACACCTTGAAGTTATCGAAATTCCTAAATATTTAATCTTTTTTGCTACTTGTAAATCCAAATTCTCTTCCAATTTCCTTTTTTGTTTATTCGTTAATTTTTTTACTAACATTTTAGTTTTCTCTCTGTTAATTTTTAAACCCGCCACTATTCCAAATTTTTCTATTTCACCCATAAGAATATTTCCTCTCTCTATAGGTTCCTCAATAAAGAAAACCAGATTATCAGCAAATGCCTGTAACTTATATTCCTCTGCTTTGACCTATACCCCTTTTATTTCTTCATTCCGTCTAATTTGAACTAGTAATACTTCAAGAGACAAAATAGAGGTGAAATTGGGCATCCCTGTCTTACCCCTTTGTTTATTTCAAAACTTTTTGTGTTCTCTTCATTAATCATCACACTAGCTCCCTGTCTTCTGTATATTGCCTTTATTATATTACTAAATTTGTCCCCAAATTTCATATCCTTGATCTGTTGGAACATAAACTGCCAATTGAGGCTATCAAATGCTTTCTGCGCATCTACAAAGATCAGCGCTGCCTGTTTTCCTGGATGTATTTCATAGTATTCGAGGACATTTAACACTGTTCTAATATTGTTTCTAATTTGTCTTTGGGGCAAAAAGCCATTTTAGTCTGGATGTATTATATCTTGCAAAATTACCGGTAACTTTAATCTTTCCGCCATTATATTAGTAAAAGTTTTGTAATCAGTATTTAGGAGCGAGATTGGCCTATAGTTTTTAATCTGTTTAGGGTCTGTGCCTTCTTTTGGAATTAGAGATATAATAGCCTCTATCCAGGAGTTTGGTAGATTTGATTTCTCCAACACATCATTATATACCTCTAATAATATCTTTTGAAAGTCTTCATAAAAGGTTTTGTACAGCTCCCCTGGAAGACCATCCGGTCCCGGAGTCTTATTATTATTTTTTTGTTTTTGGACCGCCCTTTTTAATTCCATAGCTGTTATTTTCCCATTCAGTATGTCTCTTTGTGCTTCTTTTAATTTTGGGAGAGCATTAACTTTTAGATATTGTTTAATCTTTTCCCCATCTGTTTCATCTTTTTTGTATAATGACTCAAAAAAGGTTTGGATTATTTCTTTCTTTTTATCCATCTTATATTGTAGTTCTCCATTTCTATCATAAAGTTCCTGAATGGCCTACCGCAGATCATCCAGGCAGCCCAGCAGTGCCATGGCAGCCATGCCCTCCACCTGCGCACCACAGGGTGGAGTCTTGTCCCCGCTGCCTGGCTGCCATGTTCTTGGCTGCGCTGCTCTGTGTGGACTGCGCTTGGGTGCGACTCTCCAGGGGGGCTGCTGGTGAGGAGAGAGCCATGGGGGAGGCAGGGCTGGGGCAATGGCGCATGTGCCCACAGAGAGGGCTCTGAGTGCCACCTCTGGCACGTGTGCCATAGGTTCACCACCGCTGTTCTATGCATAGAAGAAAATATAGTACTTTGTACTGTTGCACCATTGTGCACTCACACTTACTTTGAATTCATACATACTTAAGCCGAATTGCATTGCCATTGGTTTGAACTTTCACCCAATTTAAATAGTTCTTCATGGAGTTCTTCAGAATCACATTCATTGTTTATCATTAAGAATAGTTTAGCAACACTATTATTATTACTATAAATGGATAAGAGATTCATACAGTATGTATGAAATACAAACTGTGCCATACACCTATAACAAGGATTGTGAGATGACTGTGAATGACAATTTCAAGTATTAAAAAATAGTTTTGGAATAATGTAGTTTAATGTGCAAAGTTCCAGCAATTGGGCAGAGTTGATTGTGTCTAGCAGCTCCTTGGTTCAAATCAAGATGAATTCCAGGAAAGTAGGAGGATTTTTGGGGTGATGTATACAGAGATGTTGAAAATATATGAAATTTTACCTTGGATGTGTTACTGATTTTCAAGTAGCGGTAATGAAAGGATAAATTTCAAACTAAAGCATGAATGACATATCTTTACACAAGCTGCTAAAATCCCAGTATAACTTTCCTTCCAAACTTATTTTCTAATTCAGCAGCTCAGGGGGTTGTAAATATCTTCAACAAGGGTACATTAAGTTGTGCTTAATTTGCTATGATGTTAGGTTCCAAAACCAAAAAAACCCCACATGTTGGGATCCTTCCAAGCAAATTTCTTCATTATTCTTTGTCCATAGACCAGTGATGGCAAATCTTTTAGAGACCGAGTACCCAAACTGCAACCCAAAACCCACTTATGCATTGTCGGGTGCTGGGTGGGTGTGGCCCATTGGGTGGGCATGGCTGTGGTGGTAACAGCAGACTGGGTGGGACTAAAAAGTTCAATCAATCAATTCCAAGATCTTTTTGCAAAATTTTTTTCTTTCCTGCGAGAAGTTGAAATTGACTGATTGATTGAACCTTTTTTTTTTGTACACGGCAGTGGAGGCCTAAAGTAAAAAGGTTTTATAAAACCCAGCTGATGGCATAGGACTGGGGCGACAGCGCGTGTGCCCAGAGAGGGCTCTGAATGTTGCCTCTGGCACCTGTGCCGTAGGTTCGCCACCACTGCCATAGACAATCTTGCCAAAATGAAGCAAACTATCAGCCACATAAAACATATACTCTGGGACCTATTAGGGAGAAATTGTCTTCACCAACTTTCTCTCACACTAAATATTTTCACTGAATTGTCCCTTGCTCTTCTGGAATGCACTCTCTTCTTCCTGTGTATCTAGTCTACATTCCATCCCATGTGATGACATTAAGAGGTAGGAATATTCCTTATGGTTGAAAAGGCTTTATACAAAGTTGGCATCAAATTAAAAAAAAATGTGCAGTTATTTTTGAGCTGATTAATTATAAGTGAATTGATCCTGGTCTTTCCCAGTAATGAATATCCCTGAAGGAGCAGTTGTACTAATAATGAAGGCTCATCTTAAATTCAGATCTGTCTGGGATTTAAGAAAGCTTAAACAAACAAAAGCAACTAGTACTAAATGTATTTGAGCTGTCATGCTCTGAATCTGAAAATGGCAGCTTCATTACATCAATTCTGCTTCTTCCAAAACCACAATGTGATTTTAAAATAATAGTAATAATAATAATAAAAGGCTACAGAATAAGGTAAATCTTATAATGTAACTATATTCATCAGAGGCAAAAATACTACAGCTTTCTTTTCTCAAATTGAAATCAATTTAATCCTGCCACTTTGATTACAGTTTATCAAAATGATTTGCTAATAAAATGAAAAAGAGTCTATGTGAAAAACTCATGCACTTAAAGCAGATATTTGCTTAAATATCAGAATTATCAGTGAACAAAGGAAATGATGACAATATATCAATATATCAGTTTACTTGTAAAACTTAAATGGTGTAGATTTTGGATTGTTTTAGCAATAGCAATAGCACTTAGACTTATATACTACCCCATAGCACTTTACAGCAGTCTCTGGGCAATTTACAACATCAGTACATTGCTCCTAACAATCTAGGTCCTCATTTTAACAACCTTGAAAGGATGGAAGGCTGAGTAACCTTCTGCCTGTGAGGATTGAACTCTAGACTGTAGGAAGAGTTAGCCTACAATGCTATACTCTAACCACTGTGACACCAGGGCTCACACCAGTATTATTTAGCCTTTATTTTTAATGATATTTTTCTCTACCATAAAACCAATTGAAATCCCAGTCACAAGCCGTACAGGTAACAGTTATTCTAAAGATAGATGAATTCAGGATAAATGCTGTTTCCAAGCAGACAGGAAGAAACAGCAGCCTTTAATATTATTTTTAAACCAGCAGGGACAGATAGTTCTGAAACAGCTCTGAATCCCTGTTCTGACTATCTCTTTTTCTTCCTACTGATAACCTTCACTTCCCAAAAGAAGAAGAACTCAAAAAAACTCAGAAAAGAGGGCAGGATGGAGAATAGTGCTATTAGAGTTCCACATTTTGGGTTGCTATCAATGTTTCAGTTGTCATTTACCTCACAGGACATTTGTGAATATTTATTTGTGTGAGGAATTTATAGGAAAAGAACCCAGGTGATTAACAACAACCAACACAAATATAACAAAACCTCTAAACACAAAATATAAAATAAAATTAAAACAACTTTGATACACCTATGTTTGGCTCAACTAATATCCTGGCTCAGCCTCTGAGGAAAACCTAAATTTTATGGCCTTCTGTAAGGACAGCAGAATTGGGGCCCTCAGATCTCAGGCAGTATTGTAGTTCCATAGACTAGGCACCATAACAGATAAAGCCTTTTTATCTGATAACTTACTCTGAATTTGCATTTGCATTTTCATAACCCTATAGAGCAGAACAGATTAATCAGTAGATCAATATACAGGGTCTGCAAAACAAAGCAAATAATTTGATCTTGAAGAACATATAATAATATGAAGACAAATGGGTCTAGCAATGGTTGCTGGAATTGGGTATGTCTAGTTTAATGAAGAAAAGGATGAGGGAGGATATGATAGCAGTGTTCCAATATCTCAGGTGTTGCCACAAAGAAGAGGGAGTCAAAATATTCTCCAAAGCACCTGAAGGCAAGACAAGAGGCAATGGATGGAAACTAACCAAAGAGAGAAGTAACCTAGAACTAAGGAGAAACTTCCTGACAGTTAGAACAATTAATCAGTGGAACAACTTGCCTCCAGAAGCTGTGAATGCTCCAACACTGGAAGTCTTTAAGAAGAAAATATGAGTCTATAATATTACAGAATAACATTGACAAAATAATTGGAACCATAGAAATTGTTAGCCTATGTGATCATCGGCAAATTTATCACTACTACCCCAGCCTCCGTGACAGGCAAAATTCAAAATATCAGTCCATTCCAGCCAGTGACAAATCTGGTCTTCTATATCAAAACCAGAGAAATTAAAGGGAATGATAGTCCTAAAATCAACTTTAAAGGCAAGATGGCATTACTGCATTTTCTAGTAGCTCAACCCACTTCACAGGCTTGTTGTTAGGGGTAAATAGGAGAAGGAAGGAGTATTAGATGTGTTCACTGCCTTATTTATAAAACTGATAAAGGTGAGAAATAAATGAATAAAAGTTATCCATATAATAATGGCACATGAAGAAATATACACATTATTTAATTAATTTGGTATATTTGTATACCCATTCATCTCACATGAAAGTGTCTCTGGTCAAGATACAACATTCAATTAAAAACAAATAAATTAAAATTAAAAAAACCCAAATACATAAAAAAACAGTCACTGTTAAAAAAAATACTATTAGAAAGGCACATAAACATTGAATATAAAATCACAGGGCTGAAAGGAAACTTGGAGATCTTCTAGTCCATAGACCAGTGATGGTGAATCTTTTAGAGACCGAGTGCCCAAACTGCAACCCAGTTTGGGCACTCAGCTTGCTGGCTGAGGAATTCTGGGAGCTGAAGTCCACAAGTCTTAAAGTTGCCAAGGTTGAGAACCCCTGTTCTAGTCCAATCACCTGCTCAAGGCAGGCGCCCTACACCATCCTAGTCAAATGATTGTCCAGTCTATTTCTGAAAACCTCCAATGATGGAGCACCCACAACTTCAGGAGGCAAGATGTTCCATTGATTAATTGTTCTCACTGTCAGAAAATTTCTCCTTACTTCTAGATAAGATCTCTCTTTAACAAGCTTCCACTCATTATTTTTTGTCCTGCCCTCTGGTGTTTTAAAGAATAAATCAGTGCCCTCTTTTCTGTGGCAACTCCTCAAGTACTGGAAGACTTATCATCTTCCCTCAATCCTTATTATGAGTGAGCCACCTGAGTTCATAACAATACTTGTATTTTGTTGATTATTGTTCCATTTCTTTGTTAAGCACATTTTCCCAACAATTTAGGATTATTATATTGACTATTATATTTCCTTCTGCTCAGGCCTTCCCAGAATCATACTTCAACAAGTTAGAAGGAGTTACACTATTTAGGCCACAGAATCTATCACCTTCTTACAAAGTGCTGATTTTTCCACCTCTGCATTGTAATACATCTTAATAGATCATGGCTGTTTTGAAGTCAGCAAAATCCATTGCTTCTTCATACCTAACAAAGGCAGACTGATGGGGTCTGGAGCTAATTAGTTCTGCTTTTCAGCTTCAATAATTCCAAGACATTTTACCAATTTTGATATCTTCCATCTTTTTTTCCTATTCCATGAACATATAATAAATAGCTAGCACATTTATTTATTTATTTAGTTTCTTTTAAGATCTTTTAATGCAGCAACATGTTGCTGAATATATAAGGTTTGAACATTGTCACAGACTCTATATCAAGTTTCATGCAGTCCTGATCAAAGGTGAATTTCTACCTGTGAAAGAGTGCTTGCACACAGAGGGCTGATGGATAGAATAATGGTTTCTGAAGGTTATATATCAGGGCATTCTATGTAGCTAAGGCTTCTGCAGAGTCTGAACTCTTAATTAAGAACTAATGGAACTCAAGAGACTCGTCAGATCAAGAAATGGTTGAGTTCTTTTGGCAGTTTTTTTCATTTAATGGGACATTTAATGCTAGGGATGGCAGACCCTCTGATTGTCCCAAGCCCATGTGGGACCATCCAAAGGTATTGTGAGAGATCTAAAACCCAGATGAAGTGATAAATGCAAGTGGTTGCTATATGTCTATCTACCAGACCACAAATTTTGCATGAGATTAAGACATAATCAGTGGTAGTGGAATTCAATAACTATCTACTAAGGTTCCTGTTTCCTACCCCATTAAGAGGTTAAAACTTCTGGTGATATATAACAAGCACCAACCTGCTGTATTAGTTCCCTCACTCTTGGAGTGTGGATGACCTCCAGAGTTATTATTGAGTTTATGTATGTATGTATGTGTGTGGGGCAGGGAGGAGACTTGTCAACTGAAATAAGAAGAGTCTTATAATTAGTGCCAAGGTTGATATTAAGATTTCCTACTAGTATAATACCAACACTGGATAATCTTAAGTAAATTAAGACAGATAGTCCTCCAGTTTTTCCCATCTAATGTTTGTTAAGGTAGAATGAAGACATGTATACTTGAAACTATAGCTGAAACTGTATTATCATCATCATTATCATCAGTAACTAGCAAAGTAGCTACAACAATAAAAGCACATAACAACAGGCTCTATTACAGTAACAGTAACAAAAGTCACCATATAGAACTGCTGCTTAAAGTTTGCCAGTACAAGAAGGTAAAAAAGAACAAAACAGGACAAAACAGAATAAAATAAAAAGATGAAAGGACTTCCTGGTAATGTCATTCTAAGATTAGGTTAAATTAGAGACTCAGATCACAATATATCTAATGGAAATTCAGATCAGTGGAAGTGATCTATTGGAGTAGATCGGGTGGTAGATACTTCCAAGGTTTATTCAACGAAATAAGTTTGAGAGTTGCAACTAGGGTCAGTCTGTCTAGAGCTGAGATTCATGTCTGAGTCAAATACATCACATATGAGGGAAGCACCAATCTTTAGTAGAATATCTAAAGGTTGATTTGGATGAAATTGTGGGACTAGTATGGAAGCATGGGAAAAGAGAAAAGAATCCAGAATGGTGTCAGGTTGTTAGTGGTGGCAGCATATTCACAGGAAAACTCACTTATGCAATTAGATAGATAGATAGATAGATAGATAGATAGATAGATAGATAGATAGATAGATAGATAGACAGACAGACAGACAGACAGACAGACAGACAGACAGACAGACAGACAGACAGAAATAGAAATAGAAATAATGGAAATAATAGAAATAACAATAGCACTTATATTTCTACCCAGTGCTTTACAGCCTTCTCTAAATGGTTTGCAAAGTCAGCATATTTCCCCCAGCAGTCTGGGTCCTCATTTTACCGATCTTGGAAGGATAGAAGACTGGGTCATTCTTGAGCCAGTGAGATTCAAACTGCCGTACTACTAGCATTCAGCAGAATTAGCCTGCAATACTGCATTCTAACCACTGTGCCACCACAGCTGATAGATAGATAGATAGATAGATAGATAGATAGATAGATAGATAGATAGATAGATAGATAGATAGATAGATAGATAGATAGATAGATAGATAGATAGATAGATAGATAATGGTATGCAACAGTATCAATTGGAAGAAAGCAGACAGCTTATGGGCATTTATTACCCAGGGTATCAATTCAAGCTCTTTCCTCAATGTGTCAATTTTGAGCTGTTTCCCCAGATCAGAATTATCTTTGGGGAATGGAGGGAGGGTGCCTCTGATCTAGTTATTTTCTGTTGTCCTTAATTGCCATTCTGGAGTCTTTCTTTAATTGTACTAGGACAATTTTGCTGTGTCTTGGATCAGTTTCACTGCTTGTGCAACCCCTTGAATGTTGGATTATATCTCTGTTAGTCTTTAGTAAATCATCCACTTTTAAAAGGACAAAGTGATATTTTGTAGTGATGGGACATTTAGCTATCCTCCCTGCTGTCAAGGTTGGAGATATGGTAGAAGACCCTTTGATAGATATAACATTTAGGAATGTATGAACTGATAAAGTATTATTCAGAAGAGGTCTTACATTTTATTCAATGAACACTATTTCCTAGAGATTTTTAAAGTGGTCTTTATTTTTAAAAGCATCAATAACGCCATTGGATTGCTGAAAAACAACTGAATCAGTGTAGAGAGCTAATTAGTATGAACAAGGTCAATCAAGTGCTTGGCTTAGGAAAAAAACTGAGCAGAGAGTCTGGAAACTCATCTGCCTGCATTAATGCTGCTATTGAGAGGAGACAGAACTAATTGCTTATGTTGATCTATGAGGGTGGAGTCCTTTTTATTATCTGGGATTAAGGGAGCATGACATTTGCTGTTTGCAGGTTGCTAATCAGTTAATGGGATATCCAGCATAGAATTTTGTTGGAAGTATGGTAATTTGCATTCTGTATCTCTGAAGACAGTCCAATACGGGCATTCAGTGTTTTCTATCTCGCAAGAATAGTTGTTAATTGCTCAAACAAGGCTATTATAGGAACAATATTTACCCCAAAAAATATGGCAGAGGTTTAGAAGCTAGGGCAGTGGTGGCGAACCTATGGCACGGGTGCCAGAAGCGGCACTTGGAGCCATCTCTGTGGGTACACATGCCGTTGCCCCAGCCTTGCCTTCCCCCGTGACCCCCTCCTCACCAGCAGCCCCCCTGGAGGAGAGTCGCCCCCAAGCATAGCCCACGCGGAGCAGTGCAGCCAAGGACATGACAGCCAGGCAGTGTAGAGAAGACTCTGCCCTCATGCCCCATCACACACAGTTGATGCTGCGGGGCACAGGCAGAGGGTGTGGCCACCTGGAGGCGGTGAGTGACCCTGCAGGCAGGCGGGGTGGGGGCAAAGCAGGGGCAGGGCCAGTTTTTGGGCACTCGGTCTCTAAAAGGTTCGCCATCACTGAGCTAGGGTGTTACTTAACTAGCCAATCCTAGACACATTAGAGACATTGGTACAAAGGCAATCTTCAAAATGGCCAATACATTAAACAGAGTTAACAATTTCCTGTAAGGCGTCATTCCATAGGAGCATGCCATCATCATTAGGGAGAAGAGATCATTGATTGCTAGTGGACCATTTCAGATCTTTTCATGGGATACCATGCAATTAAATCCTCAGCAGAGACTTTTATGGTGAGGAGCTCATTACTGCTTCACCTATTCTACTGCCTTTTCTGATTTCAAAGCTCCAGGTTCTTTTTCCTCTCCTCAGCAATTGTTGCTTTTATACTGCAGCTCAAGAGTTTAAGTTCATAAATATTAAAATAAGAAAAAAGAAAGATATGGTCAAATGTGGTGGCAGAAAGAGAAAGGCAAAACAAATTTGGGTAAAGCAAAAGTGCCCTCAGAGGTAACTAAAGTTATAGCACCATCTTTGGAAAAAAATAAAACAAAGAAACAAAAACTCAGAACTATTCCTATGGAGGAAAAGGCAACAATTATTTACACCAAACAACTGAGAGAACTTTTTCAAGTTACAGCAGATAGAAATGCCACCTTTTTGTTATTGTTGAAGTAATTGCAAGCATTTCAACCAGAAGGATGGCCTAATCTGTAATTAAGGTAATACTCAAGAGCTGGGAAGGCTTTTATCACATACTATACATGTTCTGTTCTGCTCACCCTCAAGCTATGTTTCTAAATACATTTCCCTCTGGCCATCAGTCACTCATTTAAAAATGGTTAAACTAGTTAATCAATATTTTTAAAAATGGGAAACCTCTTGTTAATGACATGACCTTGATTAAAAGTGACATTAATTAGATAGCCTTTCCTTTGGCTTCCTTATTTAGAAGAAAAAAAATCTGAATGCCCAAAGATCACAATTATCACTTTTCAAAAACAGCATCAACCTAGGCTCTTCCAATTATTATCTGATTAGCCTCTCAACTAACTTTCTTTTCTATGAGCCTTTGGATTGGCTAGAACAGGACAAATTTCTAATTTGATGAACTACTAAGCTCATGGAGGGCAGGTTAATGATGGAGTAATGTGCCATAATGATAGAGTAATGTACAGCTTCTAGTAGAGATAGGCACAAGGGTTTTACGCCTCCGCCCAGAGTTGCCTCCATTAATTTACAATCCATCTTCAATTCCAATCCCTGAAAGACTCTGAAGGAAGCAATTTCATTCTTCTGCACAGCACAGATGAGTTTATCTTGGTTGCATGAAAACATCATTACGCAATTTAAATATGGTAGCAACAGCCATTTCTCTGTGGACATCTCTAACCAAAAATAATGCCCCCTCCTTCCCTTTTCAATTGTTGTTAGTTGCAAAGTCATGTCCGACCCATCGCAACCCCATGGACAACATTCCTCCAGGCCTTCCTGTTCCCTACCATCTTCTGGAGTCCATTTAAGCTCACACCTACTGCTTCAGTGACTCCATCCAGCCACCTCCTTCTCTGTCGTTCCCTTCTTCTATTGCCCTCAATCTTTCCCAGCATTAGGCTCTTCTCCAGTGAGTCCTTCCTTCTCATTAGGTGGCCCTTTTCAATATCTATGTGAATTCAATGGCCAAGACCTTAAGTGAGCTCTTCACTTCCAAATCTAATAATGGATAGCTGGCTGTACTTCACTATGCCAACAATGTATCCATTTTTTCTCTAAATCAAGTTGGCCTTCCAAAGAAATCTGTGGGGCTTTGTGGATTACTTCAGGGAAGAAAGGAATATAATGAACTATTTCAAAACCAAAATTGCAATCTTGATAAAGAAACTGAGATGCCACAAACAGCAATCTCTGGGATTGGTTCCATTCTTCAAATACAGTATCTCAACATAGTATTCTAAATCTCTGATGTCTGGTGGGAACAAATTAAATCATTATTTTTTACAATAAGTTTAAACATTCCCAAAGCCATATTGGCAAATTCCTTTCTTACCAAAGGATAACTTCTCTGTGGTAATAAATCTCTTTAAAGTCAATTATACTTCTCAATTGTTATTTATTTATTTATTTATTTATTTATTTATTTATTTACTTATTTATTTATTTATTTATTTATTTATTTAATTTCTATGCCGCCCTATTCTGGAGAACTCAGGGCGGCTCACAGCATGATAGAAATCACAATAAAATACATAAATATATAAATATAAAACCCCCAAAGTTAAAAAAAGAAAAACCAATCATTCCACAAACATACACACAAACATACACTGGCTAGGGGAAAGGTGTTAGCTGCCCCAGGCCTGCCGGCAAAGGTATGTTTTAAGCAATTTATGAAAGGCGGAGAGGGTGGGGGCGACACGGATCTCCGGGGGAAGTTGGTTCCAGAGGGCCGGGGCCGCAACAGAGAAGGCTCTTCTTGTAGCTTCCAGGTATGTACATATAATAATCTAAAGTTTTTAGATCTCATCTGCTCCAGGTTCCTAACAGCACATTGTCAGGTAACCTGCTATATCTGGAAGGATGATCCCAGTAGTAAGTATAGGCCAATTTTACTTCACTCAAACTCTAGTCTAATGAAAAGAGGGACTAGGGAAACACGATAGCAATGTTCCAATATCTCAGGGGCTCCTATGAAGATGAGAAACAATGGATAGAAACCAACCAAGGAGAGAAGCAACCTAGAACTAAGGAGAAATTTCCTAATGGTGAGAGCAATCAACCAGTGGAACAGCTTGAGTTCAGAAGTTGTGGATGCTCCCATCACTGGAGGCTTTCGAAAAGAGACTGAATAACCATTTGTATGAAATAGTATAGGGTCTCTTGTATAGGGGGTTGGACTAGAAGACCTCCAAGGTTCCTTCCAACTCTATTGTTCTATGTTCTGTGTTCCACTTTTCTAAGGAGTCCCTAGCTGCCCTGATTCTTCTCAAATTTTCTTAATCCAGAGTGATATACATCAGTTTTGCAAATCACTGGTACTTGGTGTTCTCAAATACAGGGTTCTTGGCCATAAGGCTACCAATTAGAACTGCTACTCACAGTGCCTGTTTGACAGAACTTTCCAGATAGAACAAGGCAAACTAGGTCACACAAATTGCAATGTAGAAATAAGAAAGCTTTCATGCCAGCAAATTATCTCTTTATATTACCTGCCCAATGCAGCTCATAGCTGTTTCCTTAGTCCAGTCAGTGTAAGGCTTCTGAAATTTTGGAAGGAAATGTACTCATTTTGAGAGTAAGCTGTCCCATGACCTGTGGGAACTAAAATTCTTAAATGTCTATTTAATAGCAATTTGTATCCCCTATCATATAGCCATAATGGCTCTGCTTACTAATTGCAGTCTCACTAATTTGGAGGATGAGTTCATTTGCTTTCTACTGTTGTACAGGAACCCTAATATCTCTAGGAGGGCTGTAAAATTTATTTCATTGCTTTATGCAGGAAACTAATCCCTTAATTGTTATGATCCTATTAATACATATTACATTGTTTCTTTTTAAAATGTCTTTTATGTTGTGTTATGATTGATGTGTGTGTGGTATTTTACCAGTCACAGACTCTAATAATTACAATTATATATATAATTATCTAATGCAGTTATTCAAATGTATAAATATACATTTCTAATATATGTGTATAACTATTGTATTTTACTCTGCTAATCTTGACTTTTAAGTAGGCTAGTGTGCCCATTAAACAATTACATGAAAAGATCAAGCATAAAATGGTGCCATTTTCAATCATCTATTAAATTCATTTTTAATTCATTCAAACCCTGATATTAGAATTACCATCATCACAATAATAATTAGAGATGACCTTTCACTTACAATTTAAGTGCAAAAGATATTAGAGGGTAGTAGGCATAATGCAGGGGTCTTCAAACTTGGCCCTTTTATGACGTGTGGACTTCAACTCCCAGAATTCCCCAGCCAGCATGTCTGGCTGAGGAATTCTGGGAGTTGAAGTCCACATGTCATAAAAGGGCCCAAGTTTGAAGACCCCTGCTATAATACATTCAAACCAAAGTTTTGATAATTAGACCTTATCTACTCAGGTAACATTCCTGGATCTCAGCAAAGATACAAATGTTTCCAAATCCAAATAGGACATCCATTGTATCCTAGTTGAACATACTTTTTGGAAGACCTATGTTTCCCAGCATTGTTTTCTGACTGTTTGAGTAAAATGGAGACATTTTTTAATGCTTATATGTTAAATGAACAACATAACAGGCAAAATCTTGCTTATATAAGCATGAACAGGAATCATTTGAAAAATCCAATCAAACAAAGGAGTGCAAAGGTTGAACAGGCCTGTAGAATTAAGGGATTAGGGAACCTCCCAAAATTATGCAATATTAGAACAAAGACATTTGGAAGAATTATTGTCTTCATTGAATTCCATTTCCATCGTTTGAGAGTAATGATTCAATTCATCATGGGAAAAAGTTTTGCTGGGTTATATTTATTTGTATTTGCAACACCTGGTCACTCAAATTTGCTGAAAGCTATTTTCTGCTATGTTAATTAATTCTGCAGGCTCTTGGAAGTGTTTGAAATTCTAAAGCCTATTCAAAATCCAAAGTATTGTTTAATCCTAATCTGAACTAGAGTAATTATATTGAGTTAAAACATATGCATATCCCAAATGAACATAGACAGTTACTTATAAATAGAGCTGGATTCATAGTAGGCAGTCAGAAATCGGCATACTTGTTGGAAGGAAAATGAATATATTGATTTCAGAATTAACCCTTTTCCTTTGCCCTGTCCTCCAAATTCTGAAGATGTTTCCTGATGTAGTGTTTTATAGATAGGAATTACACTTTCAGAACAAATAACTCACAAAAGATATGCCCCCAATATTCAAAAAATAAAATGCAAACATGTCAATGGCCACATTTCCTTAATGCTAGTTATAACAGCTATTGTATGTGACTATTGGAAAAGAGCAAACTTGGTACCTCTTTTTGTTAAATGCCTTATGGAGACAGGGCCAGAGACAGGATAAAGTAGATGGTGTCTTTACTGAAGAATGAAGGAATTTGAAAAAGATAAAATTGAACACTCTGACGCAGGGGTGTCAAACTGCTGGCCTGCAGACCAGATGCGTCATGCCGAAACCGTGCCCACCCCATTGCCAGCAATGGAAAAAAAGTTGTGATACGTCGCAACACGTCACATGACGTTGCAAGTTTGACACCCCTGCTCTAGTGTAAGACCAAAGAAAGATGAGATAGGAATTAATGGAAGTATACAATGGCAGGGATTACAGTCTGACTGCATATAATGTAGAATTATGCTACAGAACTTCCTAAATGCAAAGAGTGAATTAGACTCTGAAAACAAGAGGAATTGCCTTAAAACAACAGCTTGAATACCTTCTCCTATTTTATTTTCCTTGTAGCACTAGACAATGACTTCTGGTTCAATAATAGAGTCAAAATCAAATCATTTTTCTCATCCAGAAGATAGTTTTGGTAAGTATGTGAGAGTATTTGGCCAGCATTCAGTTCTCAGAGTTTAATGTATTATTGGTATGATTGCTTGCCAGGGACATCAGTTCCTCCACAAGGGTCCATTGTTTTTAAATTGAAATTGGAATGGGAGTATGCAGCTTTGAGCTTTCACAAATTGTTTCAGTGTTACATTTCCACATTAGTAAGATTTTGGTAAAAAAGTTAATGCATTTTTCAGACTATATATTTTTTTCTCAATAGACATATTTTTGTTCATAATTCGTCTAATACACTCATTTTTTAAGCAGCAGCACTATGTCCATGGTACAATGTCCCAGAGGCTTAGAAATGTTTTATTCTATTGCGTGCTGGAAACCTTCAGTCATTTCCATTCTGATCCCAGGGTGATGCACTGACAATTTCATTGATGAGAGAAACAAGAACTTGGCTCAAAGCCACATTGTCATAGCCATTTATTCCCATTAAGCAGCTTTCTTCACTTTGTTTGAGCAGTGATGTTGAGAGAGATGGAACATTTGGCTTTTTTTTTCACATGAACCTGACTTTTGGATTCCTGCATCAGATTAATAAGAAATAAACTCAGTAAACAATGATGATTTGAAAATAGAAAAGAAGCCAGAAATAACCAAGTAATTGGCATTAGCCAATATTTTTGCCTTAGTAAAACTTCATTTTCTAAATTATGCCTCTTTCATATTTAATGATGTGAATTATTTGCTGAAGCACAGAACTCTTTAAAAAAAGAAAGAAAGCCTTAATATTGAAATTGAAGTTGGAGAAAGAGTATGTAAAGCACTGTATGATTCAATGGGCAAAGAATTTTGGATATATTTGAATATTGATGTTTAAGCACTGAACATTAGTAATTGAACATCGGTATTTGAACATAGATCTTTTTAACATTTATATTTTATTGTGTTCTAGTAATCTAGATGAAATGTTAATATCTATTTCTAGTCCATGTATGATAGGCCATACACTAAATAAATAAATTTGGATATAGTATAATGCTTGAACAGTGGAAAACATGTGAATGAAAGGTTTAAAATTTACATTAAATTATTATCTAAAAGATTTTTTTATAAGATGGTGTACTGCTGGTATTTGACGCTGAACAAATTGTCAGCAATATATTTTTTTATAAATGTTTTATTGAGTTTTATAAGGATAAGAAAGGATAAGATCAGTATGGATATTGGTTGGGATTAGGGGCTGGGGTTGGGATAAGGGTAGGGGTAGGTACAATCATGGGGTTACCCCAATAAAAATTCAACACTTTAGCAAGCAATTGTCAGCAACGTATGAGGGTACTTCAAATGAATGTTGGAAATGTAAATGCAAAGAAGGAATTTTTATCATTTATGATGGACATTTGAAACAGTAAAGAAATACTGGAAGAGGATTCACATCTTAATACAGAAGATTCTTAAAGTGAATATAAAGATAAAACCAGAGACTTTTCTTCTAGGCTTAAAAGATAAAGAATTTTTAAAAATGGAACTTTGATGTTGCATATGCTGACAACAGCAAGAATACCTTATGCACAGAAATGGAAGGATTCTTTGATTACCACAATAGATAAATGGTTGTGAAAGTTGATGGAGTTAGCAGAGATGGAGAAATTGATTGCTTTAATTAACAAGTACAATTAATTTTGTTTCTACTTGGAAACCGCTTTTGGACTTTGTACTTGAGGTAGAAAAAAATGAAATTTTTATTTTGGGTTTTGCTGATTAGATAGGTTGTTATAGAAATGGCTAATATATATTATTATTGTAAAAGTAAAAAGTTGAGGTAGTATGTCATTACCTTATCCTACTGTGCCAAAAAGAACCAGAAGTCAATGCTTTTCCCTTTCTTTTCCCCTTTCTCCTATACTTCCCCCTTTCCTTCCCTATTTTACCATTATTTTCATTTTTTGTGTGTATTTTTGTATTTTATATTCTGATAAAATATATATTACAACAAAAAAAGAGAGGCTGAAACCTTTCCTTACTCCTCATTATTATTTTTGTGACAATATATCCCCACAAAAAGTAAAAGGATTTCCTCCAAATGTTTTAGAAGGGTGGTGGCCTTATTTTTTTATTAATGCAATACTGTGTCATGTTATTTTATCTACATTTCATGAATGACAGTGTGGGCAGATTTAGTGATGATGCAATTCTCCACATATTTTCTATTCTGTTTTTCCTGGAGTGGCATGCAGCACAGTAAGTACAGATTGTTTTATTGTCCTTTTCAGGTACATGTTGTTTATTTATTTAGATTAGCATAAGAAAAGTCACCTTCTGCCTCCAGTTTGGGTATGAATCTGATTGCTAAATAGGCCACCCCATAAGCTAAATTTTATGTACTTTTAACTTGTTCTACATTAAAGTCATAGTTATCCAGTAGAAAGCAAAGTATATAACTTCTATCATTTGTTTTACAGAGAGAGAGAGAGAGAGAGAGAGAGAGAGAGAGAGAGAGAGAGAGAGAGAGAGAGAGAGAGAGAGAGAGAGAGAGAGTACACAGAAATATATTCTTAAATGTTTAGAAACAAAAATAAAAAATAATACAATTTAATAAAAAGTAAGAAAAAGAAATCAAAGCGAAACCTAAAAGTGTTTGAAGGAAAGAAAAAGGAAAAGAAAAAGATACAAAAAATTGGCTTCCATATAGCAATTATAAGTACAATAACAAATTTACTTCTTTCTCTAAATTACCTTTTTTCTATATGTATCCTATCTAACTATCTAAACCAGGGGTGTCAAACCTGCAATGTCACGTGACGTGTCACAATATATTGCAATTTTTTTTCCTATTGCTCACAATGGGGTGGGCACGGTTTTGCCATGATGCATCCGGCCCTCAGGCTGGCAGTTTGGCACCACTGATCTAAATCATAAATCCTAATTTTTTTTCTGTTTTACACAAAAAGTCCACAAGGGGTTTTCATTCAGCAATAAATTGTATTTTCTCCAATCAAAGAAGTCAATTTGTCCATCTCATTAAGTTCCAACATCTTCACCAACCATTCCTTGAGCAGCAGATTGGACTAGAAGATTTCCAATGTCCATCTCAACTCTGTTATCTGTCATTCTGTTCTTTGATACCTATGTCTATCTATCTGTCAGATAATTATAATTTGTAAGTGTGTGTGGTATATAACAAAGACTATAGTGAAAATGGTAGGTAATATTTTATGCATAAGTCCTTTATTGTTTAATCTGAATTTGAATCATAGTTGAATACATATTTGTTGTGTATTTAACCATGTACACATGCCTAAATTAGAAGTGCCATCTCTGTCTTTTGTTTTCATGTTTCCTGCATAATCTCCTTCTTCATCTTTTAAAGCAAGATGGCAAACAGATACTGCATGCTCCGCTTCATGTTGGGAACAGTTACACATATTCAATTTACCCAGAGCAGTTATGCATATCTAATTTGCCCAGATTTATTAACAAAATAAAGGGTATAGGAACCAAAGCCAATAAATGTATCTGTCTTTATCCTGCTCATTTACATCCAATTCACTTTGCCAGGTTCTTTCCCACTAGAGATGAGCACAAGATTGTTCTGTCACACACTGCTTTGTCATGGCTTCATAGACATTGCCCAAATTGTTTTGAAATAGTCACTTGATTGGGCAGAGCAGCAACTCTGAGAGGGCAAAACACAGCATATGTGAGTTTGAAGAAAAGGCCAGTGTTCTATGAGAAAGACAAATATGGTTTGACCGTCCTGCTGAAAAATAAAATGTAATGATATAGCAACACACACAAAAACAGATTGTCAGGTGTTGTTATCATGTACTTGAACAGCAAGAAGAAAGTTGACTTCCTAAATCAATGAAAGTAATTGGAAGGCTGTAAATTGAATGAAGTTCCTCGTTTGATGATATGTTCATTAACAAAACTGCGGTCCTTCATCTTTACTTTGTTGAGACATTCCCAAATGCTTTATTTTCAAGAGTGCTCTTAAACTTGTATGACTTAATCGAGGGAAGGAGGGAGGGAGAGAAGGATAGAAGGATTTATTTTTTCTCCCTCTTTCCACACTACCACTTTTTATTATGTTTTAAGGAACTTGCTGTAGTTTAAAGAAAGGTAAACCAAATATATAACCTATAAAGAATTTCTCTTGATTATGCCTTCTCTTTTTACTAGCTTTATATCTTTACTTTTATGCATGTCTTATTGATTTAAGGATCAGCAAATCAATATGTCAATAAAGCTATCAACAGTGGTAGTTCCCAGATGTCCTATTATTTCAGTAACACAGATCTCTTGGAATAATGGAGAGTGTCACGGATACAGACTATTAGAAAGGACAACATTGTCCTTGTGCCAAACAATCAAAGCTCATGCTATCGCTATGAATATATGGAGTTAGTTTAAATGAAATAACCACAACCAGTGAGGCTGATTATACAGCAAAATTCCAGGAACTGCTCTATAATCATATTTAAAGTGAAACCACTCTAAAAAATCAATCAATCAGAATAGAGCTGGAAGGGACCTGAAGGAAGATTAGAGATCTTTTAGTCCAACCCCCTGCTCAAGCAGGAGACCCTATACCAGTGATGGCAAACTTTTTAGAGAACAAGTGCCCAAACCCCACTTATTTATTGCTGGGTGCTGGGTGGGCATGGCCCAGTGGGAGGGCATGACCACTAGGTGGGCGTGGCTACAGTGATCATGGCAGACTGGATGGGCATAGCTGGGCATGGCCACCTCAATGTTGCTCATGGGGAGCAACCTGTGGGGGCTGGGCAGGGTTGGGGAGATCCAGGGGGTCTGTGGTGGTGGAATGGTGGGCAGGAGGCTCATTCTGCAGGGTGAGGCGAAACCAGGCAGAGGGCAGGACAGGAGTGCCATTGCTGCAGGGCAAGGCAAGGCAGGGAACGGGGTGGCTACTGCCTGACACCATCGGCCCCCTCACACAGCAAGCGCATGGGGGCCAACTGTGTCTGTCAGCAGCCACAGCCTGCTGGCCCCTTGACTGGTGCACTCAGGCTCCATAGCCTGCTGTGAATACTGGGCCAGCCCTCCAGAAGCAGGCGGAGTAGGGGAGAGGGGATACAGTATACCAGTTCCTTACCTCCTCCTGGCTTGCTCCGTGGCTTTATGGCAGCAGTATTGGACATGATGCGTGATGTGGCAAATGGCTGGTTTTGCCATGATGTGGCTGTTTGCTGTGGCCGTGGCCATTTGCTGCCTCACGCGTCATACCAATGCTGCTGCCATGAGGCTGTGGAACAAGCTGGATGGAGGTAAGGAACTGGTATACTGGTTTCTTACTGCCACCCGGCTTGTTCCGCAGCCTCATGGCAGTGGCATTGTGCAGGAGGCGGCAAATGGCTGGTTTCGGCATGGCACAGCTGTTTGCCACCTCAGCTGCATTCCATTTCTCTGTACGCTTCTCAGCCTTTTCCGCATGTTTGTGGGACTATCAGTAAAAAAAAAAAGTTACATCAGAATTTCTAACTTCTCGGCATCTGGGTGGGGGCAACCTTACCCTGCACGGCTTTGGTAGGTGTCTGGAAAGAGGAGGGAAGCAATTGGTCTACCACCATGCTAGCCCCTCTGCGTTGCTTCTCTACCCCATGCTCAGGCCCCACCCCATTCCTTGCATGCTCCTGCCGCTCCCTCTACCCCCAAGGTCCCTTCCAGCTCTATTCTATTCTATTCTATTCTATTCTATTCTATTCTATTCTATTCTATTCTATTCTATTCTATTCTATTCTATTCTATTCTATTCTATTCTATTCTATTCTATTCTATTCTATTCTATTCCAAACCCATTAGCATTCTACTGTAATTCTGTGGTACAATTCAACCAATGTGGACATAAAATATCTTAAGGTTAACCTGTGGGTTACTTTCTGATGTTAATACAATATTATAGAAAATAGATAAAATATTGCTATTTTTACAATGTTGATTCAGCAACAATATTTGGAATTAACTGCAGCTAATCCAACTAAGGCTTTGCATGTTATATATACATTAGTTATAGAAGAATGAGTCCTTTCACTAGAACATACTTTAAAGTAAATGGTACTGTCCTATAGAAAAGTGGATCAATCAAAATCCAGCCTATGTAAGAATTATATTCATTTCCTTACTGTTTCATTCATTTTTAATTTTTCTTCTTCTAAAAACAATGTAACAAATTCTGTGTGGTCAAATGCAATTCTTTTGGACAAATAAATATTTGTATACACTTTTCCCTATACTCCTTTCAATACAATTTCATAGCCTCCCACCCCACCCAACCTCTCACACCTGCAAATCTGCTCAGGATATTTTAGATTATTATTAACATATGGTGTTGTTATAGGACCCAGGAGACCATAATGCAATTGTAGAGGGGTAGTTTTGGCTTGCCAAAACTGTTGTAGGACATGCTTGTGTTCTTCCCAAAATGCACCACAGGAGGGCAAGCTGGCTTAGCACCTAAGAGAAAGACCTGCAGTGTCACTCAAGGCCCTTTTCCTTCCAGAAACTGCCTCACAAGCAGGCACTGCGATTGGGAAGTTTTGGACCCATGAGGAATCTGACTGCCTGCACAGAGCATCAGCTTGTCTCCCACTGAAGTGGTACCTATCTATCTACTTGCATAGAACATGCTTTCAAACTGTTAGTTAGACAGAAGCTAAGGCGAGTGATAAGAACTCACCCTGCCAAGCAATGCTAGGACTCAAACCACCAAACCATCTCCAGTGGCATTAAACCACTGAGCATTAGACCACTGTACCTCCTAATATTTCTATCAAATGCTAGAAGACTCCATGTATGATAGTTAATCTTGTAATGACAATATCTAATTGAGTAGATCACCCAAATTTACTGTAATAGAATTCTGTGCAAGATTTGTATTGTATTGTAAATCAAACCTTCCATCTATCAATGTTACTTATCTCCACATTGCCTTGGTCCACTTACTGCCAATAGTCTTAGACAGTCAATATCTAGTTCATGCCTGACTAGAAATCCTGAAGTTTGGATTTGATTGGCTATTTATCAAGCAGTAAAATGAAAACTATCAACAGCCAGAGAATTATATAGGATTGGCATAAGGCAGAACATAGACAGCATTAGATGAGCAGAACTGACAGATGTCAGCTTTGCAAATATGTCAGTGCTGCTCACACAATGTGTTTTTTTTCTGTAATATAAAGCATTGATTATAAACCTTTGTGATGGCTCAAAAAGTGAGAAGCAGTTTTCATTTTCTCATCTCAAAATCAATGACAGCTGTTTTTCCAACTGCCCTTGTAAATTTCATTAAGTTAAAAGCTCTAAAGAAGTGCTATGTAAGAGTATAAGTGATGTCACTGAATTGTCTCCAAGCCATGACTGATATTGGATTTTCATAATCACTCTGAACTGATATTTCTAGATGAAGGAAGAAATTGGGAAAAACCAAGCAGAGGTCAGTTGATTTATAATAGTGTAAAACAAAAAATAGCAGCAATTTGATGAGATGCAGACAGACTGCAACAAAGATTTTACTTGTTCAGGGGATGATACTGATAAGAGAATCAATTGTTAAAATATAGACTAATCATGAATAAATTGCCACTCTGACTGGATTTGCTTCAAACAGAATTATCCAATGAGCTTCAGAATAATATTTTTATTGATATATATGGGTTGAATGATATACAGTAAATGTGCATAATGTCATTGAAATTGCTAACATAGTAACAAAATGTACTTACAAACAAACAAATACTGCAACTCCAACATCTTTAAAGTGAGATTTTTACAAATAGAAATAAATGCAAATGTCAAACCATCATTTTCTTTAAGGCAAGCCTGTGTAGTACACCATACAGTATATCATACTATATACGTGAGAAAACATCAATTAAATTAAATTAAGTGAACTGTTATTATGTTAATGTTCAGTTGTGAGCCACAAGCTGGAAATATGGGGATCACCAAAATATGGATATGTGGATTTTAGATTAGCCAAAATGCATGGCTGGTGAACATAGTTAGCATTGATCATGAGAATAGTCACGTGAAATACAATCTAGGTTTTAGTAATGTTTCACTTATGTCTCTGCTTATTGGCAAACTGAAGACCATATTATCCATACTATTCAAGATAAATATGGCATATGGGTATTTATACCCTAAGGAGAGCTGCAAATCAGCGAATGTCTGCTGGACAGCTGCCTTTAATAAGTGTAATTCATTATTGATTGTTGGTGTTCCCTTCTGCAGAGTATTCACTGTTGTTTGATGTGCAGAGTTGCTGTGTGTGTTTGACTGTCTTCCTGTGGATAAAGGACTGTTTACCATCCAAGATGATTTAATTGTGAATCTGTAGATTCAAAGTAGAGCTCTGGGGATGATGTTGGTCTAGCAAATGCTATATGGTATCAGAAATGAATTAACTATTTAGAGCTTTTCTTTTACCTCCAGGATCCTTGTAACAGGATTGCAGAGACTTGGTGGAAATGGCTCCAGGCATTTCAGTTGTACGTGATTGCTAGTGGGTCAGTGTGGAAAGAGGAATGATTTCAGTGTGCTTTGTTTCTGCATCTTGCTGGCAGAGAGGCAGGGGAGATTTATGACATGGTTCAGTTTTCACAGGAGGCACATAAGCAAAAACTGCAAATAATAATAGAAAAGTTTGCTGCTGCATTATTTTGTTCCTGGGAGATACATTACTTCTGAAAAATACAGGTTCTTTGGCGGGACTCAAAGAACACAATGAGTGTTGATTTAAATGTTAGGGAGTGAAAAAAAAAATCTTCTGAAACATGTGATTTTTTTTTAGAACTTATTGAGTCACTTATAAAAGACAAGATTGCAGGCAACCTGTGTTCAGCCACCCAGAGGTCAGTAAAATGAGGACCCAGATTGTTGGGAGCAATATGCTGACTCTGTAAACCACTTAGAGAGAACTACAAAGCAGGGGTCCTCAACCTTGGCAACTTTAAGACTTGTGGACTTCAACTCCCAGAATTCCTCAGCCAGCAAAGTTGCAAAGGTTGAGGACCCCTGCTATAAAGCACTGTGAAGTGGTATATAAGTCTAAGTGCTAATGCTATTACTATTGCTTCTATCAGAAATGACACATAGAGAGTTTATGTGCAGGTATTGTAGAATGGTTCACACCAAGAAATTAACCAGCATTTAGTGCTACGTGTTACAAATGCCCCACTGTCTCTCTCAAGTCATCTCCACTACCATATCATTTGATTTAATTCATCCAAAGCTCTGCGTATTAGTTCCCCATCATCAGTGTCCATACAAGCATTTTAAGGCTGTTCCATCTATGCTCTTCAAATGGAACATCTCTCTGAATACCAGATGCTGGGGAGAAATAATGCAAGCCTGCCTCGTGTTTTTCTCTTAAACTTCCTAAAGACATTCATTCAATGGTTCTGAACAAAATGGGAATAAATTATTGAGCCATTGAAACCCTAGTTGCAACTGCTTTTCTCTTATATTTACTCGTACAAATCCATTTTATAGAAGGAAATGACAAAAGAAATCCAAGCTCAAAAATGCAACTCAGTCTTGAAGATTGTGTGGCAATCTTGATCCAGTCTAATGGGTCTGGTGGGCTTGCTGAGAGTCTAAGAATGGAATAGGAGGGAATATTAGAATTTTCTTTGCCTTACGGTATTTGCAGGCATGTTCTTTCAAATGTTTTGCTATTATTATTACTCTTTAGAAGGTATGATCAGTGGTAGAGTTCAGGCAAAAACATAGAGTGGGGCTGAATATCAGCTATTCACATCTTGAACACTAGTGTCCTCTTGTGAACATTTCGAACCACCTTTGGAATTTAACTGAATATGTAAAAAAATGTGCATGCAAACTCGACATAGGCTTACAAGTCAAAACACTGGGGAAGATTGTGATTAAAGCTTCCAATCGTGAAGTTTTGCATACCTTTATTCTAGGAAGGGAGCTTTCCTACATCCATCTGGATTTGTGGTAGTGAGGAAGAGAAGGCTGAAACCACAGGGCCAGGGGGCACAATGGTTAGAATGCAGTATTGCAGACTAATTATGCTGACAGCCAGCAGTTCGATTCTCACTGACTCAAAGTTGACTCAGCCTTCGGAAGTCAGTAAAATGAAGACCCAGATTGGGGGCAATATGCTGATTCTGTAAAACCACATAGAGAGGGCTATAAAGCACTTGAATCAGTATATAAGTGCTAAGTGCTATTTGTACAAATTATTTCCAGGGATATGCAAGTCACCTATCTATTAATGGTAATTTTTTTGTTTTTTGATCCATTTAAATCAATCTTGGCCTGGATAAGTCCCTGAAATTTTCTTGATAAGATTTTGGAAGTGATTTGCCATTGTGTTCTTCTAGGGCTGAGACAGGGCGACTAGTCTAAGTCACTCTGTTAACTTTCATGCTTAAGGTGGGATTAGAACTCACAATCTCCTGGTCTCTACCTTGATTCCTTAACTACTAGACCAAGCTGGCTCATTAAAAAGGATATTAGTGATGGATACTGGAGACCATATTATGTCATTTATTTACTATGAAACATTAAATATTATTCTGTAGCATGCTAATGACTCTAGGACATGGTTTGGAAATGACATCCCTGAAGCCTAATGTGCTCTGAAAATGGAACTCAGTAGCATGGGATCAAGACTAAAGTAATTGTTGCATTATTAAAATCAAATAAAAAAGCTGATTACTTAGCCAAGAAAAATGAAACTTCTTTAATGTTTCTAGCTTAATTAAGGGCAGATTAGAATTCAACCTGGGGGAAAATATATATATTTGCATTCAGATGCAGAGGCACAGGTCAAATGCAAATTATCTGGCAATTCTGAGAAAGAATGAAGAAAAGGGCTTCTGTTTGGGTGCCTGGAGAATATTTATTGTTGGCCTTGTTAGTCATATTTTTAAACTAATGCATAATCATGAAGAGAATGGAAATCTGCTTTGTTAAAAATTTTAGCATGCTATTTAGTAAATATGGTTTAGAATCTCCCACTAATAAAAGAGGTCAAACACATTAAAAATTACCCAAGCAGTAGGGATCTAGAGGCAACATGAATATTAAGCAGATACCAGCAAAATAAAATGAAAAGACAAGGTTAAAACTGAAATCTTATTTATCCAGACTAAACTCTGTTTATTTTGGTTGAATGCGTCCTGAGTGGACATAAATGTGATTATTCTGTAACAACACTGGGGTGTAATCAAGTGACACTTACATGCAAAGGCTGGAAATCTCTGAACAGGTTCTTCTGAGAAGTCTCTTAACTGGAAGTTGTCTAGCTAGTTCATAATGTAGTATAAATTTGATTACACAGTGACAACTGACTGCATAACAGGGGGGAAAAGAAATAAATAAGAATATTTTGTACCTCTCCAGATATGACTGAAGGAACCTCCCACCTTCTTTTATCATTGGCTTTCCTAATTGTAGAGGGAGTCCTCTACAATCAATAAATATCCTGTATCTGAGAGGGATCTTGGAGTCCACTAGGATTCCACTACGTTTTCTCCACTAGCACTCTAGAATCCAAGAGGGATTTTGGAGTCCACATTCTGAGAAGGATCTTGAAATCTGAATGGATAATCACTTAAATATAACAGAATAACGAAGTTGGAAGGAATCTTGGAGGTCTTCTAGTCCAAACCCCTGCTCAGGCAGGAAACCTATACCATTTCAGACAAATGGTTGTCTAGTCTCTTTTTGAAAGCCTTCAGTGATAGAGCCATGAGTGACCAGCAGCAGCCAAAAAACCAATGCAATCCTAAGCTTCATTAATGGAGCAATAGAATCAAGGACTGCTTTACAAAGCTTCAGTAAAACCACATTTGGAATATTGCATCCAATTCTGGTCACCATAATATAAAAAGATGTTGAGACTCTGAAACGAGTGCAGAGAAGAGCAACTACAGTGATTAGAGGGCTGGAGACTAAATCATACAAAGAATGATTGCAGGAATTGGGTATGTCTAATCTAGGGAAAAAAAGAATTAGGGGAGACATGATTGCTATTGTTCCAATATATGAGGGGCTCCTACAAAGACGAGGGAGTCAAACTATTTTCCAAAGCACCAAAAGGCAAGACAAGAAACAATGCTTGTCAACTAACCAGGAGAGAAGGAACCTAGAACTAAGGAGAAATTTCCTAATGGTGAGAACAATTAATCAGTGGAATAGCTTGCCTTCAGAAGTTGTGAGTACTCCATCATTAAAGGTTTTCAAAAGGAGACTGGGCAACTGTTTGTCTGAAATAGTATAGGGTGTCCTACATGAGCAGGGGATTGGACTAGAAGAGCTCCAAGGTCCTTTCCAACACTATGATTGGACCTAGGAAAACAAACCATCAAAAATCCTCAATATTTATTTGCAATTAAAGCATTCTGTGGATTTCATAATGAAAGCTGTGACACATCTTCATGCTACAAGTTCCACCCCTTTGGTAGATGCATGCAATGTTATAATACTGTACATGTCCACAAAGCAGAGAGCTTGTGATAGGACAATATGATGCTGCTATCCATATTTTCCCTCAGTCTTCCTACACATGTTCTAATTATTGTAATTTTTGTTTAAAAAATAATTTTTAGCAACACTTTACCACCATGTTCAACATCATGTATGAATTAAGTCTTGTTAAAATAAATGTTTCATATGGATGAGAATTTTAACTGGAAATCAAATCAGCTTCTCTAGATCCAATTATAAACTAGTTAGCAAATTTGAACAACCCACTTTGGATTTTGTTTTAGTGGCTTAATTTGCTTCAGTTAAATTATATAATATATTATGTGATTCTTTCTTGAGAATTGTGAGACATTATCACCAATCTGATCCAGAAAAACTGGGATATCATTCATGACACCTGAAGAGAAGAAAATGACAATTATAATTTTCTTGTTATGCCTTTATAATTTGCCCATGATTACAAACTACATTGCAATATTTCCCTGCTGTAAGTTTCAATCAATACGTTCCATGAAACTATTCCATGAGAATCTGTTCCTTAAGTTGCCTTTCTTCTTCCTCCTACTTTAATTTACAGATTTTTAAAGGTATATTCTAGAGGAGGAGGAGGAGAAGGGAGAAAGGAGAAAGGGAGGGAGGAGAGAGATGCATAAGCTGTAAAATGTTAATAAGAATTTTCAAAGTTTACATTGATGCTACATATAAAGATTATCTTATTCCAATTATAACTATTATTGAAATTGAATTAATAATCATAGCACATAATAAGAAGCATCAATCAGAATAAATAGCTAATAGAAGTTTCTATCTATTTTAAGAAATTTAATAATCACCCTTATTATAACAAATAAAATTTAATGTTGTAAAACCTATGTTGAGATCAGAATGATCTAGAACAGACGTGTCAAACTTGTGATGTCACATGATGTCGTGCAATGTATCGGGATGGTTTTGCCATTGCCGGCAATGGGGTGGGTGCGGCTTCATGGATGACGCATCCGGCCTGCGGGCTGCTAGTTTGACACCCCTGATCTAGAAGAAAAATAGAACATATCAGAATTCCCTGGAAAGGAGACTCATATTATCCAGAATAGAGCCCTACTAAAAATAGTGGAATTTACGACAACAGAGGTAGGTGTAGTATTGCATCTTTAATTACTATGATAATCCATCAGGTTTAGGATTTTATTTTAAATTATTTTTTGTTCTTTCTAGTGCTTCTTCTAAGGTTTCATCATGTTCATATTTTAAATATTAATCACACCTCAATATATTTATAAAAACTGAAATAAGGAGATTTTAAAAAGTTGAAAAGACAATTGCTGTTTTTAAGGTTACAGTTTCCTCAGGTGGTAAAAATGGTATTCCTTGCAACATTTAGGGTGATAGCTCAACTTTATGTAGTTTTTAATAATATCGTCTGGAATTATAACCAAGCTTCCCCCCCCCACAAACCTGTTTTTTTTCCTCTTAATTGCAGTGATTTTAGACATAACTTTCAAACTGAGTGTCCATGAAGATTCTTCTTCCTCAAGGAAAAAACAGTCCAGTTGCCTTTTGAAAAAGTACCTTTCAGATTTCAAATTAAAATTCTTTTTTTAAATTTTCTTCTTCATACTTTAATCCAGACACAGGCAATTTAGCCTTTAGGATACACGTGACACAAAACTCCTTTTTGTGATACTCTGAAATTGCACTGCTATATTTAAATGTATTTCTCATTCTGTAGTGGGAGCTGCAATGGAAGAACCTCATGCCCACTCCTTTTCATGGAAAATATCACAGAAAGAAACGAAACAAAAACAATAGGATATGTTGGCCTTGCCTTCACAAAAGACACAAATTCATTCATTCATTTGGCTCTTCTATACCTTGATCTACAAAACTCTTGCGAAGGAGCTACAGTGCAGTATACTTCAGATAATGGTCATCACCCATGTGCTCACTTATCTACTCAAGAAAATAAACAGAGAGTGACCATTAGACCCTTTGAGTAGAATGCGTTCCTCACTATAGTATCTTTTCCCTGCTTTCATATGCAGTATTTCGTGTATTTCAGAATCTCCTGAATTTAGAGAATATTTTTAAAGGGAGGCATTCAACCATTCTGCAGTGTTTGCTTTGAGTTCTGTGCCCTTTAATAATGTGAAATGTTATTAAGAACCTTCAGAACCCATAAGCACAATCCTTGGACCTAACATGAGTGGCTAATTAGGTGATAAGGTTGCCATGGAAAATGAGAAAGCCAAATCATCCCAAGGCTTAATTTTTCAAAGTAGGACCTTGTTTAGATACTGTAGTTCCAGGAGTAAGCCGTTGAATACTAAGAAGATATTTGTATCAGTTTTAAAAGAAATATTTTCTAAGTCATGCCCAAAACACAATCACCATGGAACATTTGTTTAATCTGCACTAGATGCACTGTAAGAAGAATAAGAAAACAAAGAAAGAATGGAGCTAGTCCTTCACTTGCAACTGTAAGTTCAGAGCTACAATGGTACACAAAAAATGTCTTACAACCAGTCCTTGCATATCACAGCATCCCCAGGATCACATGACCAAAATTTGAACACTTGGCAAATGGCATGTATTGTATATAAGACAGTTACTGTGCTCTGGGGTCACGTGATTCCCATTTGAGACCTTCCCAGTTGGTTTCCAACAAGCGAAGTGGATAGGAAAGATGGATTTGCTTAATAACCACATAGTTCATTTAACAAGTAGAGCTATTTGCTTAACACTTGTGTAAGAGAAGGTCATAAAGTTGGCTGCATCTCACTTCACAACTGCCTTGTTTGGCAACAGAAATTCTGGTTTCAGTTGTGGTCATAAGTCAAGGACCACATCCAGATGTGATTTCATGCTTGATTGCTTTTCCCATAAATGAGTCCAATGCCAAATTTATTATTTATTTGTTTTTTGTTTGTATAAAAATTATTGGCCATCCATCTTACCACAGGGTAATTCTGGGTGATTTACAATCTTTAAAAAAAATACGTATCTTAGAAACTGCCATTAGGTTAACCTATTTTTTTTTTTTGAAACTTTCAATGTTCAACCCATCACAAACTTCATGGCTCAGAAGTCACACAAAACAACAGTCACCTAAGATGTGCTTGATTCCCAATTTATTAGTCTGATTAGTCTAATTCCTGGACCTTATTCAAAACATCACTAAGTTTAGACATTGTTCAATATTTTCACAAGAAAATAGAGAGAGTTCAAAGTGCTTTGGATAAGCAAATTTATTTAAGGGTGGGGGAAATGAAAGAGGAGGGTGACACACTCCATTTGCTGCTCATGAATGTGACCAAACTTCAAAGTGCTGCCTTAGCATAAAAGCTGCAGCAAAAATTATCCAGCCATCCTTGGCTTACAAAGGAAAACACTACTTATAAATACAATTTTTTAGAAAAAAGAAAAAGAAAAACAAAGCTAGAAAATTTAAAATGATTTGTCTGAGGAAAAGGAACACTGCTTGGCTCTTAGCGACTAAAAGCCTCATAAAATGATTTGCTCTACTTCCAGACACAATGAGTATCGTGTATGGATTTCATTCAGGTAATGCCAGCATTCCTATAGAAAGGCTTTAGTGTTGTAGTTTAGTAACAGTCCTAAGTCAATACACAACAAGACTAAGACTTTTGTAGCCATCTCACCATTTTCTTTTGCTATGGATTGTTTTATGCTACCAGGGGTTGTTACTGCACTAAGATGTCTCCATTTAAATTGAGGGAGGGACAAGGTAATGTTGGAATATATGAAACGCAGAATTGAACTACTCACCTTGGCACGCTTTCGTATCTGAGCATATCATTGGATATTCTCTCTCTCTCTCTCTCTCTCTCTCTCTCTCTCTCTCTCTCTCTCTCTCTCTCTCTCTCTCTCTCTCTCTCTCTCTCTCTCTCTCTCTCTCTCTCTCTCTCTCTCTCTCTCTCTCTCTCTCTGTATGTGTTGTTTCTGTAGGTATGCTTTCTGATGTATTCTTTATTACTGAGTATGGGAATGTGATAGCATTGCTCGCCTTTGCCTCATGATGAATGTGTTGATTTTTATTTTTATTTTTTTGCATTTAGTTAAAGCTAATGATGAAATATTACTTCCTGGTTAGAGATTCATTTTGAAAATCTCTAATTCTTTGTTTCAGCAACTGAAGGGGTGGGCTCAGGACTGTGGTTGAATCAAGGAGGGAAGATTTTTTTAAAGCCTTTTTTTCCCCATTCTGACCAAAATTGCTCCAAATTGGATCAGCAATTGCCAGATAGCTAGATTTGGCAAACGGGTTGGTGGCACATTGAAGTTTTTTTTAAAACAACAGCAACAACAAAAAAAACAATCTTTGCTCCATGCCATGTCGCTGATTCTCATTGGGACTCCTTTCAAATTCTCTATTGAACAAAAGATACGGTTGGGCCATTCAGCATTTTATTTTGATTTTTAGATATGTATTTAATTTATATGGCTGATCATCTCATCAAAGTGATTATAAACCAATAAGGAACAAAATAAATACATAATTGGCAGCCACACTATCAACACAACTACTTCACAGGCTCAACTGATACTCTACCTTTATGCATGGGCACACACCCATGTTTTTAGGGTTGTAAAGCCTAAAAAGAGAAACAGAGTAGGGTTAATCTGATCTCTGATGGGGAATGTTCCAAAGGGTCTCCTCCTGATTCCTTCTAGCTAACACTAATTGGTGTAGAATGTTTCACCTGGCAGATCTGATGGAATGGGTTAGACACAATAGGAGAGAAGTGGTGTCTCACATAACCTGGTCCCATGCCATGAAAGAATAGAATAGAATAGAATAGAATAGAATAGAATAGAATAGAATAGAATAGAATAGAATAGAATAGAATAGAATAGAATAGAATAGAATAGAATTAGAATAGAATAGAATAGAATAGAATAGAATAGAATAGAATAGAATAGAATAGAATAGAATAGAATAGAATAGAATATTGGAAGGGACCCTGGAGGTCTTCTAGTCCACTCCATGCTCAGGCAGGAAACCCTATACCATTTCACACAAATGGTTGTCCAATCTCTTCCAGTGTTGGAACATTGACAACTTCTGGAGGCCAGTTGTTCCATTAATTGTTCTAATTGTCAGGAAATTTCTGCTTAGTTCTAGGTTGCTTCTTATTAGTTTCCATCCATTGCTTCTTGTCCTGCAGTCAGGTGCTTTGGAGAATAAAAGGACTTTATGGATAACCACTACTTGAACTGAATGCAGAGTTAAATATGAATGCAGAAGAGTTACATGTGCAGCTTAAGGTGGTTTGTAAGTGCTCACCCTGCTGCATTTTGAACTAGCTTCAACTTCTGGTAGCAGCTCTTCAAGGGCAGTTTCATGCAGAGCATGTTACAGTAATCTACCTGGGAGTGACTGGAAGCTTTTTAGATACAAAGCAAGTATGGCTCATATTTCAATTCCCTAACTACTTTTTGCTCACCAGTATTTGCTGTTTATGGCAAGTGTTCCTTGAACACGGACAGATTTCCCAGTCCTTGCCCATGTAGTTATGAGCCCTCCCCTGTTTCAGCATCTTTTGGGAAAGTATTCTGATTTTTCTGATATGTGACTTGTTGAATTTCTGCAGATGGAATAACATGATGTTGAAATGGCTGCTGAATGCTGGCTGACAGCAAGAATTTCATTGCTATCTTCTTGATTCTCTCAACAGGCAATCCTCACAAAGCACACTGCTGCATTTTGCAATGTGCCAAGAATACTAAATGGGCAAAACCTGTTCAGATTTGTCTTTGCAACTGCTTCTTTTATTATTTGCGTTATGATCCATTTTAATTTTTGCCAAACTGCTAGCCATCATTTCATGTATGAAGCAATGCTATGAATAATAATAATAAAAAATTGATGTATTGCCTTGCAGTTTATCACTAATTTTCTACCAAGTTCCTAACTCGGTTGCTTATTTTAATCTTCTCTTTCTCTGTTTTTTCCTTTCTCCTCCCCATCACTGGATACTTAATTATGTGTCAAGCTTTGGTCAATATATTTATGTGAGGTATTTTCATTTCTCATGGTAATATACCCTGATCTCTCCAAGATCATTTGTGTTCACATTAACTTTATTCCAATCTGAAGAAAGGTCATGCTGTTGATAATATAATCACCAAGTAGATCAACTAATTAACAGTCACAGCCTAGGCTGATGCTAACTATATTGCCATGCCTATACACAGCTAACATAAATCATACTTTCCCATACAAAAGCAAGCTCTCATTCCCACGTTATCTTCCAGTAATATACAGTATCTGCAATTATTAGTCAGTGGAATGGGATTCTGTTAATAAATAGTTTGATTTGATATATACTATGTATCCACTATTATTTCATATCATTATATATTTAATAATATAACAGACAGTGTTATAATTGTGTAATATCCACTGTATTTTAGTTCTTTTATTACAGTATAAGAGACAGTATATGTGACAGGAAATTTGATTAAGGCACCGGGTGAGAAAAGTGGGAGACCAAGATTCTCAATCCAGCCAGTCCTTGAGCCAGTCAATTTCTCCTAGCTCTGAGAAGAAGGCAAGGACAAACCACTTCTAAACAACTTGTCAAAAATCCTGCAGGGCAGTGGACGGATTCAAATATGTGAACAACTGGTTCTCTGTGTGAATGCCGCTTCTGGAGGTTCATTCTGGGCCTGGGGAACAAAAAATTAGCTACCGGTTCTGCGAAAGTGGTGCGAACCGGCTGAATCCCACCACTGCTGCAGGGACTAATCCAGGCATTTTCAGGCATAAGTATAGATAGATATGTATGGATGTATATATTATACTACTGAATATGGTCAAAAGATGCAATCATTGGTTCACATTAAGTTGCAGTTTTGTTTATAATTAATATTATAGTTATAGTTATTACTATTGTTACTATTATTATTATTATTATTATTAAATCATACAATGATTCAAAGTGCATATTGTGCAAAGAAACAGAAGAGATTATATATTCAGCTCATGCAAGGAGATGTAACATTATATCCAACAATGGCTACAGGTAGTCCTTGATTTATGAACAGTGGATTAGCAACTGTTCAAAGTTATCACAAACCTCCCAAAGGTACTTACAACCCAGTTCTGAAGTTGTGGTCACATAACCACATTCTGGGTACTAGGCAACTGGTCTGCATTTCTGGCCATTTGTAGCATCTCACAGTCATATCAACATGATTTATATTTTTGCCAAAAAAATGAGATTAACTTCTGTTTTTTGGCAAAACACCTTATAGCAAGCAATGAGTTTGCTTAATAACCACTGCATTACATGTAGATAGTAGATCTCCTCTGTTATTGTAGTGAATAAGTGGGTAGATAAGATGGGCGCAGCATAAAAGAAACGGTAATACATGGATAAGAAAAATTATTCACAGATAAATCCAAAATATATGGCTAAATCATGTCATATGGTATCTAGTTTGTTTATGGTTTATTTATGCTTCTTGGAATATTTTCTTGGTTTGAAAAATAAGTTCCTCTTTAATTGCATTTCTGGATCTTTCCATTCCTTTCTTTGGAATCTTATTTCTGTTTTTTTTTTTAATTTGGCAACTTGAAATGAAATGTCTACCTCCTTGCCGAAAGTGGACTTCAGATCACCCTTCAAACAGATTTGTGGGAAAAATTCAGTACAAAAATGCGCTTAAAGATATGTCTCTCAATTCCTTAAGTGGAATGTAACATTTATTTTTTATTGTATGTAGTTTATTGTTTTTTTTTGCATAAGTAGTATTTAAGTTATGCCTCTTACTCTACATTCAGATATGTACAAAATAGCTTAAGCGGATTGTTTGTGAAAGAGTAGTTCAAGAAATTCTTTTTTAGATTTAATTTAATCTTCTTTTCTAACTTTTTTTAGTCCTTTGTATTGTGACTCAAAATTATAAGTTCCTGCAATTTTCTTGGCAAGATTTTGGAAGCAGTTTGCCATTGCCTCCTTCCTAGGGCTGAGAGTGAGTGACTGGCCAAGATTACCCATCTGGTTTTGTGCCTAAGGCATAAACAACTCACAGTCTCCTTGTTTCTAGCACTATCCCATACTTTCTCTTTCTCACTTCTTAGTTTAGTAATGGGATAAAATACATGCTTTTTAATTATATTGGTCTCTCTCTCTCTCTCTCTCTCTCTCTCACTCTCACTTTTTCTCTGTCTCTCTTTCACATACACACACACACACACACACACTCAGAACCTATCTGCATGTATAATATACTCTGAAGGTCAATCTGAATATAATCCTAAAAGATTAATGCTTACAAATGTTTGATAAGTTCAAAATATTTTATACATATGAATAAAATTGACTTTTAAAATATTGACATTAAATATAATAACTTGGATTATATATATATATGATTACAGAAATCATGTGGGACTTTCTTACATATAACTATTTCATAAATGTAATACAAAAAGACAGTTTGACATAATGCCTATTCCAGCTTTCCTGTTTTAGATCTAGTTGTTCTAGTTATTCTGTTCTCCTGGCACTAAAGAAGTGAATAAACTATCGGTTGGTGCAAACATCAACCCCGTTGTGGGTAAGATGTTAGATCTTTTCTAAATCTCCAAGACAGAACAAATGTTCTAGGTTAATTTAAAATGGGTTTTGTAGCTTTTTGAAAAATGGAAGCTTCAATTCAGTACAATTCAATTGAATTGTAAGGAAAAAAATAATAAAGATTTTATAATAATAATAATAACTTTATTGTCATTGTGTGTGTATACGCAGTATACACATACAATGAAATTTACATGACACCCAAAGACCAGGTCCCACACATAATCCCCAAACACACTCCCACCCACCACAATTCCCCACCCCCAAGCCACCCAGCATCCACCCAACAGACCAAGTAGTACTATCCAACAGTTCTCTGATGGTGGCCCTTTAGTTCATTATTAAGCGCAATTATAGCTCTGGGATAAAAGCTATTCAGAAAATGGGTGGTCCGAGTTTTAAATGTTCTATATCTTCTACCAGAAGGCAACAGTCCAAGAAGATTGTAAGCAGGATGGAAAGAATCTCTGAGAATGTTACAAAAAAAAAAAGGAAGCTTCATTGATTATCCTATAGCAGAATGTAAGCCAAGAAAGGGGCCAACACAGTTAAAAACAATGATGATGAGATCTGATGATTGCAGTGTAGCTGAGTTCTGATGTTCCACTGATGCAACAAAGGTGATAAGTGTCTGGGGACTAAACCATATGCTGAATGATTGAGTGAACTATATATGTCTAATCTAACAAAGGGAAGGACTAGAAGTGATATGATAGCAGTCTTCCAGTACTTTAAGGGGCTGTCACAGAGAAATGGTCAACCTATTCTCTAAAGCACCTGAAATAACGACAAGTAATAGGTGGAAGATCATGAAAGGGAGATCCAACACAGAAAGAGAAATTTCCTGATAGTGAGGATAATTAATCAGTGGAATGGCCTGGATTCCCTTGAGTACCATTTGTTGGGGGTCAAGGGAAAGGGAGGGTTTTGCCTTCTCTTTCTGCTCAAGATCCCCATGTACAATTGGTGGACCACTGTGTGACACAGAATGCTGGACTCGATGGGCTTTGGCCTGATTCAGCATGGCTCTTCTTATGTTCTTATGTTCTTACCTCGGAGGGTGCTCTTTTCAAAGAGACTGAAATGGTACTGGGTCTTCTCCTTGAGCAGGGGGTTTGTCTAGGAGACCTCCAAGATTCCTTCTGTTGTGTATTGAGTTCGTTGAGACATAGATCAGATCGATGTAATACAACAGCTCTTTATTGCTGAAAACACAGAAGGGAAGCTAACTGTCATACTGATGGCTATTTATACATTGCGTCCACTAGGCGGTGACCAATCAGTTTAAAGGATATTTTCCCGCTTATTTTCAGGCTGCAGTTTCCCTCCAAAACAGTTGGAGACTCTTTCAAATATAAAACAGCAACTGTTCATAACAACCATAACTTTTCAAGCCAATACATAACACCTTCTAACCCTATTATTCTATGTTGTGTGATGTTTTCGGTTAGGATGAATGGCACTGATTCCTGCTTAGGTAACTCATAGATTTTTGGGAAGATAACAATGCTTTGCTTCAGTTCCACATTCTTGTGCAGAAGCCTCTTCTGGATATCAAGTGACATCACTTTGCTTTTTAGAAGCAGGTGTCCACATGGCTTTGTGAAGAAGTTTCAAGAAGATGCTTTGCTCAAAGAATTGTTGGAAGAAATCTCCCTTCAACATGTTCACATGCATAATAACCAATTCCAGAAAGTGGGGGATTGTGGCTCAGGTTTATTTCTCTTCTGTCCATTGTTGCTCAGGTAACTATAGGATTTTGCATGTTATTGCTCATGAAACTGGGTGAATCCAATCAGAGATCTGGAAAGTGGTATAATTTGTTTTGCTTTTTTCATTTTGTTTTGTTTCGTTTCATTTCACCATATTATTTTACTTTACAGTACTTATATCCCAACAAAGGATTCTGTTTTGTGTACAATGTCAAAAAAATAAAAGCAAAAATATAATAAAACACAGGTAAATGTACTATTTACTTCTTATAAATTTACCTTAGAGGGAAGAGGTGTACTTTCAGATTTGCAAGGGTGATGTTAGCGTTGTAAGTTATTCCAGACAAGAAGTACAACCAGGAGTATTGGCCACATTTTTATTGCAAGGTTACATTAACAGAATCTTGCATGTTTGAAAGTATATCTCTTGCTCTTCACCTTTAAAGTTCAAGAAATTAGGGAGTGTCTCTTCTGAGACATTTATCTTTCCCCCATTCCTTCTGTAGGCTCAGCTACCTGTTATCTGACCGTTGCCGAGTCTGCAGCTCTTCCTCTTGTGTGACAAGATCATTCTCATGTACTATTACAGAAAAATCAAGAGAATGTCAAAACCAGAGACAGATATACAAAGCAAAGAGAAACTCCCAAATTAAGCACCAATCACCCAGAAACACAGTACATTGAAATAAAACATTTTTGATTTCAGCTAACAATGAGTTTATTTTAGAGCAGGGATCCCCAATCCCTGGACCATAGCCTATTTGGAACTGGACCTTGCAAGCAATGAGCTGGTCCACATGTGTGTGCAAATCTACACTCGTGAAAGTGGTGGGCTAGTGCATACATGCACACACAGCTTGACTTGCAGTTCAACTACATGCACATGCATGCCAGCCCACCACTTATACAGCCTGGTTCCCCTTTTCCCCTCCCCCAGCCAGGCTGCGAAGTTGGGGACCGCTGCTTTTTAGGGTGGCAGCAGAGATTATTAGTGGAAATAATTTTTCACATTTCCTGTTCTCTGGCTATAGAAACAGATCAGTCTTGATGAGAATTAGTTGTCAAAAACCTGACAGAAAAATAGGCTTTTCTGATGAGGATGAAGCCAGCTGACTATAAAAATTATCCAGATTTACACTTCTCTCTGAAAGCCATTTATAATTTTAGGGCTGGTTGTGACTATGAAATTGAGACTGTTAAGCAATGTTGAGAGTTCAATCCTAGGTAACAGCAGTTGTTTCTGTCTCAGGGCGAAAGAGAAAATATCTGCTGTAAAGTCTATATAGGCATCAGGAAGAGCATCCATCCAGGAACACTCAGTTCCATTCAGCTAATCAAGGGATTAAAGGGATTACAGGGTCATTAAAATCAAGGGATTACAGGGTCATTATAAAAAAGCAATAGGTCAGTTAGGTTATTCTTTCACTCGGTAGCTTCTAACTCTTTCAAATCAAAAGTATAAAAATAGAACATAATAGCAAGACAGTCATTCCCACCACTATTTTACCATGTTTTCCCCCAAATAAGACCAGGTCTTATATTATTTTTTGCTCTAAAACAGGGTCCCCAGCTCCCGGTCCATGGACCAGTACCAGCCTGCGGCATGCCAGCAACTGGTCCAAACAAGCAAAGCCACAGAATGCAGGCAGCACTCAAAACCACGCTCCCTCTGGTCCATGGAAAAACCTCTCTCCATGTAATCGGTTCCTGGTGCCCAAAGGTTTGGGGACCTCTGCTCTAAAAGATGCATTAGGGCTTATTTTCTGGTTAGGGCTTATATTCAGGGAAATACAGTACTAAGTGCATCTGTCTGGCTGATGATCTTAACTGGGGCTTATTTTGGGGGGGGCTTATAATACAAGAGTCCTGAAAAATCATGATGGGGTTTATTTTCTGGTTGGGTCTAATTTTCGGGGAAACATAGTATGTACCATTTCATTTAATGACAATAAATATGAGTTTATGTACTGATCAGCATGAATCTGGAAAGCTGTCATTTGTCTAAATCTAAAATCACAATGCAGACATTGCTGTCTCATGGATTTCATGCCCAGTTGGTTCATAAATTCTGGAGAATCGAGTGCTTCATATTTCAAACCTGATTACAACTAAATTGTGAGGGAACACAGCAAGATGTTTGCATCAGTGTGGTAATGAATCAAACCTGTCACCCATCAAGATATACTAGCTGAACTTTTGATCTTGACTGATTATTTTATTACCTGTCTTCTGGAGTGATGAAGTCATTAAGTTGAACATATTGTTAACAGTTGGTACCAAGAAGTCAACAGGTAATTTGTTTGAGCACTTACTCCAAACACTGTATATTTAAATTAAGTGGTTTTCTTGGGTAGAGAATATAGAATGATTACGTTAAATATTTGCTATTGTCACTATTAGGATGGTTCTTCTAATGGTTATATTTTTATTATTTATTCATTTTACAATACAGATAGTCCTCGACTTGCAACCCATTCATTTAGTGACCGTTCAAAGTTACAATGGCCCTGAAAAAAAAAGACTTACCATATGACAGGGTTCCATACTTAGAGGCGTTGCAGTTTCCCCACAGTCATGTGATCAAAATTTGGGCACTTGGCAACTGGCATGTATTTATGACAGTGGCACTGTCCTGAGGTCACGTGATCACCATTTATAACCTACCCAGCCAGCATCCAATGGGGAAAGCATAGACAATGGGGAAAGCCAGATTTACTTAATGACCACATGATTCAGTTAACAACTGCAGGGTTCACTTAAGAATGGTGCACCCAAAAGTAATAAAATGGATCAAAATTCACTTAACCACTGACTTGCTTAGCAATGGAATTTTTGGGCTCAAATGTGGATGAAAGTCGAGGACTATCTGTTTTGGTAGTTTGCCCAATCCAAAAATTGGGAATGTCTGTGGAGATTCTCAATCATCTAGGTCAGTAATGGCGAACCTTTTAGAGACCGAGTGGCCAAACTGCAACCCAAAACCCACTTATGTATCATCGGGTGCTGGATGGGCGTGGTCCATTGGGTGGGTGTGACCAATTGACTGGGTGGGACCCATTGGGTGGGCGTGGCTGTGATGGTAACGGCAGACTGGGTGGGACTAAAAAATTCAATCAATCAATTCCAACTTTGTGAGATCTTTTTTTTCCCCGTGAGAAGTTGAAATTGATTGATTAATTGAATCTTTTTTTTGCACATGGGCGACGGAGGCCTAAAGCGAAAAGGTTTTATAAAACCCAGCTGAAGGCCTAGGACTGGGGCAATGGCACACATTCCCACAGACAGGGTTCTGCGTGCCATCTGTGGCACGCGTGCCATAGGTTCGCCACCACGGATCTAGGTCATGGTTGTCTGAAAGGGGCTTTTCAAAAGGCAACTGGACGTTCTTGGTGTTTTTTTTTCTTGAAAACATTTCACTTCCTATTCAAGAAGCTTCTTGGCTTAGCAGTGAAATATTTTCTGAACAGAAAAAGCTGAAATGTTTTTAGAACATTTGAAATATCTTCAAGAAAAAAAATCAGGAAAGTCCAATTGCCTTTTGAAAAAATACCTTTGAGAGAAAAATTGGGAATGTTTTTACTTCACAGATATAATAATGCAATATGGACAATGGTATAGATTTAAGAATACTTCCGACCTCTCTTTCTCTTTTCCTTTAGATTATCTCCCTACAAGAAACTCATTGCCTGGGGATTTATGTCCCTGGGCACATAATTTTATGCTAAATTAAGCAACACAATATCCTCTTCTTTAATCTCGCTGTTAACTCCCCTGTTCCCAAATTTTAAATGGTAAAAATGTGTTCCTGATTCTCTGGAGAAGTTCTTATGTCACAACCATATCTTCTTTAACCCATGAATTAAATGAAAAAAAGGAAGTGCGAATCTCAAATGCAAAAAGATGTAAGGTAATTTAAACAATTGTTCTGAATTATGACATTAAAAAACATTTTACCTGGTTAAATAGATCATTTACAATAACAGGAAGCACACAGATCTAATATAATGAATTCATCATTAAGCCAGATATAAGAAAAGTTGGTGATCCAAAATGAAATTTCTTTGGAAAACTCAGAAACATGTATAACATTTTGTACAACTGAATGAAATGAAGTATGAGGGGTCCTTGGTGCTCTCTCAGCTTGGTTGTTTTCTTCAAGATGTTCCATTACCAAACTAGGTAACATTATCAGTGCTGGTAAGGAGTGGAATTTTTTCTCAGTTTATATTCTAGCACAGGGATCTCCAAACTTGGCAGCTTTAAGACTTGTGGACTTCAACTCCCAGAATTCTGGGAGCTGAAGTCTGCAAGTCTTAAAGTTGCCAATGTCATGGTTCTGACAGATAGAGACGAATAAAGCAGAACTGGGAGGCTTGAGAATTCCTCAAAGAACATGTTTATTAGTTACAAAGTATTGACACAGTCAAAAGTGAAACCAAGTCTGAATACACAATTTCCCAATGCAAAGTTAAATGTCCCATCCATAAAATGATGCAAGCAACTTTGTTCCCCAGTATAATTATTTGGCGGGCTTTTAAGGCAATGCCCAGTCTCTAGTTTCAGAAGTAGCCAATGACCTTGGATCCCATGGGACAGAAGATTATTTTGACTAATGAAGTCAAATCCAAAACTATCTCTATGGATAGAATGGCATGAAGACTGGTCATTCAGGTCACCAAACAACCTCTGCCTATTCACATCAGAGTTTTTGAAGATGAAATATTTTCTTTACAATATTAACATTTTTGTTCTGTTAATTGCTAAAACACTAAGAGGTAGATTGATGTAGATGCAGACATAGTGACAGAGATATACAATATCAAGCATTAAATTATCTCCTGATTTGATTTTTGGTATCCAAGGATGAATACTGAACACATCTAAAGCTTCTTGTCTATATTTTTTATTAAGAATCATCCCCAGATATCACATCACTGACAAGTTTGATAAATTCTTGCACTGTTTCTTAGTTTGGGAAATGAGACAACTGGGATTATATTAAGTTCTTTTAGATTCATGCAATGCCAACTTAATTCTATTTTAAATGACAACTGTATTTCTAGGAAACACACCTACCATATTCCCAGTCAGGAATACTAGAGTTCATTTAGTAGGGATCATTTCTAATTCAGTGTTTCTGTAGGAAAAAGATATTAAAAATATCCAAAATTTAAATAAATTGCATCTTTTTAAAAATCAAGTTTGGAATTTATTCCATTGCTTTATTTCATAGAAAAGATTTGAGTGAATGCTTGTATTGATGGAGATGCAGTGAAATTAAATATGTGTATCTATGATTTCCAATAATTGTTCCATTTGGGGAAAAAGTTATTAAATGCATTGTGATTGTAACAAATTATGAATTCATACTTGGAATAAAAACTGCTACCTTTCACTAATTTATCAAGGAAGCCAACTTAGGCACAATTTCCTTATTATTTAGAGCTCTTTTTCAGTTTTCACTTGCAGTAGTTCACCTCTTTGGTGCACTCAAAAAAATGACAAAATATTAAAATGACTGTATAATTTGCTTATAGAAATGGCTTAGTGTCTATTTAAAAGGCTCAGCAAAGAAAAAAGTTATTATTTATATAAGAGTATTCATCTGAGGATTGAAAGTCTTGTCATTAAATTTATTCAATTACTCTGTAGTTCAGAATCTCTTGTTCCAATTAATTAATGAAACAACACATTCAAGATCTGAATCAGCACCTTTCAGTGCAAAGGAGAAATCTGTGACACCTTGTGAGCAACATAGAAATAACTATGTCCCTGGTGAGAGAACTTTGGTTAGAAAGAAGATGAAGATGAGAAGATGCTATCTTTTTCCACAGTTCACATTTCACTGCAGCTGTCCTGAATACTGAATATGCTGGTGGGAGGGTCCTTTACTAGAATTTGCATTGCAGCAGAAGTTGCAAGATTATTTATGTCATGCCAAAGATCAGCCGAGAAAAATTGTAAGACAGACAGACTGACTGAAGATAATACCAGCAATATAAATAAGTGTGTCCAGGAAACATTCCAGGTATACAAAGTGATAGTTACACTCTGCAACTTCAAAAATATTATTATTCCAAAAGTTTGATTCCCTTTCTGAGCACTAATTGAATGTTCTAAGGTAAGAGGAGATGGAAGGATGAAAGTCAATATGAATGGGACTATCTGACAACTCCTGGAAGCTCATCTGTCATTCATTTCAGAACATGACTTAGGATATCTTCATTCCTGGTATTTTTAGCATAAAACTTGACAAAACAGTTAATCCAAGAAAAATGGTTAGCCAACATATTGACAGTTACAGAGCTATAGTTATGAAGTAATAGAACAGCCTTAAAGATAAACAGAAAGCAAATTGCAAATCTTGCTAACTATAATCTGTTAAAATAAAATAAAAGCAGAGAGACCAGCTCATCTGTCTAGATGTTTCTTTAGGTTTTTTTTCCCTAACCTTGGAAAAGGTGAACATTTTTCTCTTAAAGGATGAGCAGCAAGGAGGATGAGCTCAGTTACACTGGGAATGAGTAAACAATTGGAAGACCTGAAGGACCTGGTAAGGAATAAACAGTCGTGGAGAAAAATCAACCTATGCAGTTGCTATAAATCAGCAATGCCTTGATGGCACATAATCAATCAATGGTCCTTTAAATATTCTAGAAATAAAAGATAACAAAATGTGATGTCATTCAAGAATTAAAAAATATAAATTGCTAATATAAAGCAAGTCAGTTATTCAGTCATTTTATTTCGGTCATTGACCCACAAAAGAAATCTTTTTTTTTTTTAAGGAATCACATTTAATTTGCCAAACATCAATGTAAACCTGTACAATGCAGAAATTGACTAGAATAAAACAAGCTATAAAATCATATAACAATGGAAGTAAAATTGTAGGTTTAGGTTTAAGAATTTTGGACATAAAAATTAATATAGTAAGGCATTATTCATTGAATAAGGCAATTAAATGATTATTCAGAATAATGGCATCGTAAAATTACTGAACTAAGGTAGAGAGGCATTACAATGGAGAAATTCATGGGAAAATGTAATTAATATTAATATAAAGCAAGTAATTTTTAGCACAGACACATAAAAAGTGAGACTAAGAATTTGATAGCCTACAATAAGAGCATTTGTTCAGTATTTTAATTTTTTTAACAAAAATCATGATCTGTAAAGAATATTGTTGCCTATATCAAGTAATGTTAGTGGATTCTTTGTGTTTGCTTTTTCAACAGGTCATCTCCAATTTGTGCTGCCGCAAAGAAATAAAAAGCAGTCATCTCCAGCTGCAGTTGAATACTAAAACCAAAGCAAAGCAAAGCAAAACAACATAGAAACAGTCACTGAAATGTTCCCAACAGATTTGACAGAATTCTTTCCCCAATTTTTAAAGCAGCATTTCTCAACCTTGGCAACTTTAAGATAGCTAGATTTCAGTTTCCAGAACCCTGGGAGTTGAAATCCAAACATCTTAACATCACTGACATTGAGAAATACTGATCTAGGGGTATATGTCTCTATCTAATATAGTATGTGCAGAGAAAGAAAAGAAAAGAAAAGAAAAGAAAAGAAAAGAAAAGAAAAGAAAAGAAAAGAAAAGAAAAGAAAAGAAAAGAAAAGAAAAGAAAAGAAAAGAAAAGAAAAGAAAAGAAAAGAAAATTGTGGGATCAAAAAAGCAAGCTAGAAAAATGGTATTCAAATAGTTATGCTCACCATGACTGATCAGAGCTAGAGTTTTTATTTCCCACCTGGCATATACCATATTGGCTCTCTATTTAAAACAGCCAGTCATCTAGCCAAAGAATAGGTGTTATTGCTCTCTGCATGATTCCATTATTTTGCTTCAGGAAAAAAACAACAACAACAAAGCAAAACCAATACAAAATTTGATACTTGCTAGCTATGTTTACTCTTGAGAGAAGTTGACTCGGCTGGGTGTTACTATAAGAGCTTTCTTTCAATGCCTACAGGATGTCACAACAAATAAGCTCAATAAATCTTCTCACTCTAGATTGCAGAACACAGAATAATGGATTTAAATTACTTTCTAAAAGTGAAAGCAATTGGACAGGGGAACCAATTACTCAGAGAGGGCAATTCCTTTATGGGTTTGTTTGAGAGGAGATTAGTTAGTCATCTATCAGAGATTATTTTGATTTGGATCCATGCTTTAAGAAGGGTGCTATACTCTGATATACACCGCTATCCATACAACTCTATCTTCAACAGTAGCATACACAAGAACATGGTATATATGCTAAGTAAGGATAATTCCTTCCTTAAAATACATGGTTATATGCATACCAACAGTATGTTATTTTTTTTAAAAAAAAACAACACTACATGGAGAGACTACTACATACAGTTTGCCGTATGTAGGAAACTGTTATAAATCACTACGTTTATAACAAAAATTGGTAAATTAGTGTAATCTGTGACCCTATACTAGAAATAAATGTGACTTGGTGTTTCTGAACTTGAACATAATTTAACCAAATAATTAAAACAATGCATAAGAAAGTAAAGATAAATTACTATTATTATACAGGTAGTCCTTGGCTTACAACAATACATTTAGTGACCATTTGAAGTTACAACAGCACTGAAAAAAGTGACTTATGATGGTTTTTCGCATTTATGACCATTGCAGCATCCCCATGGTCAGGTTTATGATGTTGCAGTGTTCCGAGATCATGTGATAACCCTTTTGCAATCTTCTGACCAGATTCACTTAGCAACTTTGTTACTAACTTAACAACTGTAGTGATTCACTTTAATAACTGAGGCAAGAAAGGCCATAAAATGGGGCAAAATTCACTTAATAACTGTGTCTCTTAGCAACAGAAATTTTGTGCTGAATTGTGGTTATAAGTCAAGGACTGTCTGTATTCAAAAGTATATGCATAATGGATTTGCTAAAAAGCTAGTCTGGTTCATTTCTGTCAAATCAAAAACTCTAATGGCAGTTCAGTTTGCCATCTGGAATAAAATGAAAACATATAAATAAAAGCATAACTGAGACTTAAGTACCTCCAAATACGTGTTTAATTTTGATTTAGTAACGGTGTGAAAGATGGAGACAAAAGAATTAATGCACACAATTGTAGATCTAATCAACCTGATTTCATATTTGTTTTGAGCAATAAATGGAAAGGAAGGAGAAGAATCCCATCTGCTCACATCTCAATGTCATTTTTATGTGTTCCAGGAGGAAGTGTATACTTCTGTACATATTTCAAAAAACTTCCCCATTCATTCATTCATGACTGATCAAACCCAAGAAAGAGAAAATTTCTAGCAATTATGAAGATGATGAGAACATTAGAAAGGTTAAAAAAAATGGTTCAGGTTCAAGTCCTAGAATTTGGAAAGTCAGAAAGTACTAATCAGGGCTGATCTGATTTCATTTTTCAGATCTGCCACTTGCTGAAACATAAGGTATTGTAAACAATGACAGAAAAAAGCATAATGGGCAATCTGATTAGATATTAAAATATGGCTCACCTTTTCTTGCTAGCTGAATTTCTGGACACTGCATTTGCATGATTCATAAAGAAATATTCATGCAACCAATGCATTTGGGGGATGTTTTATATTTTACAGAAGGGTAAAAATTCATTTGGGTTTTCAAAGTTCCTGCCACAACAATCTAACTGGATCTTCCTGTTTAACCATTAGGATTTTATTCTTAAAACAAGTGTACTTTTTTTAAAAGTCAAAAACAGGAACATTTTGTTTGGTGAAGGTTCATAGTGTTTGAAGATTGGTCAATGCCTTTTTGTTAGGCACCACCACCATGATCTAGTCGTCTTCTTCTTCTTTTTCTTCTTTTTCTTCTTTTTCTTCTTCTTCTTCTTCTTCTTCTTCTTCTTCTTCTTCTTCTTCTTCTTCTTCTTCTTCTTCTTCTTCTTCTTCTTCTTCTTCTTCTTCTTCTTCTTCTTCTTCTTCTTCTTCTTCTTCTTCTTCTTCTTCTTCTTCTTCTTCTTCTTCTTCTTCTTCCCCTCCTCCTCCCTATCCCTATCCCTATCCCTATTTCTCAATCTTTTATTTGAGTTGAGTATCCATCCAATAATTAGAATTAGAAGACAATGGTCAAGTTATATGAATTGCCACAGTTAATAAAATCCAACAACAGTGAATCAGAATTACAAGCCACTCTTATATTTAAAAGTCTAAAACTATGTGAATTATTGTGAAAACAACCATAGATTGCTGTATCTCTTACATTTATTTCATTCCTAGATTATTTTCAGGAGTTTAGCTTCAGGCTCTTCCTATAAGCATGCTTCATTGACATAATAGCCATTGAAATCAATGAGACATGATGCCAAATAAATATATTTTGCACTTGGATACTGAGCTTTAGATTCCACATCATTCTCAAGAGCTAATTTCATTGGATTCCAGGAGAGCATGCTAATGAAGGTGTGGGATGTAATACAAAATATTTATGTATGTGTGCATGGAATTTAATACATTCCCATCTTCCTGATGCTTAAAATGCTATTAGGATACCACAATGAAACTTATTTCTTAATATATCAAAGTTATAAGAGTATCATGTACTCAAAACAAAGCATGTTCCATCTTGAATGATCAGAATTAAATCAAAACCTTCCCAAATCTCTGTGAGCAATCCAGCACTTTAAGAAATGGTAGAAATCCTTTTTTAAAAAAAAGTCTTTAAAAGGTGGTATTTATTTCAGGTTATGTAAATTTCTAAGTGGAGAGGAAATTCTTTTTGAGACATATATTCTTCTAATTATGTCAACTTCCAGATCCAGTCCTAAGAACCTGCTTTTCCTCATTCCAATATTTTAAAACGACGACATTTTATAGCAATCAAAATATCCTGCCAGAAGCAACAACTTCATTTTGCCTCATAGTAGTATCAGCAATTCATTAATATCCCGATTCATCTTCTAGAATTGAACATTCTTTTATTGTTGGCTATTAATATTTTTTATTTAGACTGTAGTGATACAGAGGTTGACAGTTCAAATTCAGTTATGGCTCAAATTATCTATGTTAGGTTTTATTTTGGATTAAGTTAACCATCCTATCTTCTTTTATTTCTAGTTTACATGTCAGTATTATGTGTTTCATAGTATGTCTAATTGAACTGTTTTGACATGTCCTCCTGCCTAAAGCAGCCATTTTATATTTAGTTTCTCCTTCTTGCCCGTCATATCTATGACCATTTTTATCTGGGGCTGATCTCTACAAATTATATTTTTCCATTCTTCACCAAAGAAATAATTAATATCAATAGGTAAGGAAAGAAAATAACTGGAGATACTGCCATATGAATTTAATTAGTGCTTTTTAAATGTACTTATCATCTTTGCTTCCTTGACTCATTTATGTGGTATGAAAGAAGACCAAGGAGACAATGGAAAACATAGGACAACTACAAAAGAAAGATAAATCTATCTGTATATCCCCTACTATATTCTGTCTAGGATTATCTATGAGCCAATCTTGACTTCAGCTTGGGTTCCATTCAGTGTTTCAGAAGGAGACTTGAAATAAATATGTTCTCTGCATTTCCAGGAGCAGCAGCAGAGTTGGTATGCTAGTTTGACCTCTAGTCCCCAGAGTTGAGTTATGGAACATCTTTGCTTCATAATGAAGTTATGACCATACAAAGATAGACAGAACAGGAATAGAAGTCTGTTAAGACATTCAAAATGCAGTTTGATTCATAGCGCAAGCATTTAATTATGTTAAAATAAATGAGAACTAAGCAATAACTAAGGAACAATAATGCAATTTTTGTTCCATTTATTTCAATAGGAATAGTGCATTGTAGATTAGATTTACTCTATATTTCCCTAAATTTCAGTGGACTTTTTAAAATATTACATAAAGATTCAAGCCTTAGGTTGAAAGTCTTAATTATCTGGAACTGTCTCACTGCATTAAGAGGACACTCCTGAATATATCTAAATAAAATGTATCTTTAAGACTGCACTATTAAAGTATTAAATTTGCATTTGTATTCAGTCATAATAATTATAGTATTTACTTACTCTTTCTTTGCTTCTCTTTACTCAGTGGTCAAGCACAGTCTATTCTGAAAGAAAAATAAATAAATAATCTTAACCAAAAAAAAGCATAATCATTTGAATTGTAATTTATTAGGATTATGCACTCTAAATTTCAAATTGTTCATATTGTTTTTAATTAAAATACAATTGTTCATGCAGATACAAGAACTGAAAGCAGAAGTATGGTTACTCTGCTGAAGGCTGCAATTTCTATTCCTGTTACTATGGGAACAGAATGTGATTAAAAAAAAGTGATAAAGACCATAAAGACCACGAGTGTTTACTGCTAATATATTAAGAATATTAATACCCAGCTGTCTATGCTGCCTTAGTGTCCACTTTTATGTCTCTTTCTCAAATATATATAATTTTAAATGTATATATGTATATAGCTCCTAGAAGCGCGAAGCCGAAAGCACCAGCCTGAAGATGACGAATGGGACTTCGTCGAAACTTTGCCAAGACACTTCCAATTTTACGCGGGAGAAAACCCGAATAACTATATATCCGGAATAGGGCGGCATAGAAATTTTTTTGTTAGCAATTTAAATTTTTATTTAAATTGCTAACAAAGAAATAAGGGAAAACTGGTATAGCTATTTCGAGTTCCTTAACTCTCTTCAGCCAGATCTTACCCTTCTGAGATTCGAACCTGGGTTGTCAGCATGTTAGGCAGTTGTATTAACCTCTAGACCACAGGCTCTGTCTCGTTTTGTTAGCAGTATTAGGGAGAGAAGAGATGTATATAGAGTGTTTCTTTTTAAATTGCACCCTGTAAACCCAAATATGGGAGAAAGAAATCTTTCTTTCTTTTACCTGTTTTGGCTCAACCCAGAGCCATCTGCAGGAACAAATATCTATATATGTTTTTATTTAAATTGCTAACAAAGAAATAAGGGAGAACTGGTATAGCTATTTCGAGTTCCTTAACTCTCTTCAGCCAGATCTTACCCTTCTGAGATTCGAACCTGGGTTGTCAGCATGTTAGGCAGTTGTATTAACCTCACTACCGACATCGTCAGGGTATACACAGCTGATGCTAATGGGTAGACCTATGACCCGATCCAGGGTCAAAGCACAGAGCCATCCAGCCACATAAAAATGGACTCCTGGATCCAGCATTGACGACGTTGGTAGTGTGGCCGACGAAAGCTTGGTTTTGTATATTAAACATTTATGTTTATGATTTTATCCTGGTGATCACCTTATTTTACTTCACATTATGTATATACCCAGGATTCATGTTTTTAATACTATTAAGGATATATATATATATAATGGCAGGGTGGGAAGCTGATGGAGGAAGCTTTTCTAGAATTGCAATGATTAGGACAACCATTGCTGACTTTTCTTATGTATGTATTATTATATAGAATGCCATCCATAATTAATGCACCCTACATATTTTTTTTGCTTATTTGTTAATAATAATAGAGAGACAATGTGGAAACAAAGACGAGAAAGGGACTTTGCAAAAAGGAAGCCAGTGTTTTGCAAAGATGCTTCTGTGGTGATACGGCCAGCATAAATATATATTAAGGTGCATGGAATGCTGTTTACCTTCCCACTGAAGTACTACCTATTTTTCTACTTGCATTTGCATGCTTTTGAACTGCTAGGTTGTAGGAGTTGGGTAAGTAACAGGAGCTCACCCCATCAAGCAGACCTCAAACTCAAACCTCGGCTATCAGCTTTCTAGCTGACAAACTCAGCATCTTTAACCACTGAGCCATCATGTCCCAGTCTTTGGATTATATGCCTTCTTTATTCTCTTTGAAATTTGCTCTTCATGTGTGCTATCGCAGTATCCAAATTATGGAAACAATCCAATTTTCTCAGAGTCCTCAGTAGGGATATGTTTTAAAAATAGAAATACCTGATGTGCTATCATTGGTTTTGTAAAATATGTATTGGTTTCTAACATAAGTCTGCTCTGAAATTTGCAAACACACCAAAAGGCGTTTGAGGCAGAACATTAGAGGTTTTGGAATAATAATAATAAGAAATATGCATGGCATTTTCCCTGAGGCACTTCACATAGTGTAGAGGGCACCTTTGGCAACTAAGCAACGCTATAATTGTTGTAATGGGAACTTCCACATCTGAAGTTTGTACTGTAGCAGCAGTCAAAGCAGTATAACTTTCCAAGCACTTTAAGATATAAATACATTCGGGTTCAGAAAAATATAACATATTTATGAGTGGAGGAGTAATGCTAGTCTCTGCATCGAGCTCCTACCAGAGACAAGTAAAAATTTAATAAATAAATAAAATAAAATAAATAAGTACATTAATTGCAGGAGATATATTTGGATTTCTTGACAAAGTTTTCCCTGCTAACTCTCCCAAATTCAATTCCTACTATATTCAATTCACAGAATTTCATAACAATGATGTCAAAAGGGCCAATATCGCATTTCTAGAAGAACTACATCAGTTACACTATAAAGTATAAAATCTGCCTGTTGTATTTTCTGAGCAAAGGTTTTACCTTGTTGTCAGTTTAAACTTTCCAGTCATCAGAGCCGTCAGTTCTTTTCCCCATGAATATCTCCTATTACTGCCACAAAATTGACCAGCGTTCACTGGTCAACAAGGATGAACAAAATTTGGTGTTCCATTGCCTTCATTCGTACAGTTGCTTCTTGTCACTTATTTTGCACTTCCTCCTACCTTATCTTCATTGCATAATCTTATTTTCTTGTGAACTAGAGGATTAAAAAAGTGTGGTAGTGGGTTGTGGTGCCATTTATACCCTCTTCAGGGAATGATGACAATGTGCAATGGTGTTTTTCCATCAGCAGAAGGAGGAAATTATAGAACCAAGAAATTGAAAAAAAAAAGATCTTCAGCCAGGGGAAACTGCTTGCTCATAAACGACAAAAGAAATATTAATTTGCTGAAGTTCTCCCCCATCCAACAATCCTATGTTTGGAAGGCACTTAAAAGAAGCAAGTGTGCCTGAAAGCTGGTTGTCTGGGCTGAAACTCTCTGTCTCTCTGTCTCTCTGTCTCTCTGTCTCTCTGTCTCTGTCTCTCTCTGTCTCTGTCTCTCTCTGTCTCTCTGTCTCTCTGTCTCTCTCTCTGTCTCTCTCTCTCTCTCTCTCTCTCTCTCTTTCTCCCTCTGTCTCTCCCTCCCTCCCTCTCCCTCTCCCTCCCTCCCTCTTTCTTTCTTTCTTTCTTTCTTTCTTTCTTTCTTTCTTTCTTTCTTTCTTTCTTTCTCACCTATTTATCTATTTATTTATTAAATTCATATGCTGTCTATCTCAGTGTCAAGCAACTCTTGGTGGCTCACAAGACTATAAAAGCATAATGTATAACAACAAGAACATTAAAAACATTCAACATTAAGAATTAAAACATTAAAATTAATCAAGAACTAGATAAAAAGGGATCAACACAGGGTAGAGGTGGAACCTTCTCTTACTCTGCTATCCTCCTCCAAAGTGAGATGCCCACATTGAGGCCCAAGCCAATTGGCAGAGCCAGGTTTTCAGGGCCTTTCGGAAGGCCAAAAGGATGAGAGCCGATCTCATTTCCAATAGATTTCTTCCTGCAAGATTGATCCTTGAAATGTATTTCATATTCCACTGAAGTTAGTTATTCATCACCTATTTCTGATGCTCTTTTAAAGAGAGTTAAAAACAAAATGGCATTTTCTGGAGTCTAACATTTTATTTTATATGCTAAGAGCACAATCCTCAGCTTAACAGTAAGGCTTACTGAATTCAGTAGAATTTACTTTCTGGTAAATGAGCATAAGAGTATAGTTTGAATGAGTATAAACTCATATTGCCAGAACAGCTACTTCAATGCCTAACATTTAATTAAAAAACTGCAGGGTGCAATTTAGCTACACAAATTTACTATAGATGAAAAGGCTAAATAAATAAAGGGTAGAATGGTTTGGGGAGGGAAATAAAATGGTGCTACACAATTTGCCTGTGAATCACACCTATAAGTCAGATGCATTCTTTATTAATATTCATTAACTGCTTTTTGCTGTGTGATGTTGTTACAATGTCTTCTAGGACTATTCCATCCCCTTTGTGAACCTGATTAAAAATGCTGCATCAAGCAAAGAATTTGCATAATACAAATGTAAGCATATGGTATTCCAGAGAAAGGAAAAGTTAATCACCCCTTCTAAATGAGAAAACAACTTTGTATTTATTAGGCAAAAACTATGAAAAATGTTCTTTTTCCTCCAGCTCTTCTGAGTGTGTGTGTATGAATGCACACACATACACATCGTACACTACTAAACATATTTGTAGTCTGTTCACACATATGCAAAACATTCATACTGTGAGAATACAGAAATATGGTCTGGATCAGCACTACTTGTGATACGATATTTGCCAAAATTCTTCAGAATGATCAGAGCACAGCCATTGATTATTTAAATAAATAACTTTTATTGTCATTTTTTATTGTGGGCACATTGTCACACATTAAAAACGAAATTTTGTCCTTCGCTCTCAAAAGTGTACACATATGTAACATACATTTAAACTTGCTATATACAACATATGTAGAAACCTACACCTTTACATATAAATAACATATAAATATTAATCGCTGTCCATCTTGAATACATAGTGGAAAGAGGAAGCTTTAGAGTTCACCAGGTTAATACTGTATGGAATAAAATTGTGACAGAATCTTGATTTTCTACTTCGGATGCCACGAAGCCTCCTCCCAGAACGTTAACAAGAAAAAGAGGTTGTGAAGAAAATGTGTAGTGTCCCAGACAATCTTGCAGACTCTGCTCAAGCATCTCTTATATGCTATGTCCTGGATAGAAGGGAGTGAACTGCCAATAATCTTTTCAACTATCCTCACCACTCTCTGCACTGCCTTCCTGTCTGAAGCAGTGACTCTTCCAAACCAGGCTGTAATGCTGTGTGACAGGATGCTCTCAATTGTCCCTCTGTAGAAAGTGGTAAGGGTATGGAAAGGAAGATGTTCTTTTCTCATGGGACACAGAAAATGCAGGCTCTTTTGTGCCCACTTCACCAATGTCTCACTGTTGAGTGACCAAGCCAGCCTACTTATTAATTGCACACCCAGAAATTTGATACTGGAAACCATCTCCACAGGTGAGTCATTAATACACAGAGGAATGTGGCTGTGCCTACCTTTTCTGAAATTGACAATGATCTCTTTGGTTTTACCAATATTTAAAACTAGGATGTTTTTATTACACTAGTTCACCTCTATCTCCTTGCAGTAAGCACCTTCATTGTCATTTATCAGCATTAGTGGCTCTGTAAGCAAATCCTAAGAGAAACTGAAAGTATCTAAGTATTGGCATATTATCAGATTCATCCTGAAGCTCATTTCTTTCCTTCTCACACCAATTTCTGCCTGAGGCAGCAACATTGTCAGCCAACATGAGCTGGATTAAATAGGCCCACACAGAATTGCCCACCAAAGGGCAATTCAATTGATTTTTTTAATATCTCTATCTCTATTTCTATCTCTATCTCTATATATCTATATATCAGACATTCTCTTTTTTGTTCATCTGCTTGGGGTCTGAGAGGATAACAATAATGTCTTCCCACTGAAATCCATAGGATTCAGATGGAGAAGGACAAAAGTGGTCTTTCTTTTTTGTTTGGGTGGAAATGAAGAATAATAGTTTTTCTCCCCCTGATTTGTCTTCTTTTTGATGAGCCATCTCTGCCCTTATTTAATATTTATTTGTTTGTTTATTTATTTATTTATTCAGTGTGTATATCTCATACAAAATGTATCACCTGCTACTGATCGGAAATAACTCTTTGGAAGTGATCCTTTTTATATAGCCCCCTCCTCAAGAAGCCTTCCCTGGACCCAGCTGTGTTAAACAACTATCGTCCTGTCTCCAATCTTCCCTTTATAGGGAAGGTTGTTGAGAAGGTGGTGTCACTCCAGCTCCAACGGTCCTTGGATGAGGCCGATTATCTGGGCCCTCAGCAGTCAGGATTCAGGCTCGGCTACTGCACAGAAACTGCTTTGGTCGCGCTGACGGATGATCTCTGGCGGGCCCGGGATAGGGGACATTCCACTATCCTGGTGCTACTTGACCTCTCAGCGGCTTTCGATACCATTGACCATAGTATACTTCTGCACCGGCTGGAGGGGTTGGGAGTTGGGGGCACTGTTTTGCAGTGGTTCACCTCCTACCTCACTGGTCGGTCGCAGTCGGTGTTGGCAGGGGATCAGAGGTCGACCCCTAGGTTCCTCCCTTGTGGGATCCCTCAGGGATCGGTCCTCTCCCCTCTGCTGTTTAATATTTACATGAAACCGCTGGGTGAGATCATCCGATGACACGGTGTGAGTTATCATCAGTATGCTGATGATACCCAGCTTTACATCTCCACCCCGTGTCACTTCAGTGAAGCAGCGGAAATGATGTGCCGATGTCTGGAGGCTGTTAGGGTTTGGATGGGTGCTAACAAGCTCAAACTCAACCCCGACAAGACGGAGTGGCTGTGGGTTTTGCCTCCCAAAGACAATTCAATCTGTCCATCCATCACCCTGGGGGGGGACTTTTTGACCCCCTCAGAGAAGGTCCGCAACTTGGGTGTCCTCCTCGATCCACAGCTAAATCTGGAACATCATCTTTCAGCTGTGGCGAGGACATTTGCCCAGGTTTGCCTGGTGCACCAGCTGCGGCCCTATTTGGACCGGGAGTCTCTTCTCACAGTCACTCATGCCCTTATCACCTCGAGGCTCGACTACTGCAATGCTCTCTACATGGGGCTACCTTTGAAAAACGTTCAGAGACTTCAGGTAATGCAGAATGCAGCCGCACGAGCAGTATTGGGCCTACATAGAAATGCCCACATTTCAACATCACTCCGCGAGCTGCATTGGCTGCCAATTGGTCTCTGAACACAATTCAAAGTGTTGGTTATGACCTATAAAGCCCTACATGGCATCGGACCAGGTTACTTACGGGACCGTCTGCTGCCCCATGAAACCCAGCGACCGGTTAGGGCCCACAGAGTCGGCCTTCTCCAGGTCGCGTCAGCCAGACAGTGTCGCCTGGTGGGGCCTAGGGGAAGAGCCTTCTCTGTTGCGGCCCCGGCCCTCTGGAATCAACTCCCCCCGGAGATCCGTATTGCCCCCACCCTCTCCGCCTTTCGCAAATTATTGAAGACACATCTTTGCCGACAGGCCTGGGGCAGTTAACACCTTGCCCCAGCCAGTGTATGTTTGTTTTGCATTTCTGTCTTTGGATGATTGGTTTTTAATTAAGGGGTTTTATAACGTATTTTAATGCCAGATTTCTTTATGTGAGTATCCATGTTGTAAGCCGTCCTGAGTTCTTGGAATAGGGCGGCATAGAAATCTAATTAAATAAATAAATAAATAGCTTTTTTATTCTGATATTGATTATATTCTACACCTAAACTACAGAATAAAATAGTGCTGTACTTCCCAGACATTGGTGAACACACAGATCTTTTGAGATATGTTTGTGTCTAGTTAAAGTTTCAGTCATCAGAATAGCCACTAGTCAACAGTCTATTATTTATTAAGATAACTCTCAGTTGCAGTCCCTTCGCCCTCCCCTCAGATCTAAAAATATATCTAGTCCCACATACAAACCTTCCTGCACATAGACATAAACACTTTCCAGGTCTTAGGCATACTTGTTTCTTTTGTTCTACCCCTTTAAAATATCAAGATCTATTTTTTCCATACATGCAAAAAAATATTAATTAATGGAATCTTTTCCTTGTCTGTGTTTCTCCTTTGAGGGAAGCAGTTTACCAGATTAGTCAAGGGTTTCTGTTGAATGTTACAAAGATCTACATCCCCACATACACTGAGAAAGAGAGAGAGGGAAGGAGAGGAAGAAAAAGAGGGAGGGAGAAAGCCATTTGACACTTTAAAACCTTTTGCAGGGGTTCTCAATCTTGGCAACTTTAAGACTTGTGGACTTCAACTCCCAGAATTCCTCAGCCAGCTTTGCTGGCTGAGGAATTCTGGGAGTTGAAGTCCACAAGTCTTAAAGTTGCCAAGGTTGAGAACCCCTGCTTTAGAGCTTGGCTGAGGAATTCTGTGAGTTGAAGTCCACAAGTCATAAAAGGGCCAAGTTTGAAGACCCCTGCTTTAGAGTGACAGAATTTATGGCAATAAAAACCTTAGCGAATAACATGGATGGGAAGTTTCAAGATTCAGATGAAAGATTTGCTGATTCAGGGGGAAAAAAAGCTGAAAACTGTTGATTCATTGACATGAAATAAGAATTACTCAGTTTAAACCAGGGGTCTTCAAACTTGGCCCTTTTATGACTTGTGGATTTCAGCTCCCAGAATTCCTCAGCCAGCGTGCCTGGCTGAGGAATTCTGCGAGTTGAAGTCCACAAGTCATAAAAGGGCCAAGTTTGAAGACCCCTAGTTTAAATGCTGGAATAATGTGCTACAGATTTGAAAACATTTTAAAAGATAAATAAATATCTGCAGAATCTCTATGATTTCTAAGTGTTTCTTATACACAGGTTAAAAGCAGCATGCCCTACAACAACTTTCAAGCAAAAATTTCTCTTTTATCGAAGCCAGAAGGAAAAAAAAAACTCTTGAATTTAATGCTGCTACTTATTGTAGCTTTTGTTCCCACTCAGCTCAAGTACTGAGTGCTACAATGATGACATTTAAAAGTACACAGTGATATTGTGCTTTGATTATGGCAAATGAAATTTTCTGAATTTTTTAAAAATATGCCTTTATAAACAATCCAGAATACACAGTATTCTGGCAGCTAACACAAAAAGAGATTAAATTCTTTTCTGTGTCATGTAACCTGGATGTCCTGCGGACACTGGAAAAAATCTCTACCACAGAATCATCCAAATTAAAGCAGTTTTTTATTACCGGTAAATGATTTAAGTTCCTTTAAAGAAAAGCTAACCCACTGTCAGTGGATGAAGGGGATACTCTGCTTACATCTTGTAATTCACATTATCCGAGCAAAATCTTTTCAATAGCACATCTGGAGACTGATTCAGCCCACAGACCACTTGGAATGCCCAATTTGCTTACACTGAATGGCTATTGAAGAAAGCAGAGGTGGGGAACTATGGCCCTTTTATGATTTGTGGACTTCAATTCCCAGAATTCCTGGCTCAGGAAGTTGAAATCCACAAGTCATATAAGGGGCATAGTTCCCCACCTCTGGAATAAAGTCTACCTTTAGAAAATCAATTCTCAGTTTACATTCACAGTCAAGAATGACAAAAACTTAACTGATAAATAAACCGAATAACAACATTTTAATGACATATGAAATATTCATAAGGGAGAAATGTTCAGGTAGATTTGAATGTCTTCATTCGATAGAAGTGTTAATTAATTTAGATGAAATCAGTGCAGCAAGATGATTAATGGCATAAACCAAAGGTGAGCAAAGTTAAATTAATGCAGTCCATTAGAAATACAAAAAATGTTTGTTGAACACGTGCCAACAAAATAATGGGACTAGTCCCATATTCAGGAAAACCAGGTTGCTCATATATTAGACCAGCGGTTCTCAACCTTTTTCAGGCCGAGACCCCGACCTGCGCTGCCCATGCGCGGCGCGATGCCGACCTGCGCCCCGCACGTGTGGTGCGACGGTCCGCATTGTGCATGCGCGGCACGCACGACGGCCTGAACTGCGTATGCACGGCGCGACGGCCCAAACCGCACATGCACGGGGCGACGACCCAAACTGCGCATGTGCGGCGCGCGCGCAATGGCCTGAATCACGCATGCGCGGCATGCGCACAACGGCCCAAACTGCGCATGCGCAGCACGTGCGTGACGGCCCGAACCACGCATGCATGGCACGCGTGCAACGGCCCAAACTGTGTATGTGTGGCGCGCGCGTGATGGCCGAGGGGAAATGGGGAAAAAATGGTGGACTGCGGTGTTTGGCGACCCCCGTGAAACGGTCGTTCGACCCACAGGTTGAGATTAGACATTAACAATAAACTTTACTCAAATCAAGGCCCTAATCTAGATGTTTGCTGGTCATATCTTTGGGCAGGTAAAGAGCTTTAAATATTTAGATATAGTTTGTTTTTTAAAAAAAAATAATCCAAAGCTGAAATGCTAACTTAGATTATATATCTCAGTCATCCAAACTAATTATTTCATCCAAGAAGCACAATTTATACTAGCAGCAATTAAGTTGTTCGCAGCTTAAGCCCAGGCACACTAGACTATATAACAGTGGTGGCGAACCTATGGCATGTGTGCCAGAGGTGGAACTCAGAGCCCTCTCTGTGGGCACACACACCGTGCCCTAAAGATGGCAACCATCCCTCTTCAACCAGCCCCCTGCTAAGTTGCTGAAGTCCCATGTGGCTGGATGCATCCCAGCATGGCTGGTTTCCCTTCTCCCCCCCTATCCCATCCCTCCTGGCCTTGCGTGCTCTCCTTTTCCCGGGCACAATCCACTGCATTGCCTTTTCAGCTGTCGGCCAGCCATCCAGCTCAGAGGCAGCTTCTCTGAACTGCTGATGGTGGACTGTGGAGCTCCAGAGTGTGCCAGTCGAGGGGCCAGCAGGCTGTGGCTGCTGACGGACACTGTTGGCCCCCATGCACTCACTGGCTTCTGTGTGTGGGGGCCAATGGTGTCAGGCAGCAGCCGTCCCAGCCCGTGCCTCACCTTGCCCTGCAACAATGGCACCCCCGCCCTGCCTTGCCTTTCCCAGCCTCACCCTGCAGGACAAGCCTCCTGCCCAGTGCCCCACCTGCCAGAGACCCCCTGGATCTCCCCCACCCTTCCCAGCCCCCACAGGTGTCCCTCCCCACAAGCAACATTGAGGTGACCACGCCCAGCTTGGCCACACCCACCCAGTCTGCCATGACCACAGCCATGCCCACCCAGTAAGCCATGCCAACCTGGCACCCGGAGATAAATAAGTGGGTTTTGGGTTGCAGTTTAGGCACTCAGGCTCTAAAAGGTTCACCATCACTACTATATAACAACATGGCAAACTTAGAGAAAATCCAAACTTAATTCTCAAGAAACATCTCTCAGGTTACTCATTGCATTCTACTTTAGTGGGAAGCAATGATAGTAAATCTGAATCTAGTCTTTGGATAAATATATTTACTGTCTGAACCTTCACAACCTTGTTGGACTGGCCCATCTAACCGATAATTTCAAAAGTGATCCAAAGGAAATTGAGCTATTATAGCTTTTCTAGTGATGCTATTTACCAATAGGGATAGATTGGACTAAATGACATTTTAAGACAAAGGATTTAGACATAGAAGTGCAAATAAAACCTGTGGCCCTTTCATGGGATATATTTATAAATATGGTTGAGTGAATTTTAGCTCCCAAACCAGTCTTAATTTCAACTCCTAGGCTCAATTCCATCTGAACCCTATTTCACTACCTTTTCCACAGATGTTTTGGAAGATAATTCTATTTGAAGCATGATATTGTCCTGCAGCATGGAGAAAATATAAACTTCTTCTTTATAGTAGTTTTATAGGAACATTTGTCATCAGCTAATTACTCCTAAATTTTTAAGGCATTCCAATAATTTCTATCTGTTGGTTGATTGAGATAGCTCTATCTCTTTAAAAATATCAACATTTGGTTATTTAAATTCTGCCCACAATTGTCCAAGAACTATTATTGACAGACACTTGTGCTAATTTTTATTTTCCTTTTTAAAAGTCACTCTATTCTGGATATGCTAGTCTATGACCATAAGACTGGGTTTCACTTTTGACGTGCTGATACTTTGTAACTAATAAACATGTTGTTTGACCAATTTGCAAGCCTCGGAGTTCTGTTTTATTTGTCTCTGTCTGTCAGAACCATGGCACCTTGCATGCTTCCAAATTCACTCAGCAGCCTCTGTGATCTACTACTAAATGTACCCAGACTCTTAAAAGCATTCATCACTGGGAGTTCTAAGAGAACTGATTTCTAAGACCTGGACTCTCTTATGGTCTGGACAATTCATTTGGTCTCTGATTGGAAATTAATCAAATCAACTAACTTGGGCCAAGCCTTTTCCAGTCAAAATGTACGCACAAAGCATTTTCCTTGGTGAAATACACATTTCAATTCTTTGTGAAAAATGCTTTTACCCTTTGTAAATCTCTGAGATCTGTGAGATTGAGTAGCCTTATAAATCTGCTAGAAATGTTGAAGAATGACCCTGCTTTCAAAAGCTATGTACAAACTACAAGTGCACCGAGGACGTTTCTAAAAAGTGTATTAGGACTATTCAACAGTTCTGATTCAAAGGTTAAAAAGGTGCTTTGAATTCCACCAAGTATAACATAACATCAGTCTGCAATTGCTTTAAAGAGTTGCAGACAGATGCTGTGTGACTTCCCCTGTGATTCAAAGGAGTTTATGTGCTTTTTAATGGAGCTGCATCTCTACCTGAAATTGCTTGGTTGCCTTTTGCAGCTATCACACAACTCACCCTTCCAAAAATAAGCAATACACAAAAGCAGAAGGCCTAGTTCCTTTAAGGCAGGGGTGTCAAGCTCACAACATCACGTGATGTGTTGTGACGTATCGTGACTTTTTTTCCATTGCTGGCAATGGGGTGGGCATGGTTTCAGCATGACGCATCCGACCCATGGGCCAGCAGTTTGACACCCCTGCTTTAAGGAGATTCTGATGGTGCTGTCCAGACTATCCAGTGCTTACTTTTGCTTTCAGAATTGAAGAAGTGCCCTGCCCTAACTTGTGTCAGAAGCATATATACATTATAAAAATATGTTTAAAACATATTTTATTTGTATATGTGAGGGGTCCTTGGTGCTCTCTGAGCTTGGTTATTTTCTTGCAGAGATTTCATTACCTAAATTACCCGAACTAAGAAACATCATCAGTGCATATCAAGAGCCAAACATAGCCACTATGATATTGTGGTGGTGCAGTGATTAGAATGCTGTATTGCAGGCTAATTCTGCCAACTGCCAGGCGTTTGATCTTGATCAGCTCAAGGTTGATTCAGCTTCCATCCTTCCAAGGTTGGTAAAATGAGGGCCCAAATTGTTGGGGGCAATACGCTGATTCTGTAAGCTGCTTAGAGAGGGCTATAAAGCACTATGTAGCTCATGGGTGTCAAACTTGATCACATCACATGATGTATTGTGACATTTTTTGTCTTTGCAGAGCCAGGGTGGGCGTGGCCTGCATGATGCATCCGGCCCATGGGTTGCCAGTTTGACACCCCTGATGTAGTGGTATATAAGTCTAAGTGCTATTACTATTGCTATTGTCATGCTGTTTAACATTCTTGCCTTTGAAAAGTATAGTGGCCAGGTCAATGAAGTCCTGGGTTAATGAAGTAAAAGTCATTCGGAGCCATAAAGATAATGAAAGGAGAAAAATAGTAATTTAAAACTGTTGAAGGAAGTCTTAATAATCATAAGTTAGTGATTATGATGACTGATTTATTCTTGGGTGTTAGGTATTTTATTTTATTTTTAATTTTAATTATTCTTATTTTTGTGGTCCAGAGTCGTGTGGTAAGATGGTGGACAATAAAAAATAAATAAATAAAAACACATGAGTATAAAGTTGCATTGTCCATTCCTGCTTACCAGAAATGGTCTATTCTGAGGATGCAGCAACGAGGCAGTGTGCATAAGCCCCAAATGTGTTACAATAATATGCTCACTGAACAAAACTGAAATACTCAGGAAAATTTATCCTAACACATATTGGTTAATCTATCCTGCAATTTCCATCAGTAAATTTAACCTGAAACATCCTCAGTACATTACACCCTTTCAACGTGCTTTTAGCATGTTTGCACAAATATAGATCTTTCTGATTCTTATATGGAATACTCCTTGACCAAATTTCCGTATACTTTCATCCTTGGTTCCCAATGATGCCAGTGCCATTTATTTACAAGTAAACACTTTACTTCCAAAGGGTATAACTATTCTCAAGTATGCACTATTAGAAAACAGTGTGGCTTGAAATAAATAAGTTTAGGAATAAGTTATTTGTACCATGATAAAAAAAAGTTTCAAAGGAGATTTGTTTATATTGCTTGTTTATCATTGCTCAAAAACCTCTGCATTCAGAAGAGAGAATGAAAGCTTGTTATCATTCCAGCAACAGCAACATGGAAGATAAGCACATTGTAAGTTAGAGAGATGCACACAGAATATGCTATGCTGTAAATATAGCAACTTATTCTATAACACAATTAATTTAACTAGAAATATACCCAAAACATAAATTAAACATTATTATTATAATATGCACAACAATGTGAAATTACAGCTCCCAGTTCTTTAACTGATGTTGGCTTTCATATACTTTAAGTTATTCCCAATAATCTAGGATGTCAAAATATACTGATATAGTATATGTGCAAATCAAGCAATGTGATCTTTTGAAATTGATAGATGGAAATGCACAATTTTTTCTATGTGCCATCCAAGATTTTTTGGTAGCTTTTGGTATGTGCTGATTACCACTGGGACCACCATGGTTGGTTTATACCATAATCTTTCAATTTTGATTTTCAGATCTTGATACTTTGTGATCTTCTCCAATTCTTCTATTGCACTATCCACTGGTATTGCCAAATCAATTATCCATACCTTCTTATTTTCAACCACCAAATCTTGTGTATTATGAGCCAAGAATTTATTAGTTTCTATTGGGAAATTCTACAATACTTTTGAAACTTTTTCAACTATATGCTTGCATCAAATATTTATTATTGGCACATGATAATTTTTTACAGATTTTACAGTGAATAATTTTAGTGACTCTGTTATGTTATTGTGTATAATCTGTGTGATCTTCTTGCACAAGCTGAGTATACGAGCTATTGTTTCTTCCACTTCTTTGCACAATCTGCACTTTGAATCATTTGATATTTTTTTCAGTTCTGGCCTTGATTGTATTAATTTGAATAGCTAGCTCAAGGGCAGCCAAAATCAAGCCTTCAGTTTCTTTCTTTTTTAATGTACTTGTAAGTTGTTACCAAGTTTTGGCAACTTTATCTACTTTCCTTTTGATTTTTGTAAAAATTGACCAAGTAGTGCTTTTTCTTGCCAGAATTCTATTCATGTTTTTATTACATTATTTCAATATTTGTATTTTGTTTCCTGTAAGTTTATTCAATAAGTTTGAATTTTTAACCTATATCCATCTTGTTTTTTACATCATTAGTTAATGCATGTGTTTATTCTTTGACAGTTTGACTTCAAGTAACCTCTGCCTCCATTTTGGTGAGGTAGATATAATCTATCAATATCCCTATGGAGATAGAATGCTTAGTGAATAATCATCAGTTTTTCAATCCAGACTGTCCAATTCTGCTTGTGTCTAATTAATAATTCCTGCAGTGTTTATCTCACAAGTATGCCCCTCATATTGATAGCTTTGATGGTGTTTCCATTGTTCAATTTTGTCTTTAGCAATTTTCTCACTCTCTGGATGTATTCCTTATTTTCAGCTTCTTCATGCTTGATACTATCCAATTATGCCTAGATTCTTGTGGGATTCATCCTGGTAACAACTAATATTTTGAGCACTCAGAATTTCAATTCCATTACTGTTTGTGATTTTACTCCAATTTATTGCTATATTAACACATTTCTTTATGTCAAATTGCATTGCTATATCTTTGCTAAAAATGTTTCAATTTCTGAATTTGTCAAAAAAAGCTTCATATTATCCATATAACAATTTTATTAGCATTTTTTGCTGTTAGCCAAGATTTGTTTTCTTAAAAATCACTGAAAATGGGATGACAAATAACAGAGTTGACAATGAGTTATACTGGAACATGCCTCTCCTAATGTTGACAAACACATTTTTTTCCTTTCCAATTCCGTCTTCTGCTGCTTCATTTTTTAATAAAAATGAGCATTGTAATGTTTTTTATTCACCTAAGTTGTTTCCAACAATTTGATGATCCAACCATATGATAATGAATCAAATGCTTTTTTATAATCAATCCAAACCATATGTCATTACTTTTATTTATTTTTATTTTTTGCTTTTGCATGTAATACTGCATGGAACAAACAGTATCGGGCAGTCTTGTTCCCTTTTCTTTTCTTTTTCCATTTTCAGAATTTCCACTACCATTTATACTTTAGCAGAATCTCCTCAGGTCTGACCGAAATATCTGATTTTGCTTCAGATTGATAATGTTTGCCTCATAGCATTCAGTTTTTCCAGCAATTGCTGTTATTCATTGCTTTATGATTTCTAAAGCTTATTCAATTTTTCTAAGCTAAGTCAATATTGAAATGTGTTTGAATATTAGTATCTTGGGATGGTAGTTGGGCTGTTGGTTTGATCTCCGAACTTGGTTATTTGGCTGCAAATGTTTCATCTCCATTTGGGGGGAGCACACTGGAGATGTCTCCCCCCCTTGAATGGAGATGAAACGTTAGCAGCCAAATCGCCAAGCTCAGAGATAAAACCAACAGCCCTAAGTCAATTATTTTTTAATTTACCTTGTTTTATGTTTGTTTCAACTTTTGTTCTTTTGTATTCTTCAAATTACTTGGATCTGATATTAATTCCTTTTCTTTTTTTATTTTTTGTCAGTTTATTTATTTATTAATACTATAAGATACAAAAATATAAAAGAAAATAGTAGGAAAGATAAGGGAGGGAAAAGGGGAGGGAAAAGTATAAGAAAAAGCAGAAAAAGAAAGAAAAGGTGTTGACTTCCAACTCCCTTTAGTTGCAGTAAAGTAAGATAATAACATCAAACCTCAACGTTTTACTTTTAAATAATAATATCAACTAGCCATTTCTATAGCAACAAACCTATCTAATCGGTAAAACCCAAAATCAAGGTTTTGTTTTTTCCACATCCAGCACAAAGCCCAGAAGCCACTTCCAAGTAGAAACAATAGTTGCATTTTTGTCCTTAATCAAAGCAGTCAGTTACTGACTGCTTTGATTAATTTCTTTTTCTTGACTTCCAGGTTTACCTTCCACTTTGAGACTGAATATTCTGATTTTGCTTTGGGTTTTCTAATTTAAATACCCAATTCTTCTGTAACAACCACTGCTGTATAGTAGGCAAGCTGATTGGTCTGTTAGATAGATGATATTTTCTTCTCTGCAAGCACCTTAATTGCTGTACATCCTTCATTATAGGCACCAGGTCCTTCTTGGTCATTACTTTCAGTGCTGGCAGGTTTTTTAAGTATAATTAAAATTAATTATTTAAAATTTAAAATAATTAAAATTAATTATTCTAGTTCAGGGGTTAGATCATAAGTTTTTTGAGTCCTGGTCTGTACTGGTCCTGTTTTTATCACTCCTTCTAAGTAATCATTTATGTAATTCATATCAGTTGTTTCCTTTATATTTCCACTTATTATCTTTCTTCTATTATTCTAGTATTGCTTCAGGTCTTCCATTTTCACAATGTTTTTGAACAACTTCCAATTCTGCATCCTTGAATATATTATTTATGGTAATGAATTTACTTTGATCTGCTAATCGTTGTTCGGTGACATTTGAATCTGGATAAATTCTTTTCCACAGTTCAAACATTTGCTTTAAATAGCTCTGATTTGTTCATTCCAATTCATAATCTCAGGCCATAATGATATGGTTTTCAAATACAGTATACTTTTGTCTTGTCTGGGATTGTTGTTCTTCCACTAATCTTACAGGGTTGAACCCTGGTTGCCCAGTCATAGCTTCTGAATCCCTTGTCAATGGTTTCCCAACAACTCTAACATCTGACATGGTCTTTGTTGACTGCAGTGACAACTGATCCAGTAGAGCAGGGGTCCCCAACCCCCAGTTCGTGGACTGGTACTGGGCCACGGCATGCCAGCAACTGATCTGCACAAACAAGCAAAGCCCCATCCGTGGAATTTCTGGCAGCACACAAAACCATGCATTCTCTGGTCCATGAAAAAACCTTTCTCCACATAACTTGTCCCTGGTGCCCAAAATGTTGGGGACTTCTTCAGTAGATGACTTTTTTGATGTTTTCTCAACATATTAAATGTTTTAGTGGGTACATTTGGTCTGGCTTTTCCATTAAGGCCTATTTTGCACGTGTGACTCTTCTGGTAGAATAAATTACTCCCAGTGTAGTTCTCAACTCATTATTATTTTTATTATCTTAATATTGCTTTGGAAAGAAAACAAAGTTTTTGTTTAATTCAAAATCTCATTGCCAGAAGAGACAGATGTAAAGTATCAATAGCATGTAATTCAGAAATAGTTATCCTATTTGTAATTTCTAAAATTGTGCTTCTTATCAGAAACTAGATAACTCATGACCTGTTGGGTCATTATTTCAGAGTTATTTTCTTACCTAAACAAAGAAACATAATAATGACAGGTAGGGGAAAAAAATCAGTGGGAGGAAGAGTAACTTCCAACTTCCTCTTCACTTCCCCTTGAGTTTCCTTATAGGAAGAAAAATCATATATGTAAACATGCCATACATATAAGAATAAATAACAAGGATCAACTATAGCTCCCCAGTATGTCCTAAATACAAACTCTCTCCTTTTCAGTTAAGAACTACAGGAAATCATTGACTTATGACTTGTTCAAAATGACAGCCTCGGTAAATTGGTACTCTGCCCAGACACATGATTACAATTGGATTCTCTCTCCTCCAGACACATGAACAATTTTACAACTGGTTGCAGTGTTCTTGCTACAGAGCAAGTGAGGAATTAGTCTGACTCACTACATAAACACAAGTACAGAGTATGACACCCCCAACCTCCATGCCTTTGAGTTTTATCTAGTCTTTTCCAGGTGAAAGTTACCATTCTGGGAAGATTCTGGGAAATAGGCATAAAACAATAAAGTAGTTAGATTATTGAGGGTCGCATCAGCATTATGGTTGCCCTCAAAGGGCCAGTTGTATCCCTTCTTTCCCTCAGGCTTGCCTCACAGAACCTTCTCATCTTCTACCCCCTTTTTTCCCTCAGGCTTGCCCCACTGATATCTTTCCTCTCCTCCCTATCACCTTCTCTCCCCCTTACTCCTCCTCCTTTCCATCAAAACCCTCCTTTTATATCCTCTCCTCTCCTCCCCCAGGCATTCATTCACTGCCCAGCTGGCCTTTTCATGCGGCGCTCATCATCTGGAGCTTCATGCATTGGTTCTGGGGTCCCAACCAAGCCCTGGCAGGCCCACAGCTCCAGCTGACTCTTCCCCCAAAGACTGTGTTTGGCTGCCAGCCACCCCTGAGGCTACTGGAAGCCCCGATCAACTGCAGCTATGCATGCCGATCCTGGGGCCTCAGCAGAGCCCCAGCAACTCTGCAGCTCCAGCTGATTCTCCCCCAGGCCTCTCTGGTACTGCCACTTCAGCTCCCCCCCCATTACATAGTCAATCACCTCCTCCTACTAGTCTGCTTGCGGGCCAGATCTAAACACATCACAGGCCATATATGACATGTCAGTTTGACATGTCTGAATTAAATTGAAATTCTGCATGTGTGGGTCTGGCTGTTTTGTGCCTGACAGTTCTCCATCATGTGGCTGTGATTTGTAATACTTTTGCCAGTTTCTGGCTTTTTTCTGATGCCACTTACAACCAATGATTTGTTTAACAACTGCTGTAAAAATAATCCTAAAATCAGGCCCTGTCCTGTGGATGTCTTAACATGATTGTCATGACCTACAACCAAAATTCCCATTCCAATCGTGGCTGTAAATTGAGGGGCAATTTGCATTTCTATAAGCCTAGAGGGGTGGATGGTTATTTTTAAAAAGCTGTTTCAAAAGCATTGGATTAGGTAGCCACTTGTCCTATTTTACAGATGACAGTTTTCTATTTGAAATCATTGTCATAATGATAAAAAAAAACCTTGATTCAGTCTGTACTTATATTTCAATTTTCTCCAAAATAATGCCTCTAGCAGTATAGAATCTACAGATCCCATAATTCTAAAAGCAAGGGTCTATGTCTTTTCAATGCATTTGTGACCTATTATAAGATCAGGGATTTTTTTTTAATTGACTCCTAGCTTTTCTGCTTTTACTTTGACATTCCTATATTTCAGCCTACATTCTTAATGCAGCAATTCACTTCATGATCCCTTTAAAAGTCTCTCTTTGCACAAAAGTTTTATTTATACTCACCGCGCCTATATACAGGGAAATGCTATAATACTGGGAGATGTTATAATATTGAGGTGTCATAGTAAAAAATACAGCACTTGGTTCCAAAATTTTCTCTTTTTTCCCCCTTCTACCTAAAATATAGCCCACAAGGGCTGCTTTTGATAGAATGTACATGCTCACAATGGGCTTGGAACATTTTTATTTTCCAACCTTCTATTTTATCTCTTTAAATATCTGTCACAACCCTCATATTTGCAGATAGGGTGAGCATTCCTTCATCTGAATCTGTTTGTTGAAATTTGATTCCCAGTGCTTTCTTTCCATCAAAGGTTTCATATAGTCTGTGTAAATTCACTAAAAGTGTTAAAAGCATATGTTCTGCTACAAAATTATGGGTGGTGTTTTTTTCCTGCTTCCTATTTAATAGCATTCTATTACATCTTTTTTTTTTAACTAGGCATGGATTTCCATGTCCCTCTGAACTATTGTTCCCAGCATATTTCATGCTGTCTAGGATTGCCAGAATTCTAGATCCATGTCATGTGAAGGTCAATAGAATTGAAGTATGACTTAGTAAAGAGCAATAGAATTTTCATTCAGTGATAACTCCTAAGAAAAAAGATAACTATCTACCATTAAACTCTTCCCATCTCTGTTCATATAACAGTTTTCTACAGCAGAGAGCAGAAGAGTCTTAGCAGCCAAAGCTGTTTTGTTCTGTAACCTAGAGATTAACTGCCTGTCTGCCGGCAGGCCTGGGGTAGTTAACATCTTGCCCCAAGCCAGTGTATGTCTGTGTGTGTGCTGAATGATTGGGTTTTTAAAAAAAAAAAAAATTAAGAGGTTTTATATTTATATGTATTTTTATGTTGATTTCTACTGTGTTGTGAGCCGCCCTGAGTTCTCCGGAATAGGGCGGCATAGAAATAGAATAAATAAATAAATAAATAAATAAATAAACAAACTTGTAAAGGATGGGACATAGAGTCAATTCAATTTAACTTTGGTCATGTTGGTTGGTGTGTCGGTGTCTTCAGCACAATATCTGATTTCATGTAGCTGTGTTCTCATGTTTGTGACCCTTTGAAATATCTTCTTGGCTCCACTTATTTCATTCAGTGCTTGTTCTCTTGGAATGTTCAAGTCAGAAGGATGGTTCAAATTTAGTTCTGGTAGAAATTTTAAACTGGTGCATTTCAAAATGAACTCTGAGGTGTTTTTGCGTGCATTTCCTGTATACTGTATTTACTAATGTAATATTGGCATCTGATGTTATTAAATTTCATAAACAAAGAATGGTTGGCCAATAAATTCTGGCCTTGGAAGGAGAGATATCAGAATTCAGAGAGATATCAGGTGCAGAATTATCATGCAACTCTTTAAGGAAAGAAATAGACTTGCAGAATTCTTATGCACAAAGACAGAGCATGAAGAGAATCTTAGTTGTTGGGAAAAAAACTCCATTGGTTGGTTGAAAATATATATTTCACATATAGTACATTAAGGATTCAATCCTCCAAGTGAAGCTAGAAAACGGTCGTCAGTCACTGTAGATAATATTCAGCTGGATAGATTAATGACCTGACTCACACAGCATGGCTTTCTACTTATAATGTTTGCAGTAAACCAGGATTTCTTTTTAAAATGTTTTATTGAAAAATCCATTGTTCCCGGAGGCATGCACAGTGATAAACTATGATTTTAGAATGGAAATAGTTGGATTCAGATGGCACACTAAGCCAAAACCAATCAACTAATTATGTCACAGGCTTTCGCACTTAAACCTGAAGAGTATTTGAGAGGTGTTCATAAAATGACTGCAATAACTCTACCTGCCAGCCCCAATGCCTTACCCTTCAAAATGTATAGCTGCTTACCTTTGTCCTTTATGGAACCAGGTAGGCACATTTAATCCTATGGTATCACTTCCTTTAACTGGATTGCAGCCACCCATCATTTTTAATTTGTAAAAAAAAAACAGGGTGCCAGTGAAATTGATAGAAATAAAGAGGACATCTGGAAATTGGTACTTTGCCAAAGGCCACAACGGTATATGACATGGGACGGGGGAACTTCATCAGTCAGAAAAGGTATCCCTGGATATAGTGATACCCCTAGAGTATATGCTATTTTTTTGTGCAGATATCATTTGATATGCCTTGGTAAGACCACACTTGGAATACTACATCCAGTTTTGGTCACCACAATTTAAAAAAGATATTGAGATTATAGAAAGAGTGCAGAGAAGAGCAACAATGATGATTAAGGTGCTGGAGGCTAAAACATATAAGGAACAGTTGCTGGAATAGAGTATGTCTAGTTTAATGAAAAGAAAGATTAGGGGTGACAGAATAGCAGTGTTCCAATATCTAAAGGGCTGGCACAAAGAAGAGAAAGTTAAGCTATTCTCCAAAGGACTTGAAGGCAGGACAAGAAGCAATGGATGGAAACTGATCAAGGAGAGAAACAACCTAGAACTATACTTAGTATACTTAGACTTCAGTAAGGCATTTAATAAAGTAGACCACAACCTGCTGCTTAGTAAGTTAGAAAAAGGTGGGATAGACAACAACACCATCAGATGGATCTGTAGCTGGCTGACAAACCGTATTCAGTGAGTAGTCCTCAATGGTACTACATCCACATGGAGAGAAGTAAGCAAGGCTCTACATCCACATGGAGAGAAGTAAGCAAGGCTGTATCTTAAGCCTAGTACTCTTCAATATCCTCAATAATGACTTAGATGAAGTAGTAGAAGGGGAACTCATCACATTTGCAGATGACACCAAACTGGCAGAAATAACCATCACCCCAGAAGACAAGCTCAGAATCCAAAAAGATATTGACAAATTTGAACAATGGGCCCTATCCAACAAAATGATTTTTAATGTGGAGAAAAACAAAGCTTTACATTTAGGCAGGAAAAATCAAAGGTACAAGTACAGATTAGGTGAGACCTAGCTTAAAAACAGCAACTGTGAGAGGAACCTTGGAGTCCTAGTGGACAATCACTTATCTATGAACCAGAAGTGTGCAGCAGCAGCAAAAAAAAAAAGCTAATACAATCCTGGGTTGCATAAACAGAAGCATAGAATCAAGATTATGTGAAGTATTAGTACCGGTTTATAAAACCCTAGTAAGATCACACCTGGAATACTGCAGCCAATTTTGGTCACCATATTGCAAAAAAGATGTTGAGACTTTGGAAAAAGTTCAGAGAAGAGCAACTAAAATGATATCAAAGGCCTGGAGATTAAAACATATGGCTGCAAAACTTGGGTTTGGCTAGTCTAAAGAAAAGAAGAAACAGGATCGACATGATAGCAGTATTTCACTATTTGAGGGGCTGCCACAAAGAAGAGAGGGTCATATTATTCTCCAAAGCACCAGAGGGCAAGACAACAAACAATGGTTGGAAACTGATCAAAGAGAGAAGCAACCTGGAATTAAAGAGAAACTTCCTGACAGTGAGGACAATTATCCAGTGGAACAGCTTTCCTTCAGAAGTCATGGGCGCTCCATCCCTGGAGACTTTTAAGAAGACACTAGACAGTCAGTTGTCTGAAATGGTATAGGTTCTCCTGCTCGAGCAGGGTGATGGACTAGAAGACCTCCAAGGTCCCTTCCAGCTCTATTCTATTCTATTCTATTCTATTCTATTCTATTCTATTCTATTCTATTCTATTCTATTCTATTCTATTCTATTCTAGTCTAGTCTAGTCTAGTCTAGTCTAGTCTAGTCTAGTCTAGTCTAGTCTAGTCTATTTCCTGACAGTTAGAACAATTAATCAGTGGAACAACTTATCTCTAGAAGTTGTAAATGCTCCAACACTGAAAGTTTTTAACAAGAGATTAGATAACCATTTGTCCAAAATGATATAGGGCTTACTGCCTCAACAGGGGGTTGGACTAGAAGACCTCTAAGGTCCCTTCCAACTCTGTATTCTGTACTCTGCATTCTGTACCCAGAGTTCAAGAAATGTGTAAATTTAGTGTATATCTCTGATGCTCATCGCAATATGAGGTTGAAGGATCTAGAATAAATGATTTTGTTGTGGGAAGACAATTAAAAATGAATTATATCGTGCTAGTGTTAATTCATTTATGTTTCAACAGGGTTGTCAATTAAGGTAATGGCATGGCTAAGCAGCAGAACTAGTTCATAAGAATTATTGTGAGATTTAGGTTTCAAACAGACTGAAGAATGTAACCTGATATCAGAGCTGGCGATACTAATACTTCCATGTTGGAAGCACTGAAGTGTTAGAAGCACTGAAGTGCTGCTAGAGAGAAGTTCCCTGAAGATGGATTCTAGCACCTGTCCAAAAACTTGGAAGACAAAATCTCTGGTCCCAGTGACTGAACCAGATTGGATCCTGCACCAAAGTATTTCCATGGTGAAAGGATTTGCCAGTGACATTACTGTTGCTCAGGGGATGCCCAGTTGGGGGCTAGCAATTATCAGAAGGAAGAGACACACATGGGAATCAAACAATGAGAGAGCAATCCACCCATTGCATATTTGGGTAGGGTAAATAAACATTAAAACTGAAATGTATGTAGACCTAAGCATTGATAGAATTCTTTCATAATGGCTTTTAAGATTTTCTAAAATATAATTGGATGTTAGATTAGATTCTTGTTTACCTGATTAACTGATTCTATTTTAGCATGTTGGGAGAGACGCTTGTAACACTGAGAAAGCATTACTCAGCCAGGGTTTCATTTGATCGCTCTCTCTCTCTCTCTCTCTCTCTCTCTCTCTCTCTCTCTCTCTCTCTCTCTCTCTCCTTCCCTTCCTCCCTCCCTCCCCCTCTCTTTCTCTTAATAAAACCCAAAAGAGAATGGAAAAGATGTAATGGAAAAGACCACATTAATCAATATTATAGCAAACATAATATACAAACTACACAACAAGTAATACTTGTGAATCTTGGCTTCTCAGCTCATTTCAAAATCCAAATAATTATTTGATAGCAACAACAACATTCAGAAAATTTCAACTTCCTTCCCTGCGGCTGTTCATTTGTAATTTTGCAGCCCAATCTGGTAGTTTTACTAAATGCCAAAGTGACACCATACACCCCAAACAGAATGTGGAAAGTAGAAAAAGATCTTTACAGTATTATTAGATTCTCAAACAGTTTCTGAGGAGCAATCACATGTCATCTGTCTTGCAACCTCTAATATGTTTGCTGATTTGAGTGCTTAAGAAGTTCACTGCACATACTGCAAAATGATATTGGGAGGTAAATAATTCTCCAGAGCCATATCAAGAAATCTGTATGCATTATTTAGAGCTATCTGTTCATCCTTATCTGAAATTAAATAAAACAGATTGTTTTTTTTTCTCTGTGACAGATTTGCCATTAAACTTTCTATCCATAAGTTTCAGCAAAATAGCTAAACATTGACAGGCTGATACCTGATTCCCCCCCCCAGAAATAATGTTTTTATATGCTTGTAAGTTAATGCCTTGCATCCAGAAGTTTTAGGTGAGCTACAGGATTGCTTGTGACAATTTCATTGGAATTAACAACATAAAACAGTGAGCAATTGCTTTCCTTTTTTTCAAGTTAGCAATGTAAATAGTACTCAACAGAGCTATAGCCATGAAGCCAGCAAGGTTTGTTCTGTTACATTATACATTTCCACCTAAATGTTTATAGTATAGTAACTTCAGTTACTATTGGCTTCCAGTTCAAAAACTGGAATAACTTTATGTCTAAAAAGATTTGCAGTTCAGTGCTATAAATGGCAAGTCCCATCGAGTGCAGCAGATATTATCAAGTAGGAGGTTAAAATCATATGGCTTCTGCATGTGGTAAAGCTCTGTAAAATGGTCAGAATAGTACAACAGGACACCAGTGGCCATCACTCTTAACTCACAGCTCAAGTCACTCAATAACAAAATTAATATGTTATAACTCCACCAGTAAATGACACTCAGGCACTGGGTGTTGGCCCACATTTCTGTACAAACAACCATCCAACCTGAAGCACAAGAAGCAAAAAAGAAAACCACAACCACAAAAACAGAACAAAAATGTTAACATGGAGACCTTGCAACAAACCTACTTTGCTTCCACAACTATACCAACAGCACCATCATAGGATCCGACAAGATTCACTCAATGTCATTTCACAACAGAGATTGCTGTGAAGTCCTGGTGTGAAAAAACTAGCATTGATTTTCTAGTAGTCCTCTGTTAGCAACAGATTTGTAATTATAAAAGTATGCCTGTACAGTATACTCCATGTATGACTCATGAAAATTATCTTTCAGTTCCACTTCTGCAATTATTTATTCTGTTTCATGGCCCAGTCTGAATAAGTGCCACCATCCACTGTGTGGGGGAAAATGTAATTATTTCCCAGAATTTTGTTTAAAAAGATTCAATGAGGTATAGAAGAAATGTAGGTAAGGATCAGGAACATTTATTATTATTTGTTTACTGCAAAGAAAGGGGATAACAGTTAGGCTTAGACTTTCTGTATCCTTCAGTAAGATAAAATATAGGAATGGAACAGCATCATATGCAAATTATATATCATTTAACTCATGAATAATCTATGTTTAGATTTAACTTCTTAATTTTAATTCATGCAGATGAAGTTCATGAGGTGTACGTTATATTCATACAGTAATAATTTAATATGTGCCAATGGAGACTAACTTTGGGGAAAATATGCTTCATTTATTTATGTATGATAAATGTTGATTTCACTCTTTAATGATGTTCCCAAGCAAGATTATATAAATATACATAAATCAGTTGTGCTTTATATTATGCAAATTGATTAAGTTCAAATACAAATACAGAGTAACTGAACATTATAGAACTGGCATACTGTTACAGTATATGAAAGGGGGGGGAAAGTCAGTGAAATCACAGTTACAATCCAGCAGAAAACCTATTGGTTCATCCTCCAATCCCCCTAGCTGCATTATGAAGATGACCCACCAATCACTTTGAAAGACCATGTCTTCATACTGCTGCCTTCATTTCATCACATGGAAGCATCTTAGATTCATATAAGCTTCTTGGATGAAAAGCGAAACATCTTCAAAGAGAAACAAGAAAGTCCAGTTGATTTAGATGAGGGGATAGATGGGGAATTCATCAAATTTGCAGATGACACCAACCTGGCAGGAATAGCCAACACTCCAGAAGATAGGCTTAAGATACAGGAGGATCTGGACAGACTTGAACACTGGGCACTATCTAACAAAATGAAATTCAGTGGTGAAAAATGTAAGGTTCTACATTTAGACAAGAAAAAACCAAATGTACAGGTATAGTATAGGTTGTACCTTGCTCAATAGTAGTAACTGTGAGAGGGATCTTGGAATCCCAGTGGACAATCACTTAAATATGAGCCAGCAGTGTGCTGAAGCTGCCAAAAAAGCCAACACAGTGCTAGGCTGCATTAACAGAGGGATAGAATCAAGATCACATGAAGTATTAGTACCACTTTATAATGCCTTGGTAAGACCACACTTGGAATACTGCATCCAGTTTTGGTCACCACGATGTAAAAAAGATGTTGAGACTCTAGAAAGAGTACAGAGAAGAGCAACAAAGATGATTAGGGGACTGGAGGCTAAAACATATAAGGAACGGTTGCTGGAATTGGGTATGTCTAGTTTAATGAAGAGAAGGATAAGTGGGGGACATGATAGCAGTGTTCCAATATCTCAGGGGCTGCCACAAAGAAGAGGGAGTCAACTCATGGATCATCCTCCCTCAACCCTTATTAGAAAGGGTGTCTTGTAAATGATTGTCCCACCTCCTGATGACATTTGGAGTTAATAAAACCAAAAGAACCTACCTATAACTTTCCTTAATTTATATGTGTTAGAAGTGTTTATAAATGTCAACAAAGGCATGAGAACCAACTGATCATCCTCCTTTCTTTCTCCATCTTTCTGTTTGTTTAAAACTATAGGAACCAGTACCAATTAACAACCTTTTAACTGAAGCAGAATGGAGCCTGTCAGAAACAGTATGGGCTGCCATTTTTTTCTGCTAACTCAATGGCTGCAAATTAGTGTGTAACAATATCCTTAGTGTGTGCACCCATTTTTTCCACTGTTTAAATACACATAGTCACTAAATCACATGGCTTTTTGATAGTAAAGGATGTGTCTGCCTGAGTTTCTGTTTGGGGAAAACAGGAAAGTCCATTTTCTGAATAGACATTATATTTATAAAAGTAAATCTCCAGAAGCAGGTCCAGATGGGAAAGAAGAATCAAATGCACATTCCCTAGTTGTGCATGTGACTCCATGTCCAGTCCAGAAGTGGCCCCCAAGATGCTTCTATAGGCTCTATTGCTGATAAGATGGTAGTTTCCACATAGGAAAAATCATGGAACGAAAGCACTGGGAAAAATTGCAATTTATTTTGGTCTGAAGCAAAAGTTACCTTTATGATTTTAAGTCACGTCTCACAAATGTCTTTCTGAATGAAACATTAATAGGGCTTTACAGTTTTACAATTCAAAGGCAAAAAAGTACATTGGAGTATGCAGGTTTGCAAATATGGTGCTTGTCTGCAATTCCTTAAAGCAGCTGTGCTTTTCCTGAGAGGCAGTGGATGCCTCTGCAGCTGCCATGGGATTCTGGGGGAAAGATGTATTTGGCTTTAGGAATTGCAGCAAAGAACGATGTTTACATCCTTCTGTGCCCCAAAGCACTTTTCCCCTTTTGCATCCAAATTACTGAAAAATCCACAGAGCACGTTGATAAAATGAAACTCAAAGAAGTGCTACTAAATCCATTTACAAAACAAGAAAATAAAATGGCCTGAAAGAGACGGAATAGAAAGTTGTTTCTCTTTAGACAAAAGAAACATACTGAAACCTTATGCCTCCCCAACTCTGGTTCTCTGATGTTCAGTTTGGCTTTCAGGAGACCCTGAAAGTTCCTGCTTTAAAAAAAAAAATGTGGCAGAAAGGGAAATGCATACATATGAGAAGCCACATTTATGGTATTTCATTTTAATTAAGATTAAATTAATGCCCTCTCCTACTGTTTCTTTGGGTTATCTACTTTTTGTATTTTTGTCCCTGGGCCAAAAATGTTGTTTTTTCTTACATTAAAACCACACAACATACAGGTTTTTTTTTTAGTAGCAATCACAATGTTTGTGGTTATTATTAATATGTGTTAATGCTACCCACATATTGCTACCAATATGTATTTCATATTCCTTCTCCAGAAAAGGTGTTCTTTATTCAATCATAGAATAATAGAGCTGGAAGGGATCTTGGAGGTCTTCTACTCCTTCCCCTTGCTCAGAATAAATGAATATCCAATCTTTTCTTGAAAACCTCCAGCGATTGAGCAATTATTTCATTCTTATTCTTCTTTTTGCACTGCTGTCTGCAATACGTTTTCTAATAGCCATTTCCCAAAATGAACTTAATCATGCAATGGTTTTCTATATGATATTCAGTAACTCAGCTATCTGATGTTTTCAGGACTTTCACAAAATGATTTATGGTGATACTGTTCTAAGATATTCACATTATTTTTTAAAGTCATTTATTGGATGACCCTAAAGAACTTCATAAAAAAATCAGAATTGAATAAACAAGGAACAAGGAGGAAATAAAAGCTGCATCAGCAGAAATGTTTTTTCCCCATTCACATAGCACAATAATAGCATTATAAACTTCAAATGTACAAGTATCTAGTAATTTTTCTTCCGTGACAAACTGAATAACATTATCTTGGCTTTGCTTTAATTTAGCTGATGATGCCTATTGTGGTTTCTCGAGACAATGAAGCAAAAAGAAAATAAACAAGAGAGGTATTTATGTTGTGGTTGTATAATCAAATGATACATAATTAAAAAAAATACACATTCTAACTGCTAGAATACAAGATTAAATGAGCTAAAATAGAAATTACTATGAGGGAGGTTGGTAGGGATCGTCCAAAAAATATCCAATACACTTCTGCATTAATGTATATAAAATAAGTAAACTGGTATATACAGCGAATAAACTGGATCGACTTGAAAATAAAAGTATTTAATTCACGAGTAATTAGAGCTTTAATGCTATTTATTTATGAACATTTAAAAACTGCTGAATAGCTGAAGCTCTCCTATAACATAAAGTATAATGAAAACACCATAACAGCTAGGAAGCAATAAGGTAGTCATTCAACATCTACAATTAGAGTGTGGTTAAAAGCTTTATTAAAAAGTCTGGGATAATAGAAAGGTCTTCTCCTGTCACAGAATGAAGCTAATGTGGGTGCTGGTCAAGTCACTTGGGGGAAGGAATTGCATAAAATACTTTTAATATTTTAATATATTGGCACATCAAAATAATTTGTGCAATCTAATCAATGGACTTAACGCCAAAATTTCACCAAAAAAGCAATCCTATAGATTAGCTGGTAAACATAGTGACTCAATTGTTTTTTATCTTTTCAGTTTTCCAGTCTTTCCAGTATACTTGTTCCTTGGATGAAAATGAATAGGGCACCCCCTGCTCATGAGAAGATCTTTTCTATCAAAAGTCCTGCTGTGCATACAGTTTTTACCTTAAGAAATGTGCACATCTTTCTGCTATGGAAAAAAAAAATATATGTAAAATCTTCATACATTGTAAAGCAATGCTCATCACTTGTACCTGTGAGTCATATAAACATTCTCACACATTTATAAATGTAGATATTGCCTTTTTTAATCAAAAAAGTCAATTTGGTAATTTCAGCAAGTTCCATCATCTTCACCAACCATAATTCCATTGTGAGTAATATAAAATCTTTTCATCTTTGTGAATATAATAACCTTGCTGAAGTTGTCATGTATAAAGACAATGTAAAATGATTTTATTTTCCCAACTGATTCATCAATCATAAAAGAAAAGGCTCTGCTTTCAATTGTAAATCTTTAAAATCTTCTGAGTTAGCCCACTTTATCATTAATTCTTTCACTTCTGCTTCTGTTTCAAATTTCAATTAAAAGTTTATACATCTTAGCAATCACGTTCATCATCTGTCCCCAGTTCTGTTTCAAACTCAGTTTTACAATGTTCAAATTAATGAATTCTTTTACAGTATCTACTTTAAATATCTGTAATAATTGTAAATAAGAAAATAATTAACAGGTATAACCCTCTGGAACCTTGATCTTCCCTTGATTTTATTTTACGTTCCCCTTGACAAAATTTTAGTATTATAATAACCTAGCCATTTGTGCTTGCCTTTTATTTCTCATCTGTAAAATGCTTCTGAGAGCCACAAAAGTGTTTTTGAACACAACCTGGTATGTACTCATTCTATTTTCTGAATAGAAACATCTAACATCAATATGTAGATCTACATCTACTTAGAAACATCTAAGATAATGATTTTTAAAGTCTACATTAACCTTAACTTTGTTGTGCCACAAATATCCATGCCATCCAAATCTCAGGTCCTCTCCTTCTAACTCCAGAAGTTTTTTTTTTTATTTCTCAGCAACACCCAGTCTTTCATCCAAACAGCAAGCTGAAAAATACAATTTCAAATCAATATCCTTCTGACATTGTTTAAATAGTGCACCAGTTATCGAAACAGGTATTGTCTGAAACAGAAACAGCATCCTAGGCAAGATTTTTTTTAATTTATTCATTTATTAAACTTATATGCTGCCCATCTTATTTACAATCAATAAAAGAACAATATGAAACATTAAAACAATAAATGATAACATTAATATTGATTTAGTCTTCTATTACAATTTTTCCCAGCAATGACAGTTGCAGTTTATTTTCACTTTATCATTAATTTATTTTGCATGTTCAGATACTAGTGTAGGTATTTGAATTGGCTTTCCATCTTCTTAACTTCTTTTTTTTAAAAAATATATATATATTTTATTAGATTTTTATGTGGGTAGGGAAAGATGGGGTCGGGAGGGGTACAGGGAAACCGGGATAAAGGGGACTGGGTATGGATAGTAACAATAGATATGTAATTCAACGAACAAGCTGTCGTCCGGGTCTTAATATTGAATATTATTATTTATATAATACTAAACATTTATAAAAGTAAATCAGTATAATAACAACAAACTTTAGGTGAAGCAATAATATTCCTTTAAATAATTAGCCTAATTAATAACATAGCAACTATTTCTAAACATCAAGTTTAATACTTAATATACTAAATCTCTAACATCTCTTCTTATTCTAACGTGTTTCAACCCACTGATAAAATTTTTCCCAAGTTTTATAAAAGATTGAATCCTCTTTCTCCTTCATCTCTAACATTAATCTGTCCATTTCTGCACAATCTAGAATTTTCAAATTATAATCTGATCTGATGGTAAGTTTTCATTTTTCCAAAACTGGGCGAAAACTATTCTTGCAGCTGTCAATACATGTAGTATTAAATAATCATTTTCTTTACCATAGTTGGGTCTTAATATACCTAACAAGAACAGTTCTGGTTTAAATTCTATCTGAATTTTCATCATCTTTACTAACCATCTATGAATCTTAGACCAATTTTTTTTGCAATAGAACATGTCCACCAGGCATGATAATAAGTACCTGGTTTTTGCTTACATTTCCAGCATGTATCTGATAAATTTTTAAACATTTTCGTTAAATGAACTGGTGTCATATGCCACCTATAAAACATTTTATATAAGTTTTCTTTGTATGTTACTGCTTAGTAAGTTTAATATTTTTATCCCACAATTTTTGCCAATCTTCTAATTCTATAGAATATTCAAAGTTCTTCGCCCATACTATAGGGCGGAATAGGGCGGCATAGAAATTTAATAAATAAATAAATAAATAAATAAATAATCATTGTCTCTTTTACTTGTTCTTCTTCCATTTTCCAATTTAATAAATGTTTATAAAGTTTCTTAATCAAATGTTCATCTGTTGTTAAAAGTATTTTATCAAGTGGAGTCAGTTCTTTGTAAAATCCCATTGTTTTTATGTCTTTTTCATCTCTTGTTTGAATTTGCAAATAGGACCACCATGTTAAGTCAATACCTTGTTGTTGAAGGGTTTGCCTGTCTTTGAGTTTTCCATCCTTGTCCAAAATGTCTTTATAACTAACAAGTTTATTGTAATTAATCAAATTCGGATAAGCAAATGCTTCCATCGTTGAAAGCCACTCAGGAATTTTCATGTACATTTTATGTCTAACTTTCCCCCATTCAAAGAGTGAAGCATTTCTTATAGCATGGTTTTGAAAATACTTGTGTATTTTAGCTTTCTCATACCATAAAAAGGCATGCCAGCCTAGTTGAAGATCATATCCCTCTAAATAGAGAATTTGCTTATTTCTCAAAGTAATCCATTCTTTAATCCAAAGCAAAATAGCTGCTTGATAATAAAGTCTCCAATCCGGAAGTCCAAAGCCCCCTCTCTCTTTCAAATCTTGTAGAAGTTTACATTTAATTCATGCTTTCTTTCTTTGCCATATGAATCTTAATATCATTGCATTTAAACCGTCAAAAAATTTCTTACCCAACTTTACAGGAACTGTTTGAAATAAAAAAATTAGTTTTGGTAAAATGTTCATTTTAACAGTCGCTATTCTTCCTAACATTGATAATTGGAGATTTTCCCATTTTTCCAGGTCAATTTTTTTTGTTTTATTAGTCTCTCATAATTATCCTCTTTTAATGATGAATATTTCGCCGTAAGGTAGATACCTAAATATTTAATTTTTTTAGCTATTTGAAGATTTGTCTTTTTGGCGAGTTGAGTTTTTTGTTTATCAGTTAAATTTTTTGTTAACACTTTAGTTTTTTCCCTATTTATTTTCAATCCAGCCACTTCTCCAAATTTTTCAATTTTGTGCAAAAGTTTAGGGGCTGTTTCCAAAGGGTCCTCTAAGATAAAGACCAGATCGTCTTCGGAGAGGAGTGGCATACAAATCCGAATAAATAATAAATAAATAAATAAATAAATAAATAAATAAATAAATAAATAAATAAATAAATAAATAAATAAATAAATAAATAAATAAATAAATAAATAAATAAATAAAAGCCTGTAGTTTATATTTCTGGTCTTTAATATCAAGTCCTTTAATTTCAATATCTTGCCTAATGTTTCTAGTCAATACCTCTAGAGTCAAAATAAATAGCAAGGGAGAGAGTGGACATCCCTGTCTCGTGCCTTTTTTTTAAATATCAAAGCTCTCTGTATAGTCTCCATTTATAAGTATCCTTGCTGATTGTTTCTTGTAGATCGCTTGAATTTCTTTAATAAAGTTTTCACCAAAGTCCATTTCCTGTAATTGTTGAAACATAAATTGCCAATTTAAATTATCAAATGCTTTTTGTGCATCAAGAAATATGAGTGCCATCTGGCTCCCTGGATGATTTTCATAATACTCCAAAACATTTAAAATAATCCTTAAGTTGTTCTTTATCTGTCTTTTAGGAAGAAAGCCATTTTGGTCTGGATGAATAAATTCTATTAAAAAGCTTTTCATTCTTTCTGCCAAAATTGCAGCAAAGATTTTATAATCCACATTTAGTAACGATATTGGCCTATAGTTTTTAATTTGTGTAGAATCTGTGTCTTCTTTAGGTATCAAGGTAATATTAGCTTCAGTCCATGAATTTGGAATTTTTGTCTGTATAAAAGTTTCATTATACAAGTCCTTCAGAAAAGGAGTCACGGTATCTTGTAAGGCTGTGTAAAATTCTGCAGGTAATCCGTCTGGCCCCGGTGTCTTATCTTTCTTTTGTCTTTTAATTGCCTCTATGATCTCCATCATTGATATTTTCTCATTTAACCTCTGTCGCATATTTTCTGATATTTTTGGGAGATTTACTTTTTTTTAAATAATCCTGAATTGCCTCTTCAGAGATCGTCTCAGCCTTATAAAGTAGTTCATAAAAGGCCTTAACAATTTTTTGATACCATCATTATGACAGTGTGTTTCACCCTTTTCGTCCAATAATTTACTTATTGTTCTTTTTTCTCTTTCTTTTTTCAGTCTATATGCAAGCCATCTACCAGGTTTGTTAGCATTTTCAAAAAAGTTCTGTTTGGCTCGTTTAATCTGTTGTGCCATAATATCAGTCTCAAGTAGGTTTAATTTATGTTTTATTAAATCCATTTGTATCTTCACATTTTTCTTTTGTGGATCAGTTTGTAATTCCAGCTCCAACATACCAAGCTGTTTTTTTCAAATTGGACTGTGAAATTCTCTTTTCTTTATTCTTTTTAGCAATATAGGTTATAGCTAAACCTCTAAAGTATGCTTTTGCCGTGAAACATTTTGGATAGAAGTATGTTCCTTTTTATTGATCTTAAAAAAATCCATTTCTTTTATTGCTAATTGTAAAAATTCTTTTTCCTTCAAAATGGCTTTATTCAGAGACCATCTCAATCTTTTCTTATATCCTTTCCATGTCATTTTAATTGGGTTATGATCTGCCCAAATACTTGGTTCAATTTCAACTTCCTGTACCATAGTCTTCAGATCATGGGAGATCCACATCATATCTGTTCTTGACCAAGAGTTATGCCTATTAGAGAAAAAGGTATATTGTATCTTTTCTGAATTCATCTCTCACCATATATCCTGCAAGCATAGTTCATCTTTCCTTTTTAAACAAGATTTAGATAAAACATTACTTCCTTTCTTCCCTTGTTTATGGCTTTTGTAGTCTCGAACTGCATCCACAATTGCATTAAAGTCTCCCAATATACAAAGACTATGATAATTTAAATCCACAAGTTTGTCATATAGTTGTTGAAAGAATAGCTCTTGTTTCTCATTGGGGGCATATATTGCCACCAACAGTATTTGTTTTTGATTCCATGAAATCTCCACCATCACTATTCTTCCTTCCTCATCAGAATAAATTTGTTTTGGATTCAACTTTTCTTTTATATATATCACTATCCCTCTTTTCTTTTGTAATGCCGAAGAAAAATAGAATTTGCCTAATTTTGGCTGTTCTAAAATTCTAGAGTGTTGTCTCTTAATATGAGTCTCTTGTAAACAAATTATGTCCATTTTAAGTTTCTGTAGCCTATGAAATATTTTACTCCTTTTGGATGGGGAGTTGAGACCATTTATATTTATTGAGTATATTCCAATTTCCTCCATAATTTCAATTATTTCGAGATCTCAATCTTCTAGGTGAGCTTATCTGTCTCTGATCTTTAGGTCTAACGTCTTCTTCTGATTGCATCTTTTTTGGTATCTCCTCCTCTGTTTGCTTGGAAGTCTCTGCAGTAGGTGTTCTCTCTGATCTCTTAAATTTCATATCACCTTTCTCCAAGAAGGCTTTGTGCTTGTTGAAAAATTCCTCTGCTTGGAATGGAGTGTCCAGTCTGTATCTTTTAGAATCCCAAAAAATCAGTAGCCCTTCTGGAATCAACCATCTAAAATTCACTCCTCTATCAATCAGTTTCCTTGTTAAAAATTGATAATCTCTCCGTGCTTCCCTTATTTTTCTGGAATCTGTTTGAAAACTACCAGCTCTTTATCTTTATACTTCATAGGTTGGTCCCTTACGATTCTCAAAATTTCATCTTGTCAATTTCTTTTAAGAAATCTGACATGGACCTCCCTGGGCACTCTGTTCCTTCTTGCGTAATTAGAATTAACTCTAAAAACCTGGTCCAGTTCCCTATTCATTTCGTCCTTTTCAATTCCAAGTAAATCCGCCAGTAGTTCACTCATCAGGTGTAATAAGTTCTCATCTTTCTCTTCTATCACGTTTTGAAATCTTAAGAAGTACGATGACCGTTCCATCTCTATGATCACCATATTTCCTTCCAATTCTGCATTAGATTGTGCCAATCTCTGGTTTTCCTCTTGTAGAGCTACTAATTTCTCATCTACCACTGCTGACTTGTCTTCTATTTTCTGCATTCTTTGTTGTGTATCTATCATTGCTTGTTGAAATGCTTCCATTCTTTGGTCCATCTTATGGATATCATTCTTCAGGTCTTCATAGTTTCTCTCTAAGTCCTTTTTCATATCCCTTCTAGAATCTGCAATCGCCTGGAGTATGGCCTGTGTGTCTATTTTTTGTTGGGTTTCCTGCTGCAAAAATGTAGTAATAGATTTTTGGGGCGCTGGGCTCACCGAAGTTGAAGCGGGGGCTGAAGAGCCCTTTTTCACCCCTTTCGCCAAATTTAGTGTACTCATCTTCAAGTTATTATAGTTGTAATTTGTAATCCAATAACGTTAAAGCCAAAATATTAAAAAAGCGAAAAAATTAAAAACCAAAAGAAAAAATGAAAATTATCCAAAATAATAATAATGATAATGATAATAATAATATCAAGGAGCCCTAAAAAAGGGGAAAAAAGAAGATATGAATAAAAAAGCATCCAAAATCTTTAGAAAAAAAGGGGGAAAAAGGGAAAAAAAGAATAAGTCAGGAAGGAAAAAAGAAGAAAAAGCCAAGCCTATAAGGCAACAATAACCAAGTTTTAATTTAATTGCAGCTTTGCAAAATCTTCATATGTAGTTTCCTTACTGCAGAGATTATAAGCAGTCACAGATAGCAAAGCCAAACTAGACAAAAACAAAAACAAAAGCCAAAAAACTGACTGTTGAAGGTCTCCAAAAGATAAGAGTGTCTGGGCACACAGCCAAGTATCTGGGCATTGAGCCAAACTATACAGCTATACAGCTATGTATCCACTGTTCCTTTCCCCATTGTTTGAATAGGAAGGGGGGGGAAATTAAGAAAGTAAAGCAGTAAATTGAAGTTCCATAGCAAGGCAAAGCTGGTTTCTTCCAAATAAAAAGAGTATATATCATAGCAATCTTGCTTTTCCATCCATAATAAAATATAGTAAGATCTTCTATTTTAATTCCATTAAAAAAGAGTTCAAAAGTTTTATAATAAAGCTTAAACCGCCACTTTAGGGGAGGGGGGAATTAAAAAAACCCTTCTCACTCCCTTAAGCTTTCAGCTTCAGTTCAAAGGCAGACAATTTGTTTCAAAAGGTCCAATTTGCCATAAATATTGAAGTTATCTCACCCGGAACAGTTGCTTGTTCTCAAATAGCTGTCTTCTGTCTCCGACGATCAGCTGGAGATGGCGGCAATCGCAGAAGCACTCCGCCCTTCTTTTGCCGGTTCCAGGGGCTATTTTGAGTTCAAAGAGCTGGCTACCACCTACTCTCCTTCCTCAAAAGTTCACCCCTCGGTGGCCACCCCTCCAGGGTGGCATTCAGCCCATATGGGCCCACCAGTGAAAGAAATCCGGACCCTGGAGACGGAGAAACCTCTCCAGGGTCTATAGTCAGCTCCTCACCGGTGACGTCTCCTTCTTAACTTCTTCTATCTCCTCTATCCATCTTTAAAAGTATTTTATCCATTCTTCTTTCTAAACCTGTCAATTAAGTATCAAATGATTCAGCCAAATTTCTGCTGAGCTGTTGAAACACTTTTTGAAGCAATAAACTGCAGTTTGTTGTGGTAATCTCCTCCTCTTTTCATTCTTATCACTTTTTCAATCGTTGCCATTATGATATTATAGTTCAAAATTCAAAGTGTCTCAAACAACCAAAAAGAAAAAGGCAAGGTTCTCCACCCTCATTTTTGAAGTGTCTTCCTGTGCCTTTAATAATTTAATCTCTAATGTTACTCTATAATTTTAGTTAACATCACAATCCATATCTTCATAGTTATTACCAACATCACAGTTTGATTCATACTCTTATCTTTTGTTTTGTAAATCCATCAATTGTCTATAGTTTTTTAATACTAAAGAAACTAAAAATAATCATTCCCACAAATGTTGCTTTCTCTAAAATAATTCTAACTTATTCAAAAGCACTTTCACTAAAATAATATTTCAAAATAACTGACACCTTTACCTATTTAAACTTTCTTACTTCAACTCCTTGTTAAATTCTTGCCTGAAGTTCTCAGTCTTTAAAACCAGTTTTCTTTATTGCTTTGTAATCCAGAAAAAAATGGTAACTCAGCAAGTGAAATCTTATCCTGCTATTCAGAAAATACTTCTTTAGCAGTACATTAATTAGATCCAAAAGTGATTAATAAATAAGATTTGGCTGAGTGTTGTGTTTTTAAAGGCTACTGTACATTGGCAGCTACACTATGAGCATTGATGAAATTGTTCAGTTATCAGCTGAACATCTAATGAGCTAACTGTAAAAACTTCCATTCCCACAGTTTATTTATAAGAAGGAGTTATCCAGATTTCAGGTGGATAATCTTTGTCCAGAGAGATTTTGCTGGTTGGCCTCCACCACAATGTCATCCCTTGCCAATTGGAGACATTTAGTTCATCATGACTCTCGTCGGAAGCTCCCTCATCTCATATTCCTGATACGGTATATGCTAGAGCAGCATGACATAAACATATTCCATAAAATATTGATGGGAAGCAAATAATACTTACAAGAAATCAACGCAACAGTAAAACTATCCAATAGAGTAGAGTAGAGTAGAGTAGAGTAGAGTAGAGTAGAGTAGAGTAGAGTAGAGTAGAGTAGAGTAGAGTAGAGTAGAGTAGAATAGAATAGAATAGAATAGAATAGAATAGAATAGAATAGAATAGAATAGAATAGAATAGAATAGAATAGAATAGAATAGAATAGAATAGAATAGAATATTGGCCAAGTGTATTTGGGCACACAAGGAATTTGTCTCCCGTGCATAATCTTTCAGTGTACATACAAGCAACAAGTGATAAATCGTGATTATAATCATAAAATACATTCATCATAAATCATAAGATACAACACTCAGTGATAGTCATAGGATACTAAATAAGCAATCAACATAAATCATACTAGGATACTAAACAAAACTATTAATATAAATCATAAGATAATGCAACAAAATTACAGTCATAAGAGGATAAGGAATAGGTAATAGAAAAGATGAGAAGGATAATAGCAATACAGCACTATTAGTAGCTTGACAGTGTTGTGGGAATTAGTTGTTTAGCAGAGTGATGGCATGGGGAAACTCATTGTGTTTCTCATAATTTAAATTATAACTCTATTTTTCAAATCTCACATCTCTTAATTTAGGTGCTAATTTTTCCCCCAACCAGCTTAGTATTGTAGCATTTAGAGTACATCGGCTAATCTCAAAAAAGCAAACCTAGTTAATAGTTAGACCCAAGATGAGCATTCCCCCCCCCCCGGGTTATAAGATAAAATGGGAAGTTGAGAAAAAAAAATCTTCAAAGAATGTAATCAAGGATACATTTGGTTTTACTAACCAAAAGCTGTAATCTTTTAGGAACAGAGTTGATTGATTGATTGATTGATAGATAGATACATATACCTAATCCAAAGAGACAGTGAGTTAAAAGAGGCGTCTTTGTGTACGGGTAGACATATATAGAACTAGACTCTTATACAGGTGCTTCGTGAATATACACATGCAACTTATAATTTAAAATGAACAGATCAAAGAAGAGCCAATTCAATGTACGCTTTTCATCCTGCATTTATCAAAATGCAGAATGTGTTCAAAAGAAAGACCTAATCACTGCTTCTTTCATATTTTTAGCACTTGTTTTTATACAGGTTGTCCTTGAATTACAACAGTTCACTTAGTGACAGTTCAAAGTTACAACGGTACTGAAAAAGTGACTGATGACCATTTTTCAGACTTATGACCATTGCAGCATCCTCATGGTCATATGATTTACATTCAGATACTTGGCAACTGATTCATATTTATGACAGTTGCAGTGTCTCTGGGTCACATGATTGCCTTTTGCAACCTTCTGACAAAGCAAAGTCAGTGGGGGAAGCCAGATTCACTTAACAACTGTATTACTAAATTAACAACTGCAGTGAGTCACTTAACAAATCTGGCAAGAAAAGTTGTAGAGTGGAGCAAAAATCACTTTACAAATTTCTCACTTAGCCTCAGTTGGGCCTCAATTGTGATTGTAAGTTGAGGACCACCTGTAGCATGCACCATTATGAATATTTTTCTTGCCATTTGAAATTGTTTAACAGCACCTCTTTAGTTTTTGTATGCATGTATTTGGTTTTATTAATCGCAATGGCTGATGGCTGAAGGAAAGCACGCAAGGGAGTGAAGAGCCAAAACCTTGTTTAATGGAATGAGCCTGTTTTCCTTCTTTAATCAAACATTCACTGATAATGTACTGTGTTGTTCTACTTTCTCTTAAACACTTAACACAAAGAAACACAAATGCAATGATAACTTTTTAATTATTTGTCACTTTGAATCTATAAGAGTGGAAACTCATTAAATTAGAAGAGAGAGAACATTAGCCTGAGGGCCCTGGTGAGGTGGGTGAAACACGGAATACACACATTGTAGTGAAGTATTTCTCTGTTCAGTCAAAGTCTGGAAACAAAACTCCATTGAGAGAAATCAAGAGTGATGGAACTGAATCAGATGTTTTTATATATACCTTCTCCGTCTGCAGCTGGTGCAGGAAGCACTTTCAGAGAGTGCTGTAGTTCAAATGTAATGCCATAATTAAAACAAAAACAAAAAGGCACAGGATAATAAATTTTAATTTCTTTCCTTTCCTGTTTTATTTTGTTTACTTGTTGGATTTTCTGCACAACATACACTCAAGCATGAAAACCTGTAGCTCTGAAATTTCACAGAGGACTATGAGGTATGGTTTTCTTTTTGAAGGGGACACAGCTATATGTTTTAGTTTTCTACAAGAGGTGCATCCAAAATGACAGAGCTTCCTGATTTTTTTTTACAAAGTTCAAAGAAGATATGAATGTCAAGTTGAAAGCGAGTTTTTATAAATATTGCCCACAAAGACACAAAGACAATCTGGGAGAACAAGACAGAGCATTCCCATTCTAAGTAGCACACAATTTACAAGTAGGAGTCTGCTATCACATTCTTTTTTATGAAGAAAGGGTGAAATTGACTGCCAAAATGCTATACCAAGTGGTTTTATGCACTTTCATAACAATGTACAGCAGGTTTTAAAGAGACGGGGAGGGAAAGATTCCCTAAGGAAATGCACAAATGATGAATGCAATATTGGCAAAGATCATTGTGCTGCACAAAATGGGATAAATTAAGAAGTTGGGCACGCGACACACCATCTGTGGCTGTTTTGTCACATGCATCTGTTTCCATTCAGCTATAGGGTAGTGCTTTATCATAATCTGCAGGCCCAGAAAATAAAAAAGAATCAGATTTGTTAACAAAAACATGATTAAAATGTAATTTTTATTATGAAGTGGCCAAAAGCAACAACAATAAAAAAACCCAAGAGGGAATGTGCTGAATGAGGTAAATGAATACCAAATACTTCAAATAACAAAGTCTGAAGATCTCACTTGGGGAAAGAAGGCTTAGATTTGTATATGTATATGTCTGTGCCTTGCCTGAAATACAAGACATTGCATTATGTAGACAATCAAAATTCAGTAGGTACGTTCTGTCAGTCCGAAGTTCCAAATCACATATTGCTTTTGAAATCTGAACTATTTAAAAGAGAATGTCTCTTTCAAGTTGGCCTCAATTCTAATGACTTCATGGATGAATCTGGGCAATTTTCATGGAAGTGTTACAGAACTGACATACCATTGCTGTTTTCCAGAATATTTGTATGTTTGTTTGTTTATAGAAATCCCAGTCTGTCTAAAATCAAATATTAACCAAGTCTGGTTAACTTTTTTTAACCAGTCAAGATCAGCTGAGTCCTGTCACATTTCTAATGCCTATTATATTGAATTTTGAATTTTGAAATTTACAATTCTTATTACTTTAAAATTTGATAAGTCCGCTGGAGATGGACAGCCAGTAATTTTAAATAAATAAATAAATTCTTGCCAACATCACAATTCCTGAAGTGGTTGTTCAGGAAGTGGGGATTCTGACCAATATGTAGGGCATGGGGAAAAGGAATGTCACTGTTTGGCAGTTCTGGGCTGTGAAACCCAACTCTGCAGTAACTATTTCCAAGATCAGGTAATCTATGTTTATGAGATTCAAGAAAATAAGATCCTAGACCAAGGGTCTTCAGACTTGGCCCTTTTATGACTTGTGGACTTCAACTCCCAGAATTCTTCAGCCAGTGTGCCTGGCTGAGGAATTCTGGGAGTTGAAGTCCACAAGTCATAAAAGGGCCAAATTTGAAGACCCCTGTCCTAGAGGGACAACTTTAACCTTTGGAAGGCCCAGTCTCCTAGGAACAGTAACTGCCAATCCAACTCAATAGCTCTCCACAGCTAGTTTCATGATCAAACCAGTGGATTCAAATCCAGTTAGTTAAAAAAGACCTGGCCTCAGACAATTCAAAGATATATATTTTTTCCTTCTGAGGCTTGCAAGGAAGAGTGTTCTCAGCTGGGAATGCAATTCTGCAGTTTCCTCTTGAGTGACTTTACTACAGAAGAAATGAGAGAAGAAATCAAGTATAATTTAAGGCCAAATAGTCAGGAGACTTATGCTGTGTCTATTCATCCAGAACCAAATTCTCATTCTCTCTCTCTGACAGACAACCCCCCCACCACCACCACTTTTCTAGTTCTGATTGACTTAAACATTTGTTATGCCTGCATTCAAAGTAATCAGCATCAGTGAGCTTTGTAATCCAATCAGCTTTTCAACAGACTACCTGGGAGCTTGATCTCCTGAAACAGAAGCTATATATTCCTGTAATCCCTCGCATTAAACCTGAGCAAAAGATTTCCATCCTCCTGCCTATTCTAAGATCTGCCATGCTTCGAAGGCTTTTCTTCCATTATAAGCCTAAACTGAGCAAATGGTTCAGTGCTGGGGTTTCAGAGGCTGAGAAAGCAGCCGTGCTGGGAATCTCTTATTAATTAGGGCCTTCATTTTAGATCATTCTGCTATAAATGCAGTACATTAACACAAAGTCCTTGCTAGACTGCTTATTAAAATATTTTAAAATATTCAATTCTGCCCTTTTAAATTGGGGACATGCTGCATGTAACTTCAGTTTTTTTAAAAAAATAATAATAATACTGTGGAGTGTTTCTGAAAACTGCAGCAGTTCTAATAATTATTCAATAAAGCTGTTTTTCCTTTCCACTCCTTCCTTTAGTTTGAATCCAGAGATGGCTTTTATCTATTCCCTTTTGCGATAGTGCTGAAATTTCAGTTCAAAGTTTCCCTTTTCACTTATTTACACTTTTTTTTTCTGGCAGTAAGAAAGATAGCAAAATCTTCGGTAAGCCTCTCACTCTCTTTATTTTCCAGATTCATAGCCTGAAACACTGACCTTCACAAGAGCCTTTTTCTCCCCTAATTCCTAAATTCCTGAACTCAGTATTTAACCTTCCATGAATTTTTTAGTCCTCCTGTAAGAAGACACCACAAGATGAAGTAAATTTCATTTTTTTGTCCATCAGTCACCTGATAGTCTTCCATTAAAGAGTTATCCTAGATCCATCAAGACTATCTATGCCATTATCATGACTCCTTCTCAATGTACTCAATGCAGGGCTTTTTCCTCTGTTACTAGAGAAGGGTCTTTGAAAGCTAGGGCTTAATAATTTGCCTCTGCACTTTTAGTTAACAGATGACTGAACCGAAAACATTTCTAAATACTGTATGTGTGTCTTTTCCTGCAGCAATTAATTTCAACGTGTTTGACTACCTCAGGGCATTTTCCGCTGCTAAATGTGCCTTACTAATTTTGCTGAGTGACAGATTAAAGGTTTGAGTTCTTGTTGATAATCTATTAAAAATTCCTGCATACGCTCAAAGGCCCTTGTGTGCAAAATGATTTTTCTGTGTCAAAAGTAAATAACATCTGCACGTTTCTGTTCTGATGGTAACTGAGAGACATTTATAGTGACACCTGGAGACAAAATTAAATCAGATATTTTACTGCCGAGAGCTGGCAAATATTTCTAATAATTTTCCATCTCTTCCCTGCTTTCCCCAAGCTCCAAACCAGCAAAAAGCAGGAGGTAGATAATCTAGCACTTTGAAAACCAGCATTAACAATTTATGATACATCATTTGGATTTTAGCCGCAGGCATCTGTGCCCAGCTTGTTGTTTGTAGCAGCAGGCATGCATTCCATGGGGGCTCTTATCAGCCATAAGTGGAGGAGATGTCACTGTGATGCTCTATAAATGACTGCAAAGGAATAACCAAAGGGCTCCGAAGTTTTCACAAGGCATCTGCCCTACCCCTCCCTTAGGTGCACCGGGTGATACTGGGGTCTCCAATCACCTTCCCATATGCAGAGGGAAAGGAACTATTATGGTTGTTATCATTTTCTCTTACATGTAAGCTGCACTCTTGATAAAGAGAAAGCTCTACTAAATGCAGTCTCCTTTCCAAGGCTCCTGCTACTGTTGGTCACTGTTATTCTCACAAAATCAGGACATCATATTCAAGCCATTACTTAATGCCCTTATCTTTATTTTTTGCCTTAAAATAGGGATAGGTAAGTTCTTTAAAATCCTTCTGACTTTTCTGTTCAAAACCAATAGGGCATTACTTTTTTTTTTTCGAAAGGAAGGAACTAAGCAAGGAAGGGAAAGAAAGAAAACTATTCGTGTGTCCTCCTTTGAGGAAGAAGAGGCACGTTACCTGGTCACTCTTCATTTTGCTCACAGCAGAAGTTAGGATTATCTAAGGCAACATAACTTGTTAAAAGTCATCCATTGATTTCCATAAGGATTTGGACCACCTCTTTCCCGGTTTACCAAATTGTATTCACACTTCTGTTGATAATCTATATCATTGTTAATATAAGATGTCCAAGAATCTAGAAAAAATAATACAGAATAACAGAGTTGGAAGGGACCTTGGAGATCTTCCAGTCCAGTGGTTCTCAACCTTTTTCAGGTTGAGACCCCACTTGCCCCGCCCATGCGCGGCACGCGCGCGATGAAAAAAAAAAGCAAAAACAAAATGGCGGACCGCGACGGGCCGATCCGCACATGCGCAGCGTGCGCGCGACGAAAAAAAAAACAAAATGGCGGACTGTGACGGGCCGATCCACACATGCGCAGCGCGCGCGCGACGGCCCAAACCGTGCATGCGTGGCGCGCACACGACGAAAAAAAACAAACAAAAAAAATGGCAGACCGCGGTGTCCGGCGACCCCCGCGAAACGGTCGTTCGACCCCCAATGGGGTCGCGACCCATAGGTGGAGAACCGCTGTTCTAGTCCACCCCATTGCTCAAACAGGAGAACCTATACCATTTGAAACAAATGGCTACCCAGTCTCTTCTCTTCTCCTCCTCCTGTGATGCAGCACTTACAACTTCTGAAGGCAAGCCATTGCAGTGTCTAATTGTTCTTTTTTAATGGAAATCACTATATTTTTTTTAATAATCAATTTTTATTTTATTCAAAACATTAAAATACAAACACCAAAGAAAAGAAAATCACCATATTTTTATTATTTATGTGAATCAAACATGCGGGGAAGTTGTAATGGAAAGTTTAATAGTTTTTTAAAAAAACTATTTCTGTTTCTTCTAATTTCAGCAAAAGTAAAGTCAGTTCATGAACACATCCTGCTGTATAGGCAATAGATAAATCCCATAAATAAATAAATCCCATAAATAAATAAAGAGTCTGGTCAGTTTTATTGGCAGAAAAAAGTAACTGGCTTGCCATTGATATTCTTCCGGGATATATATTTGTTTTCTAATGCAGTCTACAAAGCTGGGATTTTCTAGTGGTCTCCTGTTCAAGTCCTAATCCTGCTCAATCTTTTGAAGTCAGCAAAGTCAATTAGGTTTTGCTAACTAGCAGTACAAAATAATTGAGTATCTACCTAAATGGGGGTTGTAATTGATTGCATTTTTTTCTTTTGAATTCTTCCACTAATGACCTTCAGGGAGGCATGCATTTATCAGACCAAATACAAAATCAAAACCATTAATATTGGTGGACTAATTGCTATTTATTTGCAGGAATTGGGTATGTCTAGTCTAGTGAAAAGAAGGACTAGGGGCCACATTATAGCAGTGTTTCAATATCTGAAGAACAGGGGGGTCAACCTATTTTCCAAAGCACCTGAAGGCAGGGCATGAAGCAATGGATAGAAACTAATCAAGATGAGAAGCAACTAGAACTAAGGAGAAATGTCCTAATAGTGAGGCTAATTAACCAGTGGAATGGCTTGCCTTCAGAAGTTGTGGGTGCTCCATCACTGGAGACTTTTAAGAAGAGACTGGACAGCCACTTGTCTGGAATGGTATAGACTGAGTCTCCTGCTTAAGCAGTGGGTTGGACTAGATGACCTCCAAGGTCCCATCCAACACTATTATTCTATGTTCTAGTTTTTTCCTTTCACTCATATGCTTTGGTCCTTCTGAATCATTAACATATCTGCCCCAACTTTCAGTGACCTTGTGCCAGGCAAATCACATATAAATCATGACAACGATAACATCTATTTTATGTTAGAAACAGTCTTCCATGGGTTGAGTCACCTTGCAGGTTTTATTGTTTACGTATCACTTAACTAACTGCTAGAGTCAGGCTGTAGCTTTTCTAAATTGAAATAAAACATATTTGAGATGAATATCCTTCCATTCCTTTTATGTGGATGTCTAACATTATGGTTATTTTATTTACATAAGGCCACAGATAGTATTCTATGCCATACCAATTCAGTAAACTTGATGTCTTTTGGGAAGTCTTTTGGGCACAGCATCTTGTCTTGTCCCCATCTTATAAAGGCAGATTTTCTATGCAACTGTGCTGCAAAAGGCCTAGATCAGTCATTCATATTTGTTTTGAGGCTTACACTACACAGTCTTTCATTGTCCCCAGGATCCTAACCCTACCAGGATGGACCATAGACATTTAATCATAGACATAGAACCAATTCTTCTTCTGTTAGACTAGAACAGACATGTCAAAAATAAGGCCCGGGGGCCGAGTTCAGCCCGCAAAGTGGTTTCATGTGGCCCATGAAGCCATCCTGGAAACAGTGAGGGAACGGCCCCCTCTGCCTTGGCCCTGACCCAGGCTGGCTTGTAGCCAATGTACAATTTTGTGGTGGCCATCTATGCTGAAATGCATTCAGACTTAGTTCCACAAGGCCATCTGGAAACAGCAAGGAACCAGCCCCTGCCGTGTCGGCCCCATCCCCTGGGTGCATGCTGGGGAGGTGTCACCCTTTGTGAGGAATGAATAAATGCACCATCGACTGGAAGTGGCCAGCAAATGGCCCTTGCCTACTTCACATATCCAGCTTGATGGGCTCCGGGGGAGGGATTTCGGCCGGCAGTGGGCACTCTCCTCACAGCACCAAGAGGCTGAGCCAGGTGATGTGAAACTGATGAGAAGTGCAATGCTGCCTAGCTCCCAGGCTGCCCAGTTTCAGCAGGCAGCAAGGTGCAAAGCTGGCAAGCTTCGCACCTCCCGCTCAACCTCTCAGCGCTGAGGAGAGCGCCCTGCTGCCTGCCAAGACCAGGTGGGCTGGGGGCTGGGCAGCATTGTGCTTCTTTTCAGATTTGTGTCTCCTGGCTCAGCCTCTCGGCACTATGAGGAGAATGCCCCACTGCCTGCTGAAACCAGACAGGCTTGGGGTTGGCTGGCATTGCACAGGTAACGTTGACTCTCACGCTGCTCATGGCATCCCCTTGCCCAGAGCCCACCAAGCCAGATATGTGAAGTAGGTGAGGGCCATGTGCTGGCTGTGATGGTGCATTTCTTCATTCCTCATGAAGGGTGACACCTCCCCAGCTGTGTTTCTTGCCTGTTTTTCTCTCTCCCTCATCTCAAATACTTTCCCACCACTCTGTATTTAGGAAGGAAGAAAAGAAGGAAAGAAGGAGAGGAAGGGTCTGAGGGAAGTCCTGCCTTAGTCCTGCCCTGTTGCCCTTTTACCATCCCCTTGTCCCCTCCTCCTGGCCTATCCTGGGGTCTCCCATCCTATTGCTAAGGAAGCTTTGGCTACAAAGCCGGGTCTCCTCCTATGGAGATGGAATGGGCCTCCCTCTGACTTTGCCCTCGTACCCATCATGAGCAACCTGGGAAAGGAGAGCAAGCACAGCAGCAGCAGCAGCCTTGAGGAGGAGTAAGTGCAATTGGGCACCCCCTTGGGGAAGTGGGGCTGGGCTTGGTGCCACAGGTGCTTGAGGGCCAGGCTGGGCATTTTACCTCTGATGCCCAGAGCTTCAGGCAGCAGCATGCACATCATCCAGCCCTCCTGCATGGCCTGAGAGGAATGGTGAGGTTCCTCCAGTAGACCATGCCTTGGCACTTGCCCTGGTCCCACCCCCTTCTGCCAGAGACCCTCAGATCTATTCCACTCCTGCCCAGGCCCCCACAGGCACCCTTGACACGAATGATGTAGAGCTAGCCACACCCACCCAGCAGGCCACACCCACTCCATCCATGCCCACCCAGTAGGCAGAACCCACCCTGGCCATACCCACCCGCCCCCCCCCGAGGGCAACCGCAATGCTGATGCGGCCCTCAATGAAATTGAGTTTGACACCCCTGGTCTAGAATGAAGACAGTAAATTGATAGATATAATATTAGCAATATTAGCAATAGTAATGATAATATGAGTTCATCTTCTCAAACTCTCTAAATAAGAAAACCTGAACTTCACAGCTCCGCCCTCTGAAGCACTTTTTAAAATAGTTTAGCCTATTAATATTTCTGTAGCACTGTAAGAATTGAAAGGGCTATGTTTTTTTAATGGGATGATCAGCAATTAAGAAGACATAGCTTTGAAACTACTATTAATCATGTTTACTATGTTGGTTGTATGTTTGTTGTATTTCTGCACATACTGTACTTGCTTGGTTTTCTTGATATGCACAACAATTGGAGTCACACATCATACAAAACAATAGATTTGTTTAGCTTTGGCTTTCAATGAAGCACACACCCAACCAATGGAATTTGCAAATCACAGCTTATGATTTAATGTGCAGATGTTTACATGTGAAAAGCTATCTAGTCCTGCTTTGGATGGGATCTAGCTCCTACTCTGAGTCTGCAAATGCTATCATTTCAGAGAGGTCTTTTTAAGTTAATCTGAAACTGAGATTTTTTTTTTCTCATTATACCACTAATTATGGGTCATCCAGGGAAATGGAAAACATTCATTTTTCAATGTATCATGGTTAGAATCTAAATTGATATGAATGTTGAATAGCTGAATGACTATTGAGGGATCTAAATGAGCAACATTTTCTGGATCAAGTTTTTAGTTTATTTTGCTTATGTTTCTAAGATTCACTTTCTTCATGATTAGTAGTTGGGATTCTGTTGATTTCAACACAAGACAATCTGACCCTGGACTATAAGTGACTTCACAGTACTTTTGCCAAACAAGTAAAGAATAATTTTCATTTCACAGTAATATGAGGTACATCTACTGAATGCCCCAACAAAGATGTCAAGGGTAAAAATCATTCTGAAAAGACAAACTGTTTTGTTAGTTTATCACAGTTTTGCTCTCAGCTTCAGTGACCTTGATGCTGGTATTCTGAGAGTAGACAATTACAATTTATCTCTCCCACTTCAAGGAGGAACAGTTGACATTTGAACACTTGGAGGACAGGAATACTCCAATGAACTGATAATAGGTATCAATTCAGTGTATATCTTTCCAGTGTTTTAAGGCTGCAGAGGTGGAAATCCTATATGAGATTGTGAAACTTTGAAAAATAAGATATGACTCTAGTCATAAAAATAGAAATGTTGCAGTTTCAGGATATCTGGTTAATGAAGGTAGGTTGTTTAGAGACATTCGATCTCTGATTTACTGTTTTTAACACTGAAATTGAATAAGAGCTTTTCAATCAATTTCCAGTAGACACTTGCTTGTCAGACACTATAGAACAGATATATAATGATTATTTCTCTGTCTATGTTTCTGCTGTTAACTTGTGTAGAAGATGGCAAATAAATGAGATAGATTATAATTATCTTTAAGAATTAAAAAACATGATGGTCCATAAATTTAAATAGGCAGGACAGTGGACTCTGCACAGCTGTACATTTCTTGATTTGCAGAACAGAAACACACCCTCTGGTTTCTACTTTGCATCTTAAGCAGAATGTTTATGCTTTTCCTAGTCATTTCTATTCAGTGTGTTCAAAGGAGAAGTTGCATGCTGTGACTATTTCAGAGATATCCTCCCCAAAACCTAAAGGTTTCTTTTAAGTTAACTTGATTAACTTACATTTTCTTTTGTGCACAATGTAGCTGCTCAGCTTTTTCAGTTAGTACAATTAGATATTCCTCTTTTGCCCGATTCTCTGTTTTGAATTCATGACAGAGAGGTTAATTTATATGATGCAATTTTTGTTCCAATCAACTGTAATGACTTGATTCTGCCTATTGTTAGCAACTATATTCCCTATTCATCAGCTCCAACTATCAGCTCATATTTTTCAAAAACTTTTGGTTTTCAACTTCATCACCTTGAGTTTAGCATCAAGTACCACTCATTTTTTTTCAATCCATAACAATGAGGGGAAAGCACCACCTTTAGGAATCCCAGGGGAGTTCCACAGAAGAGCCACTTCTGAAAAGAAGCAGCCATCTGTGGAACTCAATTATCTGGTGCCAAGTCAACATGATGTGTTGAGTGATTGTTCTCAGGAATTCAAGGAACTCTTTTTAACAGTATTTCAAAGGAATATAAAATCCTTGAAATAGTCAGATGTGGAGGATGTTAAGAACAAAAGTCCTAAAACATGCAATTTCAAAAAAAGAAGAAAAGTAAAGAAGAGAAAATGCTTATAGCTCTCCTGAGCAGTAAGTTAATGGAATGCTACTTCAACCTTGTCTTCTATAAAAGATGCTGTTGATACATTGAATGAGAAAACTGTCATTGAATATCCTGAGCTAGACTGATTTTAGATGAGCACTAAATTAACTATTTTAATCCTTGATAATCTTCAGCCAGTAATTTCAAAGCTACAACATACTGTAGTTCACAGGAAGTAATTTGGAAACAACAATGAAAGCAAATATAGAAACAAAATGTTTTCTACCAAATTCATTTTTCTCTGTTCCGTATCACCCATGGATGTTTTTTCTTCCTTAATGACCAAGAACAAAAAAAATCTCTACATACTTAATTTCTTTAAGTAATATTGCACTAACATGCTCTTTCTAAGAACTACTCAGAGTTGAGCATTAGTTCTCTCTGCATTTTTCATTCACTAATGTCTATATTGATTTGTATTTCCTTTAGAATGTCATATTATTCCAGCAGCATTTATACAAAAAAAGATCTTCATTCTAAATAATCAATTTGAGGATAATATTGTGGCATAGTCCCATGTGCGCAGACTTCTGCTGTCATTTTATTTGCAGATGAATTATATTTAGCTTCATATTTGCAGCATCATACTATATTTGGGCTTTTCAAAATGCATACATTTGAAGAGTTGCTGATTCTGAATTATCTACCTCACTTCAGTTCATTCTTTCACCTCCAGCTAAAGAACTACAGCTTTTGCAAAAACTCACCCAATTTTTAATATTTTTAACCTATTCTGTTCGATTGTATTTTGTAAGTTACCATGAAAATGGATAGATAGTGAAGAACAATATTTGTTATATCATTTGTGATATTATAGTTGTGATATAGCAATTATAAAATATTATCATAGGACTACAAATTTCAAAATGGCACAGGTGTTATCAGTAATGACATCCACTAGCATTCATTTTACATCGATAAAATAGTATGCCTGAAAAAAGGTAGCCTACTGAAGGTAGCTTTTAGATAGTGGCATACAGATTAAAATTATATTAACTGTAATATAAATTATCCAGTCTAATTCATTTTCTTCAAAAACCTGCCAGTGGAAAAATGTATGTGTCAAAGAATGAATGCAGGGTAATTTGAATTTTTAAAAAATGTCAGGCAAATTAAGGGAGGGATTATATCATTTCAAATATAGATAGCCAGTTGAAGAATTTATTTAGTTTATACATTGCAAATCTAATCTTATGTTTCTCAGAATGATTTAATATATAAACAGACAGTGAACACATTTAATCTTGTGTCTTCTCATTTCCTTCTGTTGATCAATAATTGATAATAAATCTTCCCCAAATGGACCTGTCATTCTCCATAGGTGAAATGTATTTACAGTTTTGATTAATGATGGGTCATCAAGTCATTGTCAGATCTTAGCAACCACAAACATGGATTTTTCCATATTGCATGTATAAAATCTATATAAATATTTGTGTGGGGCTTCAAGGGAATTATATTAAGTCCTTGAAAGAATACATGGAATGAAGATCTGACATGGCTATGCTACATATCATAATTCACAGTATTTGTATGTTTTTCTGTTTTGGCAACTGCAAATTTGCTTCCTAGATGGGAAAAAAGGAAGCTATGAATCTGAATGGGAATTGCAAGTAATATTGCAGGTAAAGTATAGTGGCCTATACATTGTAGCCCTTACGACTTTTCAGAATTTATTTTGGTTTTATTTGTTAGCTTAGCTAGGTGACGGTAACTAATCTACTTTGGCTGATTTTGAGAGCTAAAGCAAGATCAGATAGGTTTTTAATTTGATGACTGATTATCAGTAAATCCCAGAGCTGTGTGCTTGACAAAGAAGTTGAAAAGCAACAAAACAAATGGAAGAACACCATGTCAAATCATTTCCATTGTGCCCAAACACCACCCCCACAATATATGAACATATGAACAACATTGCTAGGAGTAAGCTCAATTCAAATAATGCCTAACTTGTAACATTTCTAGAAACTTATTCCTCCTAGAGGAGTTCAGAGTGGCTTATCAGGAAACAATAAAAAGCCTTAATGAATGCAAATAATAGAAATATCAAGACAATGTTGATTTCTTTTTAAAAAATAATAATAATACAATGGCATCATTGATATCAAGAAAATGGAATAGGGTTGACATTCTGGCATTAGAACGGAGCATGGTTAGAATTCAATATTGCAGGCTGACTCTGCCCATAGCCTGAGTTCAGTCCTGACCAGCTCATGGTTGACTCAGCCTTCCATCCTTCCAATGTCAGTAAAATGAGGACCCAGATTTTTTTGGGGGGGGAGATGCTGAAATTGTAAACTGCCCAGTGAGTTCTAAAGCACTATGGAGAGGTATATAAGTCTAAGTGCAATTGCCATTGCTATCATGCATAATATCATGTCTAGGCAGTTATTTGCTACAATGATTAAATATTGCAATGACCTTCCTAGCTAGACCAAGACTGAATACTGTGGATCTTCCTAATAGATGAAACAAATATTTATTTTAGGATTAGTTTTTTTATCAAGTAAGTGCATTGGATTGATTACATATTGAATGGCCAATTCATAACTCAACAAAGTGTACCCATCTTTTCAGTCTCAATGTTATGTGTGACTTTGGAGGGGAGTCATATGTGTATTAAAGATATAAAATGAGAAATGTTATTGATTTTAGTCTTAAGTGAGAAGTGATGGAATATTAGCGTTTGGACTAGTAAGTCATCCTCTTAAAACATTGCATATGTGGACAGATATATAAACTTGAAGTGCAATAGGTAAATAGATAAATCTCCAAGCTTGTGAAGCAAAGCAAAAAACAAAACAAAACCCTGAACTTCTTTAACTTGTATGAAGTATTGTAAATACAGTATTAAGATGAAAGACAACTGCTTTAATGCTTTCTCCTTTTGCTCATGGGTATGTTCCTTCATTTCTTCTTCATATTTCTTCAGACAACTCTTCCAAAACCAGAAGATGACAAAATCAGGCTTTGCCATACAATCTGCCTAAAGTAATAGGTTAATCCAATGTCATAATATGTAATGGTATGTGAAACTGACCTTGAGAAACAAAGGGAAGAGATGCCATCTAGGAAATGATCAGACAAGAGATGGGCGAGTCTCCAGCAGCTTAACATTCAGAGGAAGATACTTAGGAAGGTCCCACTCTAATTGATCAGGAGTTAAAAGTGGTGGTGGGAGATTTATACTTTCAGACTTATCAGATTTCTCAGGTAAATCAGACAGAAGTTTTTCTGTGTTTCTTGTCTGATTTAGCTGGGAAGGCTGACACAGCATGATGGGGTTGCTTTTGAACTGGACATGTACTTTTTTTTTGCAAAGGTGTCCACTGTCACAGAAAATGAGATGGTGTCATGTTTTTATCCCTTTTGACCATTCATAGTAAGACCTTCTTCTTTGCATTATTCCCACCATATTCCTGCAGTTTTGCATTTTGCCTGTCATTTTGTCTAGTCTGCAGCATTGATGGGACATACACCTATGGTGGTCTTCATGCAGGCACTCCCTCGATTGCTTTTCCAGTTGTCTTTGGGGCTGCCAGCCATTGGGACTGAATGCAAGTGCCTGCCTCATGATGGATTCCACATCAGCTCTTACCACATTGCGCCTACAACCGCTTCCTCACTTCTCTAATTTTGTCTGGAATTGGGAGCAACTCTGAAGTCATTTCAGATGTCTTTGTTCATAATATGATCCAACTGCATGGCCCCAATGACTATCTAACCATTCTCATTTCCACCATGCACAGTGCCTGTTCAGGTCTCTATTGTGTGCGCAGCAGATCTTTCTCCCGGAACTCTTGCTACTGATGTCTACCATTTTTCAGTTGGAGAAAGAACCTCCCCCAGGGTCCTTTGCCCTCTCCTTCCCCAGAAACTAGGGCTTCCCTACTGACAGCGAATCCTCTCCTTCCTTCCTTGGGTTTTGGGAGGGGCTCTCATCCCTCTGGATCTTCACTTCCCTTCTTCCAGGGAAGCCATGCATGGATATTTCTTCTTCCTTCATGACCAAGAACCAACAAGTTCTTTACACACTTAACTTTTTTTTCCAGCCACTCTATACACTCCATCTTATACTGGTTTTCTTCTCTATTCTCCTCTTTCGCTCTCCATTTTTAGTCAGACCAGCAACATGTCCCCCAGCAAATGAAGAGGTGGATGTCCTGCTGAGCTCTAACCCCCCCCAACACCTGTGTACCAGCCTGGACCAAGGAAATTGTATCTTGCTATTTCCTTAAGCAGCCTGGCTAGAGGCAGGTCAGTTCATCAGTTCTCGTGACCATGCAGCTGCCTTTCAAGGCTAGAATTTAGCTGTTTCTCCCCTTTTATTCAATCAAATGGCTGGCTTATGCCAAGCCACTAAAACCCATAGCCAATTGTTTGTAAAAGAGGGAAGACTGGATTTCTGTCACTGATATAAGCTCACTGATATTTGCAGAATTTCTGATTTTGCAATCAGTATTGTGGCAATTGTACAAAAGCTAAAAAGGAGTCACCATATCTGGTGAATATTTAAACAAGCCCTTGCAGCCTTATCTCTACATGGCTGAACTTCTTCAGTTTGTGAGCGCTATTCTGAAACCTGATTTTTTTTCCTTTTGTTACTTAGAGATGATTGTCATGAATGATAATGATTTTGTCAATATTAATACAGCATATGAATAAAATTTTCCCCGTTCCCCAAACCACAAATTCATACATATGCCTCACAGGTTATATTTACCACCTGGCTCAATTTCTTATGAATGATCATTATTTAACAATAGCCCAGAGTGGAGAGAATTGTGCTAGTAAAAAGCAAATAAATAAAAGTATTTTAAAAATAAATATATTTAAAGGTATATAAATAAATCCAATAAAATGCAATTCAGGGGCAAGAAAAGTAAGGTTTTACACTGAGGCAGGAAAAACTAAATTCACAAATAAAGAATATGTGATACATGGCTCAAAAGCAGTAAATGTGAGAGGGATTTTGGAGTGCTAATGGACAACCACTTAAATATGAGCCAGCTGACAAATGCAGCATTTCTAGGCTGCATCAACAGAGGAATAATATCAAGGTCATGCAAACTATTAGTACTGTATATATTGACTTGATAAGACCACACTTGGAATACTGCATCAAGTTATTGTTTCCAGGATGCAAAAAAGATATTGAGATTCTAGAAAGAGTGCAAAGAAGAGCCACAAAGATGATTGGGGGGTCTGGAGGCTAAAAGTTGTGATGAACGATTGCAGGAACTGGATAATGAAGAGAAGGGAAGAACTAAGAGTGATATAACAGTCTTCTGATATTTGAGAGGCTGTTACAACGAAGAGGGGACAACTTATTCTTCAAAGCACTTGAGGACAAGGCAAAAATTAATGGGTGGAAACTTATTAAAGAGAGATTCAACCTGGAATTAGGAGAAATTTCCCAACAGAGAAAACAATTAATTAGTGAAATGACTTGCTTCAAGAAGTTGTAAGTACTCCATCTCTGGATGTTTTTAAGAATAGATTGACAGCCATTTGTCCAGAATAGTATAGGTCTCCTATTTGGCAGGGGGGTCAGACTAGAAGACTCCAAAGTTCCTTCGAATTCTATTATTCTGTATTCTATTCAGTCAACTGAGAATTCTTATTGGCCAAAATGTACTTACCGGTGTACATATATTAATTTTATTTTATTATTCAACCCACCAGAAGCAAACTACTTTATACCTATTTATTTATTACATTAATATTCAAAGAGTTGCTTAACTTGCTCAAGATACAGATAAGAGAAAACTAGTTTCTGTCTTATATATCTTTCTTTTCTTGAAGAAATCTATTCTTTTAAAATATTTTGAAATGGAGAAATATATGCCTAACCCGATTTGAATTCTGTTTCAAAACAGTGCCTAAAGGCCTTTACTAATCACTATCATTTGCTAATATAATAAGAGCAAAACCTTACATAAATACTGTAGCAAGGTAGTACTACTAATATAATTGCCAGGCTAAAAAGCAGCTCATTCTGCAAGTGACTCCATTATCTTCATCAAAGCAATTTCTGAAGTGGAAAACACACCTTGTATCATGTGTACAATTTAGTCCATTAACAATCATTATTGTATGCGTCCATTCCATTAGCTTAAAAAAAAACACTTGGGATAAATGACTAAACCCTGTTTAAATAAGATTGAATCTTATTTTGTCTTTGAAATAAAATGTGGCAGGAGCAAGCAAAAGCCAACTAAAAATGGCAGATGAAAACAGGAATAGGGTAACAAATAACAGTCAGGAGTCAGACAAAAGAGGTGGTGACTGAGCTTCCATTTCTAGAAGTAAACTCTCTCACTCTCTTGATGCTATCTGGTATCAAATTTTGAAACTGGAAAAGGTTTTATTAAAAAAAATAATACACGGCATAAGAGAAAAGTAGGAAAGGAAATGCCCATGAAGAAAAGAAGACACACAGTCATCTTAAAATAAAATCCCAGCTACTGATACACCCTGCAAAATATTGTCATATTTTGTTCAATTTATATGATATTGAGAGTAGCCCTTATTTCCTAAGTTTTCATCACATTAGTCCCTGGAATTTGGTAGACTATAACTCCCAAATTAAAGAGATTAAACTTATTGTAGATGAAGAATTATATCAGTATTACATTTGTGCATTACAGTATATTATACATTAAGTCTCTTACCTCCAGTCCCATCTCAGCTGCGATTGCACAGTCAACTAACTTAACAGGCAATGATCATTTATGGGTTTGTTATTTTTTCCCCCTGCATACCATCCTGAAATACACACAAGTGTATTGGTAAAATGGGAATTGAGCATGATTAAATTCACCTGTCAGTTTTGCTCATTAATATCAACTTTAAAAAAAACTGTAGGTATAGCAAAACTCAGCCCCTTACTTTTGCATATATTTCTATTAGCATTCATACTAAGATTTTTTTCCAATACTTATTTAGACCATGGTAGGGCATCCTATTAGTTTCATCTGATTTCTAATGTGCATTAGATTCTTCATGATAGCCATCATGCCAAGCAGATTATATATTTGCCTTGAACATGCAATTTAAATAATTACAAATAGTTTCTGTATTTATCTGTATTTAAAAAAATACAGAACCATTGATGATATTCTGCAATGTATTGACTATCTGCTGTAGCTATGGGAACAAATGATTTCAGAATTAAAGAACATTTGAAAGATGGGTCATATGATTTCTTAGAAGCATTTTTGTTATGAAATTTGTTCCCAGAACTAATAAAATTAATGTAAATTTAAAGTTTCATAAATCATTTTAAGTCTACATAAATGGGTCAGCTTTATAACACAGAGAGAACTTTGCTTTCCTAGCACTATATTATCAGTTTCACTTTTTTTATATGATGCAGTTCTTGTGTCTTATAAGCATCTGCAGGACCAGGATAGAATGTTTCCTTGCCTTAGGCAGAAAAACAAATCATAATAATATTCAAGGCTTGGCCAATCTGCTGTCTTTGGCAACTATCCGATTCTCTCTAATGGTGGAGTAGCAATAGTTCTGACTTGAGAACAATGGTAAAGCCAAGAAGATACTCGTATTCCCTGGAAAAATAAAGCTTTTTAAAAGTCTCCCGATACAAGTTCAGTGTGCATCTGGCAAGTGCCATCTTCTTTTTGTTTTAAATGGAGTTCAGTAGTAACACAAATTGTGAGTGGAATGTTCAGCTCCAGGAGCTGTGAATAACAGTGATGAAATTTCACCCAGCATTTGTGTTCCCAATAAACCCTCATATTCAGATGCATTTGTCAATGATGCAATTTAAATTTCTAGAGCCACTTGAACAGTAGCAAATGAAGCTGCCAACAAAGACAGGAAAACAGTATTAGCACCAAAAGAAAATATAAGTAGCTGTCATACTGTAGAAGAATATAAATCATCTTCAAGTATTCATACTTAGCTGCAAGAATACTCCTTTTAGAGCATGATATTATTTATTATAAGCAGCTTTGGCTCTCTTTTAGAGAATAACATGTTTTCTCCTTGAATAAATAAATGTAGAAGCATCCTTACTCCTCGGTCCTAATTACTATGAATTTCTAAGCACCATTGAATTCAATGGAACATGATGAATTTCCACCTTGATGAGGTCCTCAGCCCAATTTAATAAATTTGAGTCCCAATAATTTAAATTCAATGAGTATAAAATTCATTTTCAAGATGATTTTGAAATTGCAGATTTTTAATGTATTATACATACATATTATACATGCAGGGCTTTTTTTGTCATAGAACGCACTGGAATGGAGTTCTGGCACCTTTTTTCTATGGATTTTCCAGAGTTGCCTTGAACAAAATCTTAGTCTTTCAGATACACTAAAAATTGAAGGGTTTTTTTTTTCAACTACAAAGGTAAACCTTGTAGGTAGGCAAGATGGGTTGTATGACATGTGTGAGTTCTGGCACTTTTTTAATAAAAAAAAGCACTGCATACATGTAATAAGTGGACGATGACAATTTTCAGAATTGTTTCAAAGTTAAAATCTTATATATTCTTACAATAATTTTAAGTCAGATATAACAGTAACCCATTCTGAAGAAGGGATAGTAGTAGGGAAGTAATAATTTTGAGCCATGAGGGTGCTTCATTTTCCCTATCTCTGAAATTTGAAAGGGGACGAGACTTGTTTGTATATACTAATATTTGTGTGTGACCATGTGTAACTCCCAATTCTGCTGAAAAAAGTAATTCCGTTTTGCTTCATTTAATTATGTGTCTGAAGGGAACTATTTCAGTAAAACAAAACTGCAGAATGTTAGATAATGTTTATGTTTCCAGCCTTGTTTGTTTAAAACCTACTGTGTAAATACAATGAGGCTGACAAATAATGCAAGTTTTATCATAAATATGTGAATAGCTTGGTTCTGCGTTTTGTAGATACCTTACTTTGTGATTGCCCAGTTCAGCTGCTCTCTAAATATAGAAAAACCTCAGAGCAAAACCACATACATGAATTAATGCATGACTTAGAGAATTATGATATCCTCTTCCTAGAAAGTTTTATTACATGAAATTAGGTCTTATCTTACTTCAATGACTGTGATAAATAGTATAACTGAGTACAATGTGTACAGTGTACAGTGGAAAATGTACTGCAGAATTTAATGCAAGTTATTCACTTACAAATCCTAACTAATAGAGTTGGAAAATCTCTATTACTCTGGAGTAGGTGGACTGTGAAAGACAGGATTGTGTTTTCAAATGTGTATATACACACACACACACACACACAGAGAGAGAGAGAGAGAGAGAGAGAGATATTTTCAAAATAATTGTATAATGTCTTTTTATAACTTACTAGCTGTACCCAGCCACATGTTGCTGTGGCTCAAGAAAGAAAAGAGAAAGTGCAGGTTTGTAATATGCTTAATTTCACAATGCTTGTGGGTATACAATATTTTTTGTTGTTCCATTGTGTGTGCAGATATAGAGATTACGTCCAACAGATGGCACTATTTTTCAAAAAAGGATGTTTTTACCTGTTTTTTAAAAAAAACATATTTTACCTATCACAGGTGTGACATCTATATAATATAGGTATAAAGAAACATGTGCTTATTCGAATAAAATGTCGTGTCAAAATTTCAAAGCAATCGGTGAAGAACTTTCAGAGATTTAAGATTTTGAACAAATGAACATTTACATTTTTATTTATATAAGATAAGTCAGAATTATTTTTTAAAAAAGGAAAAAGCCACAGCTAAAGGAGCAGCACCAGACAATTACAAGTCAATTGCCTGCCTAACAACAACTTTCATATTGCTAACTGGTGTGGTAGCTGATGCAGTCAAACAGCATCTAGTTGAAAACAAGCTGTGAGCAGAAGGGAAACTGCCAAGGAACAAAAGATCAACTCCTAATTGACAAGATGATTATAAAAAATTGCAAAAGAAGGAACACCAACTTGAATGTAACTTGGATTAACTTTAAGAATACATTTAATTCCCTGCCACATGCTTGTATAATCAAGTGATTAGAAAGGACAGAAGTTAATAGAAATATCAATTTAAAAATACAGTAAGAAGCTTCACTGAATATATTCAAATGGCGGGTGTTTCTCACTTTTAGAACTATTAACAACAAAGGAATCATGGAGTAAAAACCTTCATAGAGCAGCAATGGAAGTATTTGGAAGAGACATTCAGATAGTGGAATGCTCTACAAAGACCAGAATTGGGCGGGCACTGATGTTCTCTAAAAGCAAAAACTGGAGTTTGAAGAAGGGGATAAAAAGAATATTAACACCTTTGAACTTTGGTTGCTCAAGAAAACTCCTGAGAATACCATGGACATCCAAGAAAGCAACAAATGGTTCATAGAATAAATCAATTCAGAATTCTCAGTCAAGGCATAAATGTTAAGACTCTCCCAGCTGCTTTGAGAAGACCTTTGAGAAAGGTGAAAGGAAAGAGAAGAAGATTAAGAGCAGAAAGATGGATGGACTTAACTGAAAAGGTAAATATGTATTGTTGGGAGACAGAATGAGATCACATCATCCTGGACAAAGATGATCTATGTGGTTGCTAAGTGTTGCAATTGACCTGAGGGTACATAATCAAAAAACTTTCCTTAAACTCTAAGGAGAGTTTTATGTCTTGAATTTTAGTGCAGTCTGATGTATGTGTAATCTAATTTAAATAGATGCAAACTTCTAATTCCAATTTTTCTACTGTGTTATGATGAATATTAAGAGAAAAGAGATAACCTTTGAAGAATTTAGGAATCGAGCAGAAAAAGAGGAACATGGGAGTGGAATCACTGGAAGGATCATGAAAGGGAGATTCTCCAACTAGAGAATCCTCTAGAATCCTCTAATCCTCCAACTACAAAGTTAGTTTCTCATGCAAGAACTAATAGCTTCAATAGTCAATGTAATTTGAAGGAACATTTTCAACTTCCATGGAAGAAATTGTGAACTGAAGATGGCTCTGCTAGAAACGGAGGCAAGAATTACAATGGAATAAAAAGCTGATGAGTAGACCAGCTCTTCATATTTCATCTCCAGACAAGGAGAGGACTTGAGATCACCCATACATGCTCCATACAATTGCTTCTTACTAAGAGACTGCAAGAGAGTGATTATAGCTCTGGGAGACAAAAGAACAGATATCTTTTTGTTTAAACTGTGATTGGTACCTTCAACGGGACACTGAATTTGCATACTTATTTTTCTAATCACTTTCAGAAATTGCTTGTAAGTGCTTTTCAGCTACTTGGATTGACAAATTTTGTAGCACTGGGTAAATTTATTTTAATCCTGAGTGGACAAAGTTTTAAATTCAACTAAAAAAATGTGCTGAATTTTGCAGCCTATCAATTCTATAAGGATACACAGTTCCATCTTTGAGAGTTGACAGACTGCCATGTATTGGATTTCTATCTTATACAGTGTATCTGTAAAGAAGTTGATGTTTTCCAACTGTTCCACAACTTAATACAAAAATTGACTTCTATAGATCCATTTGATTCTTCACCTCAGTGAAAACTGCTTCACACAATAGTAATGTATTTGGTGTCTGAGGTTAATATGATTTCTAGCAGCTCAAGCATCTTCTTTCCTATTCTGAGTTATTGAAATGTTCAGAACTAATTTGACAATGTTGGATCAATTTATGTTCATTTCTTTCCTTATATATTTCAGTGAAGTAATACTTTTATGCACAAGTTTCCCAGAAGCAATATAATAAATGCCACAAACTCTGGAAATTGATAGAAGAGTTTGTGTCATATTGTTGAACCTTTTCCAGTTTATTTATTTACTTATTTACTTATTTACTTATTTACTTATTTACTTATTTATTTACTTATTTACTTATTTACTTATTTACTTATTTACTTATATTTATTTATTTATTTATTTATTTATTTATTTACTTACTTACTTACTTACTTACTTACTTACTTACTTACTTACTTACTTATTTATTTATTTGGGTTTGTATGTCGCTCCTCTCCGGGGACTCGGAGCGGCTAACAACATATATATAACAATAAATTACAATAAAAAACCCAAACAAAGATATCTAAAAAATACAATAAAACACACATTCAATTCAACAATCAACCACAATCATCCCCAGGCCTGCCAGCAGAGATGAGTTTTTAGATTTTTCCGGAAGGCCGGGAGAGTCGAAGAAACGCGGACTTCAGGAGGCAGTTGGTTCCAGAGGGCGGGCGCCACAACAGAGAAAACCCTCCCCCTAGGGCCCACCAGACAACATTGTTTCGCTGACGGGACCCGGAGGAGGCCAACCCTGTGCGCTCTCACCGGTCGTAGAGAAGTATGTGGCAGAAGGCGGTCCCGTAAGTATCCTGGTCCCATGCCATGAAGGGCTTTATAGGTGATAACCAACACCTTGAATTGGGCTCGGAGACCAATAGGCAACCAATGCAGCATGCGGAGAGTTGGTGAAATGTGGGCACAACGCGGAAGGCCCAGAACTGCTCGCGCAGCTGCATTTTGCACTAATTGTAGTCTCCGAACACTCTTCAAGAGTAGCCCCATGTAGAGAGCGTTGCAGTAGTCGATCCTCGAGGTGACAAGGGCATGTGTGAATTCATGTTATGAATTTTTTTATAAATACTCATAAATCCTTTCAATAATTTTCACTCCCAGAGTGTCCCTTTTCTCTGTTTCAATTCCATTTTTAATGTTACTAGGATTATTGGAATCATAGATGCTGCTTTCCTTAGTTTAAATGTTATGTTCATGGGCAGATTTGTTCCTCTCATAGTTGACCAGTTTACTCAAGAAGTCCATAGTGTTCTAGTTGGGTTCTTCTGAGGTGTTCATGGCCCAGGATCCTTCTGTTATGTAACTGGCAAAGGCCTATTATCATGACACTGGAAGCAATATTCCACTGATTAATTGCTCTCACTGTCAGAAAATTTCTTCTTAGTTATAGATTGCATCTCACTTTAACATGCTTCTACCCATTACTTCTCATCTTGTCCTCTGATGTTTTGGAGAATAAGTCAATTCCCTGTTCTTTGTGACAGCTCCTTTAAATACTGCAAGGTAACTATCATGCCCCCCCCCCCAATCTGCCTCTTCAGTAAGTTAGACATACCTACGGTAGCTTCTTCAATTGTTGTACAATTTAGCCTCCAGAATCTTTACCATCTTTGTTGTTCTTCTCTAGCACTTTCCAAGGTCTCAACAAGTTTTTTTTTAATCATGTCTAGGTTTCCATGCTTTCTTGCACTGAGAAAAAAAGGCAGGCTATTCTTCATACTGCCACTTGTAGCAGAAAAAAAATTCAACTTATTAAACACTTATTTGGAGTAATCATTATTCACTTATTTCCTAATGCAACCTCAGGTGGAACCACCCATGCTGAAGTTTGGATGGATGGCCTTTAATGGATATTTTCAAGGACTCCTCCATATAGAGATGCATATTCAGCTCAGCTTTTACCTCTATCCTTTCAAATAAGCAGCATGCAAGAGATTCCGATCAACCAGAGAAGTTACTACAGTAGTTATGGTCTCCTTTACAGATATGAACATTTTCAGTGACTTTCAGGAAATTTGCAGGATATTTATGAATCAGTTTTTACCATTTCTTGGAAATATGCAATTGGAATTCTACTCTGAAAAGAAAACCTGATGGGAGTCCAAATTCTTAGGGAAAGACCACATGCCAAGATAATTGAGAATGACTATTCAAAATTCATGCTTGTTGATAATGTAAGGATAGACTCCAACAGCTTCCTCTGGACTCTTACTGTAAGAGGTGAAACAGCATATCTTGTTGCTATTCTCAGGCCAAGTAATAGATCATTTTGACTTGGAGTTCCACGCCTTTCTAACATATCTTAACTCAAAGTTGCCTTCCACATGCAAGACCATTTGTGGCCATGAGCTTTTATTCAACAAAGCAACTTTTTGTAACAATTTTACTGTGTGCAAATTTTTAGAACCTTGATGCATACTCTTTGGCTGTTCTGGATCCTAAATATTCCTAAATATTTAGGAATATACCTGTATAATAACTATGTCATTGTTATTTTTATTTCAGGGTTTGTTTATATTTTTAACCTTTAATATAAAGCTTACTAAAGATGTATTTTCATCAGCAAATAAAAGATGGTGCTTGAGGGATTTGTATTTTGAGCCCCAAAGAATGGAAAAATTATAGCTTTGACTAGACCTGAGCACAGCAACAAAGTAACTTTGGCTGATTATTAATTCAGATAAGTGCCATGTTTAAATAGGAATATAATCTAAGGGAAACGAATGAGACTGATCTTCACACCTAAAGATTGTATATAATCCTTTTGTTTATCATGCTACAGCATTTTCTTCAAGAATCAAAAAGCAAATATACAAGGAAAAGGTTTTTTTTTTGTTTAGTTTTTATGCAGATTCAGAGTAACAACTGATTAAACTTTCATATGACTCTGTATTTCACTGGAGACTGCAATTCACTTTCAGGTAAACATAGCAAAGCCAAAACACTGATTATCCTAGATTCAAATTCTACATATTTAGAGAAGAAGAAGAGGAGGAGGAGGAGGAGGAGGAGGAGGAGGAGGAAAGGAAGGAAGGAAGGAAGGAAGGAAGGAAGAAAGAAAGAAAAGATTCAGTTGGATTTAATTTTGAAAAAACTGTGCTAGGAACTTTTTATTATTCTCTGAAAAGAATATTTGTTGATTTCTGGAAAAATGCACCACAATTGGCAGGTACATATACATGTGTATGTATATATATTTCTAAATGAAATAATTTTTGAAATAAATCTGAGTAATTAAGAAAATTATCAAATTCTAGTGTATAGAGTAAAGAAACTTTATATACTAGCTTTGAGCATTAAATTTTTCTTAAAAATGTTCCAACCAACACATACAATCCTTTTTTTTTTTTACTAATAGTTTGTGGTGAAGACAATAGTAGAATTTCGCATCTACCGTTTCTTATGAATATATGATAAACAGGCCAGAGGCATTAGCAAGAAATCAGGACATGTTCTGTTTTGATTTTGAGAGACTCATGTCATTTAGAGAAATTCTGAATTGTAAAGAAATGCTAGCTTAGACTGGGAGACTGATATATTACTGAATCTGGAAGGTGTACAGCCAGACCTTCAATTTTCTCAAATCCTTCATAGAGATGGCCTTGAGGAATATCTCTAAAGGCACTCTGTTTCCTCAGAATTCTACTTATACTAATGATTCCTCTCTTCTAAGAAACCAACAGTTTTTTCTTGTATAATTCATGAACTGCTGGGTTACAGTTATTTATTTTCAGGGCAGCAAAACCGGATACATTTCTTTCTGTGCAAAGATTAACATGAATTTTGCATGATAATCTTGTTATATGATACCATATAAAAATTTCTACACAGAGATCAAGGAAATAACCCCCAATAATCCCTAATGTCCTGATTATCGAATTAGAGAATTTGCCTGTTCTCTAATAAAAGCCAGTTCCTGTTTTTCAAGATTCAGCAGTGAATAAATTGTCCTAAGAGCATATAGAAAAAGGAAGAAGGAATGCTGAATTCTTTTTTCATTACGTCTGCATTCTAAATTATTGGTACACTAACTTCTGTGAAGATAAGGATGGTGATTTGTACCTATGCCCATTTATGATCTTTTCTGCTGCCAGTTGAGAAGAAAGCAAGGTGATACTGTACTGTGAAACCCTCAAGTACTGTGCCAGCTCTACATGAAACTACATTGCCAAATCCTAAAATTGTAACAAACCTTTTGCAAGTACTTGGCCTGGTTCATTGCAATTCTTAGGCATGCATGATATCAGAGAGGAATACAACATTTTAAAGTATCTTTATGCACTCCTAAAATTATCTGGATTTTAATAATGCCTGTACCTATAATTTATTCTTCAGAGTTCCCGGAGCTTCTGTCTTGAGAGATTATGTGTATTTTTCATAAATATTTTCAGACAACCAAATAGCATATTTTCTGCAGTTCATATTAACAACTTTGTTTTGGAATAGCATACATCAGACAAGAAGCCCTGGCCTACTCCTTTAATCAATGCAGTCTCTATAGAGGATATCCCCAGAACAATAGTGTTAGATCAATAGTGGTCTGGTTGGTCTATTTTCTATGCACAAAAATGAGAGCTCTTGTCTTTTGGAGAATGTATTGTTATTTCTCTTTGATCTTCACAGAAGCTGCCATACTTTGAATGAGATCTGAAATAAAGTAGTAGTTTAAAGGTAGAAGTTGCTTTAACAATTGATGACCTCCAAGGTCCCCTCCAACTTTACTATTATTATTATTATTATTAATATTATTATTATTATTATTATTATTATTATCCCTCTCAGTATCTTCTGTAGCCCCCCCTTTTTGTGATTTTAATCTGTGGTTAAAAATGAAGATGAATACTGAATAGAATAGTAGCTTGATACTTTGTTTTCACATGCAGAGAATTTTTAAGGTTCTGCATTATAACAGGGAACTAATATTTAAGGGGTTTTCACAAAGAAGAGGGGCTCAACCTATTCTCCAATGCACCTGAAGGCAGAACAAGAAGCAATGGATGAAAATGAATCAAGGAGAGAACCAACCTAGAAATAAGAAGAAATTTCCTGACAGTTAGAACATGTAATCAGTGGAATAGCTTGACTTCAGATGTTGTGGGTGCTCCATCACTGGAGGCTTTTATGGAGAGATTGGACAACCAATTGTCTGAAATGATATAGGGTCTCCTGCTTGAGCAGGGGTTGGTCTACAAGACTTCAAAGTTCCCTCCCAATTCTTTTATTTTGTTATTCTCCTGGCATACATTTTTCCCTAATAAAGTGATAGGAGTCACTTTTTCTAAGTCCTACTCTCTTTTCCCCAACAAGAGTCCATCATGAATCCATCTTCGCTACAGCTGACAAAATAAGGCTCAAATGATAAAACAAAAGTGGAACATGTGGACTAATTCTGTTTTAAGGAACTAAAACAAATTCTGTGCCATAATTTGTTTTTCAGCTTTCTAAAATTTTGTTCTCTCACTAGGAAGTCACATTACAAGTTTCTTCATAGTGACTCCCACAGGATTTAACTGAACTAATATGCCCTCAGGAGGATGATTATAGAGTGAAAAATGGGACACTCAAAAATTCCTTTCAGCTACTTCCTACTTAAAAATATGTGCAAGACCATCACATTTCAGTGTGTTGAATAGATTATGTTATTTCACTATCTCAGTATTATATTTCATGCTATAATCATTCATAGGATTCATAGGGAATAAGTACACTACTGCAAAATCCCCAGAGAATTGCCACAGACCTACTTATTTATTTATTTAGCATATGGCATATCATACATGAACTAGCAATATATATTAACATTTTATCTGGATTACTAGAACACAATACAATATAAATGTTTAAAAGATCTATGTTCAAATACCTCAAGCCATCTTGCCATCAAAACACAGCATCATTTATATTTTTTAAAAAATCAGATTCTGGACTGGTATATGCCCTCAGGTTACAGCCAGTCATAATGTGATCTACAGTTTGATGTGGACCTAGAGTTTTTGTATGCTAATTGACCATTGCATATTCCTCCTGCCCCACAAAAACATTCAGCCCAGGTTTGCACATAATTAGCAGTTCCATATATCTTTTTTTGCCCCCTTAGAAAGAGTTCAAAATAGGCTCCTTAGGACCATATTTAAAATCCCATGTTGTATTTCAAATGCAACCCTACATCACAAGACTTAATCCAGCACCTGCATTCACATTTTTACACGTTGGACTGAAGTGTATTTATCTCATCAGGCTTACGCTTATTGTGTCTTCCAAGTTCTTCTGATAATTTTGTTTCATTTTGGGCCAAGAGAATAAATTAGAAACTGGAATTCTTAATTTTTTTCTTAATTCAACTATCCATGTAGGCTTTAAGTGCATAGCAGAGACACTCAAGCAACTTTTGGATGTTAATATTTGATCGGATCTGATATTCCCTCCCTAAAGATTTTTTTTAAAAAAAATAGTCCTCACTCCACTTCCAGATTGCTACATACAATACTTACAGTAAGTCATATCATTGCCTCCAAACTTAGGAAAGGGCTAACCCTGACATGGTTTGTGGTTGAAGAAAAAGAGCATTCCATACAAATCTATACCATGCCCATGCAGGCAAGCAGCCACTGAAATTGTCAGAGATGTTCATTATACAGACAAGTTCTCCAGTCACTCTGATCAGTTTCTTTTTTTACAATTCTGGTTTTCAGTCTCAAGTGATTCTGTTTCTTTAAGTATGGACAAATTTGGCCATGTAATATATGTAAAACAGTTTGATCAAGATGCTTTATTAATTAATTAATATTAGTCCTATGTACACAATGTGTTTTATGTCTCTGTATGTGCTGGGATATTATAAAGTAAAGAAAGGATGTGAGAAGTACACATGCAAATATGGGGTGTGGGGTGAGAGTGCTAAGATGCTTTGTCTAACCAAAAAAGATTTGCAGGGAAAATTGATTTTATAGCCAAGAAAGAAAAATGATCCATAGGCAGAACAGACCTGACATCTCTCTGGTATGGCCTTTTCTGCTTTGCATATCAAATCAGTGCTGATTGTCCACACAAATCAAATCAAAATCGTACTTACATCTATTTATAAGGACTGTAATCCACCTTTTGCAAGTCTGTGACTGTAATAAATATTTGATTTGATTTATATATTTATATATCAAATAAGTTCTGATACAGTCTTATAATCTCATACAGTCTTTTTTTTTTTGCCTGTCATATGTTAGGTGGGAAGTTAATATCATACAATTGAATTTGCATTTCCGTCATGGGGGGAAATGATCAAATTAGTGCTAAGTTATCTATAATTAAAATGTATCATTGTCTCATAAAGGGGGGAAACCCCTCAAAATTAAGCAAAACATTCTGCTTTCTTTCAATGTGCTACATTCTATCAAACTACTTTTTTGTTTTATTCGTCTTAACTTTGTTTGATCTTCTTTTTTCCTTACTTTCGTACAAACTAATATGTTTATACATATGCATAGGGATGGTGAGCACACATATGAAATATCAGTTAACAGTCACTTGGAGAGCTATAACTGGAGAGGTTTAATATCAAAATAAGCCATTTTTTCAACCCCAGTATTCCTCTGAGCCTGTAACTTTTTTTTTCCATCTCTGAATGGGTCATCATAGTTGAATTTGGGTTCACTCTGGCTAAATAAATCACTTTCTCCAAGATCTATAAATTCTTAACTAAGCCGGTATAAAAAGGCTTACATAAACATTCCTTACTGAGGCTTAAGATATTCATTTACAAAATGGAAGGAAAAAAAGAAGGTTGTTCATTAATATCCATTCCAATGATATTACAGAAACACCAAGGTTATAATTTAGTCTTGCTCCTCAAGGAATGTGATGAAAATGGACATGTGCTTTTTGCATATATGGAAGCTTTAACACATGATTTAGACTGCTGGTTTCTTCTACAAGTAGTTCTTCACATAGAACCATTCTTGTAGTGGCCACTAAAATTTACAACAGTGCTGAAAAAACTGACTCTTGACTGTTTTTCACACGTACAACTGTTGCAGCATCCCCGTGGTCACATGATCAAAGTTGGCAAGTGAGTGATATTTATGACGGTTGAAGTGTCCCAGGGTCATGTGATCACCTTTTGCAACCTTCTTACAAGCAAAGTCAATGGGGAAACCAGATTCACTTAACAAGTGTGTTACTTAATTTTACAACTGCAGTGATTCAGTTAACAACTGTGGGAAGAAAGGTCATAAATTGGGGCAAAATTCACTTAACAAATGTGTCAGCAACAGAAATTTAGGGCTCAGTTGTGGTCATAAGTTGAGGACTACCTGTACTTCTGGTTGAAATTAAGGCCATATCCTCACTCAAACCAAACCACTATACAAACGTGCTGTTAAATGCTGTCCCCTCTTAAACTCAGGGAGTCTCTCATCTAGGCATTGAACAGACCAGGAATGTTGCCTTCATTCGTGAGACCCAGAAGTGTTCAGCCATAGCTGTTCACACTTGGCCATCAAGTGCTTTCAAAGTATTAACACATCCAAATCACAGGGAAATTTTAAAAAAATGGCATGTCAAACTTAGTACAAGGATGTGTGTATTTCATTATTTAGATTTACAATATTGATCCGCAACAAAATCAGGAATGCTTCATAAGCAGTAGATGTAAAAAACACTATTTATGTGAACTGACAGCTCTCTAGTTAGGAAAATAGATAGATAGATAGATAGATAGATAGATAGATAGATAGATAGATAGATAGATAGATAGATAGATAGATAGATAGATAGATAGATAGATAGATAGATAGATAGATAAAATAGAAAATCCCACTGGGCTTCACCTTAGCTAATGCCCTCCCCCCAAAATGTGCAAAAACATCTGTCAATAACTTACAATTATGTATTCCATTCGTTGAAGTGCTTACTGTACAACTTCAAATATTTATGCACATACCATATTTATTTATTTTTCAAGTTTTTTTAATTTTTGTCCACCTCCCACATAATTATTTTACCTTGACACCACCATAAAAGGAATAAAAACATGTTTCTGGAAAAAATTCATTTATTTGAAAAATTGGCCCTTTGGGAAAGGGCAAATATAGTACTGGTTCACAGAAATATATTTACCTATATTGAAATACACATTTTAAAATACACATTGATATTTTCCTTTTTCTCTCTATCCTCATATGGAAAAATGGAAAATTCAAAGAAATTTGATTTCCCCTATTAGCAATTTAACTGTGAATATATTCATATCATAAGACCCAATTCACATAGTGCTCAAGGTGCTGACTTTGGAGCAGACAGCCCAGGTTCTACTTTTCTTTAGGCACCAAACCTGAAGCCAGCTGGTTGACTTTGTGTCAGTTGCTCTCTTAGAGACTTTGAATAGGGTTGTTGTTGTTTTTTTAAACTAGATTATGTGTCAAGCACAGGAAATCAGGAGTCAAGCTGGTTCAAAGGAATACAGGTTTGCAATAATGGTGAATATGTAATCTCCCCATCACAAGAGCCATCTCAAGACCCTCATTTAACATATCCACCCCTGACCCATCTCAAGACTTACTGACCACACGAAGCCCTTATAAACAGAACACTGAAACTGATATCCCCTAAATTCCACTGAAGATATTACTTAACCTGGTAATTAAACATTTGGAAACCAACCCACAAGTTCGGGGAATGAACCTTCACCCTCAGACTATAGGTTTATTACACGCTATCACTCTCTACAACAATATGAACTACTAAAGATCAAAGCAAATTGGTAGTAGATAAGAGTTAATAGACTTCAAGATGGGTTGAACTTAGAACTCTTGTGGGTACAAAGGAACTTAAGACTGAAGAAATGCTTGACCTTTCCCTGGTCATCTCCTACATCATGGTTTATAGAGTCAGGTATGTGATATGATAAGCTATGAACATCGAATGAATGAATGAATCAATCAATCAGTCAATCAAAATTCATTTCATTGATACAATAAAATATCAGAATACAATAATATAAAAAGAAATTGTGAAAAATCCTAAAACAATGAGTAGCTAATAATTAATAGCACGAAGGGGAAACCAGACAATTTCTAACAGCTATAGTTATTGATAAGAATTTTGCAACCTTCTTAAAGGTTTCTGAAGACTTTTCTTCCAGGAGGAGGGTAGCAGCTTCGAGCTCACAATAACAATTTGAATTTGGACTTTAAAATTAGATTGGACTGACTGCCTGGTTCTCTTGCCAGACCCCATCGATGCACTTTACCTGACTGGCTGCTTACTCGAGGAGGACTCTTCTTGCATTGCGAGATTCCCCCCTCTCGCAATCATGGCCCTCTGTTTTATCAAGGGCCTATCTCGAGGACGGACTTTGGAGTCCTGAGAGATGGCATGTATCAAATAAGGGGCTTTGGGGTTTTTTAAATAAGTATTTAATGAAAGTTTTAAGGAGGGAAGGGGTGGGGAAGGGGTGTCTAGGGTGGGAGAAGGAATTGTTGGAAGGGAGCAAGAAAACAGGCCAGGCAACGGAAGGGGACGGAGCCCTGAGGGTGCAGATGGGGGGTTGATTAAGGCTAACTTAGTTCCAATTAGTACCGTAAGCGGGAGGGGCAGGTATAGCGGGAGCAGGGGGCCGTATCATAATAAGGGAGTGCGCACCCACTGCTTATGAGTGGTCGTGTGCTCCGACCCCCAAGGCTCAACCTGTTCTCGGGGTTATTCAGAACCACAGGGCCCTGGCTGTAGGCTGATGCTGTGCAACACCAGGTCTGTGGCAAATAAGGTCCCCCTCATTCAAGATTTAATTTTAGAGTGGGGAGCAGACCTGGCGGGTATAACAGAGACCTGGTTGGGACCAGAGGGCGGTGTCCCTCTGGTGGAAATGTGCCCACCGGGTTTCCTTGCATTCCACCAGCTGAGAGCTCAGGGCAGGGGTGGAGGAGTGGCGGTTGTGATTAGGGAAGATTTCAGGCCAAGTGAGGTCACTGTTCCTCAGACAGCAGGCTGTGAATCCCTCCTGGTGAAGTGGGACCTTGGGGGTCTGAGGGCAGTGTTGATTATGTACCTGGCTCCCTGCCACATATCAACCTCCCTGCCCAAGCTCCTGGACGTTATCGCCGCGGTGGTGGCTAATAGTTATGGGTGACTTCAACCTGCCGTCCGTGGGCAAGGCGTCCGAGGAGGTTCGGGAGTTCATGGCTTCCATGACATCCATGGACCTGGCCCAGGTAATTCAAGGCCCCACACACACAGGGGGGAACATGCTTGACCTGGTTTTTGTCTCTGGACAGTGGCTGAGTGGTCAGAATATAGGGGATATAGTCATTGAACCCCTGTCATGGTCTGATCACTCTCTCCTACGCCTGGACTTTCTGACCATTGCACCCCACCGCAGGGAAGCGGAACTGGTGAGATGGTACCACCCCAGGTGGCTGATGGAGCCCGAGCGGTTCCAGGCAGAGCTTGGGCCAATTCCTGAGGTTCGGATACACGACTCAGTCGAAGAGTTGATGGCAGCCTGGGATAGGGCTGCGGCCGGTGCTCTAGATCGGGTCGTGCCTTTGCAGCCTCTGATTCGACGTACGTCTCGATCAGCCCCTTGGTATAATGAGGGGCTGAGAGAGATGAAACACCAGAAAAGATGCCTAGAGAGCAGTTGGAGATCGAGCCTTGCCGAATCTGACCGAACACTGGTAAGAGACCATACTAGGTCCTACCTAGCGGCGATAAAAGCAGAGAAGTGTTCTTACCTCACTGCTCTTATCGCATCATCAGATAACCGCCCAGCCTCCTTGTTTAGGGTGACCCGCTCCCTCCTTCATCAGGAAGTGAGAGGAGACCCCTTAGAGGGTAGAGCTGAGGATTTTGGAAAATATCTGCATGATAAAATCGCTCAGATATGGGAAGGCTTTGATTTCAACTGGGTGTGTCCGGTGGGAGAGACAGAGTCTGGTCTTGAGACTGTTATCTGGGCTGAGTTTGACCCCGTGACTTCCGAGGACGTGGACAGGTTGTTTGGGGGACTTAGGGCGACCACTTGTTCATTGGACCCGTGCCCCTCCTGGTTGGTGCTGGCATCCCGGGAGGTGGTACGAGGCTGGTTCCAGGTAATTATAAATGCTTCTTTAAGTGAGGGTGTCTTTCCTGCCACCTTGAAAGAGGCGGTAGTGAGGCCCCTCCTTAAGAAGCCTACCCTGGATCCAGCTGTTTTATCACATTATCGTCCTGTCTCCAACCTTTGCTTTCTTGTGAAGGTTGTCGAGAGCGTGGTTGCCCGACAGTTCCCGTGACACCTGGAGGAATCATTATACCTGGATCCACACCAGTCGGGCTTCAGGCCTGGCTACAGCACGGAAACAGCATTGGTCGCGTTGGTGGATGACCTTGGCGGGCCCAGGACAGAGGTTGTTCCTCTGCTCTGGTGCTATTGGACCTCTCGGCGGCTTTTGATACCATCAATCATGGTATCATGCTGCAATGGTTGGAGGGGTTAGGTATAGGGGGCACTGTTTTGCAGTGGTTCTCCTCCTTCCTCTCCGGCCGGATGCAGTCTGTGTTGACAGGGGGTCAGAGGTCGACCCCGGGACCCTCATATGTGGGGTATCTCAGGGGTCGGTCCTCTTGCCCCTACTGTTCAACATTTATGTAAAACCGCTGGGTGAGATCATCCGTGGTTTTGGTGTGGAGTACCATCTGTATGCTGATGATACTCAGTTGTACATTTCCATGCCAAACCACCCCAGCGATGCTCTTGCCATGCTGACCCAGTGCCTGGAGGCCATGCGGGTCTGGATGGGGAAGAACGGACTCAAGCTCAACCCTTCCAAGACCGAGTGGCTGTGGCTACCGTCGTCCCGGTTTAGTCAATTGATTCCTTCATTGTCTGTTGGGGGCGAAACAGTGGCCCCCGCGGAAAGGGTTCGCAATTTGGGAGTCCTCCTGGATTCACGGCTGTCTTTAGAGGACCATCTGACGGCCGTGGCCGGGAGGATGTTCTATCAGGTTCGCCTGGTGCGCAGTTGCGTCCCTTCCTAGACCGGGACTCGCTATGCACAGTTACTCATGCCTTCGTCACTTCCAGGCTGGACTACTGTAATGCTCTCTACATGGGGCTCCCCTTGAGGTGCACCCGGAGTCTTCAGCTGGCCCAGAATGCAGCTGCGCGGGTAGTGACCGGAGCGTCATGGCGCTCCCATGTAACATCGCTCCTGTGCGAGCTGCACTGGTTGCCGGTGGCCTTCTGGGTGTGTTTCAAGGTGTTAGTGACCATCTTTAAAACACTCCATGGCATCGGACCCGGATATTTACAGGACCGCCTTCTGCCAGCAAATACCTCCCACTGTCCGGTACGCTCCCACAGAGTGGGTCTCCTCATGGTGCCGTCGGCCAGACAATGTTGGCTGGTGACCCCCAGGGGGAGGGCCTTCTCTGTGGGAGCTCCAACGCTTTGGAACGATTCCCCCCCCCGAACTCCGTACGATGACAGAATTGCGTTCCTTCCGTTGAGAATTAAAAACATATCTATTTCGACAAGCCGGCCTGGGATAGTAGCTTCGGTTCCAACAAGGCCATAATTGTTTTTAGGGGATTGATTTTTTAAGATTATATATTGGGTTTTTAAATGATTGGGCCAAATTATTTAATCTATTTTTAATAATTTTACTTTTTGTATGTTGATGTTTTTTTAATTGGGCTGTACACCGCCCCGAGTCCTTCGGGAGGGGGGCGGTATAAAAAAATCGTAAAAATAAATAAATAAATAAATAAAATAAATTATTAACAATTGAAAATATTAAATCTGATCATCACTGGGTGTCAAGTGGACATTTTAATAGAACATGCGAGACAAATTCTGTCTTGGAGTATGAACAAAAGTTACTCTGGCTTTTATATGGAAAGCTTATATATCCACCAGCTACTGCCCTAATAGGTAGCACCACAACTGGAACCAAAGAAAACAGTCTCCTTTATGTTATAGAAATATATAGGGACAAGAGTAGGAATAAGCAGCAATTGTCTTATAAAAGTGATGTGAGACTTCGGACCTATCATTTTGAATATCTTCTAAAACCTTTACTTCAGTTCTGCCATGATTTTATCCAGTCCCAAAGCAGGCATTGCTAACAAGGTAAGACTACATTATGTAGTATGCCAAATTGTCATTATTTTGCCTTCTTAGGTTGGAAGAGAACCTATCTAGCAATCTGAGATGAATTAAAGAAGTTCCCATAGACTTGCATCAGCCGGTATCTAAGACACCAAAGACTTAATTGGGCCTCAGAGGAAGTGTAGCCTAATTCTAGTCATGTTAGAGCATTGAAAATTGAATAAGGAACCTATAGTTTGGATTGTTTCTAAACTAGGAGAATCATTATGAACACATTGCTGAGTACCATATAGCATCATACTCATAACTTTGTCTTTAACTAATTAAATAGCCACTGAGAGATAATTGTTACCAACTGACCTGCAAATTCAGTAATTTTAAGAGATGTTTTGGGGGATTTTACTACAAGCTTTCTTGTTTGAGTTGATGAGCAGGTAAGAAATTGAAAGCAGAGACCTACATATTTCAATAAATAAATAAAATGTCTTCAGTGATATGACATTCTTTCTGCAGTAGATTGATTCAGTATGACATCATTATCACCATCTGGAGGAAGAGAAATCAGAAACATTAGCAGGATTTTAAAGAAAAAAGACATAAGGGGAAAAATAAGAGAAGTGTGAACAAGCTTTCTTACTTTTGCGAAAAGCTTTCAGAATCTAATAATTAGAGTTTTATTCCAGTGCTATACCACAGATTTCTTATTAATTTTCTCCTCTTTCTTTAATTCACATTGACAGAAAGGAATTGATTCTGTCTGTAAAATTGCACTGATTAGATTTGTGCTTTTGAATTGTTTCAACATCCAAAACTGATTCATTATTTGCATTAGAATCAATATAGGAAAAGTAGATTTATTCATGTGAAAAATTCTGAATAAAATTCTAAATAGGAAATGTGCCACTTGAAATATAGAATTAACATGGAGTTTGATTCCAAACGTGGCTTCACTTTAGAGATTTAATCAAATTGCCTTTGTATCTAAATGTCTTTAATGAAAATTGAATAGTAATAATGATGTCAAATCCAGTCTAAATATTTGGGTGACTATGTGACCAACCACAATAATATGAACTCAAGGATTCAAACAGAAGCAAAATCAAGACTTTGCACAGGAGATCATAAAATCATGAATCACGTAATTAATGGAGGTAATGAAATTGCTCAGACTGACTATAAACTATGTCATGGCAAAACAACCACTGCTATCCATTGACACATGTGTAAAAACTAAAATTTCCAAATTTCCCAAATGTGGTAGGACTATAAAATTAAGACAGCTGTTGAAAATGGAATTTTCAAATATATACTGATCACCATTTAGAAGAGCAGAGATATTACTACAGATATAATTATCCCAGGAAAGGTAATTTTTGTAGATATAACAATACCTGTGGTCAGCAGAATGGAGGAAAGAATTAGAGAAAGGAAGAAACAGTGAAAGAGAGAGAGAACATTAATATTTGAAATATTTAGGTTATAGAAGTGAGCCGCCCCGAGTCTTGGGAGAGGAGCGGCATATAAATAAAATAAAATAAAATAAATAAATAAATAAATATTACAAAGCCTTCACTTTCTACTGCACATTAGCTGGATTAAATATTTGTTATATCAATTGAAAAAAAATCACTTTGCTTGGCATATTTTATATCTTACATCTTATTAGGTTCCTAACTGGGACTTGAATTTCTAAAGACCACCAGTCAAAAATGTGATTGTTTCTGTTTGTTCTTATCTGAGTACAATAAATGAATAAAAGTACAGTAAGTAAGTACAGTACATAATTACAGTCATAAACATTTGGGCTGGACTAGTTATTTGATATACTTATTTTGGGGGCACTTCCACAGGTTGCCTTTTTATCATTTCTATCAACCACAAAGCCACAATCTAACAAAAGGGAGGGGGAGATATCACGCCTTTGGTTACAGGACTGTAGGTTGTTGTAAATGAGGCTTGCCTGTGAAGACCATTCAGAAGTTACAGTTTATAAATGCAGCACCATGGCCAGTAATGGATGCTTCTTGTCATCACTACATTCAATGCCATTAAACTTGCAGATGCAATTCAAGATGATAGTTGCTACCTATAACACCCTCAATAATGTAGGTCCTGGATGCCTGTAGGACTTTTAAATCCACCAATTTCTGCCTATGTAGCATGTTCCTGAAGAGTGGATATGGTCCTGGTTGCTCTATTCAATGTTTTTTTTGTGTGTGTGATTATAATTTTGGGATTATATTTTTGTGATCAAGGATACATGCCTTCTCTACAGTATCGAAGTGTCTTGGCGACATTTCGACAAAGTCCATTCGTCATCTTCAGGCTGGTGTTTTCGGCTGCGTGCTTCTAGGAGCAATGTGTGATCATAGCTGTTTCTTCCTTTTAACTGCCAGTGGGGGTATGAACTGATTGGGTGGGAGCTTGGCTGTGTTCTGATTGGGTGGAGGTGTGTTCTGATTGGTTAGGGGCTTGTCTGTGCTCTGATTGGATGGGGGGTTGGCTGTGCTCTGATTGGATGGGGGAATGTTCTATTTGGGTGGGGTTTTTGTTGTGCTCAAGTTAGTCTGAGTTACAGGGGGATCTGAGATGGTGAGCTGTGTTGCTGTTGTTTGGCTTTGCATTTGTGGTCGTGCCTCATCTTCATAGTGGGTGTCACTTTGCTTCGTGTATGGATTGGAGGGGTTTAAAGTGGCTAATGTTGCAGCTGTGGTCTGGCTTCTGGTTTGTGGTTGTGCCTCATCATCGGTGTGGGTTTGGGTTTGCTTTTTGCATGGATGTGTGGTGGTGACATCCTGTGTGGTTTTCGTGAGTGTGGGTCTGGTGTCATTCTTTGTGTTAGGGACTCGTTTGTCAATAAGGGCAGGTTTCCAAATGGCTGGTAGGTGGGAGGTATCATCTCATTTATTCATGCTGTGTGGGCATTTTTCTATCTTGATGGCTTCTCTGATTATTCTGTTATTAAAGTGTTCAGTTTTGGCAATAGTTCTGGTCTTTTTAAAGTCAATTTCATGTCCTGTGGCTTTAAGATGTTGGTCCAGGGAAGAAGTTGGTTCCTCTTTTTTGACTGAGTTTTGGTGTTCATCAATGCGTGCACTTATTCTTCTGTTGGTTTGTCTGATATATGTGGTGAGGCAAGTGGTGCATGGAATTTCATATACTCCTTGATTTTCTAACTCAATCTTTTCTTTGGGGTTTCTTAGGATGGTGGATATTTTTCTGTTTGTGCAGAATGCTGTCTTGATGTTGTGTTTGTGGAGGGTCTTGCTGATTCTGTCTGTGGTGCCTTTTATGTATGGGAGGAGGGCTTTGCTGTTTTCTTGTTCTCTGTCTTGGATTTTAGTGGGGGTTTCTTTTTGGATTAGGTTGGTAATCTTATTTCTTTGGAATCCGTTGGATGTTAGTACATTAGTGAGAGTGTGTAGTTTGGTTTTTAGGTGTTGTTCGTCAGCTAAACATTTTGTTCTGGAGATGAGTGTCTTGACTATGGAGTTGATCTGTGCTGGGTGGTGGTGTGAGAGTGCGTGCAGATAGCGGTTTGTGTGTGTTTTCTTCTGGTAGCTGGCGTGCCCTAGGGAGCCACTGTATTTCTTGTAGACTAAGACATCCAGGAAGGGAAGTTGGTTATTAGCTTCTGTTTCCTATTAGCTTCGGATTCCAAAGAAACACATGCAAAGAATACAAAATTGCTAAAGATAAAATTGAGCAGCAGAAACACCATCAAAGTCATCAATGCCTGGGCCATAACATATCTTATACTTCTTATTAACTAGACACAAATTGAACTTGACAATTTGGACCAAAAAGAAAAAGAAAAAAGAAAAGACTACTCATGACTAACTCAGTATGCATTACAGCCCTATAGGGATATTGATATATTATACTTGTCTCACAGAAATGGAGGCAGAAGTTTACTTCAGGTAAAAGAAACTGTTGAAAAAGAACAGCAGGCATTGGTGACTATACAGTATATGTGAATCTGAAGGCCTGATTTTGGCTGCTCAAGAACAAGCTATTTGAACTAATGTGGTCTAGGCCAGAATTGGGGGGAAATGATTATTTATTTGTACCCCTGCTGTTATTATTTTCACAAATAATTCAAGGCAGCAAACATTTTTATTTATTTATTTATTTATTTTACGATTTTTATACCGCCCCCCTCCCGAAGGACTCGGGGCGGTGTACAGCCCAATTAAAAACATTTACATACAAAAGGTAAAATTATTAAAAATAAATTAAATAATTTGGCCCAATCATTTAAAAACCCAATTACCTAAAAATAATTTAATCCAATCATTTAAAACCAATGCTTAATCTTAAAACTCAATCCCCTAAAAACAATTATGGCCTTGTTGGAACCGGAGCTACTATCCCAGGCCGGCTTGTCGAAATAAATATGTCTTTAATTCTCGATGGAAGGAACGCAATTCTGTCAATGTACGGAGTTCGGGGGGGAGCTCGTTCCAAAGCGTTGGAGCTCCCACAGAGAAGGCCCTCCCCCTGGGGGTCGCCAGCCGACATTGTCTGGCCGACGGCACCCTGAGGAGACCGACTCTGTGGGAGCGTACCGGACGCAACACATCTTCCTCCTACTATGTTCCCCACAAGAACAACTCTATCAGGGATACTGTATTGGACTGAGAGAGAGTGATTGGCCCAAAGTCACCAAAATCACCAAATGATTCAAAGTGAAGACTATGCAAGGAAGTAGAAGAGACAGTAGATTATATATACTAACTTCATTCAAGAAGATTGCACAAACTGATTATGAACAATAACATAATCTAGTCACAAAAATGATTCACTGGAAATTATGATCTATTAGTAAAGAAAAAAATGGTGGGAACATATAGCTGGAAAAGGTTAAAATATTGTGGGATTTCTGAGTACAAACTTATAAAATGTCAGTTCATAACACACTAGATTTAATGGTGATTGGAAAAAAACCCAAAAGTGTGGATAATTGATGTGGCAATGTCAGGGGAATAGAATTGGAGATCACAAAGTATCAAGATCTGAAAACTGAAATTGAAAGATTATGGCATAAACCAGCTGTAGTGGCCAGTGGTTATCTGCACACTGGGAACCATACCAAAAAATCTGGATGACATTTAGAAAATCCATGCATTGACAAAATTTCCATCTGTCAATTATAAAAAGTCACACTGCTTTGATCCGCACATATATTATACTGATACATTATGACATCCTTGGTTCTTGGGAAGAATTTGATGTGTATAAAGGCCAAAACCAGCTAAACAACTGTCAGTGTGATTTTACATTGTTGAGTATATAATAATAACAACAACAAATAATTATTCTGTAACTGTTTCACAGAATTGAGTACATAACACATATATCAGAAATGCATTTCATTTTCATTTCATTCAACATCTTTAAGATTTCAGAAACACAGTTTTACAGCCAAAAGAATCACACAGTGCCTTCATTAAATATGTATGACAATGATTTTGTTCCCTGTACAAAATTTAATTATAAAGCCTTTTAATCAAGGTAATTCTGTTAATTAAAATTGATAAAGTTAAGGTAATTTAAAAATCTTGCTAAAGTTTAAGAAAGTAACCAAGGACAATTAGTTAGGCAAACTTGAAGTTTTTCTCCTGAGACACGCCTTCCCTACACATTGTACTGTAGCCAAGCATAAAGGCAATGGCATGGAGTCTAATTCTTTGTATTACACAGGTTTTTGGTATTTTCCTATAAATATCTAGTCATTTGGACACATTGTTAGGCAGCCAGCTGTAGACCCTATAAGGTATTCTGTCTAGTTTAGCTGGGTAGAAAAATCCTGGTTTACTTCTGTCTGAGAATGAAAACCATATCGGGGCCCTGTGACTTTGTAAGTCACAAAGGGGCTTAAACTTCAGGGGAATCTAGAGCTCCCTAGGTTCAACTGTATTTCCAGAAATTTTATTGTGATCCTTTATGGTTGTCCATTAACCTTCCATCTTCTTTGCCTTCACACATTCCTGTCTGATATATTGCTTTGGAATAGATTCTTAACAACAATAAAAAATATATGAATGAACAAAGAAACAAATGAATAAATAATGTTGTATCAACTATCAGTTTACTATTCAAATCTGCTGTGGCTAGCAATTGCAAACTCTACCTTAGAACATCAAACATTTTAATTGTTACATTTTTTGTGGTTACCATCCTTTTTTTCAGAAAAATCCAATAATCAGGATGTAATTGACAACTGATATAGAAGGTAAGCACCCTGCCGAAAATTTCAGCTGTGCTAAAGTTACCTGTGTATATTACAGTTCATACAGTCTTCAGAACCAAGCAAAGCTTGCCACTCAATATTTAAATGAATCAGTGTTTTTCTTTTGATATTCTTCTATAGAGAAGTCAAATAGACTAATAGAGAAGAATTCTATATCTATCTCCTAGCTGTGGGAAGAAATTCATTTTGAGGGCCAAAAGTCACTTTTGGAATAGCATGCTGATACTATACTCTGAATGGTAATTAGTGGGATCCGGACAAGTTTTTTAACTTTTGTTTTTAATTTCATTTATACTCATATTTAGCTGAAGACAAATATATAAAGTGTATTCCACCCCATTAGTATTCCCATCATATACTTGTGTTGGAAGTTAAAAAAAAAATCCCTATGACAACTCCCTTTTTAGCCAGGTCACACATCAACCTCAACCACCTCTGATCTAATGGCAACCTCAAATAAAAATGCAAAGAAATTGCTTAAATCTTTTCATTGACACTTGGGCTGCAATTGACTGAGTGCATATCTCCAGGAGGTCAGCCGGCATCATAAAACAAACATAAAATGGAAATATCTCAAGATAAGACAAATCTTTTGTCATAATACTGCACTCTGACACTGGACCTCTCATAAAATTCCACACATCAACACATCTGAGATCAACACAGCCCACAAAGCAAAGAACAAGCTTCTTCTCCAGACTTCACAGGCCCCCAGGACAGAAACATCCCAATCTACACATCTGACATACCTCACAAAGTCATTATCAAAGTCCATTATTACTATAGATATTATCACTTTTAGCATTCTAATTTTGTAGCTTATTTTTGATTGTTATACTCCAGTTAAGCTGTTGAATAAAAGTATCTTCCTCTTCAAGCAGCTGCCTAGTGTGCTTATTTGTGACTCATTTGAGATTCGAACCAGGACTTTTTCCCCAACACCTGCTAATTTTCCCTTCTACCCCATTAAAAAGTTGGAGCCTTCACACGACTGCAACTACTTAACAGGAATCTGCTTTAAAACTCATGTTTGTTCATCTCAACCTTAGATAACGGAGTCACATTGATACAAGCTTTGCTGGACATAATAGTATCACTGAAAATAAAAGATGGAGCTCAAATTAACATTCAGTCCTTCATTTGAGCATTTTGTAAAAGTTCTCTGCTAAGGCAACAGTCAGATAAAAGAAACTGATAGTGGTATAAAAACTCCATTTGGCAAGATTGAATGTACTGTGACATCTGCCTGTTTCCAGAAATTATATGAGGTCCATGTCATCGGTCAGTCTTTCTATCCAAATTTCATTTTCATTCTCTGGTAGATGAGAGATAGCTTGGAAAGGCAGCTCCACTGTGTCAAATCTCATTAGACTTAGAAATCAGAGGAGAAGTATGAAGGGGTCCCACAAAAAGCAGAATAGTTGTGTGTATGAATAGACCTAAATATATAATATATTCTGGATTTCATTCATGTTTTCGAATCTAAGTTGATGATATAAAGAAATAAACTTGTCTTCAAAGGAATGAAATTTTCTGCTTATTCTGCTGTTATTTTTACTGCATGAATTTCAGGGGCAAAGAGCCAAACCAATTCTTTAAAAGCCGTTAGCCATCTGATTCTTACTTTCTGAAGTTGGTACTGTATATTATATATATATATATATATATATATATATATATATATATATATATATATATATATATATATATATATATATATATATATATATATATATATATATATATATATATATATATATATATATGTGTGTGTGTGTGTGTGTGTGTGTGTGTGTGTGTGTGTGTGTGTGTGTGTGTGTCAAGTGGTTATTTTTTAGATTGCACCCTGTAAACCCAAATATGGGAGGAAGAAATCATTCTTTCCTTTGCTTGTTTCAGCTCAACCCAGAGCCATCTGCAAGCACAAATATATATATGTTGTTTTTAAAATTGTTAACAAAGAAATAAGGGATTTCTGAGATAGCTATTTCGAGTTATTTACCTCTCTTCAGTCAGAATTCACCCTTTCTGGGATTCGAACCTGGGCAGTCTGCATGCTAGGCAGAAGCTTTAGCCTCAAGCCACAGGCTCTGTCCCACTTTGTTAGTAGTCAGGGAGTGGATATGTGTGTCAAGTGGTTATTTTTTAGATTGCACCCTGTAAACCCAAATATGGGAGGAAGAAATCATTCTTTCCTTTGCTTGTTTCAGCTCAACCCAGAGCCATCTGCAAGCACAAATATATATATGTTGTTTTTAAAATTGTTAACAAAGAAATAAGGGATTTCTGAGATAGCTATTTCGAGTTATTTACCTCTCTTCAGTCAGAATTCACCCTTTTTGCGATTCGAACCTGGGCAGTCTGCATGCTAGGCAGAAGCTTTAGCCTCAAGCCACAGGCTCTGTCCCACTTTGTTAGTAGTCAGGGAGTGGATATGTGTGTCAAGTGGTTATTTTTTAGATTGCACCCTGTAAACCCAAATATGGGAGGAAGAAATCATTCTTTCCTTTGCTTGTTTCAGCTCAACCCAGAGCCATCTGCAAGCACAAATATATATATGTTGTTTTTAAAATTGTTAACAAAGAAATAAGGGATTTCTGAGATAGCTATTTCGAGTTATTTACCTCTCTTCAGTCAGAATTCACCCTTTCTGGGATTCGAACCTAGGCAGTCTGCATGCTAGGCAGAAGCTTTAGCCTCAAGCCACAGGCTCTGTCCCACTTTGTTAGTAGTCAGGGAGTGGATATGTGTGTCAAGTGGTTATTTTTTAGATTGCACCCTGTAAACCCAAATATGGGAGGAAGAAATCATTCTTTCCTTTGCTTGTTTCAGCTCAACCCAGAGCCATCTGCAAGCACAAATATATATATGTTGTTTTTAAAATTGTTAACAAAGAAATAAGGGATTTCTGAGATAGCTATTTCGAGTTATTTACCTCTCTTCAGTCAGAATTTACCCTTTCTGGGATTCGAACCTGGGCAGTCTGCATGCTAGGCAGAAGCTTTAGCCTCAAGCCACAGGCTCTGTCCCACTTTGTTAGTAGTCAGGGAGTGGATATGTGTGTCAAGTGGTTATTTTTTAGATTGCACCCTGTAAACCCAAATATGGGAGGAAGAAATCATTCTTTCCTTTGCTTGTTTCAGCTCAACCCAGAGCCATCTGCAAGCACAAATATATATATGTTGTTTTTAAAATTGTTAACAAAGAAATAAGGGATTTCTGAGATAGCTATTTCGAGTTATTTACCTCTCTTCAGTCAGAATTCACCCTTTCTGGGATTCGAACATGGGCAGTCTGCATGCTAGGCAGAAGCTTTAGCCTCAAGCCACAGGCTACTACTAACAAAGTGGGACAGAGCCTGTGGCTTGAGGCTAAAGCTTCTGCCTAGCATGCAGACTGCCCAGGTTCGAATCCCAGAAAGGGTGAATTCTGACTGAAGAGAGGTAAATAACTCGAAATAGCTATCTCAGAAATCCCTTATTTCTTTGTTAACAATTTTAAAAACAACATATATATATTTGTGCTTGCAGATGGCTCTGGGTTGAGCTGAAACAAGCAAAGGAAAGAATGATTTCTTCCTCCCATATTTGGGTTTACAGGGTGCAATCTAAAAAATAACCACTTGACACACATATCCACTCCCTGACTACTAACAAAGTGGGACAGAGCCTGTGGCTTGAGGCTAAAGCTTCTGCCTAGCATGCAGACTGCCCAGGTTCGAATCCCAGAAAGGGTGAATTCTGACTGAAGAGAGGTAAATAACTCGAAATAGCTATCTCAGAAATCCCTTATTTCTTTGTTAACAATTTTAAAAACAACATATATATATTTGTGCTTGCAGATGGCTCTGGGTTGAGCTGAAACAAGCAAAGGAAAGAATGATTTCTTCCTCCCATATTTGGGTTTACAGGGTGCAATCTAAAAAATAACCACTTGACACACATATCCACTCCCTGACTACTAACAAAGTGGGACAGAGCCTGTGGCTTGAGGCTAAAGCTTCTGCCTAGCATGCAGACTGCCCAGGTTCGAATCCCAGAAAGGGTGAATTCTGACTGAAGAGAGGTAAATAACTCGAAATAGCTATCTCAGAAATCCCTTATTTCTTTGTTAACAATTTTAAAAACAACATATATATATATATATATATATATATATATATATATATATATATATATATATATATATATATATATATATATATATATATATATATATATATATATATATATATATATATATATATATATATATATATATATATATATATATATATATATATATATATATATATATGTTTGTGTTCCCTTTATTTTTGTGAGCAGTATATATATATAGACCTTGGAAGTGTTCTAATTTAACTCCCTGGTCAAGCATGAGACCCTATACCATTCTGAACAAACAATTGGACAATGGTTGTCCAATCCCTACTTGAAAACCTTCAGTGTCAGGTGCAAAAAATCAAGACCATTCATAAGGTTAAAGCACAGAAGATTTATTCAAGTCTACACAAAGAATTTGGATAACTGAAATTCATCACTAAATTAACCTCAGATAAGGGTCAACAGAATTGAAAAGGTGTTGGACGAGGAGCATTTGTGGGAATGCATGGACTCTACACTGATAATGCGCTTAACTTCATCCCCCTGATTCTACAACAGTGATGGAGCACCCACAACTTTAGGAGGCAAGCTGTTCCACTGATTAATTATGTTCACTGCCAGGAAATTTCCCCTTAATTCAAGGTTGGTTCTCTTTTTGGAGAGATTCTCTTTGGAGAATCTGTGTACCCCTTTTCTCTGTGACACCCCTATGCTATCATGTCATCCCTAGTCCTTCTCTTCATTAGACTAGCTATATCTACGGTAGTTCCCACAACCATTTATCATATACTTTAGCCTTCAGTCATTTAATCATCTTGTTACTCTTCTCTACACTCTTTCTACAGATTCAACATCTTTTTGTATCATGGTGATCAAAACCAGATGCAATTTTTCAGATGTGGTCTTGGAATCTTGACTATATGCATATAATGTGCTAAACAGATCTGGTTTATAATACAAATCCTCAAAGTGTATTTATAAGTAAAAAGCACATATATATTTCATAGAGTGGGTTCTTAACAAATGTAAGAGCAATTAAGCCATCTATAGCTACAATGGGTTCATTTTGTTGTGTCAAAGTTTGGAAATGTATAATCAAGTCTTATGCATCAATAAAAAAGAGACTTCTTTGAGTCAACCTTAACTCCTCTGCCTTCAGGGATATGTCCATGTTCCAAGAAAATGGTTTTGCCATGGCTTTGTCTTGTAATGCTTCCCCTCCTGCTTGTTTTCTTTTGCAACTTACACACCGGTGATGCCCTGGTCTTCCATTCATATACTAATCATATCTAGTTCTGCTTAGCTATAAAGGTCATCCACGGTCAGCTTAGGGCTGCCACTAATTGAATTGTATAGTAAGTCATGAGGGTTAGGCAGTATTGCTGGTGAATTGGTGTCTTATCAACTGTTTTGGCTTGGTATATTTATCAATCTAGAAAGGTAGGGAAAAAAACTCTTAGAATATTGCCTAGATGTGATCTGTTTGATCTATTCATAAAAGTTCTCCAGAGACTTTGATCAAACTCTACTTCAGTGGGAGTTAAATTCATGAAAACATTGCTTTTTCGTGCTTGAACTATGCATTGCAAAGCATAGGTTCTTCAAGGGAAGTGAAGGAGAGCAAAGTACTGACTTTCACATGCTTCAAAGACTTTATCCTTCCTTAGCCATAAACCTCACAGCCCATCCTGAATTGTTTTTGTTCTAAAATATTCTACAGATGAAAGGAGGATAGGTTCAGATAAAACATTAAAAGTTCAGCTGTACTACCCTGTTTTTCTTTGTTTGTTGCTTTTTCATACAGTTCCATACTTAATTGTGTTCACATAAATTCCATTGACATGAATAGATTTTTATTACAGACATTCTGAATTCAGGTAGCCATGGTGCTTAATTGCACTTTAGCTCAACCTTGTCTCCTTTGAACTCAGCTCCTCATGCTTAGCTCCTTGTGATGTACTGACTTTCAATCTCTTTTCACACAGAATAATTAAGCTCCATATACTGTGAAATATAGCAGATACTGACTGATGGGAACCAACAGTGCTATAATATATTCTGGCATCCATCTCTGGTCTGTTTCAATTTATGTCCTGCTGATAAGCCAGTGGTGTCCAGATTCCTGATTTACTAATTCTATGGCATTTCCCAAGATACAAATTATAATTAAGACCCAGCCCTTTTTGACCTTTTGGCATCTCTACTTGTCAACTTTGGGGAGATAGTCACTTCTACACTTCTAACTCGGAGAACTTATTCTGAGTTAAACTACTGGGGGGGGCACATTCCAATAGCAATAAAACATTTGTCATTTGAAGCATTCTCAGATTTTCCCAGATATAATTGGACTTACTCGTATAATACTTTCATAGAAGAAACAATTACAGGTACTCCTTGACTTACAATAATTCACTTAGTGGCCATTCAAAGTTACAATGGCACTGAAAAAAGTGACTTATGACCATTTTTCACACTTATGACTGTTGCATCATCCCCATGGTCATGTGATCCAAATTTGAATGTTTGGCAACTGGCAAGTATTTATGACAATTGCAGTGTCCCAGGGTCCTGAGATTACCTTTTGTGACTTTATAACAAGCAAAGTCAATGGGAAATCCAGATTCACTTAACAATCATGTTACTAATTAACAACTGCAATGATTTACTTAATAACTGTGGTGAGAAAGGTCATAAAATGGGGCAAAACTTAATTAACAACTACCTTGTTTAGCAATGAAAATTTCGGGCTCAAAATTAACAGGGCTCAAAATATCTGTATAAAGATAGATAGAAAATACCAGTTGTGATTAATTTAAACAAGCTTTAATGTTAAGTCTATAAGTAAAGTCCAACATGTTACCGTATGTATTAAAGTCTTGTATCAACCTAACAGTCTTTACTTAATGTTGTAATGTGCAAACTTACACAATCTCAGTCATTAGATTAATATCCCACTTTTCCTTCTGGAAAGTTTTCTCTACAACAAATGGTCAGATGATGGGTTGAGAAAAAGTGATTTGCCCAAAATTACTTACTGAGATTCCATATTGAAGATGGACATGAACTTGGATTTGTTCAGTTGTTGAGAAATTTATACAAGTGCAAAAGAAAGCTATTGCACAGTGGTTAGTTTAAATAAAGTGTATTATAAAGTGAACAGGATTAAATTACATAATATTTTCCATGAATATGGAGTTAAAGGCTGCTAGGTATAGGCAATTGAAGTCAATCATGCATGACTATAAATGGAATGCTTAACAAATTATGCAACACTGAACAGGAGAAAGACTTTAGATCCTTCGTTGTATAGCTCCAGATCTTTGGCTCAAATCCATGAGGCTGAATTGCTCGGATGATGAGAAAATTGCTTGATGCAACACTGCAGAAGTAGCTTGCCTAAAGGAACAAGGAAGTGCTATTCAAACAAGGAAGTGAAACTTTGAAAAATTGCTGAAGAATGTTGAATGAACAATTTCCAGTGCTAAATATAAAAAGTGAACCCACATTGTTAAGGATTGTTAGGGGCTGACGCTGGGGCTGCTAAGAGCAGATGCAATGTAAAGGATGTAAACCAGAATATTATATAAACTTCTGGTCTACCTCTGTGATGGTCAGAACTTTTTTCCCCCTATAAAGTACTCTGAAAAACTTTGCTTCAAAACTGATTGTAATCTCCATTCATAAAAAGAATAGAGAGCTTTCAAATCAAGAATTCGTGGTGTCCTTCTGGTTGTTTAATGCATGGATGTTAAACTTGCCACGTCACATGATGTGTCATGAGGTGTTGTTACTTTTTTTTCATTGCCGGAGGTGGTGTGGGCGTGGCCTCCGCATGATGCAACTGGCCCGCAGGCCGTCAGTTTGACACCTCTGGTTTAATGGCTCAAAAACAGTATCTGTGAGAGGGACCTTGGAATACTAGTGGACGATCACTTGACTATGAGCCAGCCAAAAAAGCTAATACAATCCTGGGTTGCAAAAACAGAAGCATAGAATCAAGATTACATGAAGTATGAGTACCGCTTTATAAAACCCTAGTGATGCCACACCTGGAATACTGTAAACAATTTTGGTCATTATACTGCAAACAAGATGTTGAGACCTTGGAAAAAGTTCAGAGAAGAGCAAATAAGATGATCCAAGGCCTGGAGACTAAAACATATGAAGAACGGCTGCAGGACTTGGGTTTGGGTAGTCTAAAGAAAAGAAGAAATAGGGGTAACATGATAGCAGTATTCCAGTATTTGAGAGGCTGCCACAAAGAAGAAGGGGTAAAAATTATTTTCCAAAGCACCAGAGGGCAGGACAAGAAACCCGGAATTAAGGAGAAAGTTCCTAAGAGTGAGGACAGTTAACCAGTGGAACAGCTTTCCCTAAGAAATTGTAGGTGCTCCATCACTTTTTTAAGGTTTTTAAGAAGAGACTGGACAGTCACTTCTCTGAGATGGTATAGGTTCTCCTGCTTGAGCAGGGGGCTGGACTAGAAGATCTCCAAGGTCCCTTTCTATTCTATTCTATTCTATTCTATTCTATTCTATTCTATTCTATTCTATTCTATTCTATTCTATTCTATTCTATTCTATTCTATTCTATTCTATTCTGGGGTATATGTATAAGGAATGCTTGAGAGAGATTTGTGGCTGAGGACATTATTGCATGTGTGCTACTGTATACTGATTATGCTGAGCTTTTGGCTGAGAATATAAATGATTTTCAACAAATTTTAGACAGGCTATACGAAGAGTATGAATCTCAACATTAATGTATCAAGGCCAAGGTAATTGGGCTTGATATGGAAAAGTAGAATAATTATGCATTATACAGCAGAACACTTAAAATAGGTAGTTGAATGTAGAAACCTTATGTAAGATGTTTAGTAAAGATGGGGAAAAGGTAGAGCAATTTTAAGATGTTCTGTTCTGTTAAGATATGCAAATGCTGGTAGAAACGTAGAATGTGACCTGTTGAAGGGAATGAATGTACATTGAAAAAAGCAAAGAAATGCTATACACACAAAACAAACCTGCTCACTTAGTTTTAATGAAGAGGTGGGGAACTATGGTTCCTTTATGACTTGTGGACTTCAACTCCTAGAATTCCTAACCAGTCTTGCTGGTTGAGGAATTCTAGGGTTTGAAAGTCCACAGGTCATAAAAGGGCCATAGTTCCCACCCCTGTTTAATGGAAGTCAAAGTTGGCTATGTTGGACAAATATATACATAAAATAAAATGGGAAAGGGTTAGGTTAAGATAACAGTATGCAATATACAATATATCTAGTGGTGGTATTCAGCCAGTTTGCACCAGTTCTGCAGAACTGGTATCTAATTTTTTGTTGTCCAGGCCCAGAATGGACTTCTGGAAGTGGCATCTACACAGAGAACTGGTTGTTCACATATTTGAATCCCACCACTACCTATAGAGATTGTGTATGTTGTGAAAGTCCCAGTTTGACCAGAGATGCCTAAACATTTGCATACAGCTGAAGAGTCAAGAATAAATCAGTGTTAAATGAATGTGGACTGAATTCAGAAATGATAGACCACTATAAAAGAAGTATGTTGAGGTTATTGAATCATATAAACTTGAAATAACAAAGGATGCATTGCAAAACAGATATATGAAGAAATATTGTAATCAATCAATCTTAAGGTCACAGAGCAGCAAATAAAAGCATTAAAACAATAATAGTAAAAAAATAATAATAGAGAGGAGAGGGGCGTGGCTGCCTCAGGGTCGAAATAGCCTTGTTCGGAGGCTCTGCGACACGGGACCTGTAAAGCCGCCAAAACAGCGCAAAACAGCTGTTTTTCGCGGCGGAAAAAACCCCTCCTCGGTAGGAGAAGGGGCAAAGAGCTGTGAGTGTGGGTTGAGATCCTCTGAAAACCCCCCGAAAAAACGTTCGGGGAGGGAAGAAAGAGGACTCCCCGTGAGCTCACAATAGCTCCAGCCCAGCGCAGCATCTGTCAGCTGACACACCAAGACGCTGAGACCAGCCACCACTCGAGGAAGACATTTCAAAGAAGCACAGAGATTGACAGACTGAACGCAGGACCTTAAAAAGCAAGTATTTCTTATATTTTACCTCAGATCAATTACGTTCACAATAGACAGAATGCACCCAAGATGGCGACCGCTTTTGATTTAAGATGATAGCTACCGGAAGAGAAAGGCGAAGGAGAAACTGTAATGCGAAAGAGACCTCTAGAGGGCAGCAGAGACGCATAACTTAAAAACTTTGCAAAATAAACCTAAGGATGTATATAAGCTCTCCAGAAATGACGATGAAAGAATTAAAAGATGCAATGTCAACAACTTTTGAAAAAATGAGGAGAAAGATGGACATGATAATAGACATATATGAGAAAAGGTGGGAAGAAAGGATGAGGACATTGGAGGCAGTGGAACAAAGCAGAGAAGTGGAGAAGATGGTGGAAGATCAAAGCAAAGCAGTTATTGAGGACTTGGACCAAACCGGAGAAACAGTACAAACGCACAGTGGGAAAATGAGAGAAGATACTGGGAGAAATTCGAAGAGGGTCTGGGAAGGGGTTGAAGAAAGGATGGAAGAGGTGGAGAGACAAGAAGAGAGACAACTTGCTGAAATGAAAGGTGAGGTGCAAAACCGCTCAACTATGATGTACCATCGCCAGATGATGACAGCAATTAGGGGCAGGAGACTGGAAAGATCCCCAAATGAGAAGCGAGAAGATTTGAAAAGAATTGTTGTAAAGGCATTGGAAAGGTGTCTGGAAGAGGAGGCTAAAAATTTCTCTTGGCAAACTGACAGAATCCATAGAGTATGGCTTATATGGAACCAAGGGACATTGCAAGCAATAAAGAGAGACTTATTACTTGGAAGGGAAGCTGTGTTATGGAAATCCACCTGGCAGAGGAAGAAACCCAGAATTCGACTGAAAAGAAGAGAAACTTAATATTTTATGCAAGGAATTAAAGGCAAAGAATTATGGACTGATTTAAGGAGTAAGTGTAAGAGCAAGAGACATGAGAGGGTGATTAATGGAAGGTATATATTAAATAGACTAAGAATGTACGCGTTGAAGGGAGGGGTGTATCGTCATGAAAATTATTAACTTTAAGAAGAAGACTTGTTTGTTTGATGTACAATGGATAGATCTGAAAAGAAGTGAAACTTAAAATTTTTAAAATGTAGTTAGCTTATAGTTGAACTTTGATATACGGAGTGAAGGAGGTCTGCAAATTTAAAATGATTGTATTAAGTTGAATGGCTTTAACTTGAATTTTTTCTTTGTTTGCATGTACAAATGGATATCTAATAATAAAAATTTTTTTAAAAGAAATAATAATAGTAAAAAAAATAAAAATGAAATACAGACAGAATAATATATTGCAATTGGTGGTGGATTAACAGTGGGCAGTTGAAGTTTGCCTAATTTTACATACAGCATATCAGAATTTGGCCATATTCATACTGATCTGATAATAGCTGTATGTAAAAAAGATCAGTATTTCCCATATATTTTATTAGGTGTTATAAATTGAGTCTGTGAGTCCTTAATAAAGAGAGAAATACCGTAAGGCATAGGTTCAGAAGCCAAGAAAGACCAAGAAAATAATTGTTGGATGTAGTTGATGAGAAAGAGAAATATTAAGTTTAAAGAACAATGGGCAATGCATGAAGTGGTATATAGGCATGCTGAAATAAGAGTGGTTTGATAAAAAGAGCACAAAAGAAATACGACTGGTGGATGTAAACTAGTTTCAACTATTTCTCTTCTATGTTTTTTCCTCTTACCCAATGCCTGTAATTTCTTTGGCTTATTATTTCTTTCATCTTTATTGTGATCTACCTATTGTTGTTCACCTCCGCTCCTCAAAATAATAATAATAATGAAAAACACAACATGTAATGCAAATAATGAGTGATATTTTCATTTGGAAGAGGTCAAAATGAGATTTTGTATTCCAGCTGTTTAGACAGATGATATCTTATGAGTGTCTGGTCAGTCTTCATAAACCTACATGCCTGTCAATCACCACCATGCATGCAGGATACATAGATCAACTATTGTACAGAAGGCAAAATTAGTAAAAACTACTATCAACTTAAAAGACATCCAGCAGTAGCATGACCTTGAATTTGATATGAAAAAAGAATCTAAAAATGTAAATCATTTAAATGTCTTTTACAGTTATAATGTTTATATTCCCTTGAATATTGAATTGCACTTCAGTCTACAATATTTACATGTCTACAAAAAAAAAGGAAACATAAATTACCTGTCTCAAGGGCAAGGAAATCAAGATCATATGCAGTAAGATTTTCTTCTGTTTTGTTTTGGTCTCCTTCTATAATGACCAGAATGATATATATTTCCTCCAATCTGTGAAATCAATACATAGCAGAAAGAATTTGGAATTCTAAATACCTAAGAAGAGAAACAGCCATCTGCTATAGTTCCTTGTTCCCACTTTTCTGTTAATTTCTTTCTGAATCTCTAATTCATGCTGACCTTAATGTTTATTACAGGTATACTAATGCTTTCAATAGCACAAATGTGAACATAGCTACTTATTCTTAACTGTTGATTATCATTATTGTTAAGTCCCCTATGGCTTTACAACTGCATTCCTAAGGGACTAAAATGCAACCCTCTTAGCTTTTTGAACTAACTGCATCAAAGATTCAGGTGTGCCTTTTAATTGATTTAAATTAGCATAACTTTATGTAGAGGGCTTGTATTCCCATCCATTTAGGTTTTGATTGTCCATAGTACCAATAAACAATATATGCACTTGTCTTTGATTCAAATGAACTCTAGAAATCATTTCCCCCCTTAGATATTTAATTAACATTGATGGGAATATTATCTCCACCTGATGTTAAAATAAAATTTTGCCCTGCCTTGAATATAAAACAAACTTTAGAGCAGGGGTGTCAAACTGCTGGCCCACGAGCTGGATGCATCACACCAAAACTGTGTCTATCCCATTGCCAGCAATGGAAACAAAGTTGTGATATGTTGTGACACATCACATGATGTTGTGAGTTTGACACCCGTGGTTTAGAGGCTTTTATTTGTGACAGTGTTTCAGTTTTTATATCTTCATGTAATGATAACTAACAATGGAAATAAAGACTATTAGCATGTTTGATCAGCAGGTATTTGTTATGTTCTACCATTAATCTTATTCCATTTCACTGCACAAAACTTTTTAGAACATTCTGGCTTTAAACAACTGCCAATACAATTTGTGATTACTGTATTTTATCTGTCAGCCCCATTCCAGCTTTTTCTCTGTATTTTTTAAAATGCAATCTGACAGGGAGTAATAGTAATAAAAAATGAAAATCTAGATTAATTTTCTGAAGTTCTACTCTTATAAGAGAGTCTTAGCAATATTATCATGCCATTATGATGTAATGATACATCATTACATCATTGACTATCATCTCTGTAAGAGAAAATTCACTTGGGATATGTGCTAATAAACCCAGTACTCTGTTGCATTGGAAATCAGCTATTAAAATGACTTAATGTATCAGGTGAGACATATAGCAGGAAATCGCAGCCCTTTTTACACTTGGGAGGCCATTAGATACTCTTATAGATGTGTTATTTTGAAATCAGAGAACTATATCCAAATGCAAAATGTAATAATGCCTAAAAATACCAAATTACAAAAGAAGAGACACACTTGAGGTTATAAGGAATTCTAACCATTTAGGAATATAAATTTACTTATATTTTATTATTCAGAATGTAATGTACATATAAACAAAGTGGGAATGTTGGACCATTCCAGTAAGATCTTGATGATTTGATACTGCATTTAATGTCCATCAACATGTTGTTGTTTTTCCCACAAGACCTGCTTCAAAAGCATTTTTCCATCAAGTTATGAAAATTAATGGACATTCTCTTGAGCCTTGTATAGCAAGTGATATCCTAAAAAACCATAGGAAGCTCTGTTCTTCTTGAAAAAAATATTGTTGGTCATACACAGATAGTTATTTAGTCTGGATCTGGCATTTTTATCCATCTACCAAGCCCTTCCCAAGGACCTGGGATAGGCAGGTCAATTAATAACATTACTGGTTACATCATAGAATGTAAGCTGTTCCAAGTAATCTGCCTTTTGCAGATGACTGGTGATGATTTTGTCAGTGCTGAGGGTTTTCAGTTGATGCGCCTAATGTTGTTGTTATTATTATTTATTAAACATTATCTTCTTGCTGTAATAACATCTAGGGTGGAGGGCATGGGCTCTTATTTCTTTCCAAAATTACAGGAAGAGGGAGCCCCAAAAGTGCTTTTTCAACAGGGAACTGGACTTTTGTGTTTTTCTTTGAAGATGTTTCATTTCTCATGTAAGAAGCTTCTTCAGCTCATCCATCAGATGACTGAGAATCTCCATAGACACAGGATGAGGAGGGAAATCTTGTTTCAGGGAAATAAACATAATATTAATTCAAGAACCTTGTCACATGTTTATTATCATGCACCATGTAATTTATGGACTTATTTATAAATCATTGTGAAAAGCAATCCACACCTGTCCAATATATAATGTATATTGATAAAAATATGTAATATGTAATAGAATTAAAACCCTGCATGTGGTTGGGTGGGAAGGTGCAACATGCTCTATAAGAAATAATTCTTACCTAATTTTGCTATGTCTACTTAGATATGTTTAATCATAATTTGGTAGGGCCATTTGCTCAGTGCTTTATGTTGCTTCTAAACCACATTTTGACTAAGTGGCAGTAATAGACTGCAGAACAATAAAAATGTCCTTTAGGAAGTGTAAAAGAGCTGAAAGAAGAGTAATTGGAAGGAAGAACTTTCAAGACAAAATTATGTCATAATGTTATTTCTGTCCATGGTGCTGAATTTTAAAAATGGTGAAAGAAAACAAGCAAACAAAATCTCTGCAATAAGAAGTTCAGAGAACCTATCACACTAAAGGCAAAAGGTTTGTAGGTCTCTCTCTGTGTGTGTGTGTGAGAGAGAGAGGGGGGGAGGGAGGGAGGGAAAAAGAGAGAGGGAGAGGGAGAGGGAGAGGGAGAGGGAGAGGGAGAGGGAGAGGGAGAGGGAGGGAGAGAGACAGAGAATACACTATTTTATATACCATTGCTCTCATCTTCCCTCAATGTCACTTGAAACTTCTAGGTTGTGAAATTAACAGGACCTGCCAGCAATACTAGTTCTGCCTTTGTGCAATTTGTAAATAAAAAGATTAACATCTTCAGAGTTTATCCTATGTAGTCAGATAAGACCAGGGTGACTTTTGGAAATTTTATTTCTCATAAACTCCCATAATTTTTTAGATAGTGTAGCCTAGGGGTGGGCAACCTTGGGTCTTTTATGACATGTGGACTTCAACTCCCAGAATTCCTGAGCCAGCCATATTATGCAGGGAAGCATATATTGCTAATGTTTTAATTACAAAACTTTGGCTTTCATATGCACATCACTAGTTGCAGTCAATATAAACATTTGAATATAAATATGTGAACATTACTCTAGGATAGACCCAGTGCCAGCACATAGGGCTTTTTTTTTTTTAGCAAATGCTGAGACCAAAATAGGGGTGAGATCTTCTACAGTAGGTCACCCTCACAACGAACTCTCTTAACAACTGAACCTGAGACCATAAATGTCTCCTATAGGTTAGGAGTAAATACTGTAAATACTTCAATTTACCTGAAAGATCTAAGAAACCAGTATCTTCCAAAATTGTGGAATATTTTCATAATGGATAAGTCCATGGATAAGTTGCAAATAACAAAGGAAAATCATAGACAGCCCATTTGGTGCTCTCTGATCTTGGTTGTTTTCTTGCAGATATTTAGTTACCAAACTAGATAATATCATAGACAAATATTAATAACCTAGCTCAGAGATTACCAAGGACTCCATAGTTCAACCCTGATCTACAGTCTCTTCTATCAGTTACAGCTCCATGTACAATCAATTTTCAATTTGCCATTCAAATCTATGAAATCAGAAAGCCATGAATGAAGGCTGAGTACTCTAAATCTGAAGAAACTGCTTATTCCCTTCTATTAGGTACTGTAAATATCCCACCTACAACATTATTAATTATGTAAAACCTTTCTTAATATTTATCTAATTTTCTATCATTCTCAGTTCACATTACCTGCTAACCATCCACTCAAAGTATGCTAACATACTTAGCATCCAAAATTACAGTGTCAACCAATTGTTTAACTTGAACACAGACCTAATAAGCATTTTATCTGACCATTTTTCCAGGCTATAATCATACAGTCCACTTCAGCATTGAAATATGAAGTCCTTTTCATATGGGTATATTGTAGAGGCTTGATCTATCCCATTGTACTATGGATTTCTTGAGATGATTTTGCTGTATTAAAGTAAAAAGATAACTTGTGTTAGAAACATCCTTTCATATTTCTAAGAACCAAATGGGATGTACATCATGTAAAACAAAAACAAAATCCTTCATCCATAGATTGGAAATTATTGTTTAGGAATTCTGGCAGCAAACCATTTTGAGAATACAATTTTGAGGAAAGCTGATCAGAAACCTCCTGGATTAAAAAGTCAACAAAAAATTGTCCAAAGACACAGTAGACCGTATTTTGTTAGCAACCTTTGAAGAAACTTTTTTTAAAAAAAAAACCCCCACCACATAATAACAACTTATTTTGCAGGAGTCATGATAATTAGGATGGTCATAAATGTTACAACTATTGTTCTGAAATCACACTAGCAATCATTACATCATTTACATCAATTACAGTGAGATGGTGATGATGCATTTAAAATCAACACAACCCAGGTGGCCAGAAAGGCCCAACAGAGACTCCACATCCTTAGGGTCTTAAGAAAGAACAAAGTGGAACAACGACAGATGACCTTCTTTTACTGGTCCACTATAGAAATCATCCTCTCACATTGCATTATGGTGTGGTATGCTGGCTTGACAGCCACGGATAGAAAGATATTACAGAGGGTGGTGAGCACAGCACAAAACATCGTGGGCTGTTCCCTGATACCACTAGACAACATTGCTAGGGCTCGCTGCCTTAGAAGAGTGAGGAAAATCCTCAGGGATGACTCACATCTTGGTCAGCACTTCTTTACTCTCCTATCATCGGGCAGGAGATATAGAAGCATAGCCAGCCACAGCCACAGGCTGAAGAACAGTTTCTACCTATGGGCTGTCAGACTCCTAAATGGGAAATAATTCCATGTATGATAGTCTTGAGGGGCTGGCATGTTGCACGTGGTGTAATAAGCTTGTTTGTTTGTTGCCACTGTGAGTTGTGTCGGGGGGTGCACAAAGGGAGGCTTAGCCAATCTCATTGTACACATGTTGTACTTTGACAATAAAGGTTGATTTGATTTGATTTAAAATAGGACCTCATCATTTAGGACTTCCTTTATATTCTTTAGCCGCAAGGAAATTATAGAAAGGTTAAATGAATTCTCTAACAAGTGACGTTTCTGTGCATGATGTTCCATTAAAACTTTTGACTCTATCTCTTCTCATCACTCTTTATTGAGTATATATTATATTTTAAAAAGCAGAGAAAGTTTTATATGTTTTCCCATATGTTGGCCTCTTTCCACAGCCTGCTAACAATGAAATATCTATTGGAACAATCTTCAGCATTTGGCAGAATTTATATAGAATCCTCTACATCAGCAGAAATCTTGTTTGATTGGCATTCTAGGATGCATGGAGGATACTGATATTGCTTTTGCTTGTCAAACAAGCAAAAACGACGGAGATTGCAAGCAGGGCTAAAAAGCTTAGTGGAGATAATTACAGTCTTATTCCTCTCTCTCTCTGTGTGTGTGTGTGTATGTGTGTGCTTTCTCAGCAAACACTTAAATATCATAATGCAATTTAGTTTGAAGTTGTTGGCAGCAGATGAAAAGAAGGTTCATTAGTCAACCCACTGGGCAAGTGAAGATAACCAGCAGAGACTATCCACATTACTAGAATTTATTAAAAGTTCAAAGTCGGGAAAGTATTATTTAAAAAGCAAAATAAGCCATACAAAAAAACAACGAAAAAGAGGAAACCAGCAACAATTCTACAAGGGCTACAACATTTCCTATAGCCTCACAGCGAGATGGGAGGTGAACAATTAATAAATAAAAAAAAAACATTTTATTATTAACTATTGTCTCAATTGGGTTATTAAGCCAAGAAGTTTCTCTGTAAACTGTGTTTACAAACTTACTTCAGCTTTCCTTTGCTTTACAAGTCTGTAAAAGTTGTAAATGTGAGGACTGGCTGAAGAATTTCTTTTTCATCCCATCTTAAGTGCGAAGAGTCACTAAACAAGGCAGTTACTAAATGAGGACTACTCGTAATTGCATTGATTAAATGACTATGGAGATTCTCAGTCATCCAGGTCATAGTTGTCCCAAAGGTGCTTTTTCAAGAGGCAACTGGACTTTCTTGTTTTTCTTTGAAGATGTTTCACTTCTCATCCAAGAAGCTTCTTCAGCTCTGATTGGATGGTGGGGAATGGAAGGATTTATACCCCTTGAAGACAGCTGGTTATTTGCATTCAAATCCAACTGACCAGCTGACTGCAAGGAGTATAAATCCTTCCATTCCCCACCATCCAGTTAGAGCTGAAGAAACTTCTTGTATGAGAAGTGAAATGTCTTCAAAAAACCCCCAAGAAAGTCCAGTTGCCTCTTGAAAAAGCACCTTTGGGACATTGATTAAATGAGTTGAGATAAATCCCTTGATGGCAAAAGAAAAAAAAAAGGTAAGAAAAAGCAATAAAATGATTACATTTTAAAGAGAAGAGTGAAATTTAGATAGTGCTATAGGATTAGAATGAGGAATAGCCCAAGTGGATAATAAGATTTAGCAAACACAACAGAATTATTGTTGCAGTTTTCATAATATAATCATTTTACTTGATGTTTATTTCTGTCCATGACAGAGTCATGACTTGATAAAAATTCTAGTCTTCTTTTCCTTATATTCTGATTTTTCCAAAGAACATAGTATTAGCTGGTTGTAATATGAATTCATTAAGAACATTTGAACAATAAAAGTCACCTAATTTGCTGGTGAGTCTAGATTTCAAACTCTAATTAATTCCATGAACAGTTAACTAGGGAGAAGTTGAAACAATTTAAGCAGAGCATATTTAGTACTTCCTCTGAAGCTGTTTTCTTTCTTTTTTTTCTTTTTTGACTAGGTTACATATCAGTTTCTCAAGTTGGATTAAAATGAGTTCTTTCATTTGACTGCTTTCCAGCAGGAACATTTTACATAATGCTTTAAATATTCCATTTTTTCTTTCTTTCTTCTTTTGATCTTGACCTCTGATTTATATAGAAAGAGAAATAATAGTTAATAGTCTCTTAAACTCTTAAACACATCGATAAAGTTACTATCAGATATCTCCCGTAAGACTATATATTATTTCCAAATTGCAATTTCTGCTATCATTTAGTTCTCTACAAGCACCAAAAGGTTTGGAAATTGATTCAGCTTTTCTGCGGCATCAGGACAATAAACATTTGGAAAGCATTTTCATTTGTTTTAAAGGCATGTTGTTATTGTAACTTTTTTAAAAAAGTAATAGATGAACAAGAAAACATCCCTATTCAGGTTGTCTCCAGCTGAGTGGCTTGTTAATTATAATGTTTAATTTACTCTGTTAAAATAGACACTTTCAGTTTTTGAAACAGAAAATTGCATTAAAAAAAATCCTCAGGCCTATTTGGGAATTTTAAAATATTTATTTATTCACAGAATTATATATCATAAGTAAATATGTTCCTCTAGATTTATCTGAAGAATGCATTTTTGTAAAGCATTTCGATCATATGATGTCTATTTTATTTACCATGTTACAGCATGTTTATTCATCAGAAAGCAGCCAAGAACAGGTATTCCTTGGCCTATAATAGTTTATTTAATGACCATTCAAAGTTTATTTTATCACTGAAAAAAAGTGACTTATGACTGTTTTTCACACTTATGACCATTACAGCATCCCCATGGTCACATGATCAAAATTCAGCTGCTTGGCAACTGACTTGTATTTATGCCAGTTGCAGTGTCCTGGGGTCATGTGATACTTTCATGGCCTTCTGACAAGCAAAAAACAAGTTAGTAACAACAGTGGTTACTAACTTAACAACTGCAGTGATTCATTTAATAACCGTGGCAAGAAAGGTTGTTAAATGGGGCAAAATTCACTGTCTTATTTAGCAACAGAAATTTTGGACAAACAGTGGCTGTAAGTTAAGGACTACCTGTATACTGAATTGCTACTTATTTCCACAATTAGACAATAAAAGTGCCCAATAGATACTATTTTTTTCCAAATATTTTATTGGTTTTATAATTTTAAACAAAGAATCAAATTAAATACAACTCAACTTAAAACATTCTTTTACATTCTTTTAGATACTTACATAAAGTAACTATGGGTGTTGCTCGGCAGCACCCCCTTCACTAAATCCCCCCTTCCTTCCTTCCTTCCTTCCTGTCTCCTACTTCCCTCCTCCTCTCCTCTCTCCCTCCATCTCTCTCCACCCTCATCTCCTCCAACCCTACTTCCTTCCACTCTTCACTCCTCCCTCTCAACCCCCTCCAGATGTAGTCCAGAGGTACTGTCCGAGCAACCCCTCATATATCAATAAGTATTTCTTTCTTATATATTACAAGTGTTACAGTTGAGTACATTATTATACCCCCCCATCCTACCCCCTCCCCCGACTTCCCAAAGTGAATACAGGGTAAAGCAAAAGAAAACCCACTACATCAAACAAAATTATTATATAATCCAAATCCCAATAGATACTATTGATGATGTAATAAATGTAAATTATTTGATTGGTTGATGATGTGCCATCAAGTCAACTCTTAGCAACCATATACTGTACATCAATTTTCTCATGACAGTCTTAACTGTCATGTCCTTCAGGATTTTCAACAGTGCCGTCGTTGCTATTGTAACTGCTGTATATCCAACCGATGGGCTTGGTTATCCTCTTATCTATCTCCTATTTCCCTTTTTTCATTCTTTTTTCCTTCTATCCCAGCAACTGATCATTGTAGCACATCTGTTCATTACTTGACCACTTACACTCTATTAATAGAGTGAAGGTGTCCTCTCCCCTCTGACTCCATACTTATACATACATTTTCTCTTCTCCACCCATATCCATGTGCATGAATGAACATGGTGGACAACATTTTTGAAAATTCTTCAAAGTAGCCTTCTTTTGCACTCTCGGAATGAAAAGAACAAAAATATTTTAGATGATGTCCATTGGTGAGAATCTTATACTATCCAGAGTTTTCCCTTAGATTTAATGTTCCCCAAACATTAATATTGAATCCTGTACTTGGATGACGAATAAAAAAGTAATATATCTTCTTTATGTAATATTTAATGCATTTATACAATGCATTGGATACTATAGATTGATGGCTGCCAGTTTAAAAGAAGGTTGGGCAAGAACATAACCTGAAGAAAAGATTTCCCTTTCCAATAATATTATGCATGTTTAAAAACTATGTGCCAAAAATGTTAATTACTGGAATGCAATTAAAGAAAGGCATGTATTGTTCTGCTAGCTTATGGGCTTTGGTAAACCACAACTGAAAGTAGGATGATAGGTAAGATAGATTGCTCAAATGATAGTTCCTGCCATCAAAGGTATTTTTAGTATTGTATCAAAGAAAAATATATGGTTCCAAATAGTAGATCATTATAAAAGCTTTTCAGAAAAAAAAAACTAAGCACACTTGAAAAATGTGTGAGTAGGCTTTTTAAAATAATATTTTCAGATCTCTGCCAGACAAGGGAATTTTTTTTTTTGGTAAACAAAATCACTAAACAAAACTGATCATATTTCAATCCTCTGTTCTCCAAAGAAAAAATAATAATAGACAAGGTCTCCTTAAGAAACTATAATTCTTATATTACACTGAGCAACTACTATGATATTTAGTCTTGCTAAAGAAGGGCAAGAAAAATCTATTTTATTTCTTTTTTCTGCACTTTTGTTCTTTTTTTCCTTCTTTAACTCACTTTTTTCCTTTGTTCTGTAATAGTTTGTACTATTTTTATATTTTCTTAAAAACTTTTAATAAAATTAAAGAAGAGGAGAAAAAAGAGAAAGGAAGAATATGCCTTCACACTTTGTGTCAAATAATTCAATATTTTTTTATAAAAAAAATTTTTTATTGAAGTAATCAACATTAATCATAATATCATATTAGGAAGCATTCATCATAGATCATAAAATACCACAGTAAGTATAAATCCTTGTATACTTCGGATTTGGTATTTTGTGGGTCAGAAAAGACAAATCCTGGAATTTTTTTTCTCCCACAGTTTGTGGTAAACTAAAAAAGAGAGAAAAAGTCTTCTAGTTTCTGAGCTTCTCAAGTCAGTTGCTGGGTCAGGCCTGAAAAAGATAATTAGCATTTCCTTTAGCAAGATTCCTGGAGAATAATCAAAACATAAGTTTGGGCTTGAGTTTCTTTTCTTTTTTTAAAATATGTTTTATTAATTTTTTAATATAATCACCTTAATATTTGGTAAACAGTGTGTTGTCTGGGATTACATTTAAGAAACATTCACTAACAGTTGATTTCTATAATCTATAATCCACATAATAACTTTACCTGATTTCCTCTTTTCCCAATAATGTTCTCTTTTACCAATCTTAAGTTAACACAATTCTTGTTATTTTAGTGAATGACAATTGAGTATAAAAGTTTTCTAATATTTCTACAGATAATAATCACATCAATATAATATTCATTTTCTATCTAGTCATTCTGGTTGTCTCATCATAGATCCTGTTTACAGTTCTTGTTTACATTTGTTTTTCCCACAATGTTCAAAACATTCTTACTGGTTAAGATTTTCTCAAAGTTAATTACATTTAAATATTTAAGTCTATTTTTTGTCATGTAAGCCAACCCAATACTTTTACCTTTCTTAAGGAATAAATAAAACTAAAAAAGAAAAAAAGAATAAAAATAAAAATAAATAAAAAGATAGTATGCTACTTAAAATCCCTATTTCCTATAAGCTAATGCATATTTATTTTCAAAAATAAATATGCATTATTCTTTTTTACATAATTAAAAATATATTTAATTTTTAAATATTCCATTTAATAAATCTAGTCCTCTAGTCTTTTAATTCTTATTCAAAAATTTTTAATCCATTATAATTTTCTTAAAGTCAATCACCTTTAAATATCTAAAATATTTCCTCTATATAAGCCATTCCTACTCTTTTATATTACTCATATCAAGAAATAAAAGAAAAAAAAGTACTATGTTACTTGAGGGCTCTTCCCTCTTAAAATCTAATTCATATCCAATTTTTTTCTATTTCTTTAACCATATTCGAACAGGTGTTTCTTTTTTAAATATTCTCTTTAATAGGCCCCATCGTCTATTTTCTTAATTTTCACTTTAGCCCTTTTCTTTTGCCCAGTATCTTTCTTAATCAATATGTTCTGCTGAATCAAAGAATTTTTCCATATTTTTGAAGGTGTTAATGTAGATATAAAAGGTAAGTCAAGTACAATATCTTTGTGAAAGGCATTTGCCCATTCATTTTTGTTGAAAATCTTTTTCTTTCTTTTTCTCTCTGCTTCTCTTATTATTTTTTATCTCGCTAGTTCTAGTGTTTTTCCTAGCATCTCTGCAGTCCATTTTGTCCAATCTTTTTTCTTATCCTCAAATTTGTTTTGTGGTGTTAAAGTATAAGTTGTCTTTTCCAAATCCAGTATTTCTTATATTTTTTTCCACTTGGGTTAAATCATACTTCTTTATTTTGTTAGGTTCCATCTTTGAGTCTCTATCCTCAAATTTGTATTCAGTTGTCTGTTTTATCTGTTCCTTCTCTGTTGTTATTTCCTGGACATTTTTTTTGTTGTAAAGTTCAATTGGAGATGAACTGGTTTATATTTTCAGTTATTTTGGATTTCATTGTGGTTTGAAATCATTATTATTTGAATTAGTTGCAACATATCATATGTCTCCTCTTGAAAAGTATTTATTTTTCCTTGATAGGTTCTTTCTATAATCTCTGATTTTCCATGATGACCAAGAATCCAAATTTTCTTTTCTCTGAAAATAGCTTTGGGATCAGAGTTAAATAGGTACTTGTAATCCAGAAAGTTCAAAAAAGTTTTTTTTCTTTTGTTTCCTGAAGTTGTAAGTCTCATTTTGTCTGCATCCCAGATTGTTTTCTTTTTTGTCACAGCTGTTCTTTATTGTTGGAGCTTTGAAGGTCACAAGTAGAGATTAGTTTTTTCCAGATTTTGCCAAGTCCTGTATGAAAGCCATAGCTATCGTAGTCTTCATCTGCCACTAGATGTCAGCACTGGTTTATTTTTCAAATTTTCAAAATGAATAAATTGCCTTTAAAATGAGAATCTTAACCATTCAGTAATTTAAAACTTATCCAAATTTAGGTTTTATAGTCATTTCATTTCAATACATTTTGGTCCTCCATAAAAGGTTTAATTCGCCGCTTCTGTTAGTAAAAGGGTAGGGCAAAAATCCCCCTCCTTCATTTTCAGAGGTTTTTTTGCTTCTTGGGATTTTTTTTTCTTCAGGAAAGTTGATAAGTAGGATAGAGAAAATCAATGTTCTTACCCAGATTCAAATGCACTGTTTACAATCAGGTTAAAATAGTACTTTTGACTTTGGTTGCTTGCAGCTTGAGCTAGACTCTGAAATTAGGCTAACCTTTCTCCTGTTGGTTTCTGGAAGGCTTCTCCTGGACCGATCAGGTCGACTGCCATCTCTCCAAGGTCCCTGGGACTTTCTTCCTTCTTTGCCACCTCTTCAGGGCAGCTTCTGGCTCATTTAGGGTCTCCTAACAGGAAGAAACTCAGCCGAAGGGCATGGAGTCCCGAACCCCTCAATTGCTGTGCTGCTGTGCAGGACCGGAAGTCTGGCTTGAGTTTCTTCCAGTCTAAACTTAGGTATTGATTTAAAGTAAGATGGTTTTCATGTTTCAATCTTTTAATTTATTGGCTCAAGGAATACCTCAAAACTGTTTCTAATGCTGTGCTTTTATGATGCTTAATTTGCATTTTATGAAAACTTCTGTTCATCTACCATTTTTCTCAAAGTAAAAGAAAAAAAACCTGAAATGTTTTGAAAAAAAGCATCACTTCTTCTTTCATCTTTCTTTGAACAGGTCAAAGGCCATCTGTCCTTGGTCATTTACTGCTATCAAGGACTCTCCAATCCATTTTTTAATCTGGTTTTATATGTGAAAGATGCCAGGGAAAGATATATCTTAAATCTGAATGAAAATCTGCTTTGAGTGGGGTTTGCCAGCACTGTAATTATTTTGTCCACCTCAAATTGATTCTTCAAGTAGAAGAGTTTTATGAGTCAGTCTGCAGTAATCATGTGCTGCAAAGAAGCAAATTCAGTGACAGAGTATAGAATTATAGAGTTGGAAGGGAATTTGCAGCCTTTTAGTCCAATCCCTTGCTCAGGCAGGAGACCCTATACCATTCCAGACAACTGGCTGTCCAGTCTCTTTTTAAAAGCCTCCAGTGAAGGACCCACCCACAACTTCTGAAGGCAAGCCTTCAGTTAACTGTTAATTGATTCTTCTTCTTGTGCCATATCCATTATCGGACATTGGCGATCATGTTGGCGATCCTGTTTTTATCAACAGCCGCACGAAAAAGTGCTGCTGAGTTTTGTCCAATCCCTTAGATTTTGAAGCCATGATGTTCTTCTTCTGCCTGGACCTTGTTTGCCTTCAATCTTTCCCTGGAGGATTAAATGGAATATGCCGTATTTTTCTGGGTGTTGCATCAGATGTCTGAAATACTCTAATTTTTGTTTTTTAACTATTTTGATGATTTCCCTTGGCTTTCCCAGGCGGCTTATCACCTCCTCATTTCTGATCTTGTCAACCCATCTTATATGTAACAGCCGCCTGTAAATCCACATTTCAAATGCTTCTAGTCTCTTCAGGTGGCCTTCTGTCAGAGACCAACTCTTTACTCCATAGAGCAGGATAGAAAAAATATAGCATCTGACAAGCCTGATTTTCAGTTAATTGATTAATTGTTCCAAATGTCAAGAATTTTTCCCTTGGTTCTAGGTTGCTTCTCTCTTTGTTAAATTTCCATCTATTACTTCTTGTTCTGCTCTTAGGTGCTTTGGAGAATAAGTCAATCCCATCTTCTCTGTGACAGTCCCCCAAATATTGGAAGACTGCTATCATGTCACAACAACTTGATATAAGCCATGTTTGCCACACTACAAACTATCATTAGACCAGATTTTTTTTCCTAAACAGAGGTGTCCACTAACTTTTTTTAAAAAAATAAGAGTCCAAGTATAAATAAAACTGTAACTTTGAATCTATTCTTATCAAAAATAAAGTTTTAAAAAAAGAAAAAAGAATGGCAGGATCAGTGTAACTTAACATATGAAAGAGAGAAAATAAATAAATAAAGAGACTAGTTTTTCACAGAAATGTAAAAAAGGTTGGAAGTCATTTTTGTCACCTTTTTTCTTGAGGACAAGAGTAAACAAATTAAGGATTTGCTTTCCTTTTTAACAAGGGAAAGTTAGCATGTCATTTGTTTAAAGAAAGTATATTTTTCTTTGAAATTAAACAAATAATAAAAACAACAACAGCAAGAACAACAAAAATCCACATGGAGGAAGTTCTCAGCAACTGTTTAACATTTGAATTAGTTATACCTGTTGCAGCAATACATGATCCAAATTAGGATGGTTTGCAACCAGTCCATGGGCATATTCTCTTGTCCTGTGCAAATTGCCTCTGCCTCAATTCCCCCTGCCCACCAATTTCCCCCTCCATCTATGCTACTTGGACTGCCTTACACTCCACTCTCTACCCCTGCTTTCTCTCTGTTACCACTACCCCAAGCTTTCCTTCACCATCTTCTTCCTCCCAGCAGTATCCAGGTGCTGGTTAAGAAGCGTATCTGCCAAAGAGTCAATAGTTTCCATGTCTCATTCCCATCTTTTCCTTTAGGATAGTCTTCTCTCTGCTAGCTCCCCTGCCATCCCCCCTGCCTCAGCTGACCTTCACTGTCTTTCTTCCTCCTCCTTGGGGCAAGCAACACCTTGAACCTTTATATCAAACAACCTGTGGCCTCTGATTTATCAGCAGGAGCCATTTGAACATGTGGCATTAGCCTCTAAGGTCAATTTAGTGGGATGTAATTTCCATCTTTTTTCCATTAATAAAATCATCTCAAAAATCTGCCTCTCCTCCTCCAGAAAATTATCGCCAATCAGCCAATCTGCCAGCCAGCTTTGCTGCTAATGATTTTGATCATTCACTGAAAGGAGGGTATGTGAATTTTACATCTCTCTCTCTCTCTCTCTCTCTCTCTCTCTCTCTCTCTCTCTCTCTCTCTCTCTCTCTCTCTCTCTCTCTCTCTCTCTCTCTCTCTCTCTCTCTCTCTCTCTCTCTCTCTCTCTCTCTCTCTCTGTCCATACATTCTATTCTCTCTTTTCTTTAGGTAAATTTAGTGACATGTAATTATATCGCAAGCTGCCTTACATTTCAGGTTGAATTCCTTGAACCTCTGCTAGTAATACAATTTATTAAAATAGTAAGTGGACCAGTCATAGCACAAATAAGCCAGGTGACATTGTGAAGTACCAGTGTGTCTGCAGCTACTTCTTACATGACTTCTGGGCTTCCCTTTTCCTTTTGTCATTATTTTAATTGAAACAAAAATTAAATAGGATCTAACCTATTGAAAGCAAATTGTTAATCTCTAGCTTCACCTTTTTCTCCAAAAATACTTCTAAGTCCCAGAACACCTCATAAACATTCATTATTTTAGAAAATTAAATGGAAAGCAGCCTGGGGAAGGGAGCAAGGGAGGGAGGGAGGAAGGAAGGAAGGAAGGAAGGAAGGAAGGAAGGAATGAAGGAAGGAGGGAGGGAAGGAGGGAAGGATCAACTCATTTCTCTCAATAATCATCAGTAATACTTGATAGAATATAAAATTGAACATGTTCCTTTGCTAAAATTTCCAATAGGGGAGAAATCACTAATTACACAGAAGTAAACTTGCCCTTTAACCTCCTCTCCCCTCTCCAGCTGTCAAAGAACTAGAAATTGCCATAAGGTTGGTGCCATCCTTTTGCATAGACAATGGCTCATTAGCAGAGACGAGTTCAAAGCTGTCTAATTTTACAGCTGTAGATAGCAATAGAGAGTGAGTCAGTATAATTTGACAATTTCTGAGGAAGTATAGCAATAATAATAATAGATACTAGGAGTTGCAGCAGAAAGGGCAATGAATACATGAAGCAACAAGAGGTGCCATTCTAGAGCCACTTAAGTCATTCCTTCTGTGCAATATTTTAAGTCAGCTTTTTCCCCCCACACTTTTAGTTTTCTTCTTGATGACAGTGACCATCTTTTACTCCCTTTAAGAACCCATTTCATATCACTTGAGATGGACATAATTGGGAATGCAAATTTTCCCCTGCCACTGGCTTAATCACTGAATGCCTTTTAACTACCAAGTAAATGCCAGCCAAGTGCATTTAAATATAGCCTCTCAATGAGGTTGTCAATGTTCTATGAATTGCTGTTCCTCATTTAAGGAACTTGTGGCATTTTTCAAATGTGCCCTGTGGTTTTGGACTTTTCCCCCCTCCCCTCAAATGTGCATGACTACATGGTTTCGTATTTTCAAATATATTTTTTCTGATTTGCATTTGAAGATGTATAGCATATATAGCATGATTTTGATATATGTCCTTGGATTCTATATGTCTCAAGCATTCTATTGTATAGAAGTGGGAAAGATCCATAATAAACTGTTGCAGTTTATCCGCACATCTTGGTAAGAATACTGTAGTCCTGTTCAGAGTAATAATCAGGCACCCCTATCTTAGCTATCAACCAGGAATCATTGATGCAAAGTATTGAGTCTCAATGTTGATTTTCAATTTTTGTTTACCACCTAGTCCTAAATATTCCAAAACTACTGAGAATGTAATTTCCCTAACCTCACATACTTCTTTTCATTTTGTCTCTTGCATTGTTTACAAACTTTGAAATTTACCTAATTGTGCCAATTTTTCCTTATTGTTGCTTAATGTCTTGCTTTGGGTACAGCCTATTGTCATTCTAGTTTAGCCTTAGAAGAAATGATACGAAACATCCTTTTGCATCATCCACTTTCCCAATATTCCACAGAAACTAGGAAGAAAACACATATTGAATTGAGAAGATGAACACTAAAGATTACAATCAGATGTGGTTTTCAGTGGATTGAATTAACTTGGCTGCCTAGCAGACACATTTCCAATACCATTTTTCTCTGTTTATGAGATAGTGAGATTTTGATTAATGGGTTATTTAATTTCACTATAAGTTTATTGGGTTATAAATGGTTTTATGTATCACTTACTTTCTAGGACTCAAGTCTATTTATAACTTCACAACAAAATAACATAAAATTCAGAACAAACACCCAACACCTTGCCCAGGTGTTAAGAGCAATTAAAAAACCCAGAATGTTAGGGACATTTTATATGTCAAGGCAAGGACAGTTCCCCCCTTTGTATTTGATAATACCTGTGACAAGCTGAATCTTGTAGGGCTGATGGTCCTGTAGGTATCTCAGTGAGCTATATAGTACTTCCTAGATAATAATTATGAATTGAATTCAGCTTGGCAGGAAACCATTAACCTGTGCAGCTTCTGTAACATAGTGTCATATTGTTAAGTCTTCTCATTCCAATGAGCAGGTGTATTGTTAAAAGTGTCGCATGACAGGCAATAGACCAAGTGTCATCAGAAAGGCATCAGGGGCAAATGAAATACTCACTAACCTCTTTAAAGCTGCAAGAACAGAAACTGTTAAGGTGCTGTCAGGTCTTTGTCAATAAATACGAAATAAGACTTCATGGCCCAGAAACAGGAGGAAATCAATGTATATTCTTTGAACAAAGATACGAGCTAGAAGAGAACATGGAAATTTCAAACCGTCGCATTAAATCTTCATGGAAGAATCATTTGCTTAAGAGCTTACAGGGAATAGAGAAATAAAGTGGGTCTTACAGTATAGAGATTTGTATTTTAATACTTCACTTACAGTAAAAGAAAATCAAACTCCCCCCAAGTGCAAAATTTACATTCCGTTGACTATAGTAAGCAGTCATTAAAAAACCCTTAGTTGTAAGTTTTTATGCTGACTTGCCCACTTCTATTTATTATTTTTATTCCTACTCCTCTGTCTCTGAAGTCTTAAAGTATTTCAGTTGAATGCATCCTAGCAAGCATCAGTTTACTTCCCTGTAGGCAATTCATTAGCAATCAGATTGAAATCTCCCAGCCTGCTAAGTATATCGCTACATAGTTAGTTTATTGATTTTTATACCATATTAGATTTTTATAGCTTACCTTACAAAACTCCAGTGTGGCAACGCAGTGGCACAGCATTAATCACTGACAAATCCTGCCGTTTCTCTATAAAGAAAGATTTTGTTAGTTTTGAACATCAGCTTTCTGACAGAAGAAAGAAAGGAGGGGAGTGTATCTAGCAGCTTCAAAAGGCAGCGAAAAATATGTTGTTAAATAAGTCTCCATTACAAATGGAATTCAAATCTGTTTTACATCTCATTGTGTTATCACTGTCCTGTTTAGATGGCAGATTTCAGAAAATTAGGACAGTACAGCTTAGGGTAGAAATCATTCAAAAGATGATGATGATGATGATGATAATGAGATGATTCCAGCTGCTGTGACATTAGTATTGCAAATAAGAAAATCAAACTAAATAGAAAAATCACTTGCATAAGAAAAAAATATATTAAATATATAATTGAGTTCATTCCATTCCATGCAGGAGAACGTTATCTGCAAAACATATTAGGTGAATATGGGGCAAAGAATGTCATTAAATTTTGGAGGAAAGTAATTATTTGGGACGACAAGAGACCGAGGGTGAAACTAAAAATCATCCAAGACGCAAGGAAGAGAGGGGGACTCAAAATGCCTAATCTAAAGCTATACTACTATGCAGCAACGTTGGTGGCGGTTAGTGTCTGGATCAACATGACAAATGATAGAATTCTGAATGTGGAGGGGCATGGTCTACTATTCGGCTGGCACGCATACTTAGTATACGACAAAAAGGCAGATAGGAACTTCAAGGAGAACCCACTACAAATCCCATTGTTATGGGTCTGGAAGAAATATAAGCACCTCCTACACGACAAGATTCCCATCTGGACGATCCCTGGACACGCAACAGGGGATATGAACACAGCCCGAGGGCAAGAAGTGGTGCCCTACAGTGAACTTATACTGGGAGAAGAAAACGGGTTCTTCTTGAAACCTCAAGCAACGCTAGCAAACAGAGGAATAGGAAGTACCTGGCTATCATATATACAACTACAATCAAGGTGGCATAAAGACTAGAAGAAGGGCTTCTCCCAGACCGACGAGAATCTAATTAAACAGATTAGAGAACAGGGGATTATGCACATCAAACGAGTGTACAGCATTCTGATAGAAATGGACTCTGAAACCGAGCTAGTCAAGAACTGTATGATAAAGTGGGCACAAGACTTCAGACACCCTATTGCCATGGACACGTGGGAGAAAATCTGGGTGAGGAATGTAGAATTCACAAAATCGCAACACTTAAGGGAAAACTTCTACAAGATGTTCTATAGATGGCACCTAGACCCGAAAAAAATATCACTCATCTACCCGGACGCCCAGCCCAAATGCTGGAGGTGCGGGGATGGGGAGGCTACTTACTTTCACATATGGTGGACATGCAGAAAAATCAAAGCATTCTGGAGGAAGATATGGTGGACACTCCAAACTATTTTCAAAAAGCGTATAGAATTTCTACCTCAGGCTTTTCTGTTAGGGATCACAAAGGATTTCACTACCTCAGAGACAAATTTATTTTTGAACTTAATTACAGCAGCAAGATTGTTGGTGGGACAATACTGGAAGAATCCGGAAATACCGCCTATTGAAGAATGGACTGTGAAAGTAACAAATTTGGCGAAAATGGCGAAAATATCAGCATACTTGAAAAATCGCTCCAATGAACAATTTTTGACGGACTGGAAACAGTGGATAGACTATATCCAAGAGAGACACCAATCAAACAGAATGCAGCTGGCGTTTAGCTGAGGCTCGATGGGAGGAGGGAAGAAGGGTTAACAAATCAAATGTTTACAAAAACTAACACCCAATGTTGAATATATATGTTCTATAACTAATGCCTCTTAACATAACCTTATGACTAATGTTGTTTGCTTTAATACTGTTAAAGCGGACTGAATCTCTACCTCAGGACATGAAACTTTTACCTCAGGATCTCTGGTTAGGGACTATAAAAGATTGCACTAGTAATGGGATGAAGTCAATTCAGAAGCGCAAACGAACAATATGCAATAGACTAGATACAGCAGATAGACTATATATAAGAGAAACACCAACCAAACAAAAGGTACTCGGAGTATACTTGAAGAGGGAAGGGAGGAGGGAAGAACGTTTACTAAAACAGATGTTTACAAAGATTAATACCTAATGTTGTATGCTATGTTCTAGGATGATTGTTTAGCAATAGGATCTTTGGTTTAATGTTGATCACATTAATATGGAACCAGATAAGAGAAACACCAATCATACAAAGTGTAACAGGAGTATAGTTGAGGCTAGACGCGAGGGGTGGAAAAAGGCTTACTAATTCAGACGTTTTCAATGACTAATACTTAGTATTGTATATCAGGTGCCATGATGATTGCTGCACAATATGTTTTTATGTTCAATGTTGATTGTTTTAATAAAAGAATTTTATATATTAAAAAAAAAGAATTAATGGAATGGGATAGCAAGACTACAGGAAAAGAATGTTCTACACCACGGTCCCCAAACTCCAGTCCATGGACTGGTATTGAGCTACGGCATGCCAGTAACCGGTCTGCACAAACAAGCAAAGCCCCATCCATGGGATGCAAGCAGCACACAAAACCACACACTCTCCAGTCTGTGGAAAAAACCTTTCTCCATAGAACTGGTGCCTGGTGCCCAAAAGGTTAGGGACCTCTGCTCTACACTGCAAATTATTGCTAAATATATTTGTTGAATCTTTTTTACTCCATTGTTTTTGCTCTATAATTGTTTTTTTCTGGAAGATAAGTTAAGGGGTTGCCTTAAGACTCAATTTAAGACTTTAAACTGAGTTAATATTGTTCTGGGAGAAGGACTTCTTATGTATCTCCTATGCTGGTGTAAAGCCTTTTCAGACAGACAGCAGAACTCTGAACCAGTATGTATTTCTATGGAAGAGGCATGTGAAATTCAATAATAACAAGATTAGAACTGCCAAATTCTGCCTGATTTTTCCTTTTGTGGCAATGTTTCAATGGTCACTTCACATTTTTCAGGACAGCATCCCAGCTAAACAGACTAATCATATGGTCATGTGATCAAAATTCAGGTGCTTAGCAACTATCATGTATCTGTCCTGGTGCCATGTGATCACCATTTGTAACCAGTTGGCTTCTGACAAGCAAAGTCAATGGGTGAAACCAGATTCACTTATAACTCTATGATTCGTTTAACGATTGCAGTGATTAACAACTGTGGCAAAAAAAAAAAAAGAAAGATCACAAATGGGGCACAACTTACTTATCAACTGCCTTGCTTAGCAATGGAAACTTTGGGCTCATTTATGGTTGTATATTGAGAACTACCTGTACTAGGCAAAGTCTAAAGGGAAATGTTTGAATATTTGAAAATGCAAATGTACATCACTAAAAAATTTCAAACAGCTAAGAGGTTGTTCTATGTGACTATTTCAGATATTTTTAGAGGAAGAGGAGGAGGAGCCATAGCTAGAATATCGAAGTTGTATGTGACATCCTAAATAAAATATAAAGATAATCATTTCTGAATTGCATCTGTATGCATTTAATCAGGATTACTGAGAGGTTTTTAAAATGCAAATCTATTGCAAATACATCATAACAGTGATGACTTTATAGAGCATAGCACTCTCCGTGAGCATAACTGACATCAGTAGAGCCCTTAGAAATACATCACTGACTTATTGTCTTTATAAGGAAATGCCTTATAAAGCAGGCTTGTTGTGCTAGAATTACTAATTTATTTTAATGCCAGAGACCAGTTAGCATCCATTGCTTCTTGTCCTGCCTTCAAGTGCTTTAGAGAATAGGTTGTGGCAGCCCGTTACACATTGCCATCATGTCACCCCAGTCATTCTTTTCATTAAATTAGACATACCCAATATTGTGTATATTGCAGACCTCATCTGCCAAAGAATTCTGACTGGCAGAGTCCCAGAAGAGAGGGCTCCCCACTCTTCTGGCCTTCTTTAAAGGCCTAATATATATGTCTTTGTCCTGGTGGTACAATGGTTGGAATGCAGTACTGTAGGCTATTTCTGGTGACTCCTGGCTGCCAACAGTTTGGCAGTTTGAGTCTCACTGGCTCAAGGTTGACTCAGCCTTCCATCCTTCCGAGATCAGTAAAATGAGAACCCAGATTGTTGGGGTAATATGTAAACTGCTTAGAGAGAGCTGTAAGAGCACTATGAAGTGGTATATAAGTCTAAGTGCTATTGCTATTATTTGGGGCATGCATGAGAGTATGCAGCTGTGGGGTAGGTTGGTGCCCCAAAAGCCCTCCCCATCTTTTAATTAGTTCTTAAAATCCCATGCCTCTTACAAGTTTTAAATGTTATATAGTGTTCTTTAGACTTTTAATATTTTATTATATGCTACTCAGAGTCTCTCTATGAGGGAGATGGGCAGTTCTTAAATATGTAAATAAATAAAATATGAACTTGATGTGTATTAGGCAAATTAATATGCATAACAATGTTTGACATACAGTATACTTAGTATCTGGTAGTGATTTTTTTTTTACTGTGGTTATTCAGCAATATACCAGATTTTTACTTGTTATCTAAAATCTTTATGTAATATAAAAATTAGAAATTCACCACCTCTAAGATACCATTTAAAAATTCTTAATGCTCTAAGGAATTGTATAATCAAATTGTATGCTGCCACTTCTCTTTCTCTTGCTTTCCTTTTCATTTTCAATAAGGCTCACCAATCTTATCATTAAATAATTATGATAAATGCTATGTAAGCTTTCCTAACTAGAATAATGTAGAAAACTCATTTTGTATTCTGTGGAACTAGGATTTCTTTATTTAATGATTTAAAATAAAAATACCTCTATTAAAAAAAAGCAGAGCACAACATTTATAAACCTAAAATAAAAATACAATATTACAGATGTCATTTCTTTATTGCTGTGAAATACTTAGTTGAAAATGGAATATAAACATATGACTTAGAAAGACAAAGTTTTAAAGACTTTTTATCAAGATTGATTTCCTTTAAACTTGATCTGAAGTTATGCATACTTGCTCTAAAATTTAACTCTCATTTTGTATATTATTGTATTCTTTTAATCTTTGTTAATTCATGTAATCTGTTGTTGTGTTTGCAGTTATTCAATTACTCCAAGAAAATGTTTAGTTAATAAAACTTTAATACATTTTAGTCTTCCACAAACCATTAAATCAGAACTACATAATACTATCAAGGTTCATTTTGCTAGAAAAGATTCAAAACTTACTATATTGACATTCTGCAATGATTATGAATGTGAATCTCTGTCATAATAAAAGTTCATTTTCAATCAAGTATAACACATTATCAGTCCGGGTGACCATATTTTATCTATATTTGCTTTCTACGGTGAGACAGGAAAAGTGATTCACTTTTTAAAATTATAATAAATTAATGACAATTTAGGACAGGCAGTTTCTTTAAAGGCCCTGGGGAAGATGATAGACAAAGGAATGCTTAATTAACAGATAACAGGAATGCTAAGAAATTTGTATGGATAAATAAACTAGGTCAAGGTTACTTGAAAGGTCCTTGTTCCTTGGAATAAAGTCAGCTTTAACTCCCCTAACCTTTTACAAGAGCTTAAAAGACCTGGCTCTTTCAGTTGGCTTGGGGCTACAAAGGAAGGTCTTTATGTTGGGGGTTATTGATACATTAATATCAGATCCCACCTCCCTCTTTGTTCATCTTATTCCCTCCCTCCCTCCCTATATTTTAACTATTGTATTTTGTACTTTAATATTTTGTAGTACTTTATTTATATAGGTTTATCTTTTTAATATTGTATGCCATCCAGAGTTGTGGTAAAATGGGTGGTCAATATACTTAATAAATAAATAAAAAACTGACATAAGTTTGACTTTCAAATTAATATATAGCAAGATATACTTTGGCATGTGTCATTCTTATATGGAAACAAAATGAGGTTGGCCACAATCCAGAAGTGTTCGTAAAGCCCCATAGGCTGATATCTGACCTATGTAATCCTATGCACTCTAGTAAAATAAACATTTAATGACGTTTTCTTCTAGACAAGTCCTTTTGAGTAGACATACATAAGACTTTAACTACTTCTCAGTCGACATCACATAAAAAATAGTGATTTCTGTCATCTATCTACTCCTTCTGCAGTATGCTGCAGTAGACACAGTAGAGAGAAATAGGGAAAAAAACTTGGAAGCAGAATTAACAATAAAAATCCTCTTTCTTTTTTTCAAAAAGGAAGCTGACTGGGTTGCTGGAAACTCATTTGAGAGAGGGTGAAAAAATGAAATTGGATATATTCTGAAGAGGTTAGACATCTTATTTTAAATTTTGTGGCATTTAGATGTATGAAATGAACTCTCTTCTGCTAACTAAAAGAAGAGGGATTGTCACTGATGTGTTCTCTTATCTTTCTTTATGATAAAAGCTTGTTGAAAGAAAGCCTTTTAGAATGATAAGGCCTTTAGGCCAACTTGTGCTAGAAGAAAGAGTTAGAGTATTTTTTTTGCCATGAATTATCTTCTTTGAGATTATCCTGGTTAGCTGTATGGATGCATCTAGATCTAATCTAGATTATTATCAAGATTATTGGTTAGCTGTACGGATTGTGATGAGCTGGTTCAGCCAAAAAGCAGTGGTGAGCATATATTCACAGAGAGCTTTTCCTTCCATTCCTTTCTTTCTTCAAGTCTCAAGAACCGGGACCATGCAACAGAAGGACCGTTAATACTCTTTTCCAAGTCCTACACTATCTGTTATCTGTCTTTATATACTGGGTAACACCTTTGGATCCTTTTCATGGCTCTTCTTTACTGTCTCTTTCTCCTATTTATGATCATATCACCTCTTATCCATATCATTTCAGAATTCCTAACCAATCAGGCTAAGCCAGAAAGAGAGGTCAAAGAGGCCATCTTTGTCAAAACTGAACAGCCCTCTCTCAACAGAGTGGAAGGGATACAACATCATCTATCTATACTCCACAACACAATCCTTTCAGCAGTTCCAGTTTCAGGTGACTCTGATGATGCAGATAAACCTCCAGGTAGCCTCAATGGCTCTCTAAAAGAATGCAAATGACCAGCTGTCTGCAAGGAGTATAAATCTTCCCATTCCCCACCATTCAGTCAGAGCTGAAGAAGCTTCCTGGATGAGAAGTGAAACGTCTTCAAAGAAAAACAAGAAAGTCCAGTTGCTTCGTGGAAAAAGCATCTTTGGGATAACTATGACCTGGATGACTGAGAATTTCCATAGACAATCAGGCTAAAATGATGCATCTACATTTTCTCCAAATCTGCTCCCACACTTCCCCTTCCTCTGTATAGTGTCAAGTTTATAAAGAACATGCATTGGACCTACTCTCTCCCCTAAGAATTGCATTGTGCATACTATTCCATCATTAGCTTGCAGGGACTGATCTGTGCTATTTTGCTTAGATGGTGTTTCTGCGTGGTTGCTATTTTCCCTTTCATTGCCATTCCCTTCTGAATGATACTTCTCCCACCTCATATATTCATTACTATTCTCTCAACACTTTTAATTGTTTTAGAGGCTTCTTCCCCATAGGATTTTATTTCTGCAGGGTTTACCACTTTCTCCTTCATTGCTATTTTCCACTGACATTCTTTATTTCTCTTCTTTCTTTATCAAAACTAAACCCTTTCTCCAAGGATATGTTGACACTATTTTAGAGGTTCTACATGTGCAGATTTAAATACTCTTTAGTTAAATGACCTCATTTGCATATTAAACCTGCTGGACAATCCCTCCACAACATGATATATTTGTGTTTGGGTGAGCATGTGTGTGCACACTTATCTGTGTGGGGTGTTTTCAACATTAATTGTGAAGTGTTACATTAATTATCCAAAAACAACACTTTGCAGAACAAGGCAAATTACTGAAAGAATTAAATAGCTGATCTTTGGCATTTGCATTTCCCCAAATATTCTGACAGATTTTTGCCCATGAAGAACATATCAAAATGCTCACAAAATGTGTGTTTTTCAAGTAAAGAAATTGTAAGTGTTTGCATTATTTGCATTACAAATTTGTATTATACATTTTTTAAATCGCATAGTGGTACAAGAATCTACAGGTGGCAACACTGGACTATATGGGCTTGGAAATTCATCAAGATTAGATGAGAACATCTATAAAAGACCATAGTTATATCATTTTGCTGAAAGGTTAATCCAATCCTGTTTCTGGATCTGTTTGCTTGGTCTTTATGGGTTGAAAATGGAACGCCCAGATGTATGTTAAATCATCATTGTCAAATCATCACCACCACTACCTTCAACATCATCATTATCATCACCATCACCACAACACCCCATCAACAATTAATAATTGTGGATAAGAAAGACAAAAAGTCTGGATAGTGGGCATTGCAGTTCCTGGAGACAGCAGAATAAAAGAGAAGGAACTGGAGAAAATAATAAAATACGAAGACTTGCAAATAAAAGTAGAACTATGGTGAAAGAAAGCAAAGATTTTACAGATAGTAATAGACACCTTGGTTACAGTCCCAAAACATCTGGTGTACAACCTGAACACTATCAGCATTAACAAAATCATCATCAGCGAATTGCAAAAGACAGCTTTATTTGGATCAGCTTACAGCCTGCACCAAAAGCTGTAACAACATCAGACAAATACACCTGCCCCTGACTGATTATGTGACCTACCATAATAGATTTGTAATAGGATTGTTTCCTTAATACACTACTTTTTGTTTTTTGTTTTTAAACTTTTGCACACTGCCCAGAGCCACCACTGTGAGATATAAGGTAAGATAAAATAAAATAGCCAGACTGGATTTTTTTTTAAAAGAAGTCAGGAAACAGAAAACAAAGTTAAAAATGCATTATACTAATAATGATAATAATAATAAAGTTGGAAGGGACCTTGGAGGTCATCTAGTCCAACCCCCTGCTCAGGCAGCAAACCCTATGCCTGTCAGACAAATGGCTGTCCAGTTTCTTCTTAAAAACTTCCAGTGTTGGAGCATTTACTGTTTCTGGAGGCAAGTTGTTCCACTGGTTAATTGTTCTAACTGTCAGGAAGTTTCTCCTTAGTTCTAGGTTGCTTCTCTCCTTGAAGCAACTGCAAGATATTTAGCCCAGTTATCAATTACAAATATGGCATTACTTTTTTCCATCCCTCCCCCCTCCAGAAATAGCTGTCTATTGACATCTAAATAGCAATCAGAGTTTCTCCATCTTTTTTATCCCTTGTAGGAATAAGTGAATTATTTCTGTAGCAACATAACAGATGGAGAATTATTTCTGGTGGAGATGGGCCCCTGTTTCTTGTGGTTGGCCAGCTGTAGAATATGTCAACTAGCTTTTTGTAGTTATCAGATATGATTAAAATATCTATCAAATGCCTAGCCTTCTTGTTTATAGTGGAATCAACAAGATACACAGAGAATCCTAAGTTATTACTATCATTCCTCACATAGTCAACCAGATGTTCAGGTTAGATTTGGCATTTTTATTCACCTACAGAGTCCTTCTCAAGGACCCGGGATTATTGTTACAAGATTCACATTTGGATAGTTCCAAATAAAAGGCTTATAAACCTGCATAAATTCATAGTATGAATGTGCTGCATTAAAAAAATTCTTCATTTCTTTTGTGAAATTTTCCTTTAGTCTGATGGACAAAGCTTTCTTTCTTTCTTTCTTTCTTTCTTTCTTTCTTTCTTTCTTTCTTTCTTTCTTTCTTTCTTTCTTTCTTTCTTTCTTTCTTTCTTTCTTTCTTTCTTTCTCTTCCTTCCTTCCTTCCTTCCTTCCTTCCTTCCTTCCTTCCTTCCTTCTTTCCTTCCTTCCTTCCTTCCTTTCTTGTCATTGGAAATCTCACACTTATTTTAGTAATAAGTGGAAAGGAAAATGATTTGCCGTCTATATGCTCTTTCTTCAGTGGCCTCTAATCTCTTCAAATATTATCCTATAGCTTCCCAAACTAATTTATAGCCCTGAGCTATAAGCAAATTCAACTCAGCTTAGTTTTATAAGCCAAGCATAATTATGAACTCTTTTCTGCTCACTGAAGGACAGATAACATCACCAATTACTTTTGCTGCAAATTCCCACCATTGCAGAAAAAAAGGACTTATTGCAATACAACAGCTTCCACAATAGATTTCCAGCTCTATAAATGTATATTTTCTTCACCACACAAAACTATGTTCACTTTGTGCATAAATAAAGCACAGCTTTATTGCAGAGGTTGTTTTGATGTGAGTATGTGTGCTTACTCTCACTGCCATTAATTGGGGGTTATTAATTTTAGTTCTGTCTTCTATGAATATTGCTTTTCCTTTGTCACAATGGAATTTCCAAATTAAAGTCCACTAATTATCAGGAGCAATACAAGTTAATTAATAAGATATTTTGCCATATTGAAGGGGCCACTTAGCCTATTTGCCCACTACTTTAATTGTTAAATATACCTATATTTTCTATATGCATCTTTGTCCTCATTTCAAATTGAACTGAATTTTGAGATCTAAGAAAACATACACCTGAGTATTAAAAGAAAGAATAAATAACCACCATTCAGATACTGATTCTTTTAATGTTTTTGGCTAATTCTTTTTTGTTCCCTTGGTTTTAATTTTATTTTTTATATATTTTATGAGCTCCTTAAAAGAGCAATTGGGTTCAATTTGATGGTTAGAAAACAATTACATTGTAAAGGTTAATGATTCAATAGTTTGGAAAAAAAATAGGACATTTATAGTCAATTTGACTATATTAATTGTTCTATTAAATAAGAAAGCTCGATCGACATTTCTACTTTATGCCCCGAGCCTCTTATTTCTAATTATGCTAAGCTTTTGTATTATCTTCACTGGTGTCCTAACTGAAGTCTTGAACATAAATATTTCTTTAACCCAAGTGTTATTCTTGTTGTGCATTTGACCTGTTTATTATGTTGTAGTTGTGCATTGTAGATAGACTGAAATGTTAAGAATATTTAATGGGGCAGCAATATGTAAGTGCAGATACTAAAGGTACTGTATGGCAGAAGAGCTTGATCCTTTTTAATTTGAGGGCCCCTTGGTGCTCTCTGAGCTTTTTTTAATTATTATTTTATAACCAGTTCTCTTCCTCCCTCCCTCCCTCCTCTCTCTTTCCTTCTTCCTTCCTTCCTTCCTTCCTTCCTTCCTTCCTTCCTTCTTTTCTTTCTTTTTTTCTTTCTTTCTTTCTCAAAGAAAGTACAAAGTTTCTTGATTTCACCATTTAAACCAAACTTACACCAAGGGTGGAATAAAAGAAAAGAAAATTGATTTAACTGAAGCTGCAAGGAATAAAAGGCCACATCCTTTACAAGGAGAGCAAAAATAGACACTAAGGAATTGATAACTGCGAAGGAAAAGAAGACGAAGGAATAGAAATTACTAATAGGCATGGCGGGACATCTACATAGCTGGAATGAGAACCAAATACAAAACAATTTGATCTGATACTGGGTAATCAGGAGATTAGGCAGAATGAGCTCATTTTGTCTCTTCAGAAGAAGAGGTGGAAATTAAAGAAAGACACAGTCAGAATCATCGTGGAGTAAATCATGAGGTAGAATTCCAAAACCACATTTTTCTATCAGTGTTCATTTCAAATATATCTTTTTTAAAAAAATTAATAATTCTGATCTGAAGTTCAGTTTAACAGTTGCTTTTACTTTTGCACAAATGTTGTTTTGTTAACTTCCTTTGGTCAGTGGATATATAATCCACAAGTAGGGCCTGGTTCAGTATAACTTGTTCTTGGAGCAATGTAGAGAGAATGCTAAATAAATTCAATGCAAATTGTTCTACAGAGCACCTTCATTTCTTGTTTGTTGTTTGTTTGTTTAGTCAACTAATAATAGATTCATTATATCATAATGTATAGAAGATAAATTACCTGTGCAAAGCAACTTTTGAAGCATTGAGCAAAAGGGGGAAAAGATGGAAAAACAGAGTGCCAATTAGGCTATTAATCAGAATGGCAATGGACAAAAAAGAGAAGATAATGATATATACCAGTGTAGCATAATATGAGCGATGAATCAATTTTCATTGACATTCATACCTTTGAAAGGACATTTGTCTGATCATAAGGTTACTATGCCACTATTGATTTAATTTTTTGTAGGTATAAAATGAAAAATATAGAAAGTGGTTTTTTCATTTTTAAAATGAATAAGGCTCAATTAAAATATAACCCCCAAATAGCTGTCTTTCCTCAGCATGTTTTCTTTCCTTCCTTCCTTCCTTCCTTCCTTCCTTCCTTCCTTCCTTCCTTCCTTCCTTCCTTCCTTCCTTCCTTCCTTCCTTCCTCCCTCCCTCCCTCCCTCACATTTGTGAAAGCAAAACCTTTTTATAGATATAATTTCACCAGTTTTCAAACAGGTGCTTCTGAGATAAAAAAAATCAAAACACTAGATGTATAGTCTTCATTAACTATTAAGAAGCACAATGATAAATTAATTGCATGTTACAGAAATACAAAATAAAGTATCATCTTTTATATTTTTTCCTTTTTCTTTGTCCTATTTTTCTTCCTGTTTAACTTTGATTTACTGATAATTTTAATATAGTCTCCCAAACTTAAACACACAAAGGGCATACACTCAAACCTTCAAAGGGAATTGTTCTTAAGTTGGGAAATAAGGCAGTAAGAATCAAGGCACATATAATTTGATGGTGAAGTTGTCTGAGTTGAACAAAGATAAAAAAGATAAAGCCACAATTCTATTGATTCAAGTGAATAAAGATTTTGATAAAATGTTGACAGACATGGGTTTTCTTCCCCAAAGCATTATAAAAGGGCTCCAGATTTTCTATGTGGCATCAAAATCTAGGGAGAAAGATCAATAGTTGTCTTTCATCTACATTTTTACTCTAAAAGTACTAGAAAAAGATGCCCACTTTCTTTGACATTTATTTTAAAACTTAGCTTTTGCTGTTAGCCAAAATCTTAATATCTATTTTTTCATAAATCATTAGAATACAAAATTATCATTTTTTTACTGATGGGATTTTGTTGCTTATTCCTGAACTTTATATTACATTTCTCTCTGTGTTGCAGTCAATAGGTTTGAGCAAACTGGGAGATCCTAGGTTTGCTGCCTAAATGGGAATTGATGCCAATAGGCATTAATTTATTTATGCATAAATAATTGCCATATCTCTATTTGTAGCAAATGCATTAATTATTTAAATATTCTTACCTGACCTGACATTTCTCAAATAGTTATATTATGTATGAATAAGATAAACCGTAGACAGATTCCCTTCACTGTTAATTGAGGAGAGTCTTGAAATTAATATTCTCTAAACAAATATAATTTATTATTTTTATGGCATTCCCATACATCTGACACACATTTTCAAAAAGTCAGTACCATGTTCTGTAGATTTCAAAGATTTCTTTTTAAAAAATACACTTGTCAATTAACATTGGAACTTTGGTTTCCTGAATCTCTACATATTTGTTGGCCCTATCCAACAAAATGCAGTTCAGTGATGAGTAAAGTAAGGTCCTATACTTAGGCAAGAAAAACAACAACAAATGCACAGATATGGAATAGGTGGTACCTGGCTCAATAATAGTGAGAGAGATCTAAGTATCCTAGTGACCACTATTTGAGCCAGGTGTGTGCTTCAGCTACCAAAACAGTAAATGCAGCCCTTGGTTTGATTAACAGAGGGACAGTATCAAGATCACATCAAGTGATACTGCATTATACTGCATTGGTGAGAACACGCTTGACATATTCGGTCCAACTCTGGTTACCATGATACAAAAAAGATGCTGAGACGCTCGCTAAAAAGAAGGCAGAGGAGATCAACAAAGATGATGAGTGGTTTGGAGGCTGAACCATATGATAAATGACTGAAGGAACTAGGCAATGTCTAGTACAGGGGTAGGCAACTTTGGCTCTTTTATGACTTATGGACTTCAACTCACAGAATTCCTGAGTCAGCATGGCTGGTTCAGGAATTCTGGATATTGAAGTCCACAAGTCATAAAAGAACAAGGTTGCCTACCCCTGGTCTAGTCTAACAAAGAGAAGGATTAGGAATGATATAATAGTAGTATTGCAGTATTTGAGAGACTGTTACAGAGGAGAGGGAGATAATCTATTCTACAAAGCACCTGAGGGCAGGACAAGGGGCAATGGATAGAAGATCCTTAAAGAGAGATTTAACCTAGAACTGAAAATAAATTTTCTGACAATGAAAACAGTTAAGTGTAATGGCTTACCTCCAGAAGTTGTGGGTGCTCCATCACTGGAAATTTTCAAGAAGAGACTGGACAGCCATTTGTCCAGAATGTTATAGGATCTCCTGCCATGGCAAGGAGTTGGACTAGAAGACCTCCAAGTCCTTTCCATTCATAATGTTCTATGTTCTGAATTGTACTTTTTTTTGTTACATTGATGACTGCCAATCTCAATTATATCACCTTAATTGGCTAGCAATACAAAGAACAATAACAATAAACAAAAATAACAATAATTAGGTTTATCTTTTGACTAACATCAAATACTAAATGAATTTGGTTAACATTTATTTGCATTTCTCAAATTTAACAACAACAACAACAACAACAACAACAACAACAACAACAATAATAATAATAATAATAATAATAATAATAATAATAATAATAATACAGTTGGAAACGACCTTGGAGGTCATCGAGTCCAACCCCCTACTCAGGCAGGAAACCCTACACCATTTCGGACAAATGGCTGTCCAGTCTCTTCTTAAAAACTTCCAGTGTTGCAGCATTCACCACTTCTGGAGGCAGGTTGTTCCACTGGTTAATTGTTCTGTCAGGAAGTTTCTTAGTTCTAGGTTGCTTTTCTCCTTGATTAGTTTCCATCCGTTGCTTCTTGTCCTGTTTTCAGGCACTTTGGAGAATAGCTTGACTCCCTCTTCTTTGTGGCAGCCCCTGAGATATTGGAACTTTTAGATCGTCAATTATATTATTATATATGTTATCTGAAATAAAGGAGACCATTTAATTACCATTTTTTGGGGAAGGACTAGCCCATTTAAACTCATTGTCTCCCTATTATTCCAATTCCCCATGATTGCCCTGATATGTTTATCTTCCATTCAATCTGTTCTTCTTTCTCAAATTTATTCTGATTTATATAGAAAGTCTTTTCCATTTTCAGTGTTGTCACTTCCTTTTCTGGATTTTCCATTTACTGTATTTGTTGGTCAATTGAGTCCTCTGTCTTAATATTTGATTGTTCCACTTCTTCTGTTATTATCTGTGTTGTTAATTCTTTGGTGATAATCTAAATTTGGGTTTGTGTATCTAAGCTGGAATCTTGATCTTTTATGTTACTTCTTATTTTATCATAAGCTGAAAGAATGGTTTCATGTATTGCTTTTAACATGGAAAGGATCTTTTCCTGGTCTTCATCCATATCTTTCATGTGTTTATAAATAGTCTTTATAGCAGAAATCATTTGTCAAGCAAGATTTTATAGTCCGAAGTATTTCATCATCTCATATAGTAACCAATATTCCTCAAATAAAGAGATAGGAAGGCAATTCCCCACAGACAACTCTGAAAGTCAGTAAAGGTTTACATTCATAGTTAAAGTAGGCAGTTATGCCACCCAACTGTCAATTTTCTCTTTTTCCTTATGTCAGATTAACCCATGGAGTAATGCATATATTAAAATTGATACCAAAGTTATCATTTGGAAGAGTGAAAGAATGCTGTGTTTTTTACATTAGATCAGCGGTTCTCAACCTTTTTCAGGCTGAAACCCAGACCTGCGCCGTACATGTGCGGCGCGACCCCGACCTGCATCATGCATGCACGGCACAGCGGCCCGCATCGCGCATGTGCAGTGTGACCCCGACCTGCATCGTGCATGCATGGCACGGCGGCCCGCAGCGCGCATGTGCAGCGCGATGGCCCGCATCGCGCATGTGTGGTGTGGAGCGATGGCCCGCATTGTGCATGCATGGCACGGCGCGACGGCCTGTATCACGCATGCGCGGCATGACAGCCCGCATCACACATGCGTGACGCAATAGCCCGCATCGCGCATGTGCGACGGGCCGCATCGCGCATGCGCGGTGCTACCCCGCGCATGCGTGGTGCTGCCCCCTGCACCGGCTGAGGGGAAAAGGGGGAAAAATGGCAGACTGCATTGTTTGGCGACCCCCGTGAAATGGTCGTTCGACCCCAAATGGGGTCGCGACCCACAGGTTGAGAACCGCTGCATTAGATCAATTATTGCATGGTAATGCTTTGTGTGTATGCGTGTGTGCATTCTTATGCTGAAGAACTGATATAATTTCTCTGTTATAGTTCATTGCAATTTTACAACTTCTTTGACACCTTGATTTGAACCAGGCACTTTCAGTTTCACAACTTTTAGTTTTGTCAAATAAATATATCAAAAATGTTTAAAAAAAATCTCTGCAAATCCAGAAAGTTCACAGTTAGTCTTTAAAATATATCTTATTGATAAATCAATTTGTTCTGCACCTGTTAAAGAGAGAATAGAATAAGGCATAAGGAAAAAGATCCTTATTTTGCCTAAACAATGAAAGTTATTTTCAGATCAGTGTGAAACATTTCAATAAATGTAGATTTCAACGAAAACAGACATATGGAAATCGCTAAATTTGTATAGAAAAGGAATAATTTAATAATGTTGATGAAGGTATAATGAGAACATTTCTGCTATGACCTATGTTTTGAGAAGAAGCAATTATTCATTTTATTTTGGTCCAATCAATATTTTTTAAACTATTACATGAAAATTGTTCACTAGACAATGGAAATAGTTTCTCTATGCTCCTCTTATTATTAAGGCACTAGTCCTTTAACTTTTAAATATAAATATACGAGCCCAATTACTCAGTGGATTAAAGATTTGAAGTTGTAATTTATGAACAGATTAGACATATGGAAGATTATAATGCAATTCAATTATTTTAAACTAGTGGTAATAAAATACCAATATCTTGTCTAAATATGAAACTGTGCAATCACAGCTGCAAATAATGTATACTTAAATTCAATAAAGGTTTATTAAACAACAACAAAAAGTGAAGCAAAATTTCACTTGACTTTGGAAATAAATGCATCTCAGATGTCTAGATACCATTTAGCAAGCATTTACTACTTAGGATTCTAATCAAATCGAGTCATTCTTTAACAATAGTGACAATAAACATCCTCCATCAATTCTGGAAAGAAACAAAATGTACCAGAGGAACTATTGTTATATTCAGTAGCCTTATATTGCATACAATCACAACACCTGACCAGCTCTCCTGGATCTTGGCTGATTTCCAAAAATGCAAAGTAGGGTTAGACGAGCTGCAGCTACCAAAAAAGCCAACATAGTCCTAGGCTGCATTAACATAAGGAAAGTATCAAGATCATGGGAAGTGATAGTACTGCTCTATTCTGCACTAGTGAGGCCACATTTGAAATACTGTGTCCAGTTCTGGTCACCATGACACAAAATAGATGATGTGATCCTAAAAAGGATGCAGAAAAAAGAAACAAAGATGATAAGGGGTCTGGAAGCTAAATCGTATGATGAACTTGGTATGTTTAGCCTAGTGAAGAGAATGCTTAGGAAATAGCCATCTTCCCATACTTGAAAGACTATCAAAAGAAGAGGGCATTGATTTATCTCCATAACACCTGAAAGGCAGGTCAAGAAGCAATGGGTGGAAGCTCATTAGATGCAGATCTAACCTCAAAATATGGAGGAATTTCCTGACATGAGAGCAATTAATCAATGGAACAGTTTATCTTCTAGAGTTGTAGATGCTCCATCACTGAAGATTTTCATGAAAAAAATCAACTTTAATTTGTCTGGATAGTATGAGGACTCCTGATGTGGGTAGGTCTTTGGATTAGAAGACCTCTAAGGTCCCTTCCAGCCTTATGATTCTATGATTTGGTATGTAGATGGGCGACCAATAGAAATTTTATACAAATTTGACTATGAAGTCTGCATCCCAGAAAATGGGAATGTCAAACCACTTCTACATTATTGCTAAAAAAAAAGCTACATCAATTTATTCTTTCAATTAATAGTCAATTTTATATAAGCATTTTGCCATTTAGTCTTGCCATGCCATTAGACTATTGTGTTAACCTTCTTATAATTGGATGTGTCTGATAATGTCTGCATGGAGGAGATTTTGATACCCATGGCTATAATAGAAAAGACCTTCACATGATATGAAAAAGATCCTTAAAACCTCTAAAGGAAAAGTGGCGAGTTAATGATAATTAGGTATCCATTAGATCTGCTTATGCAAACAGTTTTATTCAGATTTTTACACTGATGGTCTGCAAGCTGTATTCTGAGAGAACGTGATGTTTTATGCAAGTTAATCAATGCTTTCTAGTACTAAGCACACAACTGATTGAAAGTCTTCCTGGAAAAACAAGACATTCAGAAAACTGAATTGTTTTGTAACATGGAAATAGAAAAGAATATTAATATTAGTTAATGTCTAATAGTGGTGGGCCCAATGATCCTGAGCGAAATTATGTTCAGAAACCCTCCTCATAAATCTTGATGTACCTAGGGTTTCCGAAGCAACAAAGATAAAGATCAAATTGTTTCCTGAACCCTGGAAAATATAGAACATTCTTTTATAGTACTGAACATCTCTGACTACTCCAAATGTATATAGTTATAATTATATAAATATATATAAAATTAATCATATTCACTCAGAGAGGATGATGAATCTCAGTTGAGAATACAGCAAATTGTTCTTGCAATCAAATAATCATTAATGTGACTTGACAGTGCAAAGCATTTTTCTCAAAAGGTGTTTTGCTTAAGCTTTCAAACATCTGATATCCTTTTGTTAACAGCTGTCCAGTTGAAATTGCCTCATATTGAAAATTGAGATGCGTGGTTTGGCTAAATCATTTGAACATCTCTTGAGAAATTACATTGCAGTTATCTGCCAATTCAGCCTATCATACTTCCCTCTAACATTTCCTCAGGGAAAAGTTGGAGAGAAAATTAAAAAGCTGAGGTCAGTGTCTCAAGGAATTCAGATTTCAAATTATTAGATAACAAAAGAAATTACTTCTGAAAGTTCTGATTTTGTGGGCTGTTCAGATCTTGATAGGAGAAGAGAATTGGGGAAAAATAATACATTGGTTTGCAGCAGGAAAAAAAATCCATTTGGACTTCAGAAAATTACAGATGTAATTTTATCCATTATCTAACAAATTTTTGAACAAGTTTGTTAGAGGGAGGAAAAAAGAATACTATTTGTGTGCCATAGGCTGAACAGTAGCTATAGCAATGTATAGAGAAATCTAACATGGATCCGAACAATAAAGCTGGTTTACAAAATTCATTTTACACATGTAACATCTGATTTTATTGAAACAGAAACAGCAAATGACAGCAGAATTGATAACCTCTGTTGCTTGGTAACATCAGAAGAAAGCTAAGCTGTGGCTTAAAATGTCAGAATACTTTTGACTGATAATTATGAATTTTCAAATGTAAAAATATACTTCTTATTTTTTATTCTCTTTCTCTCCCCCATAAACCTTCCTTTTTTTGCTGAATCAAAGTACTGTGAATTAAAGACAAATTATATGTTTGAGTTTTTTCAATCATCAGGATATCATATCTATAGAAATGAAGTGAGTGTTTGTGAATCATGTCTCAATGGGCATCTGTCTGTCTGTCTGTCTATCCTTTATCCACTGTGATTTCTGAACTTGTTCCCTTTTTTAAAAGTTCTATAACACTCATACGCTTGTAAGAAGTGACACCTTGATTTTCTAACAAGAGTATCATGTGCAGTAGAATATCCTTACCAAGTTGAACTCTATTCCATGTGACCATGACCATGTCATTTTCATGGGAAAAACTGGAAAATATGTATGTACCCCAAAGCCCATGTCCTTGTTTCATAAAATACTCATTTTTCTTCCTTTCCCCATATGTTTATCTTAGCAGAATAACAGAATTAGAGGTGATCTTGATGGTCTTATTGTCCAAATCCCAGCTCAAGCTAGGATTATACCATTCTGGATATTATACCTTTCTGGATAGTCTCTTCTTAAAAATTTCCAACAATGGAGCATCCACTACTTCTGGAGGAAAGCTGTTCCATCAGAACCAAGTTTCGTATTTTGTAAAATTTATTTTGGCAATGTTTTTGAGCTTAGTTTATTGTTATCAGGTACAACAAGGAGGGCACAATTGTTTGTGATGTATCCTTCTGTTACTCTGCTTCCTTGGACGTCCATACCTATTTCCCAGCAAAGTATTCTTTGGAAGACATAGGAAAGGCAGAGAGATTCAGACCATAGATGAGATACAGCATTCTGTAAGTATGGAAAACTTATACACATCTTATCCCTGGATATTTCATCAAATCTTTGGTAAGGGGAAAAAAGACCAAAACTTCAAAAGTAATTTCTTTTTCATCAAATTACATCAATATCATTGATGTGGAGAAGGAAAAAAAATCCAGAGAGCTAGGCTTTTTATTTAGAAAAATGAGTAAAAGGAAGCATGGCAAAATTATACATTATGTGTGTAGTGGAAATTATAGAAAAGTAAAGACACTCTCATAATAATTGAATGAATGATGCCAAGTAAAAATGGCTACTTCTTCACATGGCATATATTGAAATCACTGGAATCCCTATTAGAGATATGTTAGGAGAAAAGGCAGTCAGTAGTTATCTGTCATTAGCCCTTAATTAATCCCAGTAAGAAAAGTTTTGAATTAGACATACATAGGCTTGCTTAAAAAGGTTTCTTGTAATGTTCTTTCTTTTCCTTTAACAGTGAAAAGATAGGAAATGTTCACAACACACCTACAGATATATTTGAGCAGGAAAAATGATTTCACTGGTTTGCATTGCTTATGTTACCTGTTAATGAATTGATTGATAATTCTCTGTGCAATTAGTCAATTGCAGAAGTAAGTGCTTAAACTGGCTGAATCAAGCTTGAGCTGGTCAGAATTGAACTTCTGACAGTGAACAGTGAATTAGCCTGCAATACTGCATTCCAACCACTGTGCCACTAAATGCTAAGTGGCTTAACCTAGTTCTCTGTTAGTTGGGCAAGATGGCAATTACAGTCCTCTATCAAACTCCTCAAAGAAAAACCAAGGTTGTCAAAGGAAAAAGTGGATACCAAGATACTTTTCCTTTCAACCTGCTTGGTTAATTTTGAAAAAGAACATTTGAATTGTTTTTCCTTCCTTCCTTCCTTCCTTCCTTCCTTCCTTCCTTCCTTCCTTCCTTCCTTCCTTCCTTCCTTCCTTCCTTCCTTCTTTCCTTCCTTCCTTCCTTCCTCCCTCCCTCCGTCCCTTTCTTCCTTCCTTCCTTCTTTTTTTTTCTTTTTCTTTTTGGAATAAAGTTAGCTCAACCAGGTTTTTTTTTTCCTTGTATCCCTCATATTTGGCAGAAACTGTGCAATGCAACTCGGGAAACTCAAATTTAAAATCTCAATTAAGCAGACATTATTGCCTGAGTCTGTTTAAACAGTTGCTATTTCTAAACTAGCTTATTAAGATGTCTCCTAAGCCAGAGGCCCCTAACCCCTGGTCCATGGACTGGCACTGGTCTGTGCCATGCCAGCAACTAGTCTGCACAAACAAGCAAAGCCCCATCCACAGGATGTAGGCAGCACACGAAACCACACTCCCTCTGATCTGCGGAAAAACGTTTTCCCATGGAACCGATCCCTGGTGCCCAAAAGGTTTGGGGCCGCTGTCCTAAGAACTTGGAAGGAAAGTGTGTTATAGAATATACTGAATAAAAAAGTGTTAATAGCAAAGCATTCAATCAAATGCATTAAAAACAAAACAACAAGCAGCTTTATACAGAAATTGAGTTCTGTTTACACAAATGGGCAGGTTTTGTATATCACTTTTCAATCTAGAACTCCAAAACAATTTTCAACATTTTAAAAACTATACCACAAAATAAAGCAAAGTTTGCAAGAAAAATAATAATGATAGGGCTTTAATTTTAAATATTGTGTTATTATTGTTATAGAAAGGAGGAGGCATCTAAGAAGAACAAACTAATAAAAGTACTTTTATAATAGAATGTCCTAAAACATTAGCTGAAATGTTTCATTGTTACTATTCTAGATTAAAGTATATTCTTTAGGCAGAGGAATAGAAAGGTGTGATTCTTGATATCAGCTTTTCTTTTTCAGCAAAGCCACGTATGTTACAAAAAGTTGGAGAGAAATTAAACTGGAACTACATCTATTTCACTGGAGATATAGCTTGGGCTTTAAAACAAATATGAAAACTATAGCTCATGTTTTATATTCTTGTAAAATAAAGGAAATTATGAGGCAAGGGAATAGCATGGGAGAAACTCTATCAGCAGCTTACAATTTTCATATAATTTTAATGCAAGCTCCAGCTAACTTAACACAAGTTATTTTACCTTCTGAGCTATGATCATTTACAGTCTAATGCACGTTACCCATGAGGGCAAAATGAGCATTTCAATATCCACTGAATAATTAGCCAAAATTGCCTTTTGACGCAGTTGAGGATGATAAATGATTCCCTTAAAAATAGACAATAGCCTCCTTGAGTTTAAGTATTTACTAATTTATTGATATTAGGAAATATATGTATAGCTCTTCAGAATGAAATGTATGACAAATTTACCCACATGTTGGGGCATATTTAAAGATAATAGGGAGAAGGGAATAAAGCCATGGTTATATTTGAGGAAGCAATCTTTCATTCTCCATTCTCTGGGGGAAATTCTTTGTTACTGTATTAGGAAATGCAGAGATGATAATGACTAAGTACAAAATAAGCAACTTTTTCAGGTGATCTACATACTGTATGCATGCCTCTGACATCTGAAGTTGTAATACATTCTGAAATGTAAATGGATTTTTTAGTCCTACACAAAATTGTGGACATGGTTTGCTTATGGCATGTTTTCCCCATTTGAAGGCTATTTCTCTGCATGCAGTAGCTATTTAGGAGATGGCTTTTTTAAAAAAAAAAACATGATTTCTAGGGCACTATTGTCCCCTGTCTCCATGACCCACCGTATCCCAGGACCTCTGCCCACTTTTCACCAATGTCTAGTTTATCACCTGGGCAGGAATTTTTTTTTTTTTTTTGCTTTTCTTAGGATTACCTGATCAGGACTGGAAAAGTCCAAACAGGAACTAGATGACAGCAAAAGGGCTAGAGATGTCTTGATTTCTAGTTGTCATTCAGATGATTGCAGCCCAGATATGGTATCCCTAGATAAGGAGCATTGAGAAGACAGAAAAAGATGCATTAACTTTATCCTGTTCTCCAGATATCTTTATCAAAGTTGTGCTGTTACATTGGGATTTTGCACTGGTTGTCCATTCCTGCTTCTGCTCTTTTCCAGAGAGACTGTTCAGGAATCTAGCCCCAGAGTATCCCACCATGAATTTTACCATTCGGTGAGTCTAAATCATATGCTCTGGATGTGTCTGGGAAAAGGCAGAAGGAAGTGACTTCAGATAAGCAATTTCTCAGACAAAGAGCAGGCAGGGGATAGAAAGTAAATAATTAGTTATTTAGTGTATTGTACAATCTCCTTCTGGTTGGTAAAACATGAAGTAGCGAAGAGTCAGTGTCACTGAATCCACAACTTCAACTCATTTTTTTTAATACACTGACTTGTGAAAACCTCTCATTGAATTCAGGAGATTTACATTTAAATAATGAAGGTGAATTAAATGTAGTTCTCTCCCAGCACAATTATGGTCAAGCTGTAAATTCCCTCTAGGGTATGTACATTTCTGTGGTGTTGAAAATATTTGTCAGCTCTCAGGAGAATCTGTAAAGACTAAGGCAGATATTCATATGTTATAATGCAGTTCATCATATTTTAGTACCACATTATTTCTTAGATATAGATATTATTGATTACCATCTTTTCCTAGATTTAATGTACTGGTTAAATGATAAGATAGATAGATAGATAGATAGATAGATAGATAGATAGATAGATAGATAGATAGATAGACAGACAGACAGACAGACAGACAGACAGACAGACAGACAGACAGACAGACAGACAGACAGATAGATAGTGTTATGTCCTGGGCCTGCTGAATGACTCAGCAGGCTCAGGAGGCTGTAGAAGGCCCAGGCAGGCCATGTGGTTGCCTGGGACCAGACAGGCTTTCTCCAGCCTTGTGAGCATGTCCAAGGTGGGAGACTAGCTTTGCATTGATAGGCTGATGCTGTCCCTGCAAAAGGGAGTATAAAAGGGCCAGCACCATTTTGTTTGCTGTTCTGTTCTGTTCTGTTTGTGATCTCAATAAAGAAGTTGTGTTTTGTTACTCCTGCCTTGCTTCGATTTCTCTGATTCTAAAACAGATAGATAGATAGATAGATAGATAGATAGATAGATAGATAGATAGATAGATAGATAGATAGAGAAAGAGAAAGAGAAAGATGGAGATAGATAACTATGCAAATAAATGGATTATCTGGTTTTCTCTTAGCTCTTTTTGATGGTACTTTGCTGATATCTTAATGGACTCAAAAGAAAGCAAAGGTGTATCCTCAGTGAGAAAAAATAATAATGGTCTTTTAAAACATGAGAAGATGAGGACTTAGATAACAATTGTAGTACCTGCAATTAAATTCAAATTATTGGTGAGGTATGATTTCTACTGGAATATAAAAACAAGAGCTCCAAAGGTCTATAATAATTCAAGTAATGTCTCACCAATTAGCCATTAAACTTACACCGATAAATAATTACACACATTCATAAATAATAAAGGAAAGCAGCAATTATATTTGATAAGATGTGGCTAAAAGAAAAAAAATCTGAAAGGAAAGAATCCCAATGGAAGTACACTACAGGAAACAAAACCAGGTTAAATTTATACTGGAATATGTAGATATATAGTATTTGATGATTCGCTCTTAAACAATTGAAAAAAATGAAGTGAGAAGAATTGGATAAATGCACCTGAAGCCATTAATACTGTAACTTAACAGTCCAAAAAAAAAAACCTGTAACTTAACATGTGAAACTTTTATATCAGTTGGGAAATCAAAGCTGTGGAAAAAATACATCAGCTTCATGATTAAGGAAAAAAAACAGCAAATTACTTAATAATCTCAAAACAGTATTATAGGAAAACAAGACAAAAAAAAACACCAAAAATTGGCTGGTGTTTCAGATCCTGCTATGTCGAGTGCTTTGTTAACTTAATCCACAATAACTTGGTCCCTATTAAAGGCTAATCTTTGAAAGTAACTAAAAAAACATATATAGACTTAAAGTATTAGCTACAATATCATAGGATCTACTCTGCAAAAGAGATGAAAACATTAAAAAGGTTATAAGTAAGAAACTGGAGTGCTAATTGCTTGAGAACTCTGAGAAGAGAGGGCTGAAATAGATTTTTATTTATTTTATATATTAATTATTAAGAAAAGCTATATGGGGGCTGAATTCGTTCACTCACTATTGCTAGCAGGAATATTTTCTTACATAAAGAACAGAGGCTGCTTTCTCATAGGGTGAGAAATTTCCATCATAGTCCATATACAAAAAAAATAATAAAAAAAATCTTCAAAACTATTGGCTCATAAGTCTTATTGATAGAGTGGTCAAAATGTTCAGGAAACACCTTTTGAGCAAAATAGAGGCCCAGGTGTTAAAAAATGAAAAACTCACCATGGAAAAACAGCCCAATTTCAGACTGAGACACTGCACAATAGGTAATCATTAAACTTAATAAATAATTATTCCCATTGTGAAATACACATCTATTGGCAAGAAATTGTTTACCTCGATTATAAATCTCAGTGTGTGACTTTTGACTGGATAAACAGAAATACCTTGTGGAAGAAAGTAGCTAGTTGAAATGTGGAACCCGGATTCTTCTTTCTGGTTAAAGTCCTCTACTCAAATACCTGAAAGTTTGTACTTGTATCAATGGTTCTCTAATCCAGAAATACCCACCCATAAAGAGGTCAAACAAGGTTGAATGATGTTTATCAATATGTATGCCAACTATATCTGAGATGCCCAGATGTCAAGGTTCCATGACAAATTTCTTAACATTATTTTATACACAGAAAATATAGTTCTAATGGCACATGTCAACCTTACCTGAGAAGACCACCATGAAACTTAGATAGTTACAGTGGTTCTAACTCTCTATACATCTATAAGGCCAAGACCAAATTGAAGATATTCAGCAATAAATGTGATATAAATAACTAGCATTTGGATGGGGAGCCCATTGAACAAATTATTTTTTTCTTATCAAGGGACGGACTTTATCAACACATGTTTATGGGGAAATCGCCTAAGAACCTCAAGTAGGGCTGAGGTAGGCTCCAAAAATTTGCACAAACTTCTTAACTATAACTAAGCATATATTTTGATTCCTGTATTAAAAATATATAATGTAAAAATAACTCCAAGAATGCTGAATCATCAGGTCTTTCAAAAGTTTACTTGAACAAAATGAGACCCATTTCACTGGACATTTTTTTTCCTCAAAAGATTTGTTTCCTGAAAAAGTTTTGGCAATTTTGATAGACTCTTTCAAACAATTTCAGAATGACTATATTACATAGACATCTTGAGAAATATAAAATTAACTTTTAAAGATTATAATGTATTTAATTGCATAATGTTTTGCAATGTACATTCACTAATTTGTCATTAAGAAAGTGACTTTTCCATTTTAAAAAGAAATACCTTGAAATATTTGAATTTCAAAAATTAACATAGGGCTGGTACATTTTAAGGGGCTTAATACACAATATATTTTCAGGATTTTTATCTGTTCTATAAACAATGAAATTCCACCATTCTTTGTAAAACAAGAAATCACTTCTTAGGCTTTATTGTCATATATTGAATTGTATCACAGACTTTTTTTCAGGTATTGCTATTTATCAATATTATTTCACCAATAGTCCATTGAAATATTATCCAGATATTTCCTTTGATAAGCAATGATTCACTTGGTTGTAATAAGCAAACACTAATGTTTTCTTTCTTTAGTTTTAACTTTCACATTTTTATTCTGGCCATCAAATATGTGTAGCAAACCAAGTTTTGGAGAAAATTGATCCTTCCCTTTATTGTGCTTTTTTTCCCATCAAGTTCTTTCAAAATTCTGAGTTTATTGGAGAGACAACAATCCTTTTGAATTATGGCCTCATCAGTATGTCATTGAATGCTAGCTTGTATGTGAGGCTCTTATTGACACCACTAGTGTAAAAGTTCAAAAATATTTTCTAGTGAATTCTGACAAAACCCTTTGATGCTGCCATAGAGACTGCCAAATGTTATTATCAAATTATTTCTCTAATTCTATGTCCCTGGATTCTTTCAGCCTGTAGTAAATGCATCATAATCTATTTCAGATAGTCTGATATATTTTTGAAGTTATATCCTTAAGTTATGTTGGAAAAAAAATTGAATTAGTTGCCATTTTGAAGATCCCTTGACATACATACTGAAATTACTGTATAATTGTTTTCTTGTATATGACTTGCTTGTCTAGATATAATGATGGAGCTTGTGGAGGGCAGGTTTATTTCCTGCAGTTTATTTATACATTCCCACTTCTTATATATCCTCAAAAGTACAACAAATAAGCTGTTACCAACTTGGCCTGCATAATATGAGAAAGTAATAACACCTATAGCCATATTTGCTGCTGATGACACAGCAAATAAAATCTAAAAACAAATTATTGCAATAAGTAAAACAAGAAACACCTGAATTATTTTTTATCCACCTTTTTTTTCTTTCTAAGATTTTCTTTCAAGTTCAGGATCTGTTTTTCTTTAATCAACCAACTGCTGATCTATTGGTTGTACAAGAATTGACCAACTGGTTTATGCTTGAGATTTATTTTATGGATTAAGAGAGAATGACTGGCCCAAAGTTAGCCTGCCAGCTTTCATTCCTAAGGCAGGACTGGAACTCACAATCTAGCCTGATGCCTTAACCACTAGACCAGTGGTTCTCAACCTTCCTAATGCCGCGATCCTTTAATACAGTTCCTCATGTTGTGGTGACCCCCAACCATAAAATTATTTTCATTGCCACTTCATAACTGTAATTTTGCTACTGTTATGAATCGTAATGTAAATATTTGATATGCAGGATGTATTTTCATTGTTACAAATTGAACATAATTAAAGCATAGTGATTAATCACAAAAACAATATGTAATTATATATTGTGAAATATTTATTTCTAATTACAAATAAATGAAATTTTGTCTTGAAGCATGGTGTAGCATGGGTAACAGTCTTAATATAACAACAGTAAACTACATTGCTACATTTTGCGACAGTATGCGTAAAAAGCCAGTCAGTGTGAAGGTTGAAATTGCTTTTTCTCACCAGATCAGAAATTCTGATCAGAAAGTCTGATGGAAAGAAACTATTTTCTAAAAAACAGTAGGCTTGGTTTTTCTCTGGAGAAAAAGTAAGGCTGTTTTCAATTTCTGCAGGAATAAAAGGAGGATCACACAGTCTGAATCTGGCAGAAGTCTGCGTATGCTGCCTTCTTTTGACAACCCCCCCCCTCACCTCTTTTGCATATTGGAGGGGCCAGGGATAAATTCTATTAAAGCTATCCAACAATGCGAGGAGCTGTCAATCAAAACCATCAGATCTGCGCCTTCTGTCTGCTTCCTGTAGATGTGTAACTAAGGGCGATGGCGTATAGGTGATCAGATTTTCTTTCTGCAAAACCATCCTAGGCTTCTAAATCTCTTTTTTTCCCCTTCTTTCTTTGGAGCCTTTGAAAAGCATTTTGAGCAAATAAAACAAGCCACTCTCCAACTTTTCTTCCCCACCTTCCGTTAGGGGGCATCAAATTCACCCAATCTTCTCCTCTTGAATATTATTTCTCTCACGTTCCTAAACGGGCTCTTCCTATGATTTATTTCTTTCTTTTTTTAATATGCCATTTATTCACTGATATTTGAAGGTAATAAATCCGGGAGGTTAAAAAGTTTGAGCAAACTATTAAATGGCCAAGCCTTTACCTATTTAATAAGGGATTGAAAAACCCAGACACCCGACTCTCCGGGGCTTTTTCCTTGCCAGCTGCTTGAGCATGAAAGCAGCCAAAAAGTCTTTCCCTTCTTCCTAGGACTCCCCCCCAATCAGCTCTCCCCTCCCCCAGCTCAGGAAAGCCAAAGAAGCGCAGAAAGATTCCCCCCTGGGAAGGACTTTCTTTTTTTAAAAAAAATGCCCCAGCAACAACTATTGGCTTGAAGATCCCCCGGCAGCTATTTTTAAAAAGCCAAGAAGAGGTAAAGAAAAAAAAGAGACTGGGCCTTTTTTTTTTGCACTAAAAAAAGAGGGAGAGGGAAGGGGGAAAAGGGGGAAATTCTCCCCAGCAGCTGGCTGCTATAGCGGCAGTGCTGGTGGTGGAGCAAAAACTAGGGGAGAGGGTGGGGATTGAGACCAGCAAGATCTGGGGTGGGGGGGGTGTCTGCTGCTGCCTTCCCCTCTTTTTCTTCTTCTCTTTCCTCCTCCTCTTCCTCCTCCTCCTCTTCTTCTTTCTCCTTCTCTCGCTTTTTCCACCGGCGCCCGCCGTGCAGAAGGCTCCCTCTTGCCGCCTTCCCTTTGCCTATTGATCTGGGATGGACTGCGGGTCAGGTCCATGCAGGATTGCGGGGGACTTTGTGGAACTCCCCGCCTTTGATTGAGAGGCCCCGCCTCTTTCTTTTCAGCCTGGCTGGCTCGGCTTACTCACTGCCTGTGGCTCACTGACTCTTCCTCTCCTACCCCCTGCCACCTTTGCTTTCATGATGTCGCCACCTTTGATTTGAGTGCTTTCAAAAATTGGACTCAAGCCGCGCCAATCGGTTCCTAAACCATCGGAAATATGTGTTTTCCGATGGTCTTAGGCGACCCCTGTGAAAGGGTCATTCAATCCCCAAAGGGGTCGCGACCCACAGGATGAGAACCGCTGTACTAGACACTGGTTGAATGGCTAAAAAGAATATATATTTAAGGGTTAATGTACAGTAAATGATTCAGCAATCAAGGCTTGGAAGCTTAAAGCAAAACAGATATATTTAAAGAATGTGGGAACATGAGGATGCACTCATGGGTGTTACAATAATATTTATTTCATTAAATTTATGTAGCCATAATCTCAGTAAAACAACTCTATAAGTCTAACAAAATTATATATGTATATATATATATGTGTGTGTGTGTGTGTGTGTGTGTGTGTGTGTGTACATGTATAGAGAGAGTGTGATGGCTCAGTGGGTTAAAGATCCTGAGCTTGTAAGATGGAAAGCTGACAGTCTGGGTTTGAGACCTGAGCACTGCACGGCGGGATGAGCTCTCATTCTTGCCCCATATCCTGCCCACCTAGCAATTCGAAAGCTTGCAAATGTGAGTGGATAAATAGGTACAACTTTGGTGGGAAGGTAACAATGTTTCATGCACCATGGCATATAGTCATGCTGACCACATGACCATGGAAATATATTTGGACAATGCTGGCTTCCTCAGTTAAAAAATAGGGGTGAGCAAACACACCCTAGAGTTGTAAATGACTGGGTAAGGGAAACCCATGTCTGTCTTTTGGTCTGTCTGTCTGTCTTGTTGTATGTATGTAGGTATGTATGCAAAGGTAAGGGTTTCCCCTTCCAGTACCTATTTATTTACTCACATTTGCATGCTTTTAAACTGCTAAGTGGGCAGGAGCTGAGGAAAGTAATGGGAGCTCACCCCATTGTGCAGCACTTGGGACTCAAACCTGAACTGACAGCTTTCTAGCTGACAAGCTCAGAATCTTTAACCACTGAACCAGTACCCCTCACACCCCCACAGAAATGTAGTGACAAGCCTTCATCAATAGTCATTGTAGAGGAGAGGATAATGGTACTCAAGACTATATTTAACTTCAGGCAGTAAAAAAGTTTATCCTCAGTCAATTGACTTAGTGATGAAAGGGTCACATGTGATGGCCCACAAGAACCCCATGTGAAGTCATGTTGGCACTATTTGAATGGCTCCACATAACCATTAGAGCAAGGAGAAGAGCAACTGTCCAGTTTAAGTTAAACTGACTACAAGTCTCTGAAATGTTGTTTTTTTAAAATATTCAATAAGGCATTCTATTAATCTGGAAAACTGTGCAGGTAAAACAAAACAGTGAAATACAGATCAATTTGTATTACCTCAGAGAGCAAAGTAATCAAAGTGTTAACAACCTGTGCTCTTCTGTCCCAGTCTTTAAGTTTGGTTCTAAGGGATCAGTTCCTTTATTATCCTTCTAGCATTCTCCATCCTGTCAGCGTAAGCCTCAGGCTATCTGCTAAACATGCCAGCAATGAGAAGGACACACTTATATATCCTTGGGCAGGTGGCCTTTTGGTAAAGTCTTGGGGAGAACAAACAAGGAGAATGTTTGCAAAGGTTTGTCAACCTTTGTTGAAGAATTTAGGCATTTGTGGATCCACTTGTTACAATAAATTTGTGGTCCCGGATGCCCACCAATATTTAGCAATTCCATTTTGAGTCTCTTTGGGTCTTTTAAATGAGCTCTGTAGGCAAATGGACAAGGGAAAGAGGAAGGCAGAATGAAATGACTTTTTAGTGCTTGCCAAGCATCAAGTGAGCCAAGATATTGTTTCACTGAATCTATTCTCTCCAGGCTGAACAGACAGTAAAGAAGACAAGTAAAGAAGAGATATGAGTGCACTCTGTGCAGAAACCTTGGGAGACTGGAATGCTTCAAATTTAGCACAATTCATTTCCCAGCAAACGGGAATGACCTTTCACTTTATGACAGCAACAGCAGAAAATAATAGAATTGTATTAAGCAAGGCAAGGGGGGAAAAAACCCAGTATTTTGAATAAAAGAGCTAGAGTATGTGAGAATCTCCAAGTTTTGCCTAGCTTGAACATAATTATGGATAATGCAAAAAAAATAATGTCAATCAGTATAAGTATGTATGGAAGAGCCTGAGGCTAAAACCCAGGCATGACTAATAGCATGTAATTTCACAGTTATAGCAGAAACAGAAGGCCACATCATCAGAGTCAAAGAAGGTACATCCCACGCTATCCAAAACATGATTCCTATCATGATAAGAGGACACATCCATATCAAATTCAAGATCAGCATCTATAGTCAGTTAAGGAAAAAAGTTCTGGAAAGAAAGGGAGAAGAACGGGAGCCAATTGGGTGTCATTTGGAGAAAAAGGTAAAAGACTGGGATTCTTGAAGAGAAAATTCAGTAAGGTAAGTTACTGTTGACAAATCTGTATTTTTTATTTTTGTCCAAATTTAAAGCACTTGTTGGATTACGGAGTAGGTAATTCCATTCATTTCTCAGTTTTCCATCATTAAATTCATTTTGCCCTCTTTCTGCAAAAGTTTGCAACGCACACACACAGAAACACAAGCATAGAAAAATGTTGGCTAATACTAATAAAGTTAAAGTTAAAAAGTTAAAATCCTTTATTGTCAAAGTACAACATGTGTACAATGAGATTGGCTGAGCCTCCCTACGTGCACTCCCCATCACAACTCACAATGACAACAAACATAGAAACTTTTTTTTGCACATGGCGGTGGAGGCCTAAAGCAAAAAGGTTTTATAAAACCCAGCTGAAGGCCTAGGACTGGGGCAACAACGGCCGTGCCCACAGAGAGGGCTCTGACTGCCACCTCTGGCACCCATGCCATAGGTTCACCACCACTATGCTACTGTATTACATTTTTATATAATAATGTTTTAGTGTCCACTTGCCTGAAACAGACACATAATTTACTGAAGAACTGCATTTTACCATTTGGACCTATAATAGCTTTCTTAAATACAACTTAGAAATAGCTTTACTTCAACATACCATATATGGCAAAAGTATAAATTAGGTAAGTTTATACCAAAATATAGAATAAATATTGCTTCTGCTTTGTACCTGATTTAATCATAATGACAAGTGAGTTTTAAAGTGGAGTAGACAGATCACACCCATAAAATTTCCAAGAGACTAAATGGATAACATCATCATCATTAAAGAGTACACACAGAATTCTAATTATAGTATTTGGAAGTATTATTGTTTTTAGGAAGTCGTTTATAGCTACAGTAAATATTCAAGTCATGTATGTCAAGAAATATTAACTCCAACTGTAAAGCAGAAATCTATATATATATATATATATCAGACTATCACTTGGCTAAAATAATACCACTTTCTTCACAAGTTCCTTACGTTTCTGTATTGTTGAGCTCTCCCTTTCATTTTTACCATTTTCTGGTCTTCATTGTTCTCAAAGTTTCCTCTGAATCTTCCTGAGCGAGTAGAATGAAGAAAGCAGCAGAATAATGCCTGAATGATAGGTATTAGAAACCTGAAGAATAAAAAGTCCCACCTTTGGTCCTACCTGAACTGCAGGTATTGGGGACCTGAGGAATGAAAAGTCCACCTTCAATCTTACTTAAATGAAATGTCATTTACCATGTCTGCAGGAGTCACGGATGACATATACTGCTAAAAGGCTGAGAGAGAAAAATAGAAGTCTTTCCAGCATCCAGAATCTCTCCTGCTAATCCTGAAAGACAGATGACACACAAAGGGGAGGAAAAGAATATTTTTCCTGATATCTTCATATACTTTTTCAGGAATAGATACCACCAGAAGGTCCTAGATTTAAAAGCTGAAAAAACATTTTGGAAAAAAGAAATAGCAAACTACTAATACAGGGGCTATATAGTAGCACACATCAAACTTGAATCAGAACAGGTTTTTATTTATTTATAATATGATATCAAAATTTTAAAATTATTATTATTACATTTAAATTCAGTGTTTTCTGTGAGATAGAAGCAAAATACTTAGAGATTCCCCTTATTTTATCTCTAAAACAAGGATCATACACGGAGAGAGTTCCATTGTAAAATGAGGACAGATTCTCAAGTGTTCCAAGGACATGAACCTAAATTCAAAGGATTTAACAGCAATGTGATACTGGTTTATGAGCATAAATATTAATGGAATGGAATGGATAACAAATTTCTATTGAATTTTGCACTGGAGGCTTTATTTATGGAAGCCACATGGAATTGCTGTGAGAGAGTTGGCCAGTCATATAAATTTCCTCAATAAATATTTTTTTTTTAAAAAAAATGAATTCTCATTGGAATGATTTCCCCAGTACCCATTCTGACTGTAGGGACCTTGAGATGCTTTCAACAGATTTACACTGAGGTAAGCTTTGATTGGGTGCACTTAATACTGAATAAAAGCACTTAATACTGAATATAAGAAGGAAATCATTGTCCTCTTAAGTCAGGCAAAAGTGGTGTGCACTTATATTCTTATGTAGAATATAGTAATTCGACTTCTTCAATAATAATAATAGGCTAAAGGGCCACTGGAAAAATAGCTTTTTACCTGTTGCAAATATACAGTGATTGGGGGGGGGTGAGGAAAAGAAATAGTGATCTGTTATTACAAATCAAACTTAACAAGAAGAGGATATCTGAAAAGAATGCACCAGTTCTGGAAAGAACAACATCCACAATCAGAAATAAAAGAATAGAGGCTGACAGATCAATGTCATTTTATAATACAACATGGATAACACCGAGTCATGCTCTGTGTTTATATTTAGAAGAAAAAAATTGAAAAGGAAACTTATTGAAAACTGACAATATGGTGTTTGCATTTTATCCTAGTGATTTAGTTCCATTCATTATCATTCAGCATAACATCTTTTGTAGGATTATTATGACTGTAAATAATCAGTAGGTCTTTATGATATTCTTGGCCCCATGCCGAATGCTTCTTCAATTCTTTATACACACATATATGTATCAATTTCAATTGCAATCCATAGGTGTTGAAGTGGTAAAGCAGAATTGTATTGGAGGGAGCATAACTTGTTGGTAATAAATAATAAATGTTGGCTGAACCACTTGTTATGTTTTAATTTTGAAAATATATTATACTATGTAAGCCAAAGAACTAACAAGAATTATTATTTAACAATACCAACATTTTTCTCAGGGAGGTACCAATACCTTTTGTATCTTTTTCCCAAGAGCTTCCATCTGTGACTCTGTAATGTCTTTATCTTATACACAGTAATGATGGGTAGATAATGAAATAAATGTATATGAAGAAAATGAATTGATTTCCATAGCCAGACAAGGCACTCATGATTAATATTGCACTAAGAAGATTAAAAACAATAAATAAGAAAAGGAAGGAAGGAAGGAAGGAAGGAAGGAAGGAAGGAAGGAAGGAAGGAAGGAAGTTAATATTTCTCTTTTTCATCCAAGTAGTTTAAACACACATGAAAAAATACATACACAGAGAGAAAGCTTATTAGAATCCCAGTTACTTACGTCCTGCTGTTACCTGGATTAACAGAAAACACTTTTCAGAGAAAATTGTTTCCTAATTGCCAACAAAAATTTCAAGCAATCAGAACATCTTTAATCTTTTAGAAGGGTTTGTTTCCTTTTTGCTATCCATCTCCATGTCCTCTGTAATACAGCCATTAGGAAAAGAGTAAACAAAAAGTGCATATATTTTTTGAAGACCCCGGAAAGCAATCAATCTAGATTTGGCTGAATATGTTTGAATATCTAACATGATTGGGGGGTGATATATCCCTCCACCTTCTCAGGAGGAGGTGGTGTCATCATATGTTGTAATCAAGAAAAGTTTTTCTCCTGTTGTCCCTTCTTTCCTTATTAGATCGCAGCTGGATGCAAATGGCAATGCTAGGCACAACATTCTTGGCTGGCTATTGCACATCCACATTTTGTCTAAGATCAGAAGGGGAGAGGGCACTGATCACAGCTTTTGATAAAATGACAATCCAGCTGATGTATCTAATTGAATTCAAGAGCTTATTGCCTGGCATATTGAAATAAAGCTATTTAATGTATCAATCAGGTGATTTAACATAGAAATGTATGTATTTTTTAAACTTGATGTTGGGCAGCTTTCCTTAGTATCCTCTTTCTTTAGATACCAAGGGTGCTATGTTATAGTTATTAAGGATACTGTATATGTATATACACACAATATGAAAATAGTAGAAATTTTATTGGAATCCTGATACGCTTGTGTGAATTAGACAACTAGTGATCCAGATTCCCAGATTTAAGATAGCAGGAGACTTTGAGTTTGAGACTTTAATCTCATCTATGCCACAATTTTGTCCTCTGTTACACACTATTTTTATTTTCACATTCTGCAGTGTGCCTAATTTTTAGGTGTAAGAACACATGCACATTGTTTGCCTTTGACCCTTTCTCTGACAGCAACCACATTTATGATAGAAGCCATTTTGCATTTCCATAGTAGACATTTTGTGATGTGGCAGATACTTTTTCAAAATGTGAGGGCAACCCTCAACTTGGAAATTCCTGCTCAACACTGACTGAAGGCAGATCAAAAGGAAAAGCTGATTTAGTGGAGTGTTTAAGACACCGTTACCATCTTTGGCACTAAGCCAGCTGAGTGATCATGGCCAGTCAGTCTCACTCAACCCTTGGAAAGAGGCAATAGCAAACCACTTCTTAAATCTTGCCGAGAAAAATGCTGGAACTTGTCCCCACAGTCACCCGGACTAAACATTGTCTTGAAGACACAATATCTATCTATCTATCTATCTATCTATCTATCTATCTATCTATCTATCTATCTATCTATCTATCTATCTATCTATCTATCTATCTATCCATCCATCCATCCATCCATCCATTCTTTCTCTATCATCTTCTGTCTAGGGAAGTCTACCCCTGAAGTGCCATTCCACTTGTTTATTTTTATCAAAAAAAATATCTCATCTTCCCTGAAAAAGTCATAATGAAATGAAATTACTATTACTATTAATATTTACATTTACTTTTACATCAGCCTTATTTAGAAGTTGGTTTCATAATCATTAAATTCAAGTCATGGAGGAATAGATATAAACATTATATTTCCAACACATCCCCATATTAATATGTGTTTATGATTGCATCCTTAATGTGCCATTTATTAAAAGAGAGAAACATCAAAATTAAATTTTTGAACCAGCCTCTATGCAAACAATTTTGTCATCTAATACAGTATATGTTTATTTTAGAAGCAAAGTGCTTTCCTTTTTCTAGCTCAGGAATTCTCTTGGTAAATATTCAAACTTTTGTTGGTTCAAATGTTTAGAATTTATTATATGTCTAATTTTCCCTCCCTGTGATATCATGTCTTTCTTATCAGCTTTGCAAATTACAACTCTGGTTGCTACATCAGCAGGCAAGCAAGTTTATTCATCTGCATAATTAAAGTATCCATCAAAATCTAGGATTCTCAGTGTAGAAATGAGGACTGCCTCAGTCAGTCAATCAATAGATGATTTTACAAATACAAAATAAAATTTATTTAAAAGGGATTGCTTACATGGATAGATGTGAAATGCACATAGATAAACATAACTCTTAAAGGAAGGGAAGGGAGGGAGAAGCTGTTGAGAAAAATATTTGGCAATCCTAATTCAACAGAACACTTTCGATTTTAGAAACGGAATCAGCTTGGCATGGGGAATATGGAATATTAATTGCTGTTCCAAATTTGTATCTATTAGTCAATAGATGCATTGTTCCAATATATAAATACGGACCTAAGGTACTCTATTCTAGAAATAAAATATGTTACCAGGCAAATGTCCCAATTAAGCCATTGGTTCAAATAAATAGTTAGAGCTTGATTTGCTGGTCTCCTTTGAGACATAGAACTTTAACAGATATTTCAAAGATAATTAATTGTGAGAATTTTATCTGATTTGCCTCCTCAATTCATGCTCTTAGTACAATAATTCAGAATTTGCCAAGAAACACAAACTATGCTGGTAGCAGGAATCATATCTCAGGTTCACACCAATATGTTGGGCATTATTTAACTAGGCCATTAAACATCATGAGAAATCTAGAGTGACTCTGATCTTTACAAGGATTTTTGCTTTCGGTTCCCACTCCGTTGTTGTTGTTGTTTTTGTTGTTGTTTTTGCAGATGAACCCCACACTACAGCAGTATACTCCTGCTGAAGAGATGCTCAGGGCCAAAGCTGATATGCACAAGGTGGATGGCTGAGCTCCTCATGTATAATTTATCAATTTCCTGATGAGATAGTAAAACATTTGGTTGTACAAAATAAAACTATAGTCATCCAACCGTCAGGTTCATACAATCCAGTCTTTGGTTGTTCACCACATAGCCTGCCCTGCAATAACTTAATAATTTAAAGCAGAGGTCCCCAACCTTTTGAGCACCGGGGACCGGTTATGTGAAGACAGGTTTTTCTGTGGACTGGGGGGGGGTGGTTGTGGGCTGCCTGCATCCCACAGATGGGTCTTTGCTTGTTTGTGCAGACCAGTTGCTGGCATGCCATGGTCCACAGACTGGGAGTTGTGGATCCCTAATTTAAAGGGTAAATGCTTGTGACAGACTCTTAGTTTATATTTTCCTGTTTCATAGTTGTGTCAACGGTGGAATCAGAAGGAAAGATTGGTATCCCAGTTCTAATGGAACTTCCCACATTGTTATTCGCAGCATAAGTTCTAAACTTTTCATCCTTCTGACCTATTCTTTGGACAGAGAATGAAAAATTAAATGAAGCTGCTACATGCACCTTCGGGGGAGAAGTTGTGAAAAAAATGTAATTAATTTGTACCTTCCATTTAAAAAGAAATATGGAACTACTAAGTCAGCAATCTATGAAAATATATAAACTTCTTGTTTTTTTAATGAGTTAGCAAAAAGAAGCTTATTTGCATTATTGGCTTTATTCCATAGGGAAAAAAGAAAGAAATATGAGAGCCACCAAATAATTTGCATGGTCATCTGAAGGTCAGGAATCAAATACTTCTGGTGGTGGGATCATTAGCCACTGTAGTATCCGTTTAGTTTTCTATGGATCAGTGGTAATTGCATTCTCTGAGTAAGACAACAAGATCATGTCATTAGCTTCTTTTTTTTTTTGCAAATACAATTAATTAGAAGGAAAATAATGCAGTGGTGAGTGAGGAAATGTGATAATTAAAAAGAAGACCAAAAATCATACAATGGTAATTACAGTAAGTGCTATCAGGTAAAGAAGACTTATGCTGCATATTAAATATCCATAATTATTTAAAACTCAGCTTTAAGGGAAAGACTGTCAGTATCTAGTGAGAATAGAATTCAGAAGAATCAAATCTGAAACTTATAAAACCTTGGACCTACCCCACTGCTTGATCAATATGTGATCTAATATAGTCATTGCACATCTCCATAACTTTTTAGTCTCCCTGCACAGGCTAATTGTTTCTCTTTCAGGTTCTGTATTTGGATATGACAATCAAAATTACCAAAATGGAGATATAATTTGGGTTTTTAAGCTAATTCTGGGGGCATTTGGAAAAGCCATAGAAATTTTGAATACATTTCAGATTTGGAGTGGACATTAATAATTTTCCAGGTGATGATTGTGAGTATAGTACCCAAGGCAGTAGATGTCTGGAAGCAAACACAAAGGCACAAAGCTTATAGCTAGTTTTAGATCCACCCCTCACTTAACAAAAGACAAACTATTTCTAGGTGTGTTGGAATAAGACATTAATACTCAATTGTGTCCCTTTGTAATACAGAAAAAAATGGCTCAGTGAAAGTTTATTTCCTTCACAATGCAGCATTCTTCTCAAGATGTTCTTATAAAAATACTTAGATATGTCCACAGACCTATGATGATATTCATCTCTTTTTATGTCCTCTTTTAAAATGAAATATATATATATATAAAGAAACCACTGCTTCCTGAACTACACTAAATCATAATCTAATGAAACAATTTTTGAAACTAATTTTTATTTTTTAAAAATGAAGAAATGTAGTCAATAATGATACATACAAGATTATTATCATCATTATTGTTGTAATATATTATTTCTATAGAATGGACCTTCTATATTAACTCCCTAGCTTTTAAGGTTATTTAAATATAGTTACTTATTTCTACATTTATTTACATTTATATTTCTACATGTACATCTATTTAATATTCTTTAAATCTACTGATCGAACATGAAATCTATACCCTAATGGAAAAAAGTTACAAAGTGCATGTGAATTAAACATAATTGTAGAGTATTGTATTTTAGTTTTATGGACAGTCATAAAAAAGCTTAACATTCAAACCCTGATGTCAATGCTGCTAACATCGGATGTTCTTGCTTTGACAAGAGATGGAAATACAGCCATTTTCTCCATTGCTTTTAAAATTAGTTGATGAGGGGAGGGGGAATAGGGATGAGAGTCCAGCTAGTCATAACAATAATAACTGAACCATGGGAACCCAATGACATTGGGCCCAGAGCTCATAGTGTTTTGGCAGGCTGCAGAGCTAGGGAGAAAGCCTGTGCTTCAAGCTAATTGGAAAATGTGATTTATGACTGTTTTTTGGAGAAAGGAATTGTATTTTTTTTACTTTGTATCTAGGGGAGGGGAATTTAGATTTTTGTTTCAACTATATAGTGCCAATACTTTGTTTCCCAAATAAAAGATTCTTTAAGGTAAACAATGCCTTGAAGTTCTTTTGAAGAGTTTCATCTATTGGAACCATGACACCTGATTTTATTAATTGATTGAATTATTGAAGAATTGGGACAGGATATAGAGCAGTGGTTCTCAACCTTTTTAATGCCGCGACCCCAAACCGGTCATAAGTCAAGGACTACCCAACCGGTTGTAAGTTGAGGACTATTTCCCTGCCTGGGAGCACCATGCATGCGTGGTGCCACCCCCTGTGCCGGCTGAGGCATAGCTGGCAAGGGGCAGCGACGGCGCAGGGCGACCACCAGCTGGGCCACCAGCTGGCCCAGTCCAAGGGAGGTAAGGCACCCGCCGGGCCCCACGCACACCAACAACCCTCCGTGCGCCCACCGGCCTCCCACCTCTGGCCCTCTTTTACTTATATTTTTAGTAGTTGCTCAGCAGGGAGGAGTGGAAACTTCCAGACAGCTCGCCTTCGCTGCAGACAACTTGCAGCACCGTTTGCAGACTGGGACTTTTGGTGGGCTCAGCAGGGCAGAGACAGCCTGGACAATTCCTATTGGCTTTTGAGAGCCAATAGAATTAGACTCTATTCAAGACAGTCTATTCTACTGGCTTTCAAAAGCCAATAGAATAAGAGGGAGTAGCACAGCTAAGGGGAAAAAAATGGTGGACTGCGTTGTTTGGTGACCCCCGTGAAATGGTCATTTGACCCCAAATGGGGTCGTGACCCACAGGTTGAGAACTGCTGATATAGAGACTATAGAAATAAAACCAAATGTATGGGAAGTTCATAACCCGATGGAAATAGTCTGGAAAAAGATGGGTAATGAACGCTCATATCTTTAAGGAAAAAGAATTTATTCCACAGACTAGAAAAGAAATGGATTATTTCTTTAAAGAAAACACAAAACAACAAACATCAATACAAATTATCTGGGATACAGCGAAGGCGTATTTAAGGGGACTAGCAATAACTTATATAGCAAAGAAAAATAGGGAGAAAAGACTTAGGCAAAATACACTACAAGAAGAGATCAAAAAAATTGAATCTAAATTACAAGAAGAGCCTCAGGATGAACTGATTAAAGCAGGATTAGCACTAGCTAAACATAAATTAAATGTGATAGAACAAGAGGAAAGAGTTAAAGAATTGAAATTGGTAAAACAAAATTTCTTTGAACATGCAAATAAACCTGGGAGATGGCTTTCTTATAAATTGAAAAAAGAGAAAGAGAAAAAAAATCACTCAGGAACTTTATGATAGAAATGGAGAACTACAATACAAGATGGACAAAAAGAAAGAAATAATCCAAACCTTCTTTGAGTCATTATATAAAAAAGATGAAATAGACGGGGAAAAGATTAAACAATATTTAAAGGTTAATGGTCTCCCAGAAGTAAAAGAAGGAAAAGAGATATACTGAATGGGAAAATAACAGCTATGGAATTAAAAAGGGCGGTGCAAAAACAAAAAAATAATAAGACTCCGGGACTGAATGGTCTTCCAGAGAAGCTGTATAAAACCTTCCACGAAGATTTTGAAAATATATTATTAGAGGTGTATAATGATGTGTTGGAGAAATCAAATTTACCAGACTCCTGGATAAAGGCTATTATATCTCTTATCCCAAAAGAAGGCACAGACCCTAAACAGATTAAAAACTATAGGCCAATCTCGCTGCTAAATACTGATTATAAAAATTTTACTAATATAATGGCAGAAAGATTAAAGTTAATTTTGCAGGATATAATACATCCAGACCAAAATGTTTTTTTGCCCCAAAGACAAATTAGAAACAATATTAGAACGGTCCTAGAGTACTATGAAATACACCCAGGAAAATAGGCAGCATTGATCTTCGTAGACACGCAGAAAGCATTTGATAGTCTCAGTTGGCAATTTATGTTCCAACAGATCAAGGATATGAAATGTGGTGAGAAATTTAGTAATATAATTAAGGCAATATATAGAACACAGAGGGCTAATGTGATAATTAATGGAGAGAACACAAAAAGTTTTGAAATAAACAAAGGGGTAAGACAGGGATGCCCAATTTCACCTCTACTCTTTATTTTGTCTCTTGAAGTATTACTAGTTCAAATTAGAGTGAATGAAGAAATAAAAGGGGTACAGGTCAAAGCAGAGGAATATAGGTTACAGGCATTTGCTGATGACCTGGTTTTCTTTATTGAGGAATCTATAGAGAGAGGAAATATTCTTATGGGTGAAACAGAAAAATATGGAATAGTGGCAGGTTTAAAAATTAACAGAGAAAATTTTTTGTTAGCAAAAAATTTAACTGACAAAAAAAGGAAATTAGAAGAGAATTTGGAACTACAAGTAGCAAAAAAGATTAAATATTTAGGAATTTGGATAACCTCAAGGTGTTCCTCAATAAAAGAAGACAATTATACAAAATTGATACTAAAAATGAAACAAGATCTTGAAACCTGGGGGAATTTCCGATTATCATTATTATATAGGATTGCAGTGACTAAAATGAACATACTACCAAGATTATTGTATTTATTTCAAACAATTCCAATAAAATTAGAGAATTTTTTTAAAGAATTGGATAAAATAATAAATAAATTTATTTGGGTGGGCAAAAAAGCTAGGATAAATATGAAAACATTGCAAGACAGTAAGAGTAGAGGTGGACTTGGACTCCCTAAATGGGAAATTTATTATTATGCAGCAGGGTTATTATGGATCAAAGACTGGATAAATTTGGATAATGATAGGATATTAACAGTTGAAGGACATGATCTACAGGCAGGCTGGCATGCATTCTTGTGGGGGAAACAGAAGAAAATACATACATACTTCCAGCAACATCAGATAAGAGGAGCATTGATTCGGATATGGGGAAAAATAAAAAAAAGACACTATGGGAAAATTCCAAATTGGTTTTCGCCAATGGAGGCAGTGATTCACCCTAATACATTAGAGAAAAAAAAGATAATGAGATATAAAGAATTACTGGATAACCGAGGCAATCTTAAGTCAAGAGAAGAGTTGGAGGAACAAAGAATACCCATAGATTGGTGGTTGTATTTACAAATTCAATATAAATATAATAGAGACAGGCAAGAATATGGAATAAGTCAGACCCCACATTTACTTGATAAAATCCTAATAAGCAAGGAAGGAAAATTATTATCAAAAATTTATAAATATTTATTAGAAATAGAGTTAGAGGAAGAAATAGTGAAGGGGTCGATGTTAGCGTGGGCACGAAATGTGGGGCGAAATATAAACTTAGAGGAATGGGAAAGATTATGAAACTTAAATTGCAAATTGACGCTATCAACTCCATATAGGGAGAATCAATATAAAATGATTTATAGATGGCATTTAACACAGGCGAGATTGGCCAAAATGCATAAAAATATAGACCCAAAGTGCTGGAAATGTAGAATCAGAGAAGGAACATTCTACCACATGTGGTGGCTGTGCCCCAAAGCAAAAAATTATTGGGAACGAATAAGAGATTGGATACAGGAGATAACTGAGATAAAAATGGATTTCAAACCGGAATTATTTCTTTTGGGCATAATAAATTCAAAGATTGAAAAACAACTCCAACACATAATTATACATATATTGACTGCAGCTTGCATAGCATACGCCCAATGTTGGAAAAATGAAAATACACCCACAGACTACATGGTTATTCACAAAATTTTGGAATGCACAGAAATGAATAAACTCACGCTAGAATTAAAAGACAAGGAGGCGACAGAATTTTGTGAAATTTAGAATAAATGTTATATATAATTTATAGAACAGAGAAAGAAAAAGATATAACTATCGAATGTAAATAAAATGTAAATAAGATGTAATAGAATGGTTAGAATGTATAACACGGTTCTGTTAAAAGAAAAGATGGTTTATGTATGTTTAGTTTGGTGGAAAAATAAAAAAAATAAAAAAAGAAAAAATATGAGTGATTTACTATTATTATAATAACATTTCAGATTAAAAATAGAGTAAAACAAGTATATGAGGTTTGGCTTGATTTAACTGTTCAAATCAACTTTATTTAGAAAATTGTATCTGAGTGTCAGGATTGATTTATTGTATTTGATTCGTCAAATTAATTTGTTTCTCTGAATCAATGTAAATCCCTATTTTATTTTTATGTAAATTGGTGTCTGTGTATGTGTGTGTGTTTGAACTGTAGAGTTAAGTAGTTTCACACCTGGTTCATTCTTGGATGAGGAGATATTTATTTATTTATTAAATTTTTAAATTAAATTAATTAAATTAAATTAAATTTTTATACCGCCCCTCTCTCCCGTAGGACTCGGGGCGGTTCACAACAGAGTAAAAACATAAAAACAATAAATATTTAAAAATAAATTAAATTAATATTAATACAAGGCTGTTGCTAAAAACCTGTTAAAAACCCAATTCTAAAACCCAAACAGCCTTGTTTAAAAATTTTAAAACCCGAGGAGATCTAGGCCAGGCCGGCTTGATTGAAGAGATGAGTCTTCAGTTCTCTTCTGAAGGTGCGGAGATCATGACATGTCCGGAGTTCTGGGGGGAGCTCGTTCCACATCGTTGGTGCCCCCACAGAAAAGGCTCTCCCCCTGGGCGCCACCAGCCGACACTGCTTAGCCGATGGCACCCTGAGGAGGCCCTCTCTGTGGGAGCGAACTGGTCGATGGGAGGTATTTACTGGCAGAAGGCGGTCTTGTAAATAACTGGGTCCTATGCCATGGAGCGCTTTAAAAGTGGTAACCAGTACCTTGAAGCGCACCCGGAAAGCCACCGGCAACCAGTGCAGCTCGCACAGGATAGGGGCCATTCGTACCCGCCAGGGTGCCCCCACTACCACCCGCGCGGCCGCATTCTGCGCCAGTTGAAGCCTCCACGTGCACTTCAAGGGGAGCCCCATGTAGAGAGCATTACAATAGTCCAGTCTGGAAGTGACGAAGGCATGGGTGACCGTGCGTAGCGCGTCCTTATCTAGGAAGGGGTGCAACTGGCGTACCAGACGAATCTGGCCGTCAGATGGTCCTCAAGGGACAGCCGTGAATCTAGGAGGACTCCCAAGTTGCGAGCCCTTCCCGTGGGGGCCACTGACTCGCCCCCAATAGACAGCAATGGAGTCAGCTGGTTGTACCGGGACGACGGTAACCACAGCCACTCGGTCTTGGAGGGGTTGAGCTTGAGACCGTTCTTCCCCATCCAGATCCGCACGGCCTCCAGGCACTGGGTCAGCACGTCAAGAGCTTCATTTGGGTGGTTCGGGGTGGAAATGTACAGCTGAGTATCATCACTACACTTCCTGTAGTGTAAAACAGGAAGGTAAAAAACATACCAGAAGAATGTTGTTCTACTTCGATAGTAATGCCAAAAAAGCAGAAACAAAAAAGAGGTTTAGTTCATATACACACCAAGGCTTTGGGATATCTTTATCTTAATTGCCCATGTTGCCCAGAATCTGGCCTGTTTAGATTTGTCTAAGTAAAGATCTGCTCTTATTAGATAGTTTGTGGCTTGTAAATCAATAAATGCATAATGATAAGGATGCATATTAATTTTATATTCATTATTTTCACTTTTGGTGTAGTGTAGAATTAGAAATGCATGCTATTTATTGGCACCCACAGGTACTAAACCCTGTTTTTGGCAGATTACCCACCTTGTTAATTACCTACAAAAAGTGGTTTGAGTGAATTCATTACTTGCTTAAAACCCAATAATTTCAGGGCTGTAAGTAGAATAATTCCTTTGTCTGTAAAAAAGACTTTTTTTTTTTACAAAGATTGGAACATTTTGTACCTCTAAAAAGCCAAAGAGGCAGAAGAAACTTGCAGGACTATTTTTCATGTGTGATTTTCTTTCTTGCCAACTAATCAAAAAGCTTCAATTTTCTACTGCTGGATAAATTGATGCTTAAATTTCATGTTAAATAACTGGAATTCAGATTTCAGTAAATGATAGAAATGTTCAGAGAATTCAGAAAATTTTAAGCAAACAATTACTGCTGACATTTATTTTATTATTTATGTGAAGTACTACTAAATCTTTCTTCCAGAACAAAGGAATTTTGAGGAATTGCAAGATTGATTTTAGAAAAACATTGGCATGGAGCTTTATACTATATTGATGATAAGTAGGAGAAAAATTCTAAGATAGGTCATTGCTAATAAAACTCTTGACAGTTTGCTTTCCAGTTTCTTTGCCGTTATCCCAGTATTTTAATGAAGATAATTCTTCCATTCAAGAAGATTCCCAGCCGGATTAATCCCTTTCTCTAAAGTATCCCCAAAATAAGCCTTATTAAGGTCTCCTGTTCTTCAGTGATATATAATAGCAATTATTTATATATATACTTTGTCTTCCAAATGATTTATCTTCCTGCTATTTTTTTTAAATAAAAGCAACAAGTCCTTTTACTATTTTATTTCCATCTTCAGAAAACAGTATGGAAATAAATCTGCCTAGATAATAGCTTGGCACATCAATCACAAAGAAGTTATGGAGTCATGTTTTTTTTTTCATCTTAGTAGTTATATCTGTATTTTCAGCTTTGGGTATCTTTGTGGTGCAGCCAAGAGAAAGATTTTTTGATTTCAAAAGAGAGAGACTATCCACAGTAAGCCTCAAACATAGCATCACATCTAGATAATTTTTAGAGGAAGTCTAAGGAAAGAAAGACCATGATTCCCCCAACACCACCAAGATAATCTAATAAGAATCAGAAGGAGTTCAGCATTTACCAAAACCGAAACCTATGCATATTAATAGAAATAAAGGTATGTTTCTTGCAATAGGGATAGCAATGACTCAGCAGTTAAAGAGGCTGACCTTGTCAGCTGGAAAGCTGATAGCCCAGGTTTGAGATTCGAGTGCCAGACAATAAGGTGAGCTCCCATTCATGCTCCAGCTCCTGCCTACTTAGCAGTTCAAAATCATGCAAATGTGAGTAGATTAATAGGTACCACTTTGGTGGGAAGGTAACAACATTCCGTATGCCTTTGACATATAGTGACGCTGGCCATATGATCATGGAAAATGTCTTTGCACAATGCTGGCTCTCTCTGCTAAGAAACGAAGATAAGCACCGCATCCTAGAGTCAGACACATCTGGACAGGGAAATCTGTACATTTACCTTCTTGCAATAAAATTAATTTAGTTTATTTTATTCAATTTAGGCACTACCCAACTCCCGAGAAGTCTGAGTGGCTCACAATATAACAGCAATAAAATACAATTCAGAAAACAGAGGAAAAAAATAAAGAACAAGATAAATAAGAATATAAGAAGAAAAAAGATGAAGAACAAATTAATACTTTGGCAACAGCAAACAAAATGGATCCCATAAGGACCCTACCCACTCTAGACCAATGCTTGGGAGGACAGCCAGAACTTTAAGGCCTTCTGGAAGAAAAAAAATCTTTTTTGTTTCACGTCAGAATGGATAACCTGATGTTACTAAACACAATCAGTTCATTGCCTGCTAGATAAATAAACAAAGAGCTGTTATTTCCTTACAGGAAAAAACAACAGTAAATTGTTTTATTAGCAGGATGTAAACAATGGACATTTCTCTATAAATCAAGCAGGAAGAATGATCACCAAACTTAGAGGGAGAAAAAGAGTCAGTGATATTTTGACACTTTCCCTACTTGCATCTCACCATGGCATAGATGTCCCTGGCAGGTTAGGTAGTTTATTGCTAGACTTGTTTAAAAGATGGGAGTGTAATTTCCTCCCTAAACTGACTCTTAAGAGAAAAATAACTAATGAGAGACAAGATAAACTCAATATAAGAACACTTTATCATTTTGAAGAGGTAAGAACAATGATACTTATTTAACTCCAAAATAAATTTAGAAAACTTATGCCAGTGGCTGTTTATTGAATTCTAAGAGCTAAATAGAGAAAGATATTTCATTGTCAGTCACTAAAATGGAAAAAAGAAAAGAAAATATATTCCTTTTTCCCTTCTTTTACTATGGCACTCCTAGCATTCTTGGGTGTAGGGTACAAAGTATCATAAAAGGCTGTCTCAATCACATTATCCACTGAAGCCAAATTTGGGAACTGAAGCAACTTTATATTATTATTATTATTATTATTATTATTATTATTATTATTATTATTATTATTATTATTATTATTATTATTATTATTATTATTATTATTATTATTATTATTATAGTTGTGGGTCTCACAATTTACACATAGAGGAATGTCACATTTTCTCTGTCCAGAGATTTTTTGATGTAGCTGATTGTCACAGAGTTAGGCAGTGAGTAGTTCTGTTATCTCAGCAGCATGAAGAGAACCTAGCTTCATAGTGTCTCTAATATCCCACCATTATTGCCATATTCAATTTAGGGAATCAATTATAAAAGAAATTAGACTGCACAGTCAGTTGATTTCTCAATCTGTCAGTACAGCTTGATCCCTCACTTTCTCCAAATAGGATGTTCTGTCCAGGGAAATCTGATCAGAGGGACAAAGCCAATTCATTTATCAAAGAACTGATGTCTCTATGGAGTCTGCCATGGAAACTGTCATTACTTCAACTATTCATAGCTAATGTTCCCAGAATAAGAAGAAAATCTGTAAGGCTGCTTTGAAATATGTTTATTACAAGCGAGATTTTCTTTTCTGGGGAAATGGGGATGAATGCCTGTGAAAGGGAAAAGAAGAGTTTATTCTCTGCAAAAATGTGTTCTGGGAGTTTTAAAAGCTGGGCTTGCCACTAGAGGTTGGTCCAGTACTGGGCTTATTTTGCATCTGCAAGGAATAAAATCAGAAAGAAAATTATATTCATTGAGTGTAATTGCAGCACACATATAATAATTTCTGCAGGAAAGAAACAATACCATATAATCCTCCCTTTGGGATCTGTTTTATATAATGTTGAAAAATAGAGTCCTTAAAAAAATGAAGTAAATGGCATAAGACCACCTCCCAAAAAACCCCCAACTTTTATAATCCCTGAAAGAATAACAACATGAGAATAGTTTAAATTATTTCTTTTTTTCTCGCAGTCATTACTATTGATGCTAATTAGATAGCAGTTGAAGTAACATATCTGATTAAAAAAAAACAAACCTAATCCAACAATACTCCATTTCCCCCATGAAATCAATGGAGAAAGAGGGGGATAAAAAATTCTTAAACTTTGGGATGAAGGATAATATTTAACATTCTGTCAAGGTTATGATTTAACAGCCAAACAGCTTATGTAATGATATAAGAAGATGTAATGATGTAATGTAATGTAAGGTGAATGATGCAACGATAGGAATGAATCATCAGGGACTGTGTCAATGTCTATATCTCTTTAAGAGCCTGAGTATAAAAGGGAAGGCTCTGCTGCTGTGTTCTCTCTCTCTCTCATCCATTTCCTGCTGTAATTGCTGTATATTGGAGTTTGCTGTATTACCACATGTATGTATCTTATTCTCAGTGCTTATTTGTAGATAGTGTATGATAAACCATCATTTAATATAGACCACTGTTTACTGTATTTACTCCTGGGTTACCTCAGTGCAATAAGACTGTGCATGCTCTGACACATTCACTGTAAATGAGGCATACGTTTGCATCTTTTTCAGCTTCTATGACTTACTTTTCTTTTCTTTTTTTTATAAATATATTTTATTAATTTTATAATTTTTAACAATAAATGCTTAATGATTAGATAAACAAAAAAATTCCAGAATAAAAACATACTTATACAACTCTACTTAATACATTCTTCTTTATCTTTCTATTACCCTCTCCCACACAAAACAAAAAACAACATACATTCATTTAGATTCATATATACAATATTTTAAATGAAATAAAACAAATACCTTGACTATAGGTGTTGCTCGGACATCAGCCCCCGCACCACATCCACCCTCTCTCTTCCTCCCTGTCTTCTCACCCTACTTCCCTCTTCCTCCACCTCTCTCCTTCCCTCTCTCTCCACTTCCTCTTCTCCTCCCACCTTCCTACTTCCTTCTCCCCTCTTACACTCTTCCCTCCACCCTTCAGATGTAGTGCAGAGGTGGTGTCCGAACAACACCCCTCTCTAAATTTCTCAGTAAATATTTTTTATCTAACACCTCCCCAACCTTCCCCCCCACCTTCCTGGAGTGAAAACAGGGTAGTTAAAAAAAAACCACTATATTAAACAAAATTATTATATAAATCCTAATAAAAAATTAACTATATGCTAAATACAATTTCTTGGATTGATATTTCCCTTGAATATACTCTATCCATTTTTTCCATTCCAACATATATTTTTCATTTGAATGATCTTTCAAATATGCAGATACTTTGGCCATTTCCGCCAAATTTATAACTTTCAAAGTCCATTCTGCAGTAGATGGTAATTCTGCCTTCTTCCAATATTGACCCACCAACAGTCTCGCAGCGATGACTTACTTTTCTTGTGTATCTTCCCAAACTTTATTCTAATAAAGGAGTATACTTGTAGGTTAGGGTTGACATGAGGGGTCTTTGGTACTCCCTGAGCTTGCTTATTTTCTTGCAGATGTTTCATTACTCAAACTAGGTAACTTCATCAGTGCTAGTAAAGAGTGTGCTTTGCTGTCAGTTTATATTCTAGTGGCTTGCCTGTCAGTGTTGGTGGGGGTGATCTTAGAGGTTCTTTGGTTTGGCTGTTTTCTGTTTGCTTCTTTGGCAGTTTCTTGATTGGGGTGTTGTTTACTCACACAACCCAACTAAAGCCTTTCAAAGTATGCTAAGCAGACCAAAAGACCCAGCAACCCCAGAAGAAGAAAAAAACAGAAGTCATCTACAACATATAATGTAAGTACTGTAACAACCACTATGTAGGACAAACAGGCAGAAAACTGGCAGAATGCATCCATAAACACCAACTAGCAGTCAGAAGACACAACAAAAATACTTTAATTTCACAACATATAGACAGATTTAACCAAAGTTTCAACTGGGAAAATGTGACCATCTTAGACCAAGCTAAGTCCAAAAATGCCAGGGAATTTCTAAAAGTCTGACACTGACAAATCAGCCATCAACAGACACATAGACATTAACAACATCTATAGACTATGAAAAAGAAACTATCACCCAGCCCAAAAAAGAACAAAAAACACCTCTCCACCAACAATCAGCATCCAGATCAGCACAGATTAACTCCAAGGTTAATATCAGACCAACAATCAAGTAAACAATACCCCAATCAAGAAACTCCCAAAGAAGCCATTAGTAAACAGCCAAATCAAAGAATCTGTAAAACCACCAACACTGACAAGCAAGCCACTAGAATATCAGCTGACAACAAACAGCACTGATGATAATGAAACGTCTGCAAGAAAACAAGCAAGCTCAGAGAGCACCAAGGACCCTTCAAACTTTATTCCCCATTGAGGATAGAATAATTGAATACTAGTGCTACAATTCTTGACTTACAGTTCTTCATTTAATGATATTTTTTGAAGTTATGATAGCACTGAACAAAATGACTTATGACTGGTCCTCACACTTGTGACCATTGCATTATCACTATGGTCAAGTAATCAACATTCAGACACTTAGCAACCAGCCTACATTTACAACAGTTGCAGCATCCCTGAGTTATGTAAGCACCAATTGCAACCTTTCCAGGGGGCTTCCAACAGGCAAAGTCAGTGGGGAAACCAGATTTGCTTAACAACTGTGTGATTCACTTAACAATCATGCAATTTGCTTAACAACCATAGCAAAAAAAGGATAAAATGTGATTTAACCATGTAACTTAATGATGAAACCTCCAATCACATTAGTGGTTGCAAGTTGAGAATTGCCTATAGTATTTAGAAGCATCATACCTTTTATCACCTGCTGTTAGGAAATAAGAAGCAGACTCGGCTATCTGATTCATGAGTCTTGCTTTTTGGCTTCCCAAGATATCTGGGTGACCACTCTAGAAACAGAATGCTGGATGCTTTAAACTTTTGATCTGATCTGGCTTTAAACTTTGTTTTGTGAAAACAAGAGACAAGATGCTTTTCCTATCTCTTTTGCTCTCTCTAATATATAACAAAAAAGCAAAAGCTTGAAGTGTTACCATCTGTCAGAAATGGTATAGGGACTCCTGCTTGGGTAGGGGGTTGGACTTCATTATTATTATTATAGGGGGTCAAATTATTCTCCAAAGCCCCAGAGGGCAGGAGAAGAAACAATGGTTGGAAACTGATCAATGAGAGAAGCAACCTGAAATTAAAGAGAAAGTTCCTAACAGTAAGAACAGTTAACCAGTGGAACAGCTTGCCTTCAGAAATCCTGGGTGCTCCATCACTGGAAGTTTTTAAGAAGAGACTGGAAGTTTTTAAGAAGAGACTTGTCTGAGATGGTATAGATTCTCCTGCTTGAACGGGGGAGGCGGGGGCTGGACTAGAAGACTTACAAAGTTCTTTCCAACTCTATTATTCTATTCTATTCTATTCTATTCTATTCTATTCTATTCTATTCTATTCTATTCTATTCTATTCTATTCTACTCTACTCTACTCTACTCTACTCTACTCTACTCTACTCTACTCTACTCTACTCTACTCTACTCTACTCTACTCTACTCTACTCTACTCTCTACTCTACTCTACTCTACTCTACTCTACTCTACCTTACTAGGCAATTGGTTAAGACTACTATATTGAATCCAACAATGAAAGAAATCACTTCTGATAGGATAATGCCTGCTGGGGAATTCACATAATTCTCTTTTGTGGGAGCATGGTTAATAAGAACATTGGAGAGACATAGATCTTTCCCCTTGTAATTGGGTTGGCCTCTGTGGCATGCCCACTGGAATTTAGCTGTTTGTAATTTAATCTCTCTCTCTCTGTCTCTCTCACTTTCTCAGCTGAGAAGGGGCATCTGCCATATGCATTGGCTTTCCGGGTCAGTTTTGAAAGCCATAAAGGAGATGAAAAAGTTGTAAAGTAAGTAGACAAGGTATTGAGAACAGACGTCTATGGAAATTCTCAGCCATCTAAGCCATGGTTGTCCCAAAGATGCAAGTCGACTTTGTTTTTCCTTGAAGATGCTTCATTTCTCATCCAAGAAGCTTCTTTAGTTCTTCAGATGAGAAGTGATGAGAAGTGCTATGTCTTCAAGGAAAGTTGCCTTTTGAAAAATCACCTTTGGGACATATTGAGAACAGGAGAGGTAAAGGAGGAACAGATGAAAAAGGAGAAGGAGGAAGAAAAGGAGAAAGTGGCCAGGAAAGTGTGAAATGGAAGGAAGGGCAGCAGGGAAGCAACCCCCCCACACACACACCCCTCACTAATGCCTTGTACAAAGGGAATATTGTCTCTGAAATGACATATATCTATAATGATATGTGCCCTTGTTTGGAGGTAACCAGTGCATTGCACATTTCAAACAATCTTATCATTTTACAGTCTGCCCTTTGAACAGATCAAAGTTTTAGTATGGTTTACTGCCTAGGAAGCAGACTCTGGCTGAAGATTTATTAATTTTATGCAAATGATTGCACTATTCTATTGTAATACTTTAAAAAGGATTTATGAGCACCAGAGTTAATAAGACATTTCAAAATTGATTCAGGAAGCATTTAGCTCTTTCATTTTTAAAACAGTCAAGGTCTAACATGCCCAATACTTCACATTGTTCTTAGAGTGATATTATTTACTGAATTTCCATTTTATTAACCAAGCATTTCATAAGTGACTGAATAGTTTTATTACCATGTGTTCAGGTAAAGAAACAAAGAATGAACAATTTATATGCACTTTTTGGATCCTTTTATACTTCAACAGTATGCTCAGATCAAAGTCTTGTTCAGGTTTCAGTCAAGCTTCTTCATCTTCCTACCAAAAAAAGTTTCAGATGATGGACCTATCATGACAGTGATTAGTCAGCAGATATTTCCAAGGACATTTTGCCGAAAATCACTGAAAGGCTTGAGGTCCAAACTCAGCAAAACATTTAAACTGATTCTTTTTATTCTGCTTGTTAATTTACCATCTTTGTATTTTTTACCTGGCTTCTCTTGTAATGACACAATCCCTTGGCTTTAAGTCTGACTCAACAGCCTGGAGGCATTTGATTGTCATTTGATTCTAGCTGAAGAGAGCAATGGTAGATTTTTTTATGTCAACTGGTATGAGATGAAAGACCTGATTACATTTTGATAACCCATTCAACAAATTGCTGGATCAAGGGCATTTAGGTGAACATACTGTAATATCTAAGAGTTGATTTACTCCAATATTGTTTATGGTTTCTATTCATAGAATGTGGATTTTTTCTTTTTCTTTTTCAAGGATTGTTTAAGTAGTTACTCTAGATTGAATCAAGAACTTCTGTAATATGTATTCCACACAGTCAATTTAAAAATAGCTAGCTGAAGGTCCTGACCCAAGAAAGGAATGGAAGATTATGGAGGTAAACAACTGGCTTAAGGGATGAGGTCTACTGAATACTAAAGGATTCTGATGTTTTAATACCAATGTGCAGAGTAAGGAGAACAAATAGGTAGAACTTAGTCTGCATGTACTGTATGACAGAACTGTATGATTGGACTACAGTACTGAAAATAGAATATAATCAATCAACATTCCCATTTGCTGTTCGGTTTCCAAATGCCCCAATCATTTTTTATGTATCTCTAGTCTTGTACCCACCTACCCACCCATCCAATCATATCATTCATTACATAATATTTTTCTCTTCCAAGAGCAGTTATATTCAGTAGGTTGCATATTCCTCCAAAGTTCATATTTCCCCTCATTTACAGCCTGGGGGCATGATGGCTTGGGGGTAAAAGATGGCTATTTGTAAGTTGGAAAGCTGATAGCTGGGGATTGAGACCAGTGCCACACGATGGGATGTGCTCCATTTACTTGCTCCAGTTCCTGCCCACCTAACAGTTCAAAAGTATGCAAATGCAAGTAGATAAATAGGTACTACCTCCATGGGAAGGTAACAGTGTTCAGTGTGCCTTGGTGTATAGTCGTGCTAGCCACATAATCACAGAAAGTATCTTCAGACAACACTGGCTTCCTCAGCTAAGAAACAGAGGTGAATACCGCCCCTTAGAGTCAGACTTGACTGGACAGGGGAAACCTTTATCTTGATCATCAGCCTATGAATGCTAATTTTCATGGACACCTACAACAATGCTGTTGTCACTTATATTTTACGATATAGGGTTTATTTGTTTATTTATATGCCCCCTTTGTTATTTGTACAAATAATTCAAAGCATCAAACATACCTAGTAATCCTCCTATTTTCCCCACAACAACAACCTATGAGATGGGTTTGATTGAGAAAGAGTGACTGGCCTAAGGTCACCCAGCTGGCTTTCATGCCTAAAGCAGGACCAAAACGGTTGGTTTCAAGCCTGGTGCTTTAACTGCTATACCAAATTGGTTCCCTTTTCACGGGCCTTTGGTCCTTTCATTCAAGTTATACCTTTATTTCCGTGCATGTGTTCACTATATCTTCCTTCCCCTGTCCTTACCACTCTCTATAGAGGGACGATTGAAAACATCCTGACATATTGCATTACAGTCTGATTTATAAATATCACTTCTTCAGACTGGAAGGTGGTGCAGAGAGTGGTGAGGATGGCAGAAAAGATTATTGGCAGTTCCCTCTACCATAAGTGTTGCTTGAGCAGAGTCTGCAGTATTGTCTGGGACACTACATACCTTCTTCATGACCTGTTTTCCTTATTACCTTCTGGGAGGAGGCTCTGTGGTATTAGAAGCAGAACATCCAGATTCAGTCACAGTTTTGTTCCATACAGTATCAACCATGTGAACTCTCAAGCTTCCTCTTTCCGCTATGTATTCGAGATGCACAGTGATTAATATTTATATGTAAGGGTATAGGTATATATATATGTTGTATATAGCATGTTTATATGCAACAGATTTTCATTTTTAATGTGTGCCAGTGTGTCCAGAATTAAAAAATGACAATAAAGGTTATCTTATCTCATCTCGTCTCATCTCGTCCTGTTCTGTCCCGTCCCGTCCCATCTCGTCTCGTCTCATCTCATCTCATCTCATCTTGTTACCGCCTTGCCTTACTTTATCTTATCTTGCAAAAATAGACCACCTTCATTCATATCTACTGCACCTTTGTCCTTTCTATTAGTGTCCTTATCATGCTTTTTAATAATAATAATAATAATAATAATAATAATAATAATAATAATAATAATAATAATAATAATAATAATAATAATAATAATAATAATAATAATAATAATATCCTCTTTATATTCCAAGTCCCAATATTTCATATGCCATCAATAGATAGCCCAATTAATATTGAGTTCTACTAACTATCATGACTTTGGTCTACTATGAGGTTCACATAATGATTGACACAATCACTAACAAGATAGAAAATATCTTGGTTACCAACCTTGGTCATTTCCCATACCACACATAGCATCTCCTGCTAATGATAAGCATGTTCATTCTATTATATATGCTAGGGTCAACAAATTAGGGACTATTTTACATGCCAACATATTTTTGACCACAATAAGGAAGTATACATCGGGTACTTATTGTCAACGTCATTGTCATTTCAGATGTTAATTTTTATACTCTGTAAATAATGATCTCAAACATTAATGAAAAAATATTCTTTAACCAGATGCTTATTGAAATACTAGGCAGCCACATAATGACCCTAGTTGTTAGTAGAATGAAATGTCAGATACGATGCTGCAACAAAATGTTTAATTCACAGCATATTTGCACTGGGCATAATTTCAGGTGAAAAATATGATATATTTTCAGGAAATAGTGGGAGTGTTATATGTGCTAGTCATTCTCCTTGTCTGCTTTCCTCTCAAAGCAGGAGTATAAATTTTGATAACCTCTAGTGCAGTGGTTCTCAACCTTTTTCAGGTTGAGACCCCACTTGCTCCGCCCATGCGCGGTGTGACCCCGGTGCGACCCTGGTGCGTGCACGTGCGACCAAAAAAATGGTGGACCGCGACAGGCCGATCCGCGCATGCGCGGCGCATGCACAACAAAACAAAACAAAACAAACAAAATGGCGGACCGCGGTGTCCGGCGACCCCCGCAAAACGGTCATTCGACCCCAAATGGGGTCACGACCCATAGGTTGAGAACTGCTGCTCTAGTGCTTTGCAAGAATTCTTTTTCCCCTTTGTAACCATCATATTTTTTCCTATATGCAATACAATATTAGAAAGTTCACAGAGAAAAAGACAGAGGAGTGGGGGGGGAGAGAGACAATCTCCAATGAAATGAATGAATGTTCTCCAATGAAAGGAGAACATAGTTACAGGTTAACTGTGCCAGCCAATTTCTCTTGCAATCCAAACTGTTGCCAAGTACTTGAAAGGATCAAAAACACAAAAGTAAAACCTTGGCTTGAGGGACAGTGTAGATGCCCTCCAAGAATAAATTGTTCATACTCCAAGCACATCGCCATTCTTATTTAATTATTTCAGCAAACATCAAGTACAATGTCCCTGTTAGTTGCAAGTAATATGCTTACACCTGACAATAATAGATTAAAAATTGCAACAAAAATTGGGACTGGGAACTGAATCAAGATTGATTTTTGTTCTTTTGATTGCAAGGATTCCTTTATCTTTCTTAAGAAAAATACATCATTTCTGAATGTCCAGACATAATCTCTGCTTTGTAAACATTGGCCATCTGGATACATTTGTTCAATGGGCACTGAATGGATAACTAGCACTGCCAGTCTCACCTGTATCCCAGCCTAGTATTCAGGTTTGCATATTTGCACTTGTTGCATTAATACTTTATAATTCTAGATGTGTATCTATGGTAGATGAAAATAACAGGTTGGCTCCAAGGATTTTCCATGCTAATAGGAAAGTTCGGTTTAGTAGAAAAATGATACCGAGAAAAATTGTCAAAGAATTAGCTTTGGTGTAGAATTTTGATTGTAAGTCATAGCTGTCAGTTGAAGCATTCATGTGACCAACGATGATTTTATGATTGCTGTTACAGTATTTGTTAAGTGAATCACCCAGTCATAAGTCTGAATCATGCAGTTGTTAAGCAGTTCCTATGGTCATAAGTCTGAATTCATTCTCTGAAATTTTCAGGGAACTGGCAAAATACTATATATTGCAAAGCATGGACACATGATCACACGACAAAGCAATGCAACTAATGTAAATGCAAATACAAATGTAAATGCAACACTGTAAATGTGAACCAGTTGCCAAATGCCCAAAATGTGTTCATGTGACTATGGGGGTGCCCCACAACATTTAACAATGGCTAGAAGTGCTTCACAGGTCATAAAGCATCTTCTCCAAGACTATTATAACTCTGAATGGTCATTAAATGAACAGTCATAAGTTGAGATCTACATTTATGTCATTTATTTCAGTCTCCAATTTAGTCCATCTCAAAGGGGATTATTTTCAAAATGACTGATTTAGGCCTGAATTGAATCTTCCAACTGATGATGCCAGTAAGACTCTGAATCGTGCATATTTCAGGTCTTTAATTTTACCAGCCTTTTCGCCTCACACATTTTTGCCTGATCGTGTGATTTGAAAAGATTACCCACAATTCTGTTTTATCTTTAACTCTTGCGGCTTTGGGGGCAGATCACTTCAAAAAAATTCAAACTAATTTAACACTGATCAGTATAAAATCCACAAAGATCACAATCACCAGGCATACCTACTTACCTTACAATTGTTTCATCATGTCTTCCTTTCCAGTCTCTGCCTCAGATTTCTTTCTACCCAAAGATTATGTGGCACTTGAATCCCCCCTCCTCTTCTGGTCAGCTTTAGGCATGTGATAATATATTTCCACTAAATTCACTGAACCTGTTTGAGTGAGTAGCAACATTTCACCTCTGGGTAAGTCTGCAGGCTAGAGTTTCATGCTGGAAGGCATCTGTAATGACTGAGTAGATAAAAGCAGTAGAGGCTTAGCTCTCCCATGGTAATAAATCAAGTTGTTCTGGAAGTAGACAGTAAATTTTTGACCTTGACATCCATAAAGAGAGACACATCATATGGAACAAGCTAATAAATCATGACAGATGACATACACACTACCACATAATGGCCAGCAAAAATATATGAAGCTTAAATTGATAATATATTCTTTCCAATTTCTCTATTATTATTTTTCTATTACTGTCATCTTCCTTTCATAAGGAGGAAGCTAACCTAGATCTGGAACACTTTGGAAAGTCGCAGATGGGCTAATTAATTTCTGATATTGCCATTTCCAGCAATATCAGTATCATAATACTAGAAGAATGAGTCCTTTTCTCTAAGAAACTTTTAGAAGAAATTCATAAATGATTGTTGTTTGTTGTTGTTCATCCATCGAATTCGATGAGGACCTTGACATCTTATGGATTATGGGCCATCAACAATGTGTTCGTAGGTGGCTGATAAGACCGATGTTAGCACGGAATGTTCTGCCACATACTGAACAAAGAAATGTAGACACTGTTACTTCGGCATTTACAGCTCTGGCTTTGCAGAGTGCACACTTCTCTTGTGCCAAGATTGTCCTTCTATGTTCATATGTCTGGCAACCCTGGTACACCAGAGTACGCCATGTCGATTGATCATGTGCCAGAGGTTCCCAGGAGGTAATACTAATATCCAGGGACTTAAGAGAGGCTTTCAGCATATCTTTATATCACTTCTTTTGTCCCCCGTGTGATCGTTTTCCTTGAGACAGTTCACCATAAAAGAGCTGTTTAGGGATGCGATGATCTGGCATCCTTACAACATGGCCTGCCCAGCGCATCTGGGCTTTCATCAACAGAGTGTAAACTGATGATAGGCCTGCTCTGGAGAGGACATCAGTGTCTGGTATCTTATCTTGCCACTGGATCCTCAGAATTCTATGAAAGCAAGTCATGTGGAAATAATTCAGTTGCCTCACTTGCCTCTTGTACACTGTCCAGGTCTCACTAGCATACATCAGGGTAGTTAACACTGCTGCCTTGTAAGCTTTAAGCTTAGTAGCAAGGCTTATTCCATGGTGGTCCCACACTTTAGTCCGCAATCTGCCAAATGCAGAGCTTGCCTTAGCAATTCTACAGTTGACCTCGTTGTCAATTGTCACTGCACGGGAGAGGGTACTTCCAAGATACGTAAATTGGTCCACTACTTGCAGTTTTTGTCCCTTTACTGTGATGATAGGTGCTTGATACTGAGCTTTTGGAACTGGCTGGTACATCACTTTGGTTTTCTTCGTGTTAATGAGGAGGCCAAAGTTGTCACAAGTGGTTGCGAATTTGTCCATGCTGGCTTGCATTTCCTGCTCCGATCCTGCATTAAGGGCGCAGTCATCAGCAAAAAGTAGATCTCGTAACACAGTCTCTTTTACCTTGGTGACAGCCCGAAGTCTTCGCAGGTTGAATAGTTTCCCATCGGTTCTGTACCTCAGATTAACTCCTACTGAACTGTTCTGAAAGGCGTCTGACAGCATGGCTGAAAACATCATGATGAACAGGGTTGGTGGCAGCACGCAGCCTTGCTTAACGCCGTTAGTGACAGGGAAGGCCTCTGAGGCTCCACCGTTACTCAAAACACAAGCCACCATGCCATCATGGAACTGCCATGCCATCAGGATAAATCTGTCAGGGCACCCAAACTTCGACATAATATGCCATAATTCTTCACGACTAACTGTGTCAAAAGCCTTGGTAAGATCCATGAAGGTCATGTATAGTTCACAATTTTGCTCCTGACATTTCTCCTGGAGCTCTCGAGCTGCAAAGATCATGTCCACCGTGCCGCGCTCTTTACGGAAACCACACTGTGTTTCAGGTAGTATACCCTGTTCCAGATGGTCAGTCAGGATGGTCAATCATAAATGATTACCCAGGTCATCTGTCACAAAATGGTGACTTTTAGGAGGCCACTTATAAACTGCTGCACCAGTATGGAATAGTAACTTTTGTATATTAAAATGGATGAAAAGCAGTATCCCTAAACATACAGTATTGTTTACCTAACTCAGGTGTAGGCAACCTTGGCTCTTTTATGACTCATGGACTTCAACTCTCAGAATTCCTGAATCAGCTGACTCAGGAATTCTGGGATTTGAAGTCCATGAGTCATAAAAGAGCTGAGGTTGCTTACCCCTGACCTAACTGATACAATTAAGTCTGATTAATGAATCGCCATAGATTAGACATTTAAATGTGTTTTTTTACAATTTTATACTTTTTACTGCTTTTATTATTTTAAAATGTTTTTTTAATTTTAATTGTAATATATGTTTTGAATTGTGAGCTGCACAGAGCTGTTTGCTGAGATGAGTAATTATAGAAATCATATCAAATCAAATCAAGTGCCATTCCCTGGTATTCTGTTCTTCAAATCTATATGACAGGTGGAAGTGCAGAATCAATATGGCAAGTAGAATAGTCATTTCAGATGGCTTAAATAAGTTCCACATTTTCCTTGAAATGACATATGCTAGCATGAACACTATACCAGCTAGCATTATGGATTGCAAAACCTTCTATTTTGAATTCAGGTAATTTATCTAAATATTGTGGACCATTAAAAGATAATCTGAGATACTGTAGGTGAATCCTGAAATTCTAAGTTAAATAATATGGAAACACTGAACATTCATGCTGATGGATAACTATTTTTAGTATCAATATTTTTCCTAATTAATATTCTGAAGTACATAACACAATTAAGTTTGAAGTGGATATGTTGTAGAATTAATTCTCTGTGCATGTATAAAGGAAATGACTTCATTCATTCTCAAATTAATACAAGATTGCCTATATTTGAGAAATCTGGTACAAAAAAATGCATATAGGTAGTTCTTGACTTACAATCATTCATTTAATGACTATTTGAAGTTACAACAGCATTGAAAAAAGTGCCTTATGATGAGTTTACACACTTACGACCATTGCAGCATTATGACTACTGCAGCATTCCCATTGGTTTTATTCATGTGTACAGAATTGTGCATACAGTAGATATTTAGTTTCCACAACAGTCTTCTCAGGCATATTTGAGAGTGCACCATTAGAACTACAGTTTCAATGTGGAAAAGGATATTAATAAATTTATAGTAGATCTTTAGCATATGGAATGTCTGAATTATGCAAGAATGCTGGAATATTGTATAAAAGGTAAAGATAAAAGTTTCCTTTGTCCAGTCATGTCCAATTCTGGGGGTGGGGGTGGGGAATCTCATTGCTGTTTCTTAGCCAAGGGAGCCAGCATTTTCCAAAGACATTTCCATGGTCATATGGTCAGCATGACTATATGCCAAGACACACAGAATGCTGTTATCTTTCCACTGAAGTGGTTCCTATTGTGTTTTCCTGAAATAGGACCTATCCCAAAACTAAGCCCTAGTTAAGATCCCGCCCTCTGGTTGCAAGAGATGAGGCGAGGCACATGCATAAAAATCAAGCTAGGGTGGGGGTGGGGGGCTGGAGCTGCTCCATGTGTCCCATACCTGCTTACTTCAGGGCCCCCATACCCAGGTCACTCCGCACATGGTGACTTCCTCCTGCCAGTTCAATGACCTGGCTGCCTGCCCGCCCGCCTCTTCCCTTTTACTGCCCTCTCAAGCTAGACTGCCATCCTATGGAGGATTGGCCTTACCCAGAGGGGAGTGACAGTGAAAGGCTCTGCCGCTGCTGTGCAACAGTTGTGTCTACCGGGGGGGGGCTTTATTCAGTCCCTGCCATCCCTGCTTTGCCCCTCAGATTACCTGCCCGGCAGTAGCTACTGCCTCCTTCTCCTCTGCCAACTCTCCCTTAGCTTGTGTCATGACCAGGGAATACAAGCCTCCTTCTGCTAGCCCTGGTATTCCTCCAGCAGCCCTCTGTCACCACCACCACGCTTTCTTGTGCACTTTCTTCATGCCCTGCAGCTCCCTTCTCTGTTCTGGAAATGGGAGCCCCATTTTCTGCCCCTTTTGCTCCTGGCAGAAGGGAGTAAAGGAAGGACACTTCGTATAGAAGGACACTAAGCTCCCGGAAAACTAAGCCAGCTGCAGGTGGACGAGGAAGGCCAGGGCCCTTGTGGGAAATGGATCCGCTCCTCAAGGGCTTTGCAGAACCTGGTCCAGCTGGCGTAGTTTTCCTGGAGCTTAGCATGCTTCCATACTAAGCGTATTTATCTATTTGCATGCTTTCAAAGTGCTAGGTGGGTAGAAGTGTCTATAATGTTGAGCCATCATACCCCCTTGAAATATTACATAACAGAGGTTAAAAAGAATCTGGGTTAGAACACAATTCAACCTAATATCATTACGGCTAGGTATATTCTTAGTTAAAGAACCATTTGCACCATATTAACTTTCAAGTGGATGTTTGAGTAGGGGGCAAAAGTGTGGGTTCCATGTTTAAGTTGGTCATTTTCTTCCATGCAATGCTTCTGCTTATGCAATCAAAAGCTCTGTGATGATGAAGGTAAAAAGAAAGTGCATTTTTTAAAGCTGAAGAAAACTGGAAAAACGTTAAGCAGAGTTGTTTAGATAAGTTAGAGTTTTAGAGTTAAGGATGTATGCTTACAAGCTCCTGATTTTATAAGTGATCTCAGTATCTAAATATTGCATGTGTTTTTATTAAACTGCTAGAAATGGTCAGCTGTTCTTAGAACATAGAATATCAGAGTTGGAAGAGACCTTGGAGATATTTTAGTCAAACCCCCTGCTCAAGCAGGAGACCCTATACCATTTCAGACAGGCTGTCCAATATCTTCTTGAAAGCCTCCATTGATGGAGTACCCAAAACTTCTGAAAGCAAGTTGTTCCAGTGGTTGATAGTTCTCATTGTCAGGAAATTTCCTCTTAGTTCTAGGCTGGACCTCTCTTGACGGTTATAATCCATTCTTCATTGTTTAATATATGGACAGTCAATCCTAGCTAACATGTATTTATTGGGCACATGTGGCTGAATGTTCTCAGGACTCCTTTTGTTGGTGTGTTTCCTGTTGTTCACCATTTTGACCAAGTAATAATTTGTAACTCACCCATGGAAATTCTGGGTAAATTCTTTAATATTCTCCATCCACATTATTCATTATTTCTTCCTTCTTCCATTCCCCTCATCCTTACCAAGCATAACTATTTTTCTAGTCAATTATCTGGTCACATCAGTTATTCAAAAATTGTGAATTTCTTCTTGCTGTTCATCACATTGAAAGCATAGTCAGCTTTTACTTTGCCCCAGACTGATTGACATATTTTGTTCCTATCCAAGGTTTTCTTAGTAAACATATTCAAAAGACATCTTACTTTTATCATTCTGCCTGAGCGTCCAGCTTTCATAGTTGTAGATGACTATGGGAAAGACCATTGCTTTCACCGTTCTGATCTTTGCTGTCACTGAAATGTCATTTTCCCTCATTATCTTGGCTGTGTTTGACTTTACTTCTCCCTGGACAACAATGACTTCTTAAGTACACTGTCCATTTTTATCTTTTCTTGATCCTTCCTTTTTTTTTGCCATCAACAGTTGCTCTAATAAAGATGCAAGGTGCTAAGAGGAGACATAAAGCATTTTTTATTTATTGTAAAGTATGTTACAGCTAATGCACATAATTACAATAACCTCAAGGTTTAGTTTGGTTTGTTTTTTGCAAAAAATGACAACTGTCATCCTGTAACTCACCAGTTGTTGAATCTACTGTATCATAGCTAAATATGTATTATCAATTTAAATGTATCAGTCTGTTGGCATATATGTAATGATCAGTTGATCAGCATATGTGTAATCATGTATGTAAGAATAAATGTCATGAAGGAAAACAGACTCACCAGAACAAAATGTTGGATTGCCATTAAAAATAATATAATTTGGAATCCAACTTTCAGTTTTGTAGAAAAATGGTGGAATATGAATGCATTAAATGAACATTAGTTCTCTAAGACTTACAAATAGTTGTGTTTTTGTTTTTATTGCCTTTGGGTAAAAGTAAAACATTACACAGATTTATATTTAAATTGTTAGTAAGAGATGCGAGTTTTTAAAAAACTATTAGCACTTCCCACTTCCTATCTTTGCACTATACATAATATGAGAATAAATGAGGCAGTTCATAGTGTTTTATTCTATAGAACATAAACTGTTGCTAATACCAATTCTTAGTAATTTGCCAACTATTCTGTTTTAGAATAGAGATGAATTCCTTTACAGAGAAGATAGGTTCATATGCACATTTGTGAACATGTGTAACAAAAATAGCCATAAGCAAGCTGTAGGTTCATGGTTAATGTAGTGCTTTTAATGGACACTAACAAAATTTTCATTTTCTTTTTTCATTCCAGGAGAAAATGCTATGGGCATTGAATAGAATAGAGCTGGATGGGGCCTTGGAGGTCTTCTAGTCCAGCCTCCTGCTCAAGCAGGAGAACCTAAACCATTTCAGACAGGTGATTGTCTAGTCCAGCGGTTCTCAACCTGTGGGTCACGACCCCATTTGGGGTCAAACGACCATTTCACGGGGGTCGCCAAACAACGCAGTCTGCCATTTTCCCCCCTTTTCCCCTCGACTGGCGCAGGGGGTAGCACCGCGCATGCGCGATGCGGGCCGTCACGCTGCACATGTGCGATGCGGGCCATCACGCTGCGCCGCACATGCACAATACGGGCCATCGTGCCACGCATGCACGGTGCAGGTCGGGGTAGTGCCGCGCATGTGTGGCGCAAGTCGGGGTCGCAGCCTGAAAAAGGTTGAGAACCGCTGCTTTAGACTGTCCAAACCCAAGTCCTGCAGCCGTTCTTTGTATGTTTTAGCCTCCAGGCCTTTGATCATCTTAGTTGTTCTTCTCTGATTTTTTTTCAAACTGTCAACATCTTTTTTGTGATATGGTGACCAAAATTGGCTGCAGTATTCCAGGTGTGGTCTTACTAGGGCTTTGTAAAGGGTACTAGTACTTTGCTTGATCTTGATTCTATGACCCTGTTTATACAACCCAGGATTGTATTAGCTTTTTTGGTTGCTGCTGCACACTGCTGGCTCATAATCAAGTCATCATCCATTAGGACTCCAAGATCCCTTTCACAGTTACTGTTTTTAAGCCAGGTCTTGCCCAAACTGTATTGGTGCCTTTGGCTTTTCCTGCCTAAGTTAAGTTATGTTAAGTTGTGATTGCATACATTACTAGCATTAATACACAAGTCTAAAAAGGAAAAATAGGCACTGTCATTTCAAAATTGAAGATCCAAAGGATGTTTAGAAAGAAAAAGGAGTTTTAAACAAAAAGTATACAAATTGCATATAGATTTTGGACTTGAAATGTCTTTCATTCCTCTTGAAAAAAATCATGTTTTTCTTTTTCTGGAGCCCAGGTCAGCTTCATATATGAACAATGTTTAGAACAAAAGGAGAAACAGGATCTTATTTGATCAGATTCAAAACAGCCAACTATAGAATCCTGTGAATTTGATCAGTAGAAAACCAGGAAAGACAGGAACTTAAACTCTCTTAACTCAGTTCCTTTTCTGACTGTAGTTTAAAATAAATAATTAGGCATAAAGTTTAAATTGATCTTAGAATATCTCCAGAGTAAGTTTGCAATGGTATAGATATTCTGAGTCCTTCCAAATTTTCTCATTATTGATATTATATTATATTAATATAGAGAACTGCTGTCAAAGACTAACTTTAACATTTTTAATCCTTTTCTGAACTTTAGCATCTTTTATGATGATAGCTTCTTAGTATGATGCATCATTCGTTTTGCCTTTTCTCTGTCCCACATTTCCTTCCCTTTTAAAATCCTTTCACTGAAACCCATTCTTTCCATGTCATTAAATGTGACCAGCCCGACACCCCTTACCTTCGCTAGGGAGGGTTTACATGAACCCATCCACATGTTCATGTGAATGTGGAAAAGGAATATGCTGGTTAGATATATTTCATTACTGGTAATGCATTCCAGGTTCTCTTCCTCTTTCTCTATGTCAGAGGGTATTTCTTAGGCACACAGAATAAATAGATGGTTTCTATATAAGAGAAAGCACCCTAATTGGGTATCTCTCTACTGAGCACAAGGAAGGTGAGGTTTTTTTGTGTGAAAATCTTCCCTTTTAATCTTCAGAAGGAATATTCTTGTTCTACTGCTAGAGTCATCTTGAACTCTCTTGTTTTCTGTCCCTTTCTAGTTCAACTAACAGCCGACAAAACTTTTTCATAGGAAGCTGAGATCTCTACTTTCCACTTTAAGCATAACACCATAGATGCCTTATAAATAATACCTGCATTATGCTCTATACTTTACATAAAAGGACAATCTCCTTTTTGAAGTTTTATATTTGAACTAATGTTTCTTCAAAGCCAGACATAAGAATAAAGAGAAATTAGAATACAAGCAGGGGTTGAATAGGTACATCAATTATTTTTCCCCCTTCTGCATTACAAAGTAAAACTAAATGTCATAACAAAGAGATTTACTATTTTAGTTATAGTAAACAATAACATTCCATGCATATTTATGGTTTTTTTCTAATTATGCAATTCTTTTTCTTTGATACATGTATCAAATGTACCAACTGGTGGATCACACTATTTTGTTCTCTGTTTTAAAAAAACAAGTAGAATATTGAATATATTTCTGATAAGATGATAGATAGGTAGATAGTAATAATAATAATAATAATAATAATAATAATAATAATAATAATAATAATAATAATAATAATAATAATAATAAAGTTGGAAGGGACCTTGGGGGTCATCAAGTCCAACCCCCTGCTCAGGCAGGTAACCCAATAGCATTTCAGACAAATGGCTGTCCAGTTTCTTCTTAAAAACTTCCAGTGTTGGAGCATTCACCGCTTCTGGAGGCACGTTGTTCCACTGGTTAATTGTTCTAACTGTCAGGAATTTTCTCCTTAGTTCTAGGTTGTTTTTCTCCTTGATTAGTTTCCATCTGTTGCTTCTTGTCTTGATTCTATCCCTCTGTTAATGCAGCTTATCACTGTGTTGGCTTTTTTGGCAGCTGCAACACACTGTTGGCTCATATTTAAATGATTGTCCACTAGGACTCCAAGATCCCTCTCACAGTTACTACTATTGAGCAAGGTACCCCCTATACTATACCTGTACATTTGGTTTTTCTTGCCTAAATGTAGAACCTTACTTTTTTCACCATTGAATTTCATTTTGTTAGATAGCGCCCAGTGTTCAAGTCTATCCAGATCCTCCTGTATCCTAAGCCTGTCTTCTGGAGTGTTGGCTATTCCTGCCAGCTTGGTGTCGTCTGCAAATTTCATCTATCCCCTCGTCCAAATAGTTGATGAAGATGTTGAAGAGCACTGGGCCCAGAACAGAGCCCTGGGGCACCCCACTACACACTTCCCTCCATATAGATGTGGTTCCATTGAGGACCACACACTGCGTACGGCCAGTCAGCCAGTTACGGATCCATCTGGTGGTGATGCTGTCTAATCCGCATTTTTCTATCTTATCAAGTAGTAGGTTGTGATCTACTTTGTCAAATGCCTTACTGAAGTCCAAGTAAATTATATCCACAGCATTCCTCTGGTCCACTAATTTTGTCACTTGGTCAAAGAATGCAACAAGATTTGTCTGGCATGATCTGTTTTTGACAAACCTGAGTTAGCTTTTAGTAATGACTTTGTTTGCCTATAGGTGTTTGCTGATTCATTGATAGATAGATAGATAGATAGATAGATAGATAGATAGATAGATAGATAGATAGATAGATAGATAGATAGATGGATGGATAATAGATAAATCGATGATAGACAGACAGACAGATAGACTTAAAGGTAAATTATTAGCCTCATATTTACTTAGTGTCCCCTTGCTCTTAGCCCCACAGGATCTCATGATTTTAAAAGATTTTAACAGCAATTTGTATAATAATAAAGAGACACAAATTTTACTAGAGATAATAGCACATAGCCAGGCTGTTATTGTTAAGACATAATTAAACTATCTTAGCACTGAACAGCAGTGAAATGGTTGTTTATTGTCTTGGTAGACTACAAGTAATTGGTTAACTGGTCACTTCCCTAAATGGAAAGAAAGCAAAATCTAAAGGAACTCAGAAAGCAAGAAAAAAAAACATGTGAGGCAGTTGACAGTTGGACCAGATAAAAAAGAAGAAAAGAAAGAATGTAGATAATATACATAATGCACAGCAGCAGTGTAGCCAGAGAAGACCGTGGTGTGTTCAAAGCTGCTTGAAAGCCAGTTTGGTTTGGTAGTTAGAAAGTGGTAGTTAAAGTCCAGACTTAACATGAAAGCCAGCTGGGTGATCTTGGGCCAATCACTTCCTCTCAGCTCTAGGAAAGAGACGATGGTAAAACTTCTGAAAAACCTTGCCAAGAAAACTTCAGGGACTTGTCCAGGCAGACTCTGAGAATTGGACACAATTGGAAGGGGAAAAAAAAGTAGATACCCAGAGCTAGAGAAAGTATTTTGAAACCTTCTCCTAGCTGATTAATGATTTCTTTGCAAAGAGTTCGGAAATTTGAGCTGGATTGTGTGGAACTTCACCGTAGTAAGGAGTGGCTCATACTGTGAAAGGGCCACAATAAGTCCTGGTTGTTGAATAAAGAATTTGTTATCCCTTTAACCACTCTGGCACATTTGTTCATGTAAGGCAGACATGTTAAATTCGCGACGTCATGTGATGTCGCACAACATATTAGAGCTTTTTCGCCATTGCTGGCAAGGGGTGGGCGTGGTTTCCTGATGATGTGTCCGGCCTGTGGGCCGGCAGTTTGCCACCCCTGATGTAAGGCATATACATATCATTGTGATCTACATAAACTTCCCACAGCAGTCAGTAGCCAAGAGAGGCAAAAACTCAGGAAAATGTAAAAAGATATGAAAAGTTTTTTCTCAGAATTGTATATAGCCTGCATAAACCTTGGTCATGTTCACTTTTCTCTACTTCACACCCTTCAGCAGAAATCTAAATAAACATATCAGAAAAATGCCCACTGAATTCAGTGGCAGTTACCATTTAGTGCACATACAACTGCATTATTCTACAATATTAATAGAAATAATATATTCTTATATCCCATATGGTTGGGTCTAACTCTGCAGCCTTTAGAAAGGCATTTCCCCACCCCCATGTGTTTGAGTCAGAATGAGTAGGGTTCTGAATTGGAGAAGTATAATGTACTTTAGTCCTCATTGTCATTTAATTGTTTCAGTTTGCTGTAAGGCATGTGTTATTTTTCTTTTGTGTTTTTCATATGTTTAATGACTTTCTACACTGCCAGAGCTAGGTCGTTTGGGGGGGGGGCAGTCATAAAAATATTCTAAATGAATAAACATAGATTTTTTTTGGCATCTAAAACATGATAAAGACCACTAAAAGGTCTTTAATGTGATTTAATTAGTAAAGAAATCTTGATTTATATGCATTGCATTTGATGACCATGATGGATAGCGGTAACATATTTGAGACAATACTTAAAATCCTTGGTAGTTCCATTAATAGAAAGAGATTCACAGAACTGCCATATTGTCTGTCAAAAAGCTGTTTCATTTTCCCCTTTCCCGTGTATAGTTATGATTATTGCCAACATAGGTAAAAATGTCTCTTTCTCTCTGTAAAAATGTCTCTTTCTCTCTATGCTTCCATGCTGACTATAAAAGAATTTGTAATATAGTGTTTCTTTTGAGAGAGAGACAGAGATAGCTGGAGGATGTGGTTTGGCAGAGAAGTTTTATTATCCACTCATTGCAATATCGCCGATAGCTGACTTTTCACTTTAACACTGAAAATTAAACTGCACACTGTTGTCATATTTTTCGCCTGATATGCCATATTCATTTCTAATAAGGCTTCCATCAGAAGAAACACAAAAATTTTAAATGGCACAAAATGCATCTTCATAGAAAAGTGGTTAACAGCTACACACTATGTCTAAAGAATAAAATTTAGCCTATATGGTGGTTCCTGAGTTATGTCTGTCTTGAACTTTTTCTTTTTATTTTCTTAAAACTTTACTAATGCAGCAGCCAGCTCTACTAGAACTGTTGTTCATGCAGGGAGAAAACATTTTCTTGATCTATGGCTTGATTACCAATCCCAGACTGTTAAATATTCAATCATGAATTGTAATCTGAAGATAAATCAGAGTTGTCAGTTAACTCACATGAGTCTGCTAGGGATATAAAAGGTTTTAACAGGATGAAGGGCTATGAAGACCTTTAACTTAATTTAAATAAATGCTACATCTGATAGAACTTCATTGGTAAATTTAAGAGGCTCACAGGTAAAGATCAGTGAATGAAAGCAAAAGTAAAAGTAATAATGTGGAATAGTAAAAAATATATAACTTTTGAAGTCCAGTTGGCAAAAGAAAAAGCAAATATAAATGGTAATGGAAAAATTGATTATGTCCTTTATTTCCAGCCTTGGATAAATTAGAAGGCAGTTTGATGTAGTGGTTAAGGCATCAGATTAGAAACCAGGAGACTATAGGCACAAATTTAGCTGAGTTACCTTGGGCCAGTCACTTTCTTTCAGCCCTAGGAAGGATGAAATGATAAACCATTTCTGAAAAACTTTGCCAAGAAAACTTCTGGGGCTTCTCTAGTCAGTCCCTAAGAATCAGACATGATTGAATGGATTAAAAAAACAACAACCCTAAACTAATTCCCCATTGCCAAGTCTATTAGCTGAATTAATTACTGGGAATTACACATATACTTAATCATTCAAACAGAGCACAAGAGTTGTCTAGATTATTATTGGATTAAAAGGAATTTTGTTTTTTCCATTAGTTAACTATTTGTGCTTCTAATTTCATTAGGTCCCAGTTGCCTTGTTTAGCTCCCTTACACATAGCAGTATCCAAGAAGATAAACTGGCAGACCTAACTCCATATTCTTAAGGAATTCAGGAAAAGAAAACATACACCAAAAATGGACAGTAGTATTCACATAAAGGACAGTTTTCTTCAGACAAGAAAAGTATATAATGGTTTTATATAGTTAACTCTATAAAGTAAGGATGAATATGAAACTTTCAATAATCTGTACTACTTGAGCAAGTCAATTTGTAAAAAGAAATACTTCTATGGAGTAAATCTTCAACAGCCATTTTGTCAATATTCTTCATCATATAGTTATCAGTGATTTCATATTTTACTTTTTTTTAGATATGAGGGATGGACATGGGTATTCTAGGTAACCTAGAGCAGAATTGTTCCAGATATTTTGGAGAAATCAGTGAAACAAGGAATTTAGTCAAAATCAGGGTAATCATATAAGCAAGAACACTTGATGTTTTGCCTTCATCTTGATTTTAAAATTAAACTAATATATTCCTGAGAGGAACCAGATTTTACTTCTTGTCAGTTTTACAGGATACTTCATCCCACTTTAGGGCTATATTACTTCAGTAGAGTTGGAAAGTTTTAACTCTAATCATTGGAAGTATCCAATGATACTTCATAAGAGTTTCAGTGCTATGACTTTATGTCATTAGTGAATATTAGATAAGGGAAAGTATACTTGATGCTACTACACAGATTTTCATTAGAAGTTTGTCTTCTAGCACAGGGATGTCAAACTGCTGGCCCATGGCCCGGATGCATCATGCCAAAACTGCACCCACCTCATTGCCGGCAATGGTAAAAAAGTTGTGAAACATCGTGACACATCACGTGACGTTGTGTGATGACACAGGGCCCCGAATGGAGGCAAAGCAATTACCTGGTCAGAACAATTGTCTTGGTAAGTACTGCTAACGTTCATCCAACAGCCCCTACATATGCTGGCACAAATTCAATAAAACAATCAACGAAGTTAAACAGTTCTTTAAAGTAAAACAGATAACAAACAAAGTATGATCTTTTCAATGCCCAGCTTTCCTGTAACCTGCAAACTGCAAAACTGAGGACAGCAAGAAGAACTCAGCAGGAAACAAACTTGATCCAAAATACAAAGAGTCCAGGTACAAGAGCTCACATCACAAGAGTTCAGGTTTGTTCCCGGCAAATGCCCCACTCCACAGCGTCTCCTTAAATCCTACTCCCCAGGTGTGCCTTGTGGAGTGGGGCGTGACACTCTCCTCCTGAGCAAGTGAGCCTGCCTCTGTTGTTCCCTCCTCCTCTCTGCTCTCCTTGCTCTGGGATCTGGTGGGGAGGGGCCTTGCTCCTTGCCTGAGCTCTGCCTTCCCTGTTTCAAACTTGAAGGGCCCTGGCTTGCTTCAGCCTGTTCCTCCCCACAGTCCTCCGAAGCCACAGACACCCCCTCCTGGGCCTCAACAGGGAACATGTCGTCCTCAGAGGCATGACACATTGCAGGTTTGACACCCCTGTTCTAGCACTATAGATTCTTCCAAATAAGGAACATCTAGTTCTAGTAAGATATCTTGAATGTTGACATCTCTGCTATTTAATGTTTCAATATATGCCTTACATCTTTCCTTGAATTGTTTACTATCTGTCCAATGAAATCCTTAGGATACCAATTCAAGGTTGAACCTCTTCTGGGTTTGGAAATCTTTTGAAATATCTTTTTTTCCACATCTGTTTCCATCTTCAGGGTCTTTACAGAATACTATTTCTTGCCTCTTTTAGCCACTCTCAGAAACAGACTTGGTTTCTAAGTTTTTTGTCTTTCTTGGCTGTCTTTTCTTCCCCTCAATTTTTGTAGTTGGTTCTGATATCCAGTTTGCTTTCTTCATTTCTGACAGTCTCTTTTCACGTTTATATTTACTGACTTATTTAAATTAATTCCACAATTCCCCTGATCCTCTATCAATAAAGTACAGGACTCCTGTATGATTGATTCCTGATTGTCTTATGAAAATGGGGGGGGCTATATATTCCATATCATATCATAGAAACACTCTGGATTTCTTCTTCTTTTAGTTTAATTTGGAGATTGCAGATGAGCAGTTCTACAATCAGTACCTGGCCAGGTCTTGGATAATAATGCATCTCTTCAACCTTCTTTCAGCAAGAATACAGTAAATTGATTTCTGAATACTCCATCCGATAATGTAGATGTATGAAAACATCATTTTGGTTGTTTATTAAAAAACCTCTGAAGAAAATTTAACTGTTATCAATTGTTATCAATTTTCTACCTACAAAACAACTTGACAAAGATTCAGAAAACTATAAAATTTTACACATATCAGTGGTGATCGTCAAGCTGACCTTATAAAATTTAACTGAAAATAAATTTTGACAATGGTTTATGCACAAATAATTTTATTTTTCCCCTGTGGGCTGTCCAAATATCATTCTCAGGAAAAAAAACATCAATAAAATCAAAATGTGGTTTAAGATAATTTCAGCTTCAGTCATCAATATTTCTGCCAGATGTATTTAAGACTTATTAAGCATTATTTTTTAGAAAGTATATAAGTTAGAAAAATATAAAACAGTACTATTGTACCTAGTTGGGGATTACTAATCAGTAATGCATTAGGATTTCAGGAACAAAAAATAGACTGAAAAATCATTTTGCCACACAATGTCTTTCCCTAATGTATTTAGTGTTTAAATATACTAGGAACTAACAATCTCACTCTGCTGGCAATAAAGTATTAGGATTAGGTATTTTCACATATTATACACAAAAGCAAAATCCCCTAACAATCCATATGCAAATATATATGCAAACATATTTAATCCCAAATCTAAAAACAAAACACCTACGGGGTTATCACTGTAAAATTTATAAACAACAACAAACAGGTACTAAAAAAGTTGCCTTTTATACGCTCGCTTAAGAAGCATAGGAAATTTGTAAGTTCCCATAATATCTGAATAATAAACCTGTTCACTCTGAAATTATGACTTCTAGAAGCACTTATAGATTAAACTTTCAATATATTGGCTACCCATACAATAAACTACTATTGATCTATGATTAATGAAGAATTAAAATCTTTAGGAAGACCCATATACTTGCATGAAAGATCATAGGTATCTGATTATTGTTAAAATGGCTATTTGAGGCTGCCTCTGTATACTCATAAAAATGTTGAGTTTCATTTCTAATAAATGTTTGAAGATCGATAGAGAAATTAAGGATATTGCAATATTGGTATATTAGCATGGTAACTTTAACATTCTAACATTCTTTGTATCTACAGGGTCAATCTCTCCAAAGAAATGAATCTGTAGATTGTGAAGAGTAACTACAGTTTTATTTATCATTAAGATACTTGTTTCAATTGGTAGTATAATCAGAATTAGTTTTACACCGCTCCTGGCTTGGCTATCAGCTATTTATATTGGATCCAGGTTGCAAGAATCTAGATGATCACCAGATGGCAGCAAAGAGATACAGAGAACTTAAATTTAGTGGTCATTTCTATATTTATAGTTCAGAACTCATAGATCTTCTAGAAATTGTCACTTGTGCTGATGTTGACAGTCCTTCGATAAACATGAAAAATCTCATATGCTATTTGTCATATATGCATGCATCATCTTGTTTCCTTTGCCTTTCCTAACCAAAATAATAATAATAATAATTCAGTTATATTGCTTTAATAAAATTGTTTTTAATCTAATCTTCTGTGTTGATATTTATACTTCTTTCTCTGCTAAATCAGCAGTACCGAACATAAGCTATGAATAATACCTTTCAGATTAAGATATAAGCAAAATTTTAACTCTCCTTTGGGAAGAAGGGATTATTTAATTTGCATATATACTTTATAACTAAGCATGAAAGCTAAAAATGTTTGTGATCTTTTAAAGAGAAGTTTGAAGAATTAAATCTTTGGGAAATTCAATGAGAATTTATTTTAGCCATATCTCCTGGAGAAAAATACAGGAGAACACACTTTCCTAATAATGTACTTTCAGAATGTGTATCTCTGTGTGCCTAGACACAAATACATGCATACATATTCTAGAATAAAATTTAGAAATCTATAGAGTGAATTGAAACTTATTTATAAATTGGCATGTTGAGAGAAGATTTGCCAATTTGCATGTGTTCATGTATGTATATGTGTTCCCACATATACATATACATATATATATATTTACAATTGATTACTTTTATAGATTTTGAAAATAGAAATCCATAACGCAATGATAGTGAAAGTCAATTATGGCTGAACACAACTAGGAACTATTCTTCCAAATTTTACATTCTTACTGTTTGATTATTGTTGAAATATTCTTCCCCTGTTTACATAGAACAAACATTAAAAAAATAAAGCAAAACATTTATTTCTGGTTTGTTTTAACAGCAGGTTGTTAAAACAAGGTCTGTCGGGGGTGTTGGTAAAAAAAAGTCAATATGGTAATTGCAGCAACACAATTAAAAACCATCCCTTTTGTATGTGTGCTAATGTTGCACAAACATGGGAAAAGATGAGTCTTCATTTATTTTGAACTTTTGGTACTCATTTTTTGTGGAGGAGGAGGAGGAGGAGGAGGAGGAGGAGGAGGAGGAGGAGGAAGAGCCACAACAGACCAAGTTAGTTTTCTATTTCCTACTTTCCTAAATTTCAACATCCTATGTTATTTTTTGGAAGTCCCTCATACTGCTAGGGTACAAAAAAAAGTATGATTTCAAAGGTTGTGCTCTAGCTCCTCACCCTCCTTCTCTCCAGATGTGTAGGACTACAATACCCAGAATCCTTCAAAGCATAACTAAGCACCCTTCTGATTGGGAACTCAAGAACTGCAGTCCATTTGGAGTGGAGAATGAAGATTAAGGAAGGCTGCTTTAGTTTTATAAATTCTGAATGTCTCATATAAAGTTAGAATAATATTGTACTTCAAGAAAAGTTATAGGAAAAGACAATAATTAAGAAAAAATAGCTAGATTTAGTTTAAGGTAAATCTGAGTGGCATGGTGGCCTAGAGGTAAAGCTCTTGCCTCACAGTCCGAAGGCTGTGAGTTCAATCTTAGGTAGCAGCAGATATTTCTCTCTCTGGGCACAAAGTGAAAATATCTGCTATGGGCTCTGAGCCGTGGCACGGCACAGTGGTTAGAAGGCAGTATTGCAGGCTAATTCTGCTGACTGCCAGCTGCCAGCAGTTCTGTCAAGACTGCTAACATCGGATGTTCTTGCTTGCCATATATGAAGAAGCAAACATGTTTTATTTAGCTTGTATATCTCTTCTAGAGTTAAAGCAGACAATACTAGCCTAGTGGATGGGAAAATATGCTAGCTAACCATAACAATATCTCAGCACAGCATTGTCAAGATCAACTGTAATGGGAGGGGCACTTCACACTTCACTTTAATTGGAGAATGTGATTGATGATTGCAGAATGAAGGAGTGAGTTATGCTTTATTACAGGTGATTGGGGGAGGGAGGATTCAGGTTTTGGCTTAACTTTCATGTGTGCCGAAACTATGCAGAAATAAAAGGATTCTTTAAGGTAAATAAGCCTCAAAGTTCTTTGAAAAGCTGCTTCTTTTCGGAACCATGTCAGTTCGATTCTCACTAGTTCAAAATTGACTCAGCCTCCTATCTTTCTAAAATTGATTAAATGAGGACCCAGATTGTTGGGGGCAATATTCTGACTCGGTAAAGCACTGTGAAGCAGTATATAAATCTAAGTGTGCTATTGCTATACAAAAGGGCATCCAGACAGTAAACACTCAGCTCCATTCAGTCACCCAGATTCCACTCCAATGCAAGGGACTGCAGGGTCATTAAAAAAAGGTTTAAGGTAAATCTGTCCAAGTAATATATTAATAATATAGCACACACTTCTGACTTGAACAAAGAAATCTCTCAAGACAAATTTAGTAATGTTTTACTGTTAAATATGAATGTCTTCTCAGTCAAACAGATTGCTAAATTTGTCTTAAAAAGTGAGCTACCTGATTTTCATTCTGAAACTCAAAACAGTTTTTCAATTTTAACATGGAATATATCATCCTTTGACACAAAAAAATTAATAAGCAGATGGCATCTCCTTCCCTTTGTACTTTTATATTTTTATTATAGTTTTTTTCTGATAGACAATTAATTACAAAGTCACTTCTAGTAGAGACTCTGGCAAATAAATTTGAAATCTTATTAAAAACTCTCTTGTAGAGTCTCAGCAACTAATTAAAACCCTATGAATACAGAAATCACTGATTCTTCATTTGAAAAACTCTTCCTTTCATCTATAGCACTAAGGTGGCTGATGGGTTTACAAGGAGAAGAATCAGCCTTCCTCTATATCTGCAGGCTTATACTATCTACTGAAGTCAAGTGGGATGGATGGTTTGAAGTGACATCAGAGGAAAGCAGGCAGCTCCAAATATATTCAAAGCCAGAGTGGAGGCAATTGATAGCAACAAGCAAGAGAGGAAGTAGGGATACACTCACAGGAAGGCAATTTTCTCTACTAGATCAGCTCTATAACCATGCTGCTAAGGCAGTAACATCATGCTTATGAAGAAATCAGGATGGTTGTTGTTGTTTTTTCTTCATTTCAGTTTGATCTTTGTATGTTTGCATGAACAATAGGTGAAACTTTTTTTGTTTTAAAGCCTTTTGAGAGGAAACTGAGCTTTGCTTTTTCAGAAGAGCTCCATTCATTCACTCTGGGGTCAATTTCCTTGAGAATCTAACTACCTATTGCTCTGAAGCCCAGCATTTTGGGGACACTTCCCCCAGCCACCCTCAATACCTACCGTACTGCAAAGAGGCATTGTGAACATGGCTTTGATCAGTGGTGGGATTCAAATAGGTGAACAACTGGTTTTCTGTGTGAATGATGCTTCCAGAAGTCCGTTTTGGGCCTGGATAATAAAAAAATTAGCTACTGGTTCTGCCAAACTGGTGCAAACCAGCTGAATCCCACCACTGGCTTTGATACCTCTCAATGGAAGGCATTTGTGAATCAGAAATTCAAGAGTAAAAATCTCTCATTCCATTCTCTCTCTTGTAGAGGAACTGCTCATTTAAATAAACTTTGTACTCAAACAAAAGATGACAAAATATTAGTACATTGGTAAAACAGTGCTTAATATATGTTCCCAGTAAAGCATTACTCCCTTTTATTCTATCACAAATGGGTGGGGAGGTGGAAGGATGGATTTGATAATAAGCTATTAATTTTGGGTGTTAATTATGATGCCTAGGAATTAACTGTGGACTGCCCTTTTCCAGAAATACTGTTTAGATGTCTTCTTGCTTCTATTTTGAATGTGAACTCCTAGCCTATTAGAAAATGATGTGGAATACTTATATAACAGGATTAGTCAGCTCAGTTTAATTTTATTAGAGCAATCAAAGTCCTACAAAGTCAAATGGAATCAATAGGCCCAATTTGTCTTTCTCTGGCATGTACTTCAAGGTAAAAGGGTGGAGGGAGAGCTATCCAAGACAAAAATCTTGATCTGGACCCCTTTTGAGAGACATTTTATGTCAATAAGAATTACTTCTTGCCACTTTAGATTGCCAGTTTTTCTATGTCACCCTGACTTAACAGGAGACATGCAAAGCACTACAATGTGACAGAAATGTTGTGATACCCATAGAAGTTAAAAAAGAAAAGTAATATCTTTTGGAAGACTGGAGATTTTGAATTAGTGCTAGTAAGCAGAACTGAAACGGCTGTGACTATCTCCAAAATTATTCTTGCAGAAAACTTATTTGGCCATTATTTTACAGTGAAAAATAATTATTTACAGAAATTTCCCCATCTTTAGTGAGCTAAAAATGCTTCTTAATGACAATGTGAGTATCTGTTCTGCTAATTTAATCCTGTTTTAAGCCTCTTGTGTATCCTAAACTATAAATCTAGCAAGTAGATTTGTGAAGGAGATTAAAAAGGCTCAGCAGTCTGCATAAGCACACATTGTGACTTTTCAGCAGATGATCTTGATTTTTTTTTTTTTTTACAGAAACATTACAGAAACCTAAGAAAAACACAATGTCTACAGTTTTTGGTGAACCTCTGTTTGGTGGAACCCAAGTTGCAAAGTCCTGATCTGTAGAGTTTAAAAGAGGAATCTTATAACTCAAAATTTCTGATTTTGATTTTTTAAGTGAATGGAAATTTAAAGCAGTTTGAAATTGGCAGGAAAACAAACAAACAAAAATCTTTGGAATCCCTTTCAATACAAACTGATCCTTTTCATGGTTCAAAAATGCATTGGAGAAAGTGTTGCATTGTTATAGACTTAATAAAAACACAACCCTTCTTTACTATTCATTTAATTATTCTAGCTTGTTCAGACTTCCACATCAGTTTGAGATTTGCCTGCCACATGAACTAAATTCTGATCACCCAAAGGTGCTTTTTCATGAGGCAACAGGACTTTCTTTTTTCTCTTTGAAGATGTTTCACTTTTCATCCAAGAAGCTTCTGACTGACTGAGAATCTCCATAGACATAAATGCTGGTAAACATTTATTTTTTGTATGCTTTTCTCCCTAGAATTCAGGGGAAAAATGTATTTGGTGAGGAAAGAAATGAATACTGGCCTAGTTAGCGAGAGAGCTGTGTTAACCTTGGCAATCAGTGGCTTGATAAGTGACTCAGTCACCTCCAGTACCAAAATCCAATTCACCCATCTTCATTTACTGAATACTTTATCTCCTCCTGAAAAAGAAAAGTTCATTTTTGTGATAACGATATAAAAAAAGAGAATCAAAATAAAAACAGGTATAGTTGTTGTTTTGTTTAACATGAAATCAGGATATTGTGCCTGCACATAACTTTCTTTCTTTCTTTCTTTCTTTCTTTCTTTCTTTCTTTCTTTCTTTCTTTCTTTCTTTCTTTCTTTCTTCCTTCCTTCCTTCCTTCCTTCCTTCCTTCCTTCCTTCCTTCCTTTCTTTCTTTCTTTCTTTCTTTCTTTCTTTCTTTCTTTCTTTCTTTCTAACGGCATGGGTGGCATATTAATTAATTAAATAAATCTGCCCATTTTATTACAAATTCACACACACACATATATATGAATCTTGACACCACCTGTGGCTTTAACGTGTTGGACCAGGGAAGAAGTTGGTTCCTCTTTTTTGACTGAGTTTTTGTGTTCTTCAATGCGTGCACTTATTCTTCTGTTGGTTTGTCCGATGTATGTGGTGGGGCAGGCAGTACATGGGATTTCATATACTCCTTGATTTTCTAACTCAATTTTGTCTTTAGGATTTCTTAGCATGGTGGATATTTTTCTGTTTGTGCAGAATGCTGTTTTGATGTTATGTTTGTGGAGGATCTTGCACAGGACATGAAATTGATTTCAAAAAGACCAGAACTATCGCCAAAACTGAACACTTTAATAACAGAATAATCAGAGAAGCCATCGAGATAGAAAAACGCCCACACAGCATGAACAAATGAGATGATACCTCCCGCCTACCAGCCATTTGGAAACCCGCCCTTATTGACAAACGAGTCCATAACACAAAGAATGACACCAGACCTACACTCACAAAAACCACACAAGATGTCACCACCACACATTCACACAAAAAGCAAACCCAAACCCACAACGATGATGAGGCACAACCACAAACCAGAAGCCAGACCACAGCTGCATCATTAACCACCTTAAACCCCTCCAATCCATACATGAAGCAAACTGACACCCACCATGAAGATGAGGCACGACCACGAACGCGAAGCCAAACAGCTATGCAGCTCACCATGTCTAATCCCCCTGCAACTCAGACTAACCTGAGCACAACAAAGCCCCCACCCAAACAGAACACTCTCCCAGCCAATCAGAGCACAGCCAACCCCCATCCAATCAGAGCACAGCCAAGCCCCTAACCAATCAGAACACACCTCCACCCAATCAGAACACAGCCAAGCTCCCAGCCAATCAGTTCAAACCCCCACTGGCAGTTAAAAGGAAGAAACAGCTATAATCACACATTGCTCCTAGAAGCACGAAGCCAAAAGCACCAGCCTGAAGATGACGAATGGGACTTCGTTGAAACGTCACCAAGACACTTCAAATTTTACATGGGAGAAAACCCGAAGAACCAAAGACCTACGTACAAACACCCGCGAAAACCTCAGAAAACATATATAAGGTAGTCCTTGACGTACGACCACAATTGAGTCTACAATTTCTGTTCTTAAGTGAGACCTTTGTTAAGTGAGTTTTGCCCCATTTTACAATCTTTTCTGGCAAAGTGAATCACTGCAGTTTTTAAGTTAGTTACATAGATGTTAAGTGAATCTGGCTTCCCCATTGACTTTTGCAAAAGGTGATCATATGACCTTGGGACACAGCAATAGTCATAAGCATGAACCAATTGCCAAGCATCTGGGGATGCTGTTGTAACTATGAAAAATAGTCATAAGTCACTTTTTTCATTCTCATTTTTTCCCTCTTTGGAAGGAGAACTTTGGATGATTTCTCATTTTCTCCTGCCTGTTTTTCAAATTATTTCCAACAGCCACTGTATTCTGTTCAAAAACTGCAATCTGTAAAGCCTCTCAAAATGTTCTTTCTTGCTTTTCATCTTTATTTCTTGTTCATGAACTCGTACAGTACCTCCTAGCTGGTTGATGGACCTTGAGTGCACATTTAAACTTTCCATTTTAAAAACACCTACCTTTGTGTTAAATGGATAGCAAAGTGTCTGAATTTTCACTTATAAACAACATTTGTTGTCTACTCTATAACTTGCAGAAAGTGCAATGCAGAATGTCAGATAATCTTTGGATGATGACTGATACTGAAAGATGGGGTTAACAAAATTGGGAACAATGAAGTTCTTTATGGCATAGAGCCTGTCAAAAAGATAAGTTAAATGTAGAACTGAAGGTATTTCATTTTTATATATGAATAACAGAAAAACAGAGTTGGAAGGGATCTTGGAGGTCTCAACCCCTGTTTGAGCAGGAGACCCTGTACCATTCCAAACAAGTAGCTGTCCAGTCTCTTCTTAAAAGCTTCCAGGGATGGGGCACCCACAAATTCTGAAGGCAAGACTTTCCACTGGTTAATTGTTCTCACTGTTAGAAAATTTCTCCTTAGTTCAAGGTTGCTTCACTCCTTGAATTGTTTCCATCCATTACTTCTTGTATTGCCTTTTGGTGCTTTGGAGAATAGGTTGACCCCCCTTCTTTATGGCAGCCCCTCAAATATTGGAAGACTGCTATCATGTCACCCCTAGTCCTTCTTTTCACTAGAGTAGACAACCTGCAATCATTTTTCATATGTTTTACTCTCCCTTCCACTTATCATCTTTGTTGCTCTTTTCTGCACTCTTTCCAGACTCTCTCTATCTTTTTCTAATATGGTGACCAAAACTGGATGCAGTATTCTAATTGTGGTTTATTAAGGCTTTATAAAGTAGTACTAATACTTAATATGATTTGATTCTATCTCTCTGTTAATGCAACCTAGGGTCGCATTGGCATTTTGGCTGCTGCTGCACCGTGCTGGTTCATATTTAAGCAATTGTCCATTAAGACTTTAAGATCCCTCTCACAGTTACTGCTATTGAAGCAAGTTTCACCTAATCTGTACCTGTGCATTGCACTTAATCAGGATGACGAAATTAAAAAAATGCAGTGATTATCAGTGGTATGAAATCCCTGTGATAAGCAAAAGGGATGGCATCTCAAAATTGTGTTTATAGAATACAAGTTCAAAGATGAAATCCAGGCAAGAATTTGGGTTAGAGGAAAATGGTATGTTAAAGATCTAGGTTTCACTCCATATTTTCTGGAAAAATGGTAATATGAACCAGTCAGTTATCTCTTATTCTCTGCAGAAATGTTCAGTGGTCACTTCACACAGAAATAATATCTGACCGTGTAAGACCAGAGTCATATATTCAGCAGTAATTTTTTCTGCAGCCTTATGAAGTGGGATTATAACATTACCCTAATAGTGTAGAAGTGGGTCAAAGCTGAAAAAATAATTGGAGTGTATGACTAAAATAAAAAGTGAAATATACACATCTCAGAAGTATGAATTTCTTAATGTCATTCTCAGACTCTAGGGCTGTAAGCAAAGATGCATTGTTCCTGAATGTTGAAAAGGATTGTGCTTAATAGAACCACTGTACTATACTCTTTTCACCAAACATGTGCAAAGGATGCATAAACTAAATTATATAAAAGGAAAAATGATTATAAGATCACAATGCTACAGTAAAGTTTGTTCCCAGTGATTAATTTCCTCTTCCAAAATGCTTGACTATTTTGCTAAAGAACAAAAAACAATGTTTGTGGTATATTTGAAAGACTGACACAGAAGATAAAGTGAAGAAATGTGTTCCCTTATCGGTTTCTTCCAATCTACACTAAATGTTCTGCAGATGTCTTTTGCAAAAGAGAAATGAATGTATAAGAAGGAAATGTGCCTGAATATTGTTGTGAGTGTCTCTGGCCAGGCTGGTTACCTCTCAGATGATGACACAGCATCGGCAGGCCCTTCTGGGTGTTTTCCCCTCCCGGCAGCTGAGCCAGATAACGAGGAGCTTGGTATGCATGCTGAGTCAGAGGAGGATGACTCAGATGTGGAACAGGAAGCTAATTGGATTGATCCAAGATACCGACGGGCTGATAGGCGAAGGGGTCAGTTGGGTGGAAGACGGACGTGACGTGTGGGAGGCTATATTAGCAGGGAAACGGAAGCCTCAGCCTTAGTCACGAGCAACGTTTACCCAAGGAGTGACCTGGGGGAGTTCGCAGTGAGTTGTAACTGAGTTTCCTAGTGTGTCTGTTTAAATTGTTGAATAAAGCAGTTTGCCTTGAACTGCCTTCCTGTGAACTGTGCTAATTGACCAAGTCTTAACGACCTCGTTAAGTGTATTCCTGGGAGCTGAGAGGGGCTAGACAGAACAAATATCATGGACAATTTAGCTACAGGTGAACACATTCCTTCTATTTAAACAACAGCAATAATAACTTTGTTTTTCCACAATCTGTCCATAGCTTCTATTTAACACTTTCTTTGACAATATCCTTGTATTTTTATTTTTGTCATTGGAATGGAACAGAACAGAACAGAACAGAACAGAACAGAACAGAACAGAATGGGACCTTGGATGTCTTTTAATCCAGCCCCCTGCTTGAGCAGGAGAAGCTATACTATTTCAAACAAATTACTGTCTACTCTCTTCTTAAAAACCTCTAGTGATGGAGCGCCCACGATTTCTGGAGGAAAGCTGTTCCACTGGTTAATTGTCCTCACTGTTAGGAAGTTTCTCCCTAATTCCAGGTTGCTTCTCTCTTTGGTCAGTTTCCAACTGTTTGTTTTTGCTTGTCTTATTCAAGCAATCAAAAGAAAACAAGAATAAGTCAAAACCAGCTTCAACATCTGGCTGACTGTGTGAAGAACCATGATAATGATGATGATACACTGAAGCTAATATACTAGGAAGGCTCACTAACTACTGGAGAGACCAAATTGGCTTTCAAGAAAGACCAAATGAGTAGAGGCATGGGAAGAGAAAACATTACATGGCCAGTAAATTTTTAAAAATAGCAGGAAAGTAGGTAATAACAAGGACCTGGCAATGGCTAAGAGCAGGAAGGTTGAAGAAAGAGACCGGGGCAGTGATTCTGGCTAGACAAGAACATGCTTTAAGAACAAATGCATACAAAGCTGAACTGAGAACAGGAGCAACAGATCTTCAGCTTTTTGTATATATAATTTTATTAAGTACAAAAGGAAAAAAGAAATTAAAAAACATTGAACCTAGTGTATTATCCTTGACATACATCTTTGTCTAATCATTCCATACTGTACATATAAGAATAAATATTGTATATTTATATGCAGCTATACATTTCTGATAATCTTTCTCTATTTATATCCCTTCTATCGACTTCCTTCTTTTTTCCCTCCATTTGTAAAATTTATTCCAAATTAGGTAGTATTCTGTTTCCTCCTGGTTTTTTAATTCTTTAGTCATCTTATCCAATTCTGCGCAATACAAATTTTTTCTTATTAGCGCATCTCCGCTAGGCACTTCAGTTGCTTTCCAATTCTGGCCAGACAAAATTCTTGCCGCCATTATCACATGTATAATTAAATATATATCATCTTTGTTTATATTTTTTCTAATATTCCTGGTAGCAGCATCTCTGGTTTATATTGGATTTTTTGACCCGTCGTTTCTGTTATCCATTTCCAAGTCCTAAGCCAATAAACCTGTACTTCTTTACAAGCCCACCAAATGTGGAAAAAAGTACTCTTTTGCCTTTTGCACTTCCAGCAGAGTGGTGAGTAACCACTATACATTTTTGCGAGTCTAGCCAGTGGCAGATGCCATCTATAAAGCATCTTATAAAGATTTTCCTTATAAGTTGTCGCCAATGTGATTTTATTGTTAAGTTCTCAAATTTGCTGCCAGTGGTCCAAATTTATAGCGTGTCCCAAATCAGTTGCCCAGGTAACCATCATTTCTTTGACTTGTTCCTCATATAATTTATATTCTAACATATATTTATATATTTTTAATTTGTTTTTTCTCCGAACCTAGTCATATTTTGTCAAGCCCCATGTCTTGTCTGTTAATTTCCCACTCTTTCTTATCTTTCACATATCTCGCTTGCATCTGAAGGTAGGACCACCATTCCAAAACTATTCCCTGTTGTCTCAGCTCTTGTCTTTGCTTTAGATGGCCTTCCTCTGACAGGATATCTTTATATGTAATAACCTTGTCTTGTCTGTATAAGTTGGGGTATGTAACTGCTTCTAATGGTGAGAGCCAACCTGGAGCTTCTATATAGTATTGGCATTTAACTATACTCCAACTTTTTATAAGTTCTTGCCAAACTTTATGTCTCAGGAAGTATTGATGGTTCCTACTTTTTCCTGTCCATAGATGGGCATGCCAGCCTGCTGGAGGTCATGTCCCTTTAAATATAAGCATCTTTTGTTTTCCAAAGTAATCCACTCCCTAATCCACGTCAGGGCCGCTGCTTGATAATACAGATCCCAATCCAGAAAACCTAATCCCCCTCTCTCTTTGTCATCCTGTAAAGCCTTTTGTTTTATTCTTGCCTTCTTTCCTTGCCACATGAAATCCAAGGTTAATTTATTCAACTCTTTAAAAAAATATCTAATTGGATTGGAATATTTTGGAACAAAAATATCATTTTGGGTAGAATATTCATTTTCACTGTTGAGATTCTTCCAAGAAGCAAAAGATGTAGGTTTCTCCAGCAATCTAAGTCAACTTTTATGTGCTTTACTAATTTTCTGTAATTGTCCTCTTTGATTGATGAACAACGTGCTGAAATAACAATTCCCAGATATTTTATTTTAGGAACTACCTGTATACCTAATTTTTCCCCAAGGTTTTCTTTTTCTATATTGGTCATTTTTTTTGCTATGAAACATATCTTCAGTTTTGATTTCATTGGAGTTAGCAACTCCTAATTAAGCTATCTTACACAACTAGAAACAACCAGCCATTGGAAAGCTTTCTTTCTTCCCTGATGCCATGCTTTCTCATCTGCAGTATTGGATGGAAGTAGATTAAAAAGTGCCATTGGCTGAAAGGCTCTGCTCCTGTGATTTTGGAAAGAGGAAACTACAGAATATGTTCTTCTTTGTTGCTCCTTGCACAGTGACATCCCAACCATATTATATCTGATTACTAGATATCCTGGTCACCCAGATCCAACCTATGCTCAGATGCTGCTCACAGATAAAATACCCCTTGTTACAGTACCTTCATCTTATTTTGTGCAGAGCATGGAAAACCTGTTGAACCCTGATAGGCCAATCTTCTGCAGTACACTACATATAATTATTACAATTGGTTTAAATTTTAGATATTATTAGTATGCTGTAACTTTAAATGTTATTACATTTAATATAATTTAGTGTTTAATTGATATAGGCTGCAGTTAAGTCATTTTAAAACTGTATTTTATCTCTGTCTTAAAATTTTATTTATTTTCTATTAAATAGAATATTAGATGGAATACACAAAGTACACACACAGACACACACACACACACACACACACACACATTTTCATTCATGCACAGAGCACTCTCCTTGTGGAAGTGTTGACCGCAATAAGTTGAATTGAATTGAACCCCTAAACTGATTTGAACTGACCCCCTAGTTGATCTGATGAAGACGTTGGGTGTTACTAAGAGGTTTTTTTGTGTATATTGTCTGTTCTGTTTGAGGTGGAAATGAAGAATCATTTTAAATTCTCAGTTATTTTTCTTTTAATTAAACTCAGGATATGTTTTGTGTGAAAGATAATAAAATGTAAAGAAAAAAAATGCTCCTGGCTTTATGCAAAAAAAATTGCATTCTTTTTTTTATATAAAAATTCTTTTATTAAAACAGTTAACATTGAACATAAAAACATATTATGCAGCAATCATCATGACACCTGGTATACAATACTAAGTATTAGTCTTTGAAAACGTCTGGGTTAGTAAGCCTTTTTCCCCACTCCTCGTGTCTAGCCTCAACTATACTCCTGTTACATTTTATTTTGATTGGTGTTTCCCCTATCCGTTTCAACTTCTTAATAAATCAGATCTGAATACTAGCATTGTAAATATTACCACTTATTTCTTGGATTTAGGTATGTCAAAGCTGAGGGATGCTCATGGGAGAAATGTTACCTCATTCTGCTTACCTGTTGTAACCCCAATCCCACACCTACACTTACACCTGTAAATTGCTGTTCTAAGAATTACAAGGCGAGTCCAATTTTATCTTTATGCAAACAAGCGGTAGTCTGTAATTTCCTATACATAATCATATACACACATACCCGCTATTGTAGTGATGCACATATGGAGAATGGTCCTATGGTTTTGATTACTACACATAAAAAGTAAATTCTATTTCTTCTCATACTACAATGATGAGTTGGAATTAAAAATAAATCTAATCACAAAAGTCCTTCTCTTCTTTCTTCTCCTAATATAATTGTTGCTGATATCAGGAGTTGGGATCTGCCCAGTTCTTTAGCAGTTGGAGGAAGGCTGTCTCTATTCCAGTCTCTTTTTGTTTTGGTATCAGCTACATAAAGACTGGATCCTTGGCATTTGTTCACAAAATGCCTAACCTGGGCTTTCTGAAACCTTTATTATACTTTTTATGATCTCATATACATTTGAAGAAGCAAGATCAAAGGGATATTTATGATTTTGAACTTTGGTGTTGGAGAAGAATCCTGAGAATAATAATGGACAGTCAACAAAGCAAAGAAATGCATCGTCAAATAAATTAACCCAGAATTCTCATTTGAGGTATTAATGAGAAGACTCAAATTACCCTACTTTAGAGATATTATGTGAAGATCGGTCACTCTAATGCTGAGAAAGACGGAAGGAAAGATAAGAAGAGGACAACCAGCAGCATGGTGAATTTAGTTACGGTTGCAATGAGTACTCTGTTGGAAATCCTGAAAGATCAGATCAAAGATACAACTCATGAGAAATTCCCAGTGGCTGCCACAAATAAGATGGGGTCAACTTACGGTATTTTCAAAGCACCAGAAGGTAAGACAAAAAAAACAATGGATGGAAAATACTCAAGGAGAGTAGTACAAAAATGAAGGAGAAACTTCGTAACAATGAGGACAATTAACTAGTGGAACAGCTTGCCTTCAGAAGTTGTAAGTGCTTCATCACTGAAGGTTTTTAAGAAAATACTGGACATCTACCTGTCTGAAATAGTATAGGGTTTCCTGCTTGAGCAGGGTGTTGGACTAGATAAGGGGTGGACAACCTTAGCTCTTTTATGAGTCGTGGACTTCAACTCCCAGAATTCTGAAGCCAGCCATGCTAGCTCAGGAATTCTGGAAGTTGAAGTCCACCACTCATAAAAGAGCCAAGGTTGCCTACCCCTGGACTAGGTCCTTTCCAGCTGTATTCTGATTGATTTTGAAAGCAGTATTTGCATTCAAACTATGGGACTGAGTACCTGAACTTGCACAGGAAACTACCACGTTTATTACCATTGGTGTTGTCCTCTCTGGGAATAAAAAATGATTTGATAAGTAATCAATTGATCAATCCATCATATAGATGAATGTAGCATTCTCTATAAAGAACACTAGCACTATTTTGAAAGAGTGGTACTATCATGCTGCAGCAAAGGTAGATTTCTGTCACCAGTAAATATTACATTTTTTTGTCTTCAAATAATCCTATATGAGCACAGTGTGGTCCCATTCTACCTTTTCTATAGACTACTTCCAGGTAATGGCCAGCACCCTGATTCTCTTGAAGGATTAGATAAGGACAGAACTAATTCATTCTGGATCATTTCTTCCCATTTCATTTCAAGTTCCTCCTCTGAGAAATTAACTCTAAGCAGTTAACACCTGATGTAGATCACCTTTTAAAGAGTTAAGTAGTTAAGGAAAATCATTGATGGAAAATCACCTGTTAGCAGATAGGAAAAAAAATGAAATTATTGAACTCTATCTATGGCTGTCCTTAACTGATTCTACATGAAAATAATTAGCAAAACCATTTCCTAGCTGATCCTGGAGCAGAATGAGAATAGCAATGAAGATAGTGAAATCTATGTTAGCTTTTTTTTTTTCAGTTGGCTACACAGCCTTTTCATGCTTCCTCTGGCTGGTCCCAATCTATCTTGTTGTTATTGTTGTGGCACTGGTTGTAAAATGTTGGCTCCAGTTCTCCACTTTCATTTCAAATACCCCAGATCTCATTATCAATGAGAAAGTTTTTGTAATCTAATCAAGTTTTCTCCTCAACTGTTTCTTTATCTAGCAATTTTTCAGGCCTATAAGATTTGAATTTTTAAGCCAATGCATAAAGTTACCTCCAGGGGTCTCAGAATTACTCCTATCTCAGAATATTTGTCTCTTTTTTTGGCATGTTTAACATCAGCCTTGCTTTATCTATATACACATAGAACAATCTTTTTAGTACAGAAATAAATGAATACAATGCAAACCCTGAACATTGGAAATAAGAAAATAGGATGAATAGAATGAAAAAGAAAATGAAAGGAACTCACAAAAAAATTCTTCCAAAATATTCCCAAAATGGACTTATTAGTCCAAGAAATGTACTAAGAATTTTCAGGAAGCTTTTCAGAAAAGGGGCAATCATTTTTAAGAGAAAAAATGAATGTACTTCTTGACAATTTAAGTGACATCCTATCTGTAATATGAGCTAGACCAGCGGTCTCCAACCTTTGCAGCTTGGCGGTTTGGTGGGGCAGGAGAGGGGAATTGGCCCGCAAGAGCAGTGGGCCAGTGTGCACACATGCATGCACACCTCGACTTGCATGAGCAGCAGGCTGGCGTGCACACCCATGCACGGGCAGCTTGACTTGTGCAAGTTAAGCTGCATATGCTTGTGCACGTACGCCGGCCCACTATTCATGGGGCCTGGTTCTGAATAGGCCAAGGCTCGATAGTGGGCCACAGCTCAGGTGTTGGGGACCCCTCAACTAGACCAAATGGTGGCTGCTTTCTCCCACAAGGTCTTAAAAAAGCCCTGGAATGATCAATTCCCCCTTGCCAATGTGAATAAAATAATGCCATCTGCCTCAGAATGCCCTTGTAGGTATACAACTTGTAGGTATGGATGGAAGAAGACTTTTATGGATACAATTGCACCGTATTGCAGCTTTCATATGGACACAGACAGAAGATTCCAATCTTTGTCCTTGCTTGGGCAGCAGACAAGGTATGCACACAAATGCAAAGTTCTCCCCCCCTCCCCATCCTCTTAGTATCAGCGGCTGTCAGAGGAAGCTGACAATAGCATTCATCAGAAGTGATACGTGATGAGTTGTTTCTATTGTGGAATATCTAAATCTGGCTCCTTTGTCAAGATACTCCAGAGGTATTTTGTATCTGTGCAGAAGAAGGAGAGGGCCTACAGACTGCTAATGGATATAACTCCATTATTATTTGCTGTAGTGGAACAAATATGTTTTATTTCTGTTAAACTGTTCTGACTGAAGAGTTTGAGATTTTCTTCCTGTCTTCCTTCTTAGTTCCCCATTTCTTTCACAAAAAAAGTTTTGGAGGAAAAAAAAACCAGGCTATATTCTACAATGAAATATGTATGTATGCGTGTTTGTATGTGTGTATGTATTCATTCAATTCAAATAAGATCAAATCAAATCAATTCAATCTTTATTATGGTCACAGACCACCCCAGAAGAATTAATATATCAAAACTGCACAGAACTGAAAAAGAAACAAGGCATGGTAATATACTATAATTGATGCTCAAATCAATGACTGATCAAAGTTTAACTATATATATATATATATATATATATATATATATATATATATATATATATATATATATATATATATGTATGTATGTATGTATGTATGTATGTATGTATGTATGTATGTATGTATGTATGTATGTATGTATGTATGTATGAGGCACGACCACAAACCAGAAGCCAGACCACAGCTGCATCATTAACCACCTTAAACCCCTCCAATCCATACATGAAGCAAACTGACACCCACCATGAAGATGAGGCATGACCACGAACACGAAGCCAATCAATCAGTTCAAACCCCCACTGGCAGTTAAAAATATAATATATATTTTTCGCGGGTGTTTGTATGTAGGTCTTTGATTCTTCGGGTTTTCTCCCACGTAGAATTTGAAGTGTCTTGGCGACGTTTCGACGAAGTCTCATTCGTCATCTTCAGGCTGGTGCTTTCGGCTTCTGCTTCCAGGAGCAATGTGAGATTTTAGCTGTTTCTTCCTTTTAACTGCCAGTGGGGGTTTGAACTGATTGGCTGGGAGCTCAGCTGTGTTCTGATTGGGTGGAGAACACGACGTTTCGATGAGGTCCCACTCGTCATCTTCAGGCTGGAGTCTTCGGCTTCATGCTTGTGTGAGCAAAGTGTGATTGGAGCTGCCATCTCTCTATATATATTGGTGTGTGTGTGTGGAGTGCTGGCTTAGTTGCTGTAGGTGGATTGGTTGGCTGTGTAGGAGCTAGTGTTTGTTAATTGTTTGGCTGTTTTGTAACATCCTGAGTAGTTGAGATGCTGGCTGTGTGCCCATTAGTCTTTTGTGTTGTAATGACCTGGGTAATGGGTTGTGTGATGACATCCTGAGATCTAGTGTAGTGATATCCTGAGTTCTATGTTGCACCATCCTGGGTGGTTGGCTGTGTTGTAACATCATGAGCTTTGGCGTTGTAGCCTCCTGAGTTCTGTGATGTGATGTCCAGGGCTGAAGGCTGTGAAGTAACATACCGAGCTTTGATTTGGTTCCGAGTTTGCGGTCTAGCCCTGTGTTCATGGCATGTGTCCGTTTGCTTTGTGTGGGGGTCGGAGGGAGGTGCAGCAGCTGGTGATGTCATCGTGGTTTGGCTTCTTCCAGCACCTTAAAGCTACAGGACATGAAATTGATTTTGAAGGAACCAAACTAATCTCCAAAACTGAACACCACAACATGAGAATAATTATGGAAGCCATCAAAATAGAAAAACACCCCTATAACATGAATAAACATGACGATACCTCCCGCCTACCAGACATCTGGAAATTAGCCCTAATCAACAAACGAGTCCTAGCCACAAAAACTGACACCAGACCCAGAACAACACAGTACGCCACCACCATTCTTCCTCACCAGACCCAAACCCAAGCCCAAACCCATCCCTCAGATGAAATGCAACCACCATCCAGAAGCCAAACCACAATATTTAGAAAAAATGCATTGTTTGCTAGTAACAAGTATTTATCAAGAACAAATTGTAAAAATCTGTTTGATAGAATGATTATTTTCTTTGATTAAGGGAGTGATGATAGATTTAAGTTCAGCAAAGCATTTGGCTAAATTTCAGCCATGAGATTCTAGTAGAAACAAATGACAAAATATGGATTGGATCATGCTAACAATAGAGGGATCCAAATCTGGTTTTAAAAAAACATAGATAACAAGTGCATGTCAGTGGTTCATCTCAAGTTAGAAAAAAATTGTCAAGTGATGTACCACAGAGCCCTGTGCATACATATATACAGTGCATGTGTTTGTATTGCCCTCTGATACAATTAGAAGAATGAAGGGGAAAAATCATTTGCTTAGTAGCCAATGTTCAGGAATGTGAGCCATTTCAGCATAGAGAAAAGGGTTTCAAATATCAGAGCATAACTTTTCATTTGCTGCAGAGTTTATTTTTCCTGCTAAATGATCAGTGTGCTGTTGGTCATTGGCTCCTTCACCTCTTGTTATGATTTTCCAATAGGGAAAAAACCATGTATTACATTCCCTCTAACATCTGTTTAACTGTTTTATGAATTTCATTGTCACTGTATATTATATAGGGGAAATTAAAATGTGAAAAAGCTACTAAAACAGGTGCATTGTTGCCTGAGTTAAATGTAGAATAATCTCTAAAGCAAGAGATTATGATTGCTTTTTTGACTTCTGCTGTACACAAATATCTAAAAAAATCTTACTCTTATTATGGCCAAATAACAGTTGTTCAACTATAAAAAAATGTCTGTTTTTTCTATTGACTCACCTGCATGATACTTATTTCAAAACTGGATAATGCTACATGGGAAGCAACTAGTGAAGGCAATCTGAGTAATCAGTCAATAGTGATAATTGCCTAATGTAAGAAACAAGACATAGTCCAATAATTCAATGGCGAGGTGCAATGTAGACTAGCCTCCGTGTGGTACACCCCAAGCAACTTGGTTTTGTTGCAGGTACGGTAAATAGTCTACTCTACACATTCTGGCTGCTGGACCTTACAAGGATCTCCCAGCAAGAAGAAGCAGCTTGAGTACTGAAAATAAAACTGCAGTTAATGCTTTATTCTCTTGCACCATATAAAATAAATAAATTACTTCAATGTCTACAAATTTCCATGTTTTCTAATTGTCAACTGTATAGAGGTGGTGTTGTGGATAAAGCAAGAATGGTGATAAAGCAAGTATGAGCTCATTTTAATCACAGGCCATAGTTTTCAAATATTTGGGAAACTAAATTGATAGATGATAGATAGATGATAGATAGGCTTTGTAAGAAGAGCATTTATTTACCCTCCCTTTAAATTGGATGATTTGAAAAGGTGATAAACAGATATAAACCCTTCATTCTGAAATGCTCGCATAGTTAAATCCTGAATATCACAAGGGAGAGAATCTTTCTCATTAGTTCCAAGTAAATGGTCAAAAATCCTTGGATCTCTAATTCAGCAGAATCTGAAAGACCACAGTTGCCCACTCCATAGTTACATATTCATTCAAAGTGACAACCAGTTTTGATTTGGCTTAGTTATATCAAAATATTGCCAACTACCATCAGCTGCATGTTCTTACACCATCTTCATAATCAATAGTTCCTACTGCCTCTGATATTTCATGGGCAGATATCGGTGTGAAAAGTGGTGTTAAAATAGCAGTAGAAATTTATTGGTATAATTAATTTACCATCAGCAACATAAAAATTAATCTCAAAATTAACATTTTCAAACATAAGAAAGTATTAGAAGTACAAAAATGCTCTGTATTAGAAGTACAAAAATGCTCGGTTTTGAAGACTCCCCATCTCAAAATGGAGTAGGAAATATGGTGACCTCATTATCCTTATCCTATTAAGCTAGAAAACTAATAATTATGTAACTGTATGCAATCACATGTGTAATCTAATTTGCATCTCTAAATAAGAATTTACATCCTTGCCTCTTTTCTGATATTTGCTTCAGCTGTCTCTGATACAGTAACAAAACCCCTTGCATTTCAGTGAAATAGTACCGTATGTCTGATCCCTATTAGTAAAGGATTCAGATATATTTCTCCTACAAAAGCTTCTGTTAAAAAAAAAAAGAAATGTCAATCTGGTAGACATCCTAAATCAGCTATTTAATTACAATGCACCTTCCTCTTTTACTGCAAACAGGAGTATTCCTACTTTCATATATCATTTATTAAATATTACTCAGTTTAGTTTATATGACCATAAACCAAACACAATCTTGGGCAATCTTGTTTCTAACTATCAACTCACTGAAAGGAAATTGGTATGTATTTCTTTTTATGTTTATGCTTAAGATATAAAGTTCTTAACAAAAAAGGAGGAAGGGAGATAATATGGATCTAACATGATATTCAATCATATTTTGATGGAAGAAATAGGTACATCTAAAACAAAATTAAGAAGTCTCAACTTAGAAACATTTCAAAGGGCATGTAGCTACTTAACTCTTACACCAAATTTTGTTAAAACTATCCCCTGACTGTAGGGTCCTTGATGCTCTCCAAGCTTGGTAGTGTTCCTGCATATGTTTCATTACCCTTGCTCGAGCATTAAACAATACCCCTAACAAGGAACTACCAACTTAAACAAACAATCAAACAATCAACAGTCACTTGTATATAAACCAAGCACAAACTCCAGTCCCCTTCTGATGTTATCTAGATGAGTAATTTGGCAAGAAAACAACCAAAGTAGAGAACACCAAAGAAATTCAACCCTCAGCAACAAATATACTCTTTTACTGGTATCCTCAACCGAAACATGCACAAGATAGGAGTATGCATAGCACAAAATACTGTTCTAAACCAGGATTGGATTGAGGCCAACCAATGCCCTAAGCACACCCCAATAAAGTTGTATTGGCATCATTCTGTTGCTTAACTGACAAGTCTTTAAGACTCAAGAAGTGTTTAAAATTAAATTTTCAGGTGGCACTGAAAATGATATAATAAAGGAAAAAAAACCCTACATGATGGCTCCCTTTCCATGGTGCCCTAAGAACATGCTTGTTTAGCTTAATTGTTAATTCAGGCTTTTGTTCTAATTTCAAAACTTTCATCCAAACATTTCAATTTTATTTTATTCTTCTGAATTAGAAATATTTGTCATAGGTAATAATTCCAGCCTGAACTAAGCCAGTTGAATTCCCTCAATTTCTTCTCCCTTCTCCCCTCACTTTTATCCTAAAACCATAAAATAGGTAAATTATAGATTTCTATGAAACTACAGAAGGCTGCAGGGTTGTGTGTGTAAACAAGAAGAATATATATATATATATATATATTCTTCTTGTTTACACACACATATATGTTTTTAAAATTGTTAACAAAGAAATAAGGGATTTCTGAGATAGCTATTTCGAGTTATTTAACTCTCTTCAGTCAGAACTCACCCTTTCCGGGATTCGAACCTGGGCAGTCTGCATGCTAGGCAGAAGCTTTAGTCTCAAGCCACAGGCTCTCTCCCACTTTTGTTAATATTCAGGGAGTGAATATGTGTGTCAAGTGGTTATTTTTTAGTTCTGACTGAAGAGAGTTAAATAACTCGAAATAGCTATCTCAGAAATCCCTTATTTCTTTGTTAACAATTTTAAAAACATATATATATTTGTGCTTGCAGATGGCTCTGGGTTGAGCTGAAACAAGCAAAGGAAAGAATGATTTCTTCCTCCCATATTTGGGTTTACAGGGTGCAATCTAAAAAATAACCACTTGACACACACACACACACACACACACACACACACACACACACACACACACACACACACACACACACACACACACACACACACACACACACACACATATATATATATATATATATATATATATATATATATATATATATATATATATATATATATATATATATATATATATATATATATATATATATATATACTGTACTTATATCAGTAGCAAAGAAATGAAAAATTAACCTAACTTTTCAATGTCCCTGCACAAAAACTGCAGAAAAGGAAGGAAGGAAGGAAGGAAGGAAGGAAGGAAGGAAGGAAGGAAGGAAGGAAGGAAGGAAGGAAGGAAGGAAGGAAGGGAGGGAGGAAGGGAGGGAGGGAGGGAGGGAGGGAGTGAGGGAGGGACAGAGAGAGAGAGAGAGAGAGGGAGGGAGGGAGGGAGGAAGGAAGGAAGGAAGAAAGGAAGGAAGGAAGGAAGAAAGAAAGAAACTGCAATACCTTCATTCAACAAAACAATAAAGATAGCAAAAATACAACTTCTCTGACTGTTTATTCATTCATAAGGCAGAATTCTTTTATTCAGTATATTGCCTGCAAGGTTACAACAACAAGAACAACAGCAGCAGCAACAAGGCAACTTGACAATTTGAAAACTCAACAACATAGCAACTCTATCTATAATGCATAGTTCTGCATTTGCCTGGGAAGAAAACAAAACATACAAAGAACATCAAGAGACATTACATTATAATACATGAAATTTACTTCCCCACAGCAAAGAATTTTGAAAGCAATAAATTTTCTTCTAGGCAGTCAGCATTCAGAACAGTGTTTCAGATTTACTTTTGCCACAACATTATATGACCACAAAGCTGGTTCATGGTTCCTGACACAGAATATGATCTGGAAAAGTCATCACTGGGCAGGAATGTTTGGGGTAGGCAAGGCCAGGGATCCTGAGTAGAATGAAATAGACTAGCCTTTATTCATATACCACAGACATGTCAAACACAAGGCCTGGGGGCCGGATGCGGCCCACAAAGTGGTTTCATGTGGCCTGCGAAGCTATCCTGGAAACAGTGAGGGAATGTCCCCCTCTGCCTTGACCTTGGCCCAGGCCAGCCAGAAGCCAATGTACAATTTTATGGTGGCCATCTATGCTGAAACACATTCAGTTTTAGCTCCACAAGGCTGTCTGGAAACAGCGAGGAACCAGGAGAACCTTGAGCAGCAGCCTTAAGGAAGTAGGGCTGGGTTTGGTGCCCCGAGTGCTCAAGGGCTAGGCTGGGCATTTGACCTCTGCTGCCCAGGGCTCCGGGAAGCCCGCACCACCATCCATCCCCTTCCCTGCATGGCCTGAGAGGAACAGTGAGGCTCCTCCAGTGGACCATGCCTTGGCACTTGCCCTGGTTCCACTTTCTTCTGCCAGAGACCCTCAGATCTGTCTCACTCCTGCCCTGGCCCCCACAGGCACCCTTGATGCAAACGATGTAGAGCTGGCCATGCCCACCCAGTAGGCCACACCCACTCCATCCACACCCATCCAGCAGGCTGCACCCACCCTGGCCACACCACCCGGCCCCCTGAGGGCAACCGCAATGCTGATGCGGCCCTCAATGAAATTGAGTTTGACATCCCTGATATACCAGATTGGAAAGTTGAGCATATAGTATGCATATGGGTCCTGTACAGTGCTATAGAATGTATGCTAATAAATTCACACATCAAATTGAAATTCAATCAAATGCCCCCCATATGAATAAGTAGGCCCCATTTTATACAAGATGGATGCAATTTACCATACTAGGTTATCCAATCTCTTCTTAAAAGCCACCAGTAATAGAGCACTCACAACTTCTGGAGGTAAGTCATTCCACTGATTAATTGTTCTAACTGTCAGCAAATTCCTCCTTAGTTCTAGATTGATTTTCTCCTTGATTAGTTTCCATCCATTGTTTCTTCTTCTGCCTTCAGGTGCTTTGGAGAATAGGTTGATCCCCTCTTCTTTGTAGCAGCCCCTCAAATACTGGAACACTGCTATCATGTCAGTCCTGGTCCTTCTTCTCATTAAACTAGACATACCAAATTCCAGCAATCATTCTTCATGTATTAGCTTCCAATCCCCTAATTATCATTGTTCTTCTCTGCACTCTTTCTAGAATCTCATTGTTTTTATATCATGGTGACCAAAACTGGATGCAATATTCCACAGAGCAGATACCACAAGGAGCACATTTACTCCAAGTCTCTTAAATGGTAATATCTAATGACAATAGGATACTTTGCTTGAAGGACATTTTTTTTTAAAAAAAGAATCTCTCGAATTGACCCCCTTCTTTTTTGTGGCAGCCCCTCAAATATTGGAACACTGCTATTATGCCATCATGGTCCCTCTTTTCACTAGCATAATCATTAAAATATAATGAAATTAAATAATTTACCGGTATATGGAACCATAGTGTGTTACAGCAATGCATTAGCCCATAAGAAGTATTATTGCATCAGCTACACGATGAGAGACATTGTATAAATTGCCATTAGATGGACACTGGAAAACTATCTCATAAAAATGGAGAAAAAAAGAGCTATGAAATGAACTTTTTATTAGAACAGGACATTAAAGACATATATTAATTCAAAGAATAGTGAAATAAGAATTGTGCATAAAACAAAATGTGGTATATTCCTGTTTTTACATGTATTTGCTACAACAGTAGAGTTTCTATGTAATTAAAATCTTATGGACACTGAACAAAAGAAATTTTTATAGCTTCTATGCAAATCTAGGCTTCAGTGGGGACAGAAAATGTACTTGTTATAGTAAACAAGAAGAAAAGTAATACAATTCATGTGTAAAAAATACACAGACACAATTCTCGAATTATGTGCAGATGGTCTAATATATATAATTATGCTTCCCCTGGTTTTAAAGTAGGATATTATTTTTCATTCTACTGAACAATGTAAAGCCATTCTTCAGGAAGGAAGGAAGAAAGAAAGAAAGGAAGGAAGGAAGGAAGGAAGGAAGGAAGGAAGGAAGGAAGGAAGGAAGGAAGGAAGGAAGGAAGGAAGGAAGGAAGGAAGGAAGGAAGGAAGGAGACAGACAAATACACCATTGTATAAGTTATGAAATCACATAATGTCTGGGAACATTCTCAAAATTAACAATTCCCAGAAAGGCTTTGACAATGTTACTTTTAGTAGTTGCTAAAAGTAAGAAATTGGCTCAATTATTGAAGAACAGCTGAAGGTAAGTAACAACATGACTTTAGTATATGAAATATGTCCATGCTAATAATTCACTAAATCAATCACTTCTGTGTTTTAGAATATTTTTACTAGCAATTAGAAACATTTTGTTTTGCCTACCAAACTGCATTCTGTTTCCTACCATTGCTTTCTATATATTCTATGTGAGACTGATAATTAAACAAAGAGTGCTTTACTATTTATCTGGTCTAGAAGGATTTGATATATCAATATAGAAGTTCCATTTAAAAATCACACCAAATAAGTAGAGATAATAAACATGTTATGAACAAATCTTTAAATGAAGCACATGGTAAGTTTCCTAAATTGAATTAATGCAGTGTTAGGTAATGAGTGGCAATGTACATTAAAACTGACAATTTGCTGGGATCACTTTGACCCCCAGTATTTCAGATGCACAATTGCTACTTTGTCAAAAATATGCAAAAAATATTGTAGTTTGCACTACAAGCATGTAAAAGCTAAACCATGGATTTTTCATGAACCTAGAAGGCAGAGGTCTAAAGTATCATATGGCAACTTGCACTTTCTTGTAGTTTTGTGTGTTTTGTAGTTTTGTACACCCAGTACTTTTTATTATTTCCCCCCTTCCCTTCCAGCTTTAAAACATAGCAGAGCCCATCTATCAATGGAAAAAGATGAATTCTTAGGACTCTAAAACTACAGGAATTTCAGAGATGGAATACAAAATATACTCCTATGATCTTTGGGCTTTATGATTGTTAATATTCATTTTTTTAATCACAATTAACTGCTTTCGTTTTTTTAAAAAAGAGACAAATATATAACCTGCTACAATATGTGTGTGTGTGTGTGTGTTTGTGTCCATCCTAGAAGTGGCTTTTTTCCTCAATATATATGGGAATATATATGGGAAATGTGTAGCCTTTCAGTAATGAGAGTTGAAGCCAAATGCCACAGTCTTATTTATTCAGTAGCTGTCAGAGAAACAAAGAAATTATTAAAAGTACATAAAGGATGGGTTAATAATACTTAGAACTTGAAATGTATTTTGTTAATCAATAGTTTAGTTTTTCTGGAATGCTAACACATACCATTTCAAAAATGACCTTGTCATATTCTGGCATGATAGAAAAAAGTAATAATAATAACTGTTCACTGTTGATGACTCAGTATTTGTAAAATATCCATCTGTAGAGTTTGCTTCTTTTTTTTCTCCAAAGGGCCAGCATTGTTGTTACTAAGTCTGTGCATTCACCCTACCACACTATTTGATGGATTGGATCCTATTTGATCAGGCTAAGACTTTTGTAAATATCACTTTCACACTCCATCAGAATTTCATCCCTAAGGTTAAAATAATTTGTTTATCTTCTTCTGAGTGATTCTTGCAGCTTTCCATTCAGTTTTCTTTAGTCCTTTTCAGGTAATTATTTATATTAAAATATATAAATGTTCACATACAGCACTAATTCGTGTACATTTTTTTAAAAAACCCTTTCCCTACAGATACAGTCCTAGATGATAGAGTTAAGTTATGACCAATTGAATGCACTTAAGTCAAGTAAAGATAAGAGTCTGGTCTTACTGTCTATTGCTCCTTTCATCCAAAAGTATCTAGAGGCTAAGTAAGATCACTCAAATTTAATTCTGTAAAGCCCATTAAGACAATCTGGTCTTGATTATTATTGATTATTGTATTGATTACTATAATTGATTATTATAACTCATCAAACTTACACTAGTAGAATTACAATGATTTCTAAAGTTGCTCAGGCTGGTATCACCTAAAGATATTCTTTTCCCACAATTTAAAAGTAGAAATGTTCAATCTAGGATTGTGCAAAAGTCATTGTTTCAGGGAGAATCTATATTGAGCTAATAGTAGATCATGTTTTTCCACGAGAAACATAAATTTGGTGGATTTTGGAAGGAAATCTTCCAAACTAGAAGTTGTTTGAAGTATTATCAGGAGACACATATCACTGAATAGTATGTTTTGTCCAGAATATTATTTTTGGAAAAATAATACTGTACACTCCACAGTTTTCCAAAATGATTGTTTCAACACTTTTTGCATATCCTTATAATAAATATGAACAAAATGTTGTGCATTTTGCAAAATGGGTAGTATTGCAAAGCAATGCTAATTAAAAGGAATATCCAAAATATTGCTTTACTAATGAGCAATAACTCATTAATTAATAATTCAGTGATCAGAAAGAAGATGGGAACAATACAATTCTATTTCAGTTTTTTTTACAGTCTGGTATGCTCTAGAAGTTTTAGATTTAGTGCCTTTTTGTTTTGTGCCTTTGAATCAGTGTTGGTTCCTAGTGATTGCCTGAACAAGTTCCTAAAATAACTTGGTAAGATTTACAGAAGTGATTTACACTTGCCTTTTCCCAAGGGCTGAGGGAGAGAGTAACTGGCCCAATGTCATTCAACTGCTTTTGTGCCTACAGTAAAACTATAATTCACAGCCTGCCAGTTTTTAGCCTGGTGCCTTAATTATTACACCTAACTGGCTCTGTTTGTATAATACATATTATAGGCAAATAGAAACATCTATGGCACAATTGAAAACAACAATAATATCATAGCTCCCATCTCCCCAGAATGGAAATCGTGCACAAATGAGAAATGAAAATAGAAAAGAAATAAAAATAATACAATGCTTAAATTTTCAGAAAGGGAGTAGCTTCTTGGAAGGCTATACCAAAAGATCAGCACTGTTGCAGAGAAGCAGAGGGTGTGGGTCTATTTTGGTTTGAGCAAATATGGTTTATACAGATATGTGCAAGTCCTAAATATTTTATTTGTTAATATCAGCATCTTAAATTATGATATGTGTGCAATATGCCAAATGCAATATTAAAGCAGGTGGTATTTAATTCAATATGTGGTGAAGGAAAGGGGAAACTTATAGGCCCATTCTTAGCATTTATCTAAATCTACCAGTCAATTAACTATTTGGGAAAAAAACATTTTGAAGAAAAAAGAAGCTGATTAGCTTTGGAACATAAATTTAAAACAAATGTCATTTGAGAAGACCGTGGAGATAAGTTTGAATTTATACTATAGATTTTTTAAGCTGATGTACATCAACAAAGAATTCATAAAATGAAAATCAAAGTTGTGTCTTTTTATAACAGGGCTGAAAACTGATAAGTCTTTTCAAATTTATATCAGAAGCTGCAAGAGAGATGTCCTGTGGGTTGTGAATAATGGACAAAATATTAATAATGCTGTTCAGAAAGAACAGAGGGTTAACATTGGGCAAAGATTTGGTTTCCTAAAAAGGAAATTTGATCTACTGTGAAAACTTTTGATGGCTGTTCTTTTGATGATAATAATAATAAAAAAGATAAATCCAGAAATTGGCATCAAATGTATTCAGCAGCCTATCAGCATGAAGAATATGATGTGTGAACTGAAAGTTCACAATCTCTGCTGATGCTTAGCATGACTTCCAGATTTTTTTCCTAAGACTCTATAAAATAAGTTAACATGGATTTCTTATAAAAAGAAATGAGACAACTAGACACAGATTATTATTCCCAATCTGAATTTTTTAAGTTGTCATAATTTTATGTTGTTGGTTTTTTTTAATCTTTTTTATTTAACCTGTGATATTTATAATCTGCAATAAGCAACATAACACAGTTCAGCTACTGTTTTCAGGCATCATTTTCTGCCATGGAGGTGGTTTAAAAGTGTAACTCTGGACAGAAATATCTGGCATCTACATCTCACTCATGAGCAGCTTTTGATAAATCATACTTTTTGAGCCTGAACTATTAATTTGCAATGGGGTTAACAATGATTAATAACAACAATAAAGCCCTTGGAAGAAATACCTGTTTCTAGAATTAATAGCTTGACTGCAATATTCTCTTAAAACAGTAGAAGAAATTATCTTCTTTTGGCTTCAAATGCAGTTAATCAAAAATGCTACACTTTGTTCTTAAATTCATCATCATCATCCCAGCCATTTTGTCTATTCACTGCAAGATGAAGGTCTCTTCTGCATGTTTCCAACCAATATGGTACTGACCTTTCTTTTGCCAATTGGACCCGCCATACTTGTTGATATTGTAGATCCATCTTGTTTTAGGTCTCTTTCATGGACTCTTTTTATCAAGTGGGGTCCATTCTATGAGTGCCTTGGTCCACCTATTCTTAAATTCATAAGTCCGTAAATATGATTTTTCAATAATCATTGTCTGAAAATGTACATCCCAGGTTTTTGGATTTATAACTACCAGTAAAAAAATTATTGTACATATGATGTGCAGCAATTAATTCTTAATATCTCTATTAACAGTTTGTCAGTAGTTGTTCTCTTTTGATAGAGGCACATGAAAATGTTTTTCAAAGCTTTTGGTCAAATATGGCTCAATTATTATGTTATTAAATTTTAAAGCAAGTAAATACCAAATGTATACACAATGTAAAGCACATGGTTTAATAGGAAGGAGTACAAAGGTGTGAATTGCTTCTGATCAATCTTGGCAAAGCACTTCAGCAGGCAGTGTTTGCACTGCTTCACTTTGTTGAAGAATCAAGATGGAGCAAATAAGGCTTGATCAGACATTCCAGTTTGGTGTCTGCAACTTTTTTGCTTGTTTAGAAATTCCTGATGCCAATTTATTTTTTAAAAAGGAAAAGTGGCTAGGGTCTTTGTGTGACTTAATCGAGGATCTGAGTCAGTTTCATGTACATTGTCTCTTCAACGATCTGCATAAGCATCTTTGGGACATGATGTGATGATTAAGAGGACAAACAAGAAAGGGGAACTGCCCCATTCCATCTCTTTTCTATCTGTGTCATAACACCACATCTGCATAGGAAAGGGAAATGTTGAAAATATGCTGACAAATGTGTAAGAGTGGAGTTTACATCAGGACATCACAATACACATTTCTTTATTTGACCCCAGATTCAGTTCCTGCAGAGACAAACATGAATATAAATATGAATCTATGAATTGTTTTTTTTTTGTTTAAATAAATTAAATAAAACAGAAAAAAATAAACGTAGAAAAGAAAATAGTGATATAAAATAGAGAAAATCCTTGAATGTTAAGAGCTCTAGAGACTAAACCATGTCATGAATGGTTAAGAAAACTGATTATGTTTAGTCCAATGAAGAAAGGACCTAGGGGTGGACATGATAGCTGTATTTCATAAATTGAGGGGCTATCACAGAGAAGAGGAGGTTGACTTATTCTCCAAAACACCTGAAGGCAGGACATGAAACAATGGGCGGAAGCTTAAAAAATGATCCAACCTGGAAGTAAAGAAAAAAAATCCTGATAGTGAGAATAGTTAATCACTGGAACAGCTTGCCTCATGGCATTGTGAATGCTCCATCACTGGAGGTTTTCAAAAATAGACTTGACAACCGTTTGTCCAAGATGCAATAAGGACTCCTACCTTGGGCAATGGGTTGAACTAGAAGACCTCCAAGATCTCTTCAAACTCTACGATTTAATATTTTATCTCATGAAGTGTTCTTGTGATCATAATTAATTCCTAGTGACTATATGGAGATGTTAATATAGTTATCTAACCAATAATATTTTAGGATTCTTTATTTTTTTTTAAACCTCCCAATTCAGTTCTAACTTCAGGATTCCTGTGTAGTTTCCTGTCCAAATACTTGCCAGCTCTAAATCTACTTAACTTTTTCAAGACCAGCCAAGGACAAATAGATGATTTCAAAAAATAATACACAGCACAAGCTATTATTTTAATCCAAAATTAAAATAATAAAATAAAATAAAAAGTAAAATAATATGATATGATAGCTGAAGTAAAAGCATAGTGAGGACTGAGAAGCTGGAAAGTGGCATGTGATGGAGGGGAATAGTATTGGGAAAGAAAAGAATAAAAACATATATGATCATCTAGCTTATATTTGACAAGACGTAGTAATAGAGAGTGTGCAGAAAATAACAAGCAGTGACAATACAGAAGGGGCAACTCAAAAAGCAAAACTTTCAAAATAGATAAATGTGGGAAGGTCAATAAATAGTTTTATATAAATTTAATGCCTCAGACCTAGATAATCTTTTTTTGGAAGATGAGAGAAGATTCTTCTATGCAAGTAAGTAAAAATCCAAGAAAGGAAATGCACTGAATTTTATTCATTCATTTAACTAGAGATATCGATAGATTTGTATTCACATTTCTGGTATTTATTTTATGAAGATTACTGGCATTAAGCCTATGCTAATTATCTTCTTTCCCCCACCAGTTTCTCTTTAATAGGCTTGAGTTACTGTAGAAATTTCATCTTTTCAGAAAGTCATGATTGGCCAATTCCATCTTTTCTAGCTAGCCATTTTTCTTCCTCCATTCCTTTCCACCAGCTTCAGCTCTCCTTTTTTGCCTCTTTCTTAGCCCATTTTGACTTTCCATCTCCTTTGAGACTCTGTGTGTATCATCTGTTATTTCTCCACTTTCAAGCTACCTGCTAAAAGTACAGTTCATATGTCTACAATAGCAGATGGGACTTGTCTTTTCTCTCAAAATCCAGACATTAAAAATAAATAATAATTGAAATATATACATTGGTATACATACATACTGCCCTTTTTGTTGCAGTGGGTTAGGCATGTATGAAATAAATAAAAGTACACAATTGTGTTGTTAAAGTGTAATAATGATTACCTTTATCATCATCATAATTTTCAAAAACTCTATAACAGAACCAAATAGATCATTTAAAATGTGAAATATAGCTTAACATGAATATTTCCATAAATAATGAACATTGCAGTTATTGGTCACTTTCCTCTTCATATTTTATGTGAAGAGCAATAGGAAATATGAGAAATGAAACTAAACAATTTGATATGTTGGCACACTGATGCATTCATTCTATAATATTATATTTTCATTAGGAAATACTACGAGAAGAAAAAAAATATTTTATTTGGGGCATGTTATAACAAGATCTAGTTCTCTGGAGAAATCTACAATGCTGGGAAAGGTGGAAGAAAACAGAAGAAAATTAAGGCCAGCACCAAGTGGATGGATTTCTTGGTGCTCTCTGAACTTGGTTGTTTTCTTGCAGATGTTTCATTACCCTAACTAGGTAACATCATTAGTGCTAGTAAGGAGTGTGGTTTGCTGTCAGTTTATATTATATCAGGTTAGAGGCAACATCTATCTATGTGTTCACTAAAAGTGGACAGCATGTAGTATAATCAGTTATAGCATGTACTATAATCAACTGATCAATCACTTGAAAAGAAAAATTGTTTCTTTTTTCCTTTGAATGATGCAAGTACTTGCTCAGATAATGCAATCTATATCTTGGCAAGTGAGCACTTTTATGGGGGAGAAAATATAACTGAAAGGAGTCAAACTATGTACAGTATGCAGAAGATTTTTGATATAATCCTTCACATGTGAAGAAGTAGTCTTTGAAATATTTTTTTCTATAAACCACCATTGCCAAATGAAGAATGTAATTTGTGAATAAGGCAACGTAACTCTGTAAAAATATAGGCCACCCAAGCATGTTCAGAAGAAAACAGAATTTGTAGCAAAATATTGCTCATTGTTTTGTGGTGCAACATATGGCCAAAAGACTAATGCCATCAGATGTGAAATCTGACAGTTGAATTCATCAGTGAAGAAAATGTAGCAGATAACTTTGTACCTCATAATACTTGACAAAATGGCATCCAAAATACAAAATCAAACCAAAATAAATGATCAAAAAGCTACAATCCAGGAAATATCCTTGATTGGCCTACTAAGATTTAATAATTAATTTTAGTTTATTTATTAAAACAAATTATATTCTTCCGCTTTAATCAAGGAAAAGTTAATAGTTCCATTCAAACCAATGAGATTAGTTACAGCTAAATTAAGTTCCATTGATTGTAATGGGGCTTAAGCACAACCATTAAGATTGAATTGGATTTATGAGGGTGCAACAAATTGCTATGCAAGAATTTGTAGTAAACAATTAGGCATTGTAAAGCTTAATCCTATATGCTAATTCATAAATTCAACTGGGAATCAATTCTGAAGAAACATTTTTCTGTATCTGCGAAGATACAGAAGGAAGAAGGAAATTAGCAAGGTTGGAATCAAGCATCATCAAAATACATTATACTCCTCATTCAAGGCTGAGAAATAAGTGCCATTACCAAAAGCCTGGGAGAAGAACATAAGTGTGTTAAACCCTGGAACTGTCTTAAGTAGAGGGTTTGACTATGTGGCCACTATACAGACATACAGTTCCCCATAAAATACAGTTTGAGGTAAGGAGATAATGTCAGAAAATGTCAAGTCATCATACTCACTTGACACCTCTCTCTTTAGTTCAAAAAAGTAAACTTTTGAGACTGTGCAGTCTCCATGGGGCACCAGGAAAAGGCTTTAGGTAGAAACTGAGGTAGGTAGGAATATAAGCAATGTTAGATGCCTATATTCCCACCACAGAAGAACTTTCCTACTGAAGTTCTGAACAGTTGCACATTCCTAGGTCAACTAGTTTTACCATTTTCTTCCCCATGTTTCTTTGACTTAAAATATTTGTTAGCCCTTCTTTGCCCTGTCCATATCATTCATTGTTTTCCCTGAATGGTTAAAAAGGAGAAACAACAACATAACAGAAAAAAGCAAGAACATAAAAGATCTGAACAGGACATTTGTAAAATGCCATGTTTGAATACCAATACCTTGGTTATTAAATATGAATGTACTGAATGTATACTGCTCAAAAAAATAAAGGGAACACAAACGTATAGGATCCTATACATTTGTGTTCCCTTTATTTTTGTGAGCAGTATATATATATATATTACTTGTCTTTATATTCTGTGGATTAGTACTCTCTGCAGTGAGTAGAAAATACTGATGATATTCAAGTGGTATTCCAGTTGTTTTGGGATTGCACCCAAGATGCCTGTTACTATTTGTGCTGCTGTTACTACTACTACTACTACTACTACTACTACTACTGTTGTTGTTGTTGTTGTTGTTATTGTTAATTGCACAGTCAGCATGATGTTCAGAATGGATTTGGCATTTTTGTCTACTTATTGAGTCAGGATATAAGCTGTTCTGAGTAAAGCCGCCTTTTGAAATTGACTGATGGTGAATTTGTCAATGCTAATGGTGTTTTTATTCTAACGTTCAAGACTTTTTGATCATTGAGCCTTATGGCCTTTCTGTACCTTTGTGGCAGAGCTATTTATCAGCAGTGACTGCAAGCATAAAAAAAATGATAACTCTAACTGAATGATTGAAAGTCCATCCTTCTATATATCTCTGTAACATAAATAAACTGGGCAGAACTTCAATCATCATCTTGACTTTTATAAACTCCCTACCTTGGATATCCTTAGTTGCTAGGTTTTTTATTGTAATGTTTTAAATTAGAATGTAACATATCAGAGTTGGAAGGGACCTTGGAGGTCTTCTAATCCAACCCCCTGCTTAGGCAGGAAATCCTATACTATTTCAGACAGATGGTTGTCCAGTCTCTTCTTAAAAATTTCCAGTGTTGGAGCATTCTGGAGGCAAGTTGTTCCACTGATTAATTGTTCTAACTGTCAGGAAATTTCTCGTTAGTTCTAGGTTGCTCTTCTCCTTGATTAGCTTCCATTCGTTGCTTCTTGTCCTGCCCTCATGTTCTTTGGAGAATAGCTTGACTCCCTCTTATTTGTGGCAATCCCTGAGATATTGGAACACTGCTATAATGTCACCCCTAGTCCTTCTTTTGATTAAACTAGACATACCCAATTCCAGAAACTCTTCTTTATATGTTTTAGTCTTCAGTCCCCTGAACATCTTTGTTGCTCTTCTCTACATTCTTTTTAGTTCACAACATCTTTTTTACATCATGGTGACCAAAACTGGATGCAGTATTCCAAGTGTGGCCTTACCAAGGCATTATAAAGTGGTATTAACACTTCACTTGATCTTGATTCTATCCCTCTATTAATGCAGCCTAGAACTGTGTTGGTTTTTTTTTTGGCAGCTGCAGCACACTGCTGGCTCATATTTAAGTGATTGTCCACTACGACTCCAAGATCCCTCTCACAGTTACTACTATTGAGCAAAGTACCACCTATACTGTACCTGTGCATTTGGTTTTTCTTGCCTAAATGTAGAACCTTACTTTTTTCACCATTGAATTTCATTTTGTTAGATAGTGCCTAATGTTCAAGACTATCAAGATCCTTCTGTATCTTGAGCCTATCTTCTAGAGTATTGACTATTCCTGCCAGCTTGATGTCATCTGCAAATTTGATGGGTTCCCCATCTATCCTCTCATTGAAATCATTGCTGAAGATGTTGAAGAGTACTGGCCTTAAAACACAGCCTTGGAGTACCCCACTGCATACTTCCTTCCATGTAGATGCAGTTCCATTGAAGATTACCTATGTTGAATCTGGTTGGTCAGCCAGCTATGAATCCATCTGGTGATGATGCTATCTAACCTACATTTTTCTATTTTATCAAGTAATAGGTTGTCTACTTTATCAAATGCCTTACTAAAGTCCAAGTAAATGATATTCACAGCATTCCTCTGATCCACTAATTTTGTAACCTTGTCAAATAATGCAATTAAATTTGTCTAGCATGATCTGTTTTTGACAACCCATGTTGGTTATGACTTTGTTTGCCTCTAGATGTTCACTGATTCATTGCTTTATTATATTTTCCAGAATCTTCCCATGTATTGAGGTCAAGCTGATAAGTGTGTAGTTTCCAGTATCCACTTTGTTTTCCTTTTTTGAAGATGTGAACTACATCAGCTCTTTTCCAGTGCTCCAGTAGTTCCCCAGTGCTCCAGGATCTTTGAAAGATATAGTTCAGTGGTTCTGAGATCACATCTACCAGTTCCTTCAGAACCTGGGGTGTAATCCATCTTGTCCTGGTAATTTGAAGTCATCTATGGTAGACAGGTGCTCGCTTATCATTTTCTTGCCTATTATAACTTATGTTTCTAATCTGTTTTTTATGGTACTGTTTTTTGATAGGTTGGACTGTTTTTTCCCTTTGTGTAATGACGGATGCAAAAAATGAGTTAAGTACTTCTGCTTTCTCCCTGTTGCTTGTCACCTTCTTGCCACTTTCTCCCACTAATGGACCAATTGTTTCCTTGACTTTTTTCTTTTCTTTTTTTACGTGTTGAAAGAAGCTTTTTTGTTTGTTTGTTACTTTTGACTTTTTTTAGGTCATTTTGAGCAGATTTCCTCATTTCATCTTTGCAGGATCAGGCTATTTGCTGATATTCTGCCTTAGTTATGTGCCCCTCTTTCCACTTTTTATACTTGTCCTTTTTATCTTTCAATTTATCAGAGAGTTCTTTATGCAGCCATGCTGGTTTCTTTTGAAAGCTCTTATTTTTCTTCATTGGTATTGTGCTAGACTGGGCTTTTATAATCTCACTTTTCAAAATTTCCCAAGCTTCTTGAGTTGTTTTCCTCTTGAGAATTCTCATCCATGAAATCCTTCTGAAGCTCTCTCTAAGTTTATTGAAATTATCTCTTTTAAAGTCCAAGACTCTAGTTTGACTATGTTCTATTGCTTGTGCTTGCATAATATTGAATTCCAATATTGCATGATCACTCCCCTACCCCAAGGTTCCTGTTGGTTCAACACCTTCTATCATTTCATCTTTGTTAGTGAGAAATAGGTCCAGTATGACTGATCCCCTAGTTCCCTTCTCTACTTTTTGGGAGACAAAATTGTACGTTTGTCAGGAACCTATTTGATCTTCCACTTGGTACAGAGTTTGTCTCCCAATTGATGTCAGGGTAGTTAAAGTCCCCCATTACTATTGTGATGTGCTTCCTACATACCTTAATTAGCTGACTAGCAAAAAGTTCATTTATTTCCTCTGTTTGGTTGGGTGGCCTATAGCAGTGGTGGAATTCAAATATGTGAACAACCGGTTGTCTGTGTGGATGCTGCTTCTGGAAGTCCATTCTGGGCCTGGGGAACAAAAAAATAACTACTGGTTCTGCCGAACTGGTGCAAATTGGCTGAATCCCACCACTGGCCTATGGTATACACTTATGGCAATGTCATTCCTCCCCCCTTTTACATTAACCCAAATGCATTCAAGACAATTTTCATCATTGTTGTACCCTATTTCTGTAGAGATGTAGTTATTTCTTATATATACAGTACTGTAACTCCACCTTCTCTTTTATTGGTCTGTTTCTTTTAAATAATTTAAATCCCTCTAGCTGTATGTTCCATTTTGTGAGTTTCATCCCACCAAGTTTCCATAATGGCAATAATATCATATCTGCCTTCATTTACTTGAATTTCTAATTCACCCTGTTTATTGCTAATACTCTGTGCATTGGTGTATAGACATTTGAATCCTGTTTGATTAGTCTTGGTATGGCACTCACTATTATATGCTTGATTTTGCTTGACAGCAAGGTTGATATTCTTACCTGCACAAACATCTATGTTTCATGCACTGATAACTCTATTAGTTTTAGATTGCTGAGGACAGAAATGTTCTACATCAATTCACTCACTGTTCCCATTGTTTAGTTTAAATGTTTCTCAAGAAAGTCTATGAATTTAATGCCAAGTAACTCAGTCCTTTTCTTTGATGAATGCAGACCATCTCTTTTGTATAGTTTTTCATTAGACCAGCTGCAGATATTGTGACTAATATAACCAAAGCCTTCCCCTTTATGCCATTCCTTTAGCCACAAATTGAACTCTGCTATACACTGGCCTTTTCCTTTTTGTTCCTTATATACTGGTAAAACCTCTGAAAAAGTAAGCTTACAGCCTATTAAGTTACTGCCCCAAACTCTGAAAATCATTCTGCACAGAGAGTACACCTTTTTGGAACAAATCATTTGTGCCAAAATGTACAATAGCATCAACATCACAGTCCTTATTGGCATTCTTGATTACCTTAAAAATCTTATCTTAAAAATATGCCTCTTGTCTTTGCTGACAATAGCACCTGGCAGACACCTGACCTCTTTCAAAATCTCCATATCCTTTCCTAAATTTGCATCCTTTATAATTAAATCACCAACCAGAAGGTGGCTTCTCATTTTGGATGCCTTGTTCTTCTTGCATGACTGGTGTGTAATACCTGATTCACATTTTCCCCTGTCCAAAACAAGTTCTTCATCTTGGACCATGATACCCTGCTTATTTGAGTTATCAACATCACAACTACCTTGACCTGCCACCTTAGTATCCCTATTAAGGTCAGCAAGGACACTGTATCTATTATGCAGGGACACAGTGAAAGCTTTGTGTTTATGGTTCTCAGGTCTCACCCTGCCAGATCCTATGGTTGCAGAATTCATTAATGGTGTCTTCATGATTTCATTTCATCTTGCTTGTATGGCTAAGAACCTATCATGAAAATCTCAAAATAAATATTTTAATAAATAAAAGTATATTAGCAAAAGAACCTTTTTACATTATTCATAGCTGAAATTATCAATTTTCTTCATCAGAGATCAGCCTAAAATGGGAAAAAACAATTATGCCAAAATAGAAATAAAAATAAAAAGTTATATTGATAAAATAAAATAAAATAAAGATAATGTTACTAAGGTAAATTTACATAGTTGAGGTATTAACACATGAAAGAATCCTATAAAATTGCAATTAATTTTACAGTGAATAATCTAAATACTGTAAATAACTAGGACAGATATCTATTAAAGAACATCTGTAATTGTAGAATTTATAAAACACTATGAGAATGTAAAGTTATGCTAATTTAAGTCCAATACTTGCTTAAGCTCTACTAGCGTTTGTTGGAATCAAGACAAACCATTAAAACAAAGAAATAGCATAGAAAAAACACCAATCATATTGAGTAGTGTCACTATATTTTAAAGGACAAGAGAAGAAAGAAAGAAAGAAAGAAAGAAAGAAAGAAAGAAAGAAAGAAAGAAAGAAAGAAAGAAAGAAAGAAAGAAAGAAAGAAGGAAGGAAGGAAGGAAGGAAAGAAGGAAAGAAAGAAAGAAAGAAAGAAAGAAAGAAAGAAGGAAGGAAGGAAGGAAGGAAGGAAGGAAAGAAAGAAAGAAAGAAAGAAAGAAAGAAAGAAAGAAAGAAAGAAAGAAAGAAAGAAAGAAAGAAAGAAAGAAAGAAAGAAAGAAAGAAAGAAAGGGTGGTAGGGAGAAGAAGGAATGTGTTGGTTTTTCTTTAAATCAAATACATCTTTTGCCTTTTCTTATGGAGGAGGAGGAGGAGGAGGAGGAGGAGGAGGAGGAGGAGGAGGAGGAGGAGAATTAATACAAATACACCCATACCCACACACCCATACAAATAGTTAAGTGTAGAATTCGATTCATATCATATTTCTGTAGCTTTAGAGTTTTTTTATTAATTATTTTCATGGGTACATTTTACACTGGTCCCCAATCATCACACAAGAATATTTACCAAAATTTTCACTGTGATGTTCCAAGCATACAGAAGGATGGTCAGAAAGTGCTCATCCAAGAGGAAATTGGCTTAACATTTTGTCTTCTTTTTTTTTAATCAAGCACTTTGTCAGTTGTTGGCTTCAGATTCAAACCCTGGATCTGGCCTGCAGGCTAGCTTTTGCCAGCTGGAATAAGTTGAGGGACATCTGAGAAATTTGATTTGTGAATTCTGATACAAATTAACCCAATTTGCATTTCTCAAATAGGAAATTAGAGTTCAGTTTCCAATGGATTTGCTGTAGTCCAGATTCTGTAATGAGATCAGAGCACCCCAAATATATCTACATATGCCTTGCTTTGAGTGTATCTATGCTTAGATAATATATTTGGCTCAATAATTTTGGAGGATTTAATATAGGATTGTTTTCTTTTTTATATAAACCAGTAGCTATTCACATAAAACTTTTGAAAACAAATTGAACAAAGGCTGAACTCAAGCGAAAAGCATTAATCAGTGTATCAGTAGTGGTAGTCCTTGATTTAAGACCAACCACTTAGCAAAAACTTGAAGTTACATGGACTTACAATTCCATTCCAAAGTTGCAATGGCCAGGCCTCCACCCCTGTAATCACATAGGTCTTCAAACTCAGCCCTTTTATGACTGAGGAATGCTGGGAGTTGAATGCTGCCTGAGGAATTCTGGAAGTTGAAGTCTATGAGTCATGAAAGGGCCGAGTGTGAAGACCCCTGACATAGGTGTTCAACAACCAGTCTGTATGTATCACTCTTGTGGCTGCATTTTATGACAAGTCAACATTTGCTTTTTGTTTTTTTGGAAAAAATGTCCCATAACAAACCATTGGTTCATTAACATCCATTGCAAAAAGGATTGTAAAATCATTTGGATGATCTGCTTTATGGCCATCACAAGTTATGACCATTATGGACAGTCTCCACTGAAGTCATAAGTTGATATAGAACAGAATAGAATAGAATAGAATAGAATAGAATAGAATAGAATAGAATAGAATAGAATAGAATAGAATAGAATAGAATAGAATAAGGAAAATAAGGATAATAATATTACAGCCATACAACATGGGTAAATATACATAGACACTAGACTAGACGGTACTGTGAGAATATGGTGTTCAGCAGAGTGATGGCATGGGAAAAAAATCTGTCCCTGTGTCTAGTTCTTTTGGCATGCAATGCCCTAAGCAGCATCCCAAGGAAACAAGCTGAAACAGTTATGTCCAAGATATGAAGGATCTGTAGATATTTTCCCAGCCCTCCTTCTGATCTGCATAATATGCTGGTTTTCTATGGAAGCCAGGCTAGATGCAATTGTTCTTTCTGCAGTCCTAGCTTTACATTGGAGTCTGTACCAATCTTGTTTGGTTGTTGTACAAAATCAGATAATTATACAAGTACAAATGACAGACTCAACAATTTCTCTGTAAAGAACATTCTTTGTTGTGCCTTTTTAATGATGGTTCTAATGTTAGGTGTCCATTTCAAATCCTTGGAGAATATAGAATGTTGCAAATGGGAGACTGACTGACCGATATGCAATCGACTGATTCATCCTAAAATAGCTCCCATAGGAATATTATCTATCCAATTATGGATTTTACAAGGTTTGTATTTTGCTAATAAATCTTCAATTAAGTAAAATAAGCATTAAATTATACATAAGGATTTTTCAAAAACGTTATTGTTCTTCAGATATGTTTTCTGCTGGGGTCATGAGACAAGTAATACTGTGTCATGAACTCATTGTACAAATGATACAAATTGCATCTTTGTGTCAAATATGTAATTTCTATCATTTGCACTATTATATCAGAATAGAGGCGCCATAACAGCTATTTATTTGTTTGTTTGTTTGTTTGTTTAGCTGCCCATTGCTGCTATAAGGTGACTCTGATTATATCATGGTTTCTACAAGATGCCTATCCTAAAGGAGTGATTCATAGCATGTATTACATGCTTGGGATGGAGAAGGAATATTTGGGTTCAGATTTAAACACGAACCTATTCAATTCATAGTGTCTCTAAATTGGAATGAACTAATAGCTGAACCTGTGTTTTTCATATGTTGCTATCTAGTGAGCAGTTTTTTTTTAAAAAAAGAATGCTTATACTGAGGGGAAGATACATCAAATCTATATGTTAAGAAGGACACAAAAATGTTAAGAATCTTTGTGTGGACATCTTCAAATACACCAATTTAAAAACCAATGGAGCAAGAGGAACAAAAAAGTATAAAGTTGTAAAAATGATACGCTAAGTTACAATAACATTCATCTAATTCCCCCTATCATTAACTGTTCCACTCAACCCCTTATAAATATACTATTTGAGTGCCTGCTCACAAATGTGCCATCACCATTGAATAATATTTATTATATAGTTACTTATCAATATGCTAAAATGAAGACCAAAAAAATAGAAATAATAGGATGAGAAATCCAACAGTGAGATTTGTAAAGCAAGGGAAGTGGTAGTATTTAACACTTGGGAATATTTATAATTTATTGAGTTCCCCTCCCCCTCACATTACTCATTTAATTCTAGAGGCTAGGCACCTTCTGTGTGACCCTATTTTCTCTATCTTTCCTTTAAAAATACAGCCTTCCATTGTCCTTGACTGTTACCCATTAACAGCTCTCTCCATAAATCTTAATTGAACAGAACAGTGTATCCCAGGCTTATCTTTTCTATGCAGTTACTTAACTCTTCAGGCAGAGTCTACAGTAGGAAAGAGTGAGGGACATGTAAAAGGGATGTACAGGTACTTTTAATGTCATTAACAGATTGAGTGAAGAAGAGTTTATGGGTAATGGAATGCTACTCCAGAAACATGATTCTTAGCAGACTTATTACTGCAAGCAATTTATATATCTCTATCACCAGGTGTCCTAGAAACCATATAAGTAAGCTATTATGAAGAGTCAGAAGGAAGACATACAATCAGAATTTCAAATATATGTAAAATAAGTTTATTAATAATCCAGATTTTTTCTTCCACTCAAACTTGTCCAATTCTTCTTGATAAGTCCCTGAAATTTTCTTGGCAAGGTTTTTCAGAGGTGGTTTGACATTGCATCATTTTCTTAGGGCTGACCCAAGGTAAACCACATGGCTTTGTATCCTAAGCACAGCTAGAACTCACACCCTCTCAGTTTCTAGCATGATGCCTTAACCAGTATACCAAACTGGTTCTGAATGTTCAAATAAGGCAGGGGTGTCAAACTTCCAGCCCATGGGCCGGATGCGTCATAGTGAAACTGCACCCACCCCATTGCTGGCAATGGGAAAAAAAAGTCACAATACGTCGCAACACATCACATGACGTTGCAAGTTTGACACCCCCTGAAATAAGGCATTTCAAATTGTAGATGACATATTGCATCTACTCATTCCATCATTTTAATAACAGTTCACATAGCTAGGAACAAAGAGGTAGAAGCACAAGCACTTTGATTTGAAGATCAGGATAGAGACTGAATGGACACTATTCTATGGTGTGGGGTTTGCATATGCTAGGGGATGCAAAGATACTGACAGCAACAAAGGCATATAGAAAACATTAACTTTTTAATCCCACTAATGATTATCTGAAATTTTTGCAATCCAGAATCAGGTAACATAATCCTGCTTTATAATTCATTTGTTTTAACCATGGATTGGTGAACAATCGCTAGTTGTGTTCATGCCAGAAGCAAAACTATAAGCAGATTTACAAACCACACTGTCAATGTCAGGCCACTTACATATTTTTTTTCACCAAATAGTTTAGGATTATGGTTATTAGTGGTAGGTTGACAGTTATCTCTGCAAAGATATCCATCCATACTATATTTATCACTGGTGGCAGGCCAAAAAAAGAAACAAACCAAAAAGTTATTACCACATAAACACATCTACCGGTAGGGTTAAAATAAAGTTCTCTCAGTGAATATAGATTATGATGGCAATGAGCCATCAACTTTGAGGTAGATTTTTCTGGGGGATTGCAATTAACCAATATTGAAAGAGCACCACCTTGATTAGATACATCTTGGTCCAATTGGAATACTGTATTTTTCCATGTATAAGACACTATTTTTTCCTGCACATACCCTGTTCAAAAATCAGGTACGTCTTATACAAGTGCAGCATCTTATACACAGAAAAATAATGGTAACTTGTGGCCTGTGTGGGTTGCCATGCCGCCTAGTGCAGGTGTCAAGCCCCTGTGGACTTGCCATTAATGGAAGGGGGGAGGGGACAAGATTGTCGGCTGGCCAAACGTCCAGATTTGCCGGCTCAACTGTTCGGTACTCCGCCAAACAGCTGATTGGCGCAGAGAAACTCGCATGCCAGAGCGTCTTATACAAGGGTGCATCTTATAGACAGAAAATTACAGTAAATGAGTACCTCTTTACCATATTTAAAATTTCATAAATGTGTTCTTCTGTCAGAATGTCTTCATTCTCCCTTTATCTTGGAAGTGCCGATCCCACTTATAAATCAGAATGGGAATATGTGAGGCAAATGTGTCACCTTTACAGAGTTTCTTTATTCTTCCTAGTTTCTTCAGATCAAATGTAATAATTACCGGTAACTCTCTTCCACTTCAATATACCGTAATGGGTGCAATCAGATCCTTTGGAGCTGATTAGGAATTTTTCAATGGGACCTTAACAGTCTTATGGCTGAACATTTTTTTCCTTTCTTCTTGCTCCATCATAAACTGCTTGTCATGTAATTTAATATAATATGAACTTGAGGCTCTAGCCAGCCCTGTATTAACTATTAAGCAAAATAATCCCATATTTAGGGCACCAAAAAGGAGCACTACAACCCCCCCCCAGCTAAACTACCCTTAACTCTTTTTTTTGGGTAAAAAAATTCTTTTATTGAAACAATCAACATCAAGCATAAGATCATATTAGAAAGCAATCATCATATATCCTGCAATACAACACTAAGGATTAGTCTTTGTGAGTGTCTGGTTTAGTAAACATTCCTCTTATATATGTTCTAACTACTGTTTCTAGTCTATCACATATTGTTCATTCGAGCTTCAGAAGTGAATTCGTCTCAGTAGTAGTGCAATCCTTTATGATCCCTAGCAAAAGATCCTGAGGTAGAAATTCAGTATCCTGAGGTAGAAATTCAGTACGCTTTTCCAATATTAAAGCAATCAACATTAAACCTGGGCTCATATTAATAAGCTGTCCTCATAAGACCTGAAAATACAGCTCTTATATATGGTCTATCTACTATATCTAGTCTATCACATATTGTTCATTCGCGCTTCAGAATTAACTTCGTCTCAGTAATAGTGCAATCTTTTATAATCCCTAGCAAAAGATCCTGAGGTAGAAATTCAATAACCTGAGTTATTTCCACAGTCAGCTTTAGTTTTGAGCATTTGATGAGTCTAGATGTCTTGTCAATTAAGCCATGTAAAAGCAGAGAGGCACCATTGAGCATCAGTTGGCGTGAAAGTATGGAGGCTACATATTTTCATGTATGGTGGACATGTAGAAAAATTAAAGCTTTCTGGAGAAAAATATGGTGGACACTTCAAACCATTTTGAAAAAGCGTATTGAATTTATACCTCAGTTGTTTTTGTTAGGGATCATAAAAGACTGTACCACCATAGAGACGAACTTAATTTTGAACTTGATCACAGCAGCGAGACTGTTGGTGGGACAATACTGGAAGAAACCAGAAATACCATCTATTGAAGAATGGACTTTGAAAGTCATAAATATGGCAGAAATGGCTAAAATATCTGCATATTTGAAGGATCATTCAAATGAAAAATATATGTTGGACTGGAAACAATGGATAGACTACATACAAGAGAAACACCAATCAAAGAAAATGTATCTGGCTTATAGTTAAATCTTGATATACGGAGTGAAGAATGTTTACAAGTTTAAAATGAATGTATTAAGTTGAATAGCATTTAACTTGAATTTTTTCTGTGTTTACATGTACAAATATATATCTAATAATAAAAAAATATATTAAAAAAAACTAACAGGAACAGAGGGATCCAAAACAACCAATCAACTCACATTCAAGGCAATGAAGAAGACAAGATAATGAAAGCAATGTTGTTAATCCAGTGCATTGACTCAGAGATTGATTGTTTAATTGATTTAAATGTAATCAAGTCAATGTCGGCTCTTAATGACTTCATAGATAGACTTTCTCTGGGATGATCTGTCTTCAATTAGCCTTTTAGGTCTCTCAGTGATGCATTTGTTGCTGTTGGTCAATAAACTCTGCTCTTTCTTTCCATTTTCCTCAGCATTATGGAATTCCTCAGTTATCTTCCCTATCTCCCTGCTGGGTAATAAATTAGTAAAGACACTTGTTTAAATGCTTATTGCAGAATTTTAGTTAATTTAGATGTTCTTAAATCCAACTTTTGCCTTGAATTTTCAACCTGGTGGAAAGGGAAGAATTACTCTTTGAATATTAAGGGGGGGGTTCTCCTTAAGAGAAATGTGATCTTTTTGTTTTGCTCCCTGTAAAAAAGACCTAACTTTTATAAATAAGATTTTTTTTTCTTCACTGCATGTACAGTGCCATCTTGATTCCTTTGTAACAAGTTATGAGTAGGAAAACCAAGAGTACAAGGAAATGACCACTGGAGGCTGCTGTTGCACTAGGGAAAAATACCAGCAAGTTCATTAAACTGGCTGAGAATCCAAGGAGGCACCAATAGAAAAGTTCAGAAGTGACTGGTTTAGGTACTTTGCTGGCTTAATTACTTTTAATTATTCAAAGACAAGTGTCATATTTTTCCCCAGGTAATTGCAGTCTGCCCATACCTATCTATCATTTTGATTTTCCAAGCACTAAGGTTTATTTAAAGTTTCATTCTTTTTTTTTATTATAAAAATTCTTTTATTAAAACAATTAACATTGAACATAAAAACATATTATGCAGCAATCATCATGACACCTGGTATACAATACTAAGTATTGGTCTTTGAAAACGTCTGAGTTAGTAAGCCTTTTTCCCCCACTCCTCGTGTCTAGCCTCAACTATACTCCTGTTACATTTTATTTTGATTGGTGTTTCCCCTATCCGTTTCAATATTAATGTGATCAACATTAAACATAAGATCCTATTGCTAAGCGATCATCCTAGAACATAGCATACAACATTAGGTATTAATCTTTGTAAACATCTGTTTTTAACAGGCAAGAGAGGACAACAATTGCTGAAGTTTCATGATTTAAGATTCTTCTTCCCTGTAACTGCAGCATTGATAGACCTCATGTCATTGCCCTCATCTCAGCAGTCCCAGAAAAGAGTTTCTTCTGCTCACCTTCTACTTGGCCACCTATACTGACTGCTACAGTATAGGTATGTTTCCTCTATTCCAGTCACTCAGTACTATCCTCCATGGAGATTTTGGCTTCAGCTGAAGGACATACTAGACACCTTCTTCTGCAAATGTATTGGCATGCACAATCCCTGCTGCTTTTTCTAGTGCTTGTCTTGTCCTAACAGAGCTCCACAGAAACACCGGTTTAGCACTCTTTTGAAGCCAGACTTGACCTAATGTTTAAACACAGGTGTGGCTCTCCTATACTGCACAGAAGGTCAGCTGTAAGAAGTATCCTGGCAGTTCTGAAAGCTGTACATTGCAGGTTCTATCACACTCTGTGCCTGACAACATTTCTGCTAGCTGTTTTGCATAAGCAGAAGGTTTTCCCTTCTGAAAATTTTACGTCTAAGAACCTGAACTCAAATCTAATTACTCTCATCCTTATCAGTTATTGTTTCTGAAACTAGTAAAATGCAACAGCCATTCTATAACAGTATGTTCAGTGGAGCATATTTATGTATGTCTTTCTTTTTTTGTGGGGGAGGAGGTTGATGGCTGAAATATTTTATACTGCATGTCAGATTTAATGGTACTAGGTGCCAAAGTGAGATTGTTGTTATATTTCAGCCACATTGGGGGAAAAGATATTCATTATTTATTGACCATGTTCTCTTTATTTAATGCCTTTTCCTACACCTTTAGAAAGAGTATCTATCTATGTATCTATCTATCTATCTGTCTGTCTGTCTGTCTGTCTGTCTGTCTGTCTGTCTGTCTGTCTGTCTGTCTGTCTGTCTATCTATCTATCTATCTATCTATCTAAATCTGTGTTTTGAAATAGCCTGATTGATCAGTCAAGGCATAGATAAAGGGTTGTGCTCACCAAGGGCATTGGGATATGTTGATTCCACTTTCCCCCTACACTCATTGACAACCATCTTAATCATCCAACCCCATGCAAAGACCACAGAAAAATAGAGTTGGAAGAGATATTGTAGGTCTTCTAGTCCAATGTCCGACTGAAGCAGGAAACCCTATACTATTCTAGACAAGTGGCTGTCCAGTTTCTTCTTGAAAGCCTCCAGTAATGGAGCACCCACAACTTCTGAAGGCAAGCCATTCCATTGCTTGATTACGATAAGCATTAGGAATTTTCTCCTTAATTCTAGGTTCCTTCTCTTCTTGGTTAGTTTCCATCTATTGTTTCTTGTCTTGCCTTTTGGTGCTTTGAAAAATAGCTTAAGTCCCTTGTTCTGATCGCTTCACATTAAGGAGAGAGATTGGTGACTGTTTCCTGCTGGCAATTGATACTTAAAGGGAGTTGAAATGAAGCAAGGGAAACCCAGGAATTGCTTTCCTTGATTTGGCCTGCAATAAGTGAGAACTGCACCACTTGCCAGCCTTCTTACTGTAACAGGAAAGGAATTGACAATCAGGGCACTACAATTCATGCCAGGACAGTTTTCTGCCAGCTCAAAGACTGGTAGATAGCATTTTAATGAAGCCATCTGGAAAAAAAACTCTTAGAAAGATTTCCATTTCACAAGCTGCAAAAAGGAATGTTCAATCGTGGAATATAGCTAGGTTTACAGCTGTTAGTGAAATATACATTTTTGATACAAATTTTATGCTCTGTAATTTCTTATCAGCAATCTTTTCTAAGCAGCTGAGAAATCAAATGAAAATTGGCCATTGGATGCTAATCATCCAGGTCTCTTTTTTTATGCTTCTCTCTCTGTCTCTCTGTCTCTCTGTCTCTCTCTCTCTCTGTCTCTCTCTCTCTCTCTCTCTCTCTGTCTCTCTCTCTCTCTCTCTCTCTCTCTCTCTCTCTCTCTCTCTCTCTCTCTCTCTCTCTCTCTCTCTCTCTCTCTCTCTCTCTTTTTTTTTTTTTTAAAAAAGTGTTACCATTTTATGCAGCCTGAAGCTAATAATTATTAATGCAAAAATTCAGCTTTGGAAGACTTGAACTAATAAAGAAGGAATGCCAGAATCCTCACTTCCACCCAAAAGCTTACTTTAGCAAAGGAAAAAAAAGAGTATCATATTCGCTAAAATATTTTTGTTGTTGTTGCTGCTGAATGGCCCATGACTGGATTTCAGAGAGTAATTTAGTTACATGGAAGGAGACTGAAAGAATGTGTCTAAGATGGGTGTGAAATTAAATGAAATGCCTTTAAATCACTGTATCTTCAAAATATCACTGAGCACTATAACTCTGGAGTCTTGGATCCAAACAGGGTAATGCAAAATGAAACACCCCATTCCCAAAATGGTTTGTTCCAGTCTCAGAACAGAAAGGTGTAATGGTTAAGATTTTGTGCAGGGAGTCCTGAGTTCAGGAACAAAACTGTGCAAATGCAAGAAGTTAATCAAAGAAATGCATTCCTGGGAATAATTCAGATTAAATGGTTTGTTTGGGGGTTAGACCATGTTTGGAATATTTTACACACCCATGTCAGTCACCAATATCCACAGCCTGTTCTGCTACTGTCGGTGATGTCACAGCCTGTTCTGCTACTGTTGGTGATGTTAAAATATCGAGACAATCTGATAATTCATATATATTATAAAAGACAAGGCAGAACCAAACATGGTATCTAGGATTAATTATCTGTTCAGATTTAGGAAATCATCTGATAATAACAAAATGGTGACATTTTCATGAGAAATGATGAAATGTATGTAACTTTTGGTGCAAGTATGTAAGTCAAGGCATTAGCATGAGGTAATCATAAACATTTCATCCTTTCTACCCCTTGTTGCCCTATGGGTGTCTATGTATACAGACAGTAGCTTCATTGACTGTTCCAATTTAATCCTAAAGCTACCCATAAATGTAAGATTGCAAATTTTAGATCTAATAGTCTTCTGAGATGCTAAAATATTGAGACAAGATAATTCATATCTCTGTCTACACAAATACAGATACTCAGACACACACTCATATATATATGTGTATCTGTATGTGAGTGCATGTATGTATGTATACAGTATATATTGATATCAGTTCTGATATATAAATATTGATATAGGCAAGGCAGAACTGAACATATTATTCAGCATTCAATATCAATTCCAATGAAAGGGAGGAAGGAAGGAAGGAAGGAAGGAAGGAAGGAAGGAAGGAAGGAAGGAAGGAAGGAAGGAAGGAAGGAAAGAAAGAAAGAAAGAAAGAAAGAAAGAAAGAAAGACCCTTAAACACACTTTCAAAATGAGGTTGATACAGTATGTGTCAAATTATGAGATAAGTTACACATGCAACAGAAATTTTATTTTTTCTTTCTACATTTTATTTTCCTCAAAGTAAGAGTTTGGGGTTCTGATCTAGATCAAGCTGCTCATGGCAGGATGGTTGAAATTGTTGGTTCCTCCCAAAGCTCTCCTAGCAGCAACTCTTGAAAACTAAGCAGATAAATATGCATTAGCAAGATGGGGTGGTGATATTTATAAATAGGCAAACCCATTTATTTCTCCTCTGTATCTGTGATTGGGTTTTTTTTGTTTTTGTTTTTCTGAAGGAAAAAAAAAGAAATTAAAGTACATGTTTCTTTGAGTTTTCTGGTTCAGGAAAAGCAGGAGCTTTGGATAGTAAAACTACAAGTTCTACAATGATTAGGAGGTTTGGATCATGTTAATTTAGATCAGATTTCATAAAGAAACGTTTTATTTATTTATTATCCCATCTTTATTTTTCTTATAAATAACTCAAGGCAGCAAACGTATTTAATACTCTTTCCTCCTCCTACTTTCAAACTGTAATACCTGTGTTCAATATAAATCTCACTTGCAGTCTCCAGTGGCCCAAGCTGGTGTTTTCAGCTTCGTGCTTCTAGGAGCAATGTGTGATCGTAGCTGTTTCTTCCTTTTAACTGCCAGTGGGGGTATGAACTGATTGGGTGGGAACTTGGCTGTGCTCTGATTGGTTAGAGGCAGCCAACCCCCCATCCAATCAGAACACACCTCCACCCAATCAGAATACAGCCAAACTCCCACCCAATCAGTTCATACCCCCACTGGCAGTTAAAAGGAAGAAACAGCTATGATCACACATTGCTCCTAGAAGCACGAAGCCAAAACCACCAGCCTGAAGATGACGAATGGGACTTCGTTGAAACGTCACCAAGACATGCCCCAACTAGGGCGTTAAGCAGGCTCAAGTGGCAACTGATATGTATATGTATATGTATGTGTATGTGTATGTGTATGTGTATGTGTATGTGTATGTGTATGTGTATGTGTATGTGTATGTGTATGTGTATGTGTATGTGTATGTATATGTATATGTATATGTATATGTATATGTATATGTATATGTATATGTATATGTATATGTATATGTATATGTATATGTATATGTATATGTATATGTATATGTATATGTATATATAAGAGCTATAAGCTATAACAAACATCCAGATCTCAATGGTGACTTTTACAAATGACCTGCCGAGCTGTTCAATAATTGTCTATAAATAATCGTCCAATGTTATCTGAGAGAAAGTTTTGCAAATAATTTCTGAATGAAACTTCTCCTTGTTTTGAAAACAATTTTAGGCAATATATTCCTGCAGGAGCCTTATCAGATACAGCTGCTCAGCTGAATAGAATTATACATGGAATGCATATTTTGTTAGATGCAAACTGTTCATTTCCATCAGCCATCAAATAATTAACAATCTGAAAGGTAGGTCGGCATGCAGATGCTATTATTCTGAAAGAAATAATGAGGAAAATTATTTTGAGAGAAACTGAGGGATTATAAGTTCATCAATAAACCAAGCAATGAATTGTTAGGCAGTAAATTATTCTAACTGTGCTGTGAGGACATAGAATTGGTCACTGAGGCTGCAAAGTTGATGGCCCGGTTCAGAAATGCTAGTTTACTGTTCCATAAGGGCAGTGTGAGAGTATCAATTGCCCAGATCTTGATGCCTGAATCATGAGGTAATGTGGGTTCAACTAAAAGATTCTTCTCCTTTTCCTTCTTCTTTTTCCTCCTCCTCTTCCTCCTCCTCCTCCTCCTGATTCTGTCAATAGACCTTGTTACTTAGGCATATTCCTGCTTTCAATTTCATTTCACAATCAGTCATAAAATCTGTTATTTTTACTCATATGCTTTCATTATGCATTTTTTAGATACTGTATATGTATAGGAAGACATGCTATAGTTACACCATTGAAACTTGAAACAGCAGGTTGGGACAGATTATCCTGGAACAAATCTATCTGTATCATTACTAAAAATCAACAAATTTCATATGGCACAAAATGATTTAATAAGGGATCATCTACAATATAGAATCATATTTTAATGGCATGTAGGCAGGTTATGCAAATATTTACAAAATAATATCAAAGAACTTGACATAAAAGTAAAAGACCTCAGGATAAATGCTCCATGTAAATCTCCATTATTTCTATTCATAAATGATTAAATAAGTTGATTAAACCTGATATCTCTCTACATCAGAATAGGTTTTTTTTTTGCACATGGCTTATTAAATAGAGATGATAATGCTCTAATTTCTGGTTTCAACAAACCATAAATTACTTGTTTTGATTCAGCTTGGTAAAGGGTTATAAATGTCTACTTGTGATGAAGGAGATATGCATTGCTCTGATGTCAAGGCTTAGCAACAGTTGACATGGAATGAGAGGAAAGTAGATATAATTTCTGCATGAGCATAGTCATCTTCCCATAAAGGAGTCTATGTGGCATGTTTTCATCTTTATGCTTTTAAAACTGTATAAAGCTTAATATAATCCTTTTTCAGTAAGTGAGAAAACTATAGTGCTTCCCACCCCCAAATCCCTGCACTTCAATCATCTCTTTGGGTTGCCTGACAACTATCTCCAGATATCATCATTCTGCCCCAGCACCTGGATAAAAAGCCAGGTGTAGGCCCACACTAATTACTGAGGGGAAGGTGTTTTATAAAGTAGTTCCTAGAATGACCTGGATAGATTTCTTATATTGAATTTACAAAACAGATTTGTTAAGGTTTTGAAAAATCTTGTGAGAATGGGCCAAGAAAAAAATGAAAAATCAATTTCTAGGATTCTATTTAATGGGGCTACCATGTTTTCCTGAAAATAAGACCAGGTTCTTCTTCTTCTTCTTTTTTGCCTCCAAAAGAGGCACTAGGTCTTATTTTTGGTGGATGTCTTTTATAATCACCTCTAGCCCCGACAGCCCTGCCCCAGCCCGTCCAATTCTTCTGGCTGAAGGAGCAGCTTCATTCTGCAGCTGCATTCCAGCCAGCATTTTGCAGTCAGGCCTTTCCAGAAGGCCTCTGCAGCTGAGTATCGAGCTATGGATCGGTTCTCAGCTGCAGAGGTCTTGCAGAACCGAGCTATGGATTCAACCTATAGCTCAGTTTTTGGCTGCAATGGCCTTCCGGAAAGGCCTGTGACTGAGAAATGCAGGCCTGGTTTCAGAAGACTCCGCAGAAGAAGTCGACCAGTGAGGAGAGGCCTGGCTGCCAGGTAAGTGGGTGCAGGGTGCATGGGGCATCTGCACCTCCCACCCCCACCCTAGCTTGATTTTTAGGTGTGTGCCTCACCCCAAAACTAGGGCTTATTTTGGGGGTAGGGCTTATATTAGGCCCACCCCCAAAAAACAAGCTAATGCTTATTTTCAGGGTAGGACTTACTTTCAGGGAAACATGGTAATAATCAAGATTGTTAGAAGTAAAAGGAAGGAATATAAAGTTGGTTTATTTGATCAGGATACAATAGATATATTTTTTTTATCTCTGGAATGTTTTATGGACTTTTGCTGACCAGCACTGAAGACTTTTTAAAGACTTTTTTTTTAATAGAGAAGAGATGAGATATGGGAAGAAGAGATTGTTGTATTTTAAGAGAAAGTGATAAATTACTAGAATTGTTTATAATTGTTGTGATGAAAGTCACTTCTTTATATATTTCTTTGTTTTTCTTTATTATAGACTTCTTTTTTCTTACTTTTCTGCACCTTCCATTTTTTCTTTTTATTCTTATATCATTTTAGCTTGCATTATTTATTTTATTGTTGTAATTACTAATTATTTAATAATTTTAATAAAATTATTATAAAAATATGGCACGTTTCCAGAGCAGGGTCATGGAGGATGACTGCTCCTATCCAATTTAGTGGGAGAGGCAGATATTCTCAAGGAGTGGTTGTTCTCTGAATAACTTAGTCCTGTTCCAGGTAGGGCTTTAAAAATGATAATCAGCACCTTGAATTGCATGCAGAAGGAAATTGGGAGTCAGTGCAACAGAGGTGTAGTGTGGTTAAACCTGCATAGTATCCATGCTGCTGAGTTGTAGCTTCTGAATTGTCTTCAAGGGCAGTCCCACGTAAAAAATGTTGTAGTCAAAATGGGAAGTGACTAAGGAATGAATGAGTATGATTTAATAATTTTAAAGTCTTTAAGTTGAAATAATAGAAAGTCATTTATATAGATTTTTGTGTGTGCACCTTTAAGTCAGTGTTTCACTCCAGGGAAGTTCCTGGATCAGTTTTGGCAGGTTTTGCAGAAGTGGTTTTTTATTGCCTCTTTTCTAGAACTGAGAAAATGGCTGGCCCAAGGTCAGTCTGGCTTTGTGCCTAAGACTTTGGGGCTAAGGTGGGATTGGAACTCACAGTGTCCCAGTTTCTAGCCTAATGCCTTAAACACTAAACCAAACAAGTTTTTCATTTATATATATAAAAAAATCTACTGATCTGTTCTGTGTACATTACTGTTATATCTGTGTTACTGATGTATTTTTGTTCTAATATATTCTGAATCAGAATATGACTTGTTAGACATTATCTGAAGGTCAGTACAAATTTACTAGGAAAAATAACATCTTCCAGATACTAACTTGCTTTAGGACTTTATTTTTTTTCCTATCTATTGCATTTTTCAATAAAATGTATCTGAATCAAGCCAGGCCACTATACCATTTAATTGAGTAATATTGACATTGACTGATAGCTCTTCACTGGGAAATCTTTCACAGCATGACATGGAGAAGCAACTATTAAATCTGGGGTCTACTACAGTATATGCTTCACCATTAAATTAAATAGCATGCATGTCTTACTACCTCATCACTGCTTTTTAGACCTGCACAGAGCTGTTTTGCTGTGTGAGTTAAAACAATTCTTGACAAATATTGAATACAGCCATTGGGTAGAAGAATCAATCTCTATGCAGAAGGAAAACACAAAACAAAGGAAACAAGCCATATTCGTATGAGTTCATATAATCTGGCTGTGCCTCTATGATAGAAGATTAGAGAAAATTCTACAGAGCCTGACAGTATTTTATCTTGCAAGTCCCTTACTCTCTCAGGTGGCCATATCTGAAGATTTTTGTCTCTCTAGACTTTACTGTTTCAAGTCTTCTTTTGGCTGAGTGACACTTCAATCAGAATCCACTTGGGAATAAGATGTACAAACAAATGTCCAATTTGTAAATATTGGCTGCTAAAACATTTTGCAAGGAGTACCTGATTTAGCTTTGTATGCTTTTAGTTATCACTGGATCAATGACCAGGTTTTATCTTATCTTATATAAAACTATATCAATATAGTTTTATCTGAAGTTACTGTTTAAGTACTGATCAGTGAAAGGGGAAAAAAATAAAAAAAAGCTGCATCTGACCAGATTGAGAAACGAAAAGACAATTCAATAGGAATATTTAAGAATACAGAATGTAGTCTATTGATTTAAGAAGGGGTTGTTTCAAACTGACCCACAAACCCTAAATTAATGAAAGCAGGTAGAACAACCAGCCTTAGAAATTAAACAATGCAGATAACAAAGTGGTGGATGCCTGCAATGATTTAGCAGCAACCACCAATGGTTTTACAATGCCTTGGTAAGGCCATACTTGGAATACTGCATCCAGTTTTGGTCACCATGATGTAAAAAACATGTTGAAAACAAACTCTAGAAAGAGTATAGAGAAGAGCAACAAAGATGATTAGGGGACTGGAGGCTAAAGCATATAAGGAAAGGCTGCTGGAATTGGGTATGTCTAGTTTAATGAAGAGAAGGACGAGGGGGGACATGATAGCAGTATTCCAATATCCCAGGGGCTGCCACAAAGAAGAGGGAGTCAAGCTATTTTCCAAGGTGCCTAAAGGCAGGACAAGAAGCAACAGATGGAAACTAATCAAGGAGAGAAGCAACCTAGCACTAAGGAGAAACTTCCTGACAGTTAGAACAATTAACCAGTGGAACAACCTGCCTCCAGAAGCAGTGAATGCTCCAACAGTTTTTAAGAAGAAACTGGGCAGCCATTTGTCTGAAATGGTATAGGGTTTCCTGCCTGAGCAGGGGGTTGGACTAGATGACCTCCAAGGTCCCTTCCAACATTATCATTATTATTATTATTATAAATACATTGCAGATTACCTCTTGATAAGCAGTTGGGAAGGTCTTGGAAAATACATTCAAATGTCCTGATGTGTCTATACTACAAAGAACAGAATAGTGCAATGGTGTTCCCCATGATACTCTATGGAGGTGAAAGTTGCACTTTGAAGAAACAGAATAAGAAAAACATTGAAGTTTTTGAACTTCAGAATCTTTTTGGTGTCACATATAACCAGAAAGAGTAATTTCAGCTAGTAAAATACCCAGAAAACAACTGGCCAATGCTTTCCTGAAACAGATTGTTGAGAGGGCTTAGTTGCTGGAAAGTTTTTAAAATGGTCTCCTTAAGCTCAAAGTTAATAAGAATTTCTACTGAGGACAAATGAGATCTTCTGTAACTACAGGGAGAGTCCTTGCTAATCATTGCCTGGGAATTCTTATAAAGTTTGCAAATGTGAAGGCTGTTGAAGCAAGATGGAAAAAATATCTAAAGGAGAATGGACAGCCTAAGGAGAACTGTGGGAAAAGGGAGGGAGACCTGGCTTGGGAAATCAGTTATGGACCAGTTTCTAAAGCTGCTGAGGATAGATTGGAATTCACCATCCATAATCTAGAGCTTTTTTTTAAAAAAAAAAGGTGCTATGTAGATGTCAACAAAAATCTAATGTTTATTTTGAACTTGGCTGTAGCTCAAATACAGAGCCAGTGAAGACCCTAATAATCTAACAAAACATAGAAATAGTGTGTGGAAAGTTCACAATATATAAAACACTCATCCTGGATCCTACAAAGATGCATCAAATGAAAATTTGTGACTTTGTTGTAAGATTAACACATAAGTATAAAATTAATGCCCAGGTTCAGGAAAATGGAACAAACAAGGAGTCCTGGAAATAATTAGGGAAGGGAAAACAACAACAATAAACAACAGTGAAAATATAATCAAGTCAGCTTGTAAACAGCTCCTCATTACCCGTATCCAATTTGACATAGGAAGAAGATAACTAAGACAAAACAGTAACAAGGCATTCTATCAATGGTCAACATGGTCATCATCAAGAACCACAAAAGAACAATAGACTTGAGTATCATCAATGTAACTATGATACTGATAATTTTGTTCAGAAATATGGGCACTCAAGGAATCAATCTGAACAAAACAAGATCCTTGAAGGATACATGCTCTAAAGGGAAATTTCCAGGACTGCAGTCAGTGCAAAAGAATATGAAAAGAAAACTTGAACCAGTCAAGTGTTCATCCAGGACTATAACTTAGACAACAATATCTGGCATATCCAATGCTTTGGTTAGATCCAAAGGACTATTACTGATGCCAAGTTTTGTACCTTGAACTCAGAAAGTGTCATTTCAACAGAATTATATGTAAATGTAGAAAGAATTATATTTACATGTACATATTTTGCATCTGTCTTTACACAAAAAGAAAAAACAGACCAACCTATCAAAACTAGTGCCATAAAAAAACAAAATAGAAATACAAGTTAAGATAGGCAAGAAAATGGTAAGTGAACACCTGTCCAGCCTAGACGAGTTCAAATCATCAGGACCAGATGGATTATACCCCAAGGTTCTTAAGGAACTGGCAGATGTGATCTCAGAACCACTGAACTATATTTTTCAAAGATCCTGGGGAACTACCAGAGGCCTGGAAAAGAGCTGATGTAGTTCCAATCTACAAAAAAGGAAAAAAAATGGACCCAGGAAATTACAGACCTATCAGCCTGACATCAATACCTGGGAAGATCCTGCAAAAGATAATCAAACAACGAATCAGCGAACACCTACAGGCAAACAAAGTCATTACTAAAAGCCAACATGGGTTTCTCAAAAACAGATCATGCCAGAGAAATCTTATTGCATTATTTGACCAAGTGACAAAATTAGTGGACCAGAGGAATGCTGTGGATATAATTTACTTAGACTTCAGTAAGGCATTTGACAAAGTAGACCACAACTACTACTTGATAAGATAGAAAAATGTGGGTTAGACAGCATCACCACCAGATGGATCCGTAGCTGGCTGACTGGACGTACTCAGCATGTGGTCCTCAATGGAACCACATCTACATGGAGTGAAGTGTGTAGTGAGGTGCCCAGGGCTCTGTTCTGGGCCCAGTGTTCTTCAACATCTTCATCAACGATCTGGACAAGGAGGTAGATGGGGAACTCATCAAATTTGCAGACAACACCAAGCTGGCAGGAATAGCCAACACTCCAGAAGACAGGCTTAGGATACAGGAGGATCTGGACAGACTTGAACACTGGGCGCTATCTAACAAAATGAAATTCAGTGGTGAAAAGTAAGGTTCTACATTTAGGCAAGAAAAACCAAATGTACAGGTATAGTATAGGGGTACCTTGCTCAATAGTAGTAACTGTGAAAGGGATCTTGGAGTCCTAGTGGACAATCATTTAAATATGAGCCAGCAGTGTGCTGCAGCTGCCAAAAAAGCCAACACAGTGCTAGGCTGCATTAACAGAGAGATAGAATCAAGATCACGTGAAGTATTAATACTACTTTACAATGCCTTGGTAAAGCCACAGTTGGAATACTGCATCCAGTTTTTGTCACCATGATGTAAAAAAGATGTTGAGACTCTAGAAAGAGTACAGAGAAGAGCAACAAAGATGATTAGGAGATCGGAGGCTAAAACATACAAGGAACGGTTGCTGGAATTGGGTATGTCCAGTTTAACGAAGAGAAGGACAAGGAAGGACATGATAGCAGTGTTCCAATATCTCAGGGGCTGCCACAAAGAAGAGGGAGTCAAGTTATTTTCCAAAGCGCCTTAAAGCAGGACAAGAAGCAACGGATGGAAACTAATCAAGGAGAGAAGCAGCCTAGAACTAAAGAGAAACTTCCTGACAGTTAGAACAATTAACCAGTGGAACAACCTGCCTCCAGAAGTGGTGAATGCTCCAACACTGGAAGTTTTTAAGAAGAAACTGGGCAGCCATTTGTCCAAAATGGCATAGGGTTTCCTGCCTGAGAAAGGGGTTGGACTAGATGACCTCCAAGGTCCCTTCCAACTTTATCATCATCATCATTACTATTATTATTATTGTTATTATTGTTATTATTGTTATTATTGTTATTATTGTTATTATTGTTATTATTGTTATTATTGTTATTATTATTCTCAGATCTTTGTTCTTTAAGGGAGAGCTATTAAATGAAAAAGGACTGTTATAAACTTATATTAATTAGAAGAAGCACTTATATTAAACTTATATTAATAAGAAGAAGGGGAGATATTGGATCAGATGATAACTGTAAATCTCCAAAAACAAGCAAAGTATCTGAACCATATGGGAATGTTGCCATTATATAAATAAAAATCTAGGATTCATAAGTCATAAAAGTAGATCGTTAGGTTATGGCAAGGAAGAGGAGGAAGTAGCCTAAAGAGAAGAAGGTACTTCTTTTTACAAAGACACCATTTACATTCTTTCTGTTTGACAGTGCCTTACTACCTACTCTACTCTTTTGGTTCTCAAGAGTTGCACATCATTTTTGTTTTATTTTTTGAGCACTCAAGCATGACAGTGAGTGGGGACTTGCCTCTCCGTCCCTTCTTCAAAGACTTGGGTATTTTTTCCCCTTGATTTTCTTTAACTTGGTTGTTGTTTCTTAAATGTCAGTTTCTATGTGCTTTCCAGAGGGAAGCTTTGCAGATACTTAATTTCTTTATTTTCCCTTGCACAGCAAAGAAACATTCTCAGGGCTAAGTTTAATGTTAACCCTCCACAGTTCTTAATGAGAGATTTAATAAAGTCTCCATGTGTATGAGAATCTATACATGTAGTACAAAGGCTTTTGAGACCACCACAAGTGTGCAGAATCCTATTAGCAATAGTAATAGCAATAGCATTATATACTGTCCCATAGCATTTTACAGCACTCTCTGGGTGGGTTACAATGTAAGCATTATTTGCATATTGCCCCCAACATTCTGGGTCCTCGTTTTACCAACTTTTACTGACCGGAAGGAAGGAAGGCTGATGCAACCTTGAGCCCCATCAGAATCGATCACCAGGCTCTGGGCAGAGTTTGCCTGCAATATTGCATTTTAACCACTGTGCTACCAAGGCTTTTATTATCAGTCAATTCAAGAAGCTTTCATTCTTCCTTTATTTACACATGTCGTAGATGATGATGAGAGTTTTCTGATTTTCTTCTGTCTGATAAAGAATAATTTATTATATACAACATTGCAAGATTTTGCCTTGCAATATTTAAAATTCAGAAACAGATGATTACAAGTACAGGACCTGCATAAACTCACTAAGGAGGTCTCTTTTTATTTTTAGATTAATGGAGGGGGCAAATCTTAGTGTTTTAATATTATAAAATTGTGTTATTAATGCTGCTTTTAGTTATGTTTTATCTCTTATAGGTTTGGGTGGTTTTTATTGAAAGAAATGTGATTTTTTTTTCCTGATTATATTTTATGCTGATCCATCACTGGAATAAATATTGATTTTCTGATATTTTTCTCATTTTCAGATGGTGTAACACTGTTGATTTTCCTTGACAATTCATTCACTGGTCAATTAGTAGGCTTACTATGTACTATGTACCTGAACTGTGCACTTTTTTTTAATCTGGTTGTGCTTAACAGTTTCCAAACACTGAAAATCTTTTAACACTAGACCTTCCTGTTTTCTAAATATTAATATTAATATATTTAAACATAGAATGCTGTTCCTTCATTTATATTATAAATGCCTATTGTAAAGCAATTGGTTAATACCTAGCTACATTTGTCAACTCCCAATAGCCAGGAGTTTTACATATTGTCTGAGAAGAAGGTCAGACAATGAGAATAAACTGTCACTGAAGTTTGTGTCTAAGTTCATTTTCCTGAACGTACTGTATGGAAGAATGCCAGTGTCATAGAATTATTTTGAATATACTTAGCAACTTTGCCCTAGTTAAAAACTAATTGTTAATAGAAATCCATTACAAAAGTGAAACTTATCCTTTTGAGTAATGTTTCCCATAAGCTTAAGGAAAGCAATTAAGTGCAACATATCTCAAGGTAATGTCACAGCCATGTGCTAATCATGATTTATATCTTTTTAATACTTATATATTGTAGCTGTCAAAATGGCAATCTTGATTTTAAATATATCATCTTCAGGGTAGCATATAATTTCATCAATAAACAATTGTAGCTTTGAAGACCCTTTGGGTATATGAAGTAAAAGTGTATGTGAAAGAAAATAAGACACAGCAACATGTAAAAGAGAAAGAGAAAGAATAAGAAGAGAAAAGAAAATTTCATTTATTTGCAAAGATAATGATTTGATTATTATATATATATATATATAGAGAGAGAGAATATTCCTTATTGACCAAGTGTAATTGGACACACAAGGAATTAATCTCTGGTGCATTAGCTGTCAGTGTACATACAAACAACAAAATAATATAATCATAAGATACCAGTAGCAGAAAGTAAAAGGAAAGATGAGAATGATAATAGCAATACAACCCTACTACATGGGTAAATATCCTTAGATGTAAGACTGTGCTGTGGGAATTAGGTGTTCAGCAGAGTGATGGCATGAGGAAAAAAAATATGTCCCTGTGTCTAGTTCTTTAATTATAGCAGTGTTCTTCCTGGGGGGGGGAATTGACACAGTTTATGTCCATGATATGAGGTATTTTCTCAGCCCTCTTTCTGGTTCATGCAATATACAGGTCCTTAGTGAAAAGCAGGCTGGTTGCAATTGTTTTTTTCTGCAGTCCTAGCTATCTGTTGAAATCTCTACCTGTTCTGTTTGTTTGTTTGCTGTGCCAAACCAGACAGTTTTACTGTACAAGTACAAATAATTCCTCTGGAGAACTGTATCAGCAGCTCCTTGGGCAGTCTGAATTTTCTGAATTGATGCTAGAAGAACATTATTTGTTGTGCATTTTCAATGATAGTTCTAATATTAGATGTTCCTTTCAAGTCCTGGGAGATTATAGAACCCAGAAACATGATGGTCTCTACTGTTGAAACTGTGTTGCCTAATATTGTAAGAGGTGGTAGAATGGGAGGGCTCCTCCTAAAATCTATGATCATTTCTATAGTTTAAAGGGTGTTCAACTCCACATTGTTCAAATTGTTTGTTTGTGTGTGTGTGTGTGTATAATCCCTTTGGTATGTCAATTAACATATGCCAATTGCATAGATATGATACAATGATATGATACAAAATTATTGCAGGTTAATTGACATACCAAAGGGATTATCTTTTACAAAAGTGAGTCAAACCAATATAGAAACAAACCATATTAACAAGAGAACAGTCAATCCATCCAGCTGAAAGTGAAACCCGCTAGATTCCTTTAGTTTAAACATACAATGGATCGCACAGTAGCTCTATCATTTGCTATTTACCCAATAGGTTTAAAACTAGAACATACAGTACAATGCCAGTATACTTTATAGCACACACAAACACTGGATGTTGTCATTATCCTCTAAAAGGCTTTGTGGTTATTAGAAGAGTGTTAAGCTTCATGACCCAGTGGACAGCAAATATGAAAAGAACTGCCCTTACAGTGTTGCTTTTTTACTCTCAGTCTGAGCTCTTCACTCTTCTTCTGCTTTGTTAAGTTCTACTAAGCAAAGTTTACCTGGAATTTGATATGCTTTGGAAATAATATAGATTCAATGTAGTTCCTGTCACAAAGATAGAAATTCTGGGAAAATTAACTGTGGTGTTCTGAATTTTTGCAAGAAATATTTAATATAAGTTAAGAGGGGTTCATTTAATCCAAAGAAGAGAATCCTGAGCATACAGAACCCATTCAAATATAGAAATTACTAAATTTTAGGAGAATAATAAATTAAGACTACTATATCTGGGCTGCAAAAATCCAGGTAACAATGTGAGGGAAGCACAGGATTTCATCTTTCTATATCTCCATACTTCCATACTGGGTCCCAGTAATGAAACCAATGAAAATAGCTTTATATGCTTTGTCAATATAACATTTAGCTGTGTTAAGTTAGTAGAATTTCCATGTGCTCCCGGTACTTTTAAATATCTCATTCTAAAATGTATGCTTTGTCTAGCTGGTTAGTATCATAAATTCTTGTGAACATATACAATTTATATCCACAGAATACTGTTTTATTTATTGTATTTATCCTTTCTTTATCATAACTATTTATATTCTGCTTTTCAGGGAAGAATTCCCCTAAAACAATTTACATGCAGTATAAATGTTTTATAATGAAAATACAGTAATAATTGCCTACCTTGACATGTTTTGGGGGTATGTGTGTTCTGAGGAAGATGAGAGCTATGCCAGAAGTTCAACCTTTTGTAATTGGCAGATGGAAATTTTGTCAATGCATGGATTATCTGAGCGCCATTCAATATTTTTTGGTACCAACTATTCTGAAAGCCACTGGGACTACCACAGATTGTTTATGTAATCTATCAATTTTGATTTTTCATATTTGATATTTTATCATATCACACAATTATCCACACTTTCTTTGTTTCAACCACAGGGACGGGGGAGGAAGGGAGGGAGGGAGGGAGGGAGGGAGGGAGGAAGGAAGGAAGGAAGGAAGGAAGGAAGGAAGGAAGGAAGGAAGGAAGGAAGGAGGGAAGTAATCCTTTCCTTGTAGAGATAAGGAGAAATTGCCCATCCAATCTGTAAGTAGAAATTTTCAAAAATGTATTTATATTTATAGTAAGTTAAAATCTGGTTAAAATTGTAGACTCTTTGAAAAAGTTTGTACAAAACAATAATACCATCACTGAAGACAAGAACAATGCCTTTTACTAATTTTAGTACAAAGTATATCATGCTCTTATAGTGGCTTATAATAACAGAAAACAAAGTTAATAGAAATATTAAAAGAACAATAATAATTAAGTTAAATTATATTTCAAAGTCTTTCAAAATTTTAGGGCTTTTAAAAACCTCATAAATGATTGCTCTCTTGTATTTCAGAGAATGATTCCATGATCATTCTCCAGGATTGGATTCAAATATAGTGGTACCTCAGTATTTGTCCTTAATTGGTTCTGGAAGATGCAATGAGTAGTTATGGGTAGTAATGATATGTTCGTTTTCATTCCATGACAGAGATATCCAAATGAGTTTGCAGGTGACCAGATAAATCCTCCTTTGATGACCAAATAAGGAACAGTGACAACCACAGATGTCTGTAAGAGAGCAATGAAACAAAGGAGAAAATTTACCATTGGTATATATCACCAGAGAAATTGTCTGGAACATATAAAGCCATTCAAATTCAAGCTGAAAATGGGAACAAAGAAGGACTGTTTATTGTACCTATGGATGTGTAAAAAAGTTATATTTTTTTAATTCAAATATAGTGGTACCTCGGTATTTGTCCTAAATTGATTCTGGGAAATGCAACAAGTATGTATGGGTAGTAATGATATGTTCCTTTTCATTCCATGACTGAGTTGGATCCAAACTGTTCTTAATAAACACATTCAGTTCACTTTTTATGCATCATTGATTCCTCATAAATGAGCAGTGAGCTCATTCCTTTACCTAAGTATCAGTGTACTATGTTCTTAGATATCTCCATTCCAGGACACAGATTAACATGTAATTATACTAGGGTATCTCATGCAACTATTATGTTATAATTTTCAGTATTTCATGGTACTTCCTAATGCAAAAAATAGGTACCTGGAGACTCTTATCTAATGTTAAGCAAAAGTTTCTCAGATGTCATCAACAATAGCTGTTATGGAAGACCATTGCTCTTACCATATGTTTCAGTCCTTTTTCCACAGATATATCTGAGAATACCATGCAGTTTCATGAATTCCTTCCTTCCTCCAGAGCTTACATTAAAAGATCATCATGACGCTAATAGTGTCATAATGCTGAACTTGGAAGGATTGTCTATGGAGATTCTCAGTCATGAAGTTCATGGTTGTCCAAAGGTGCTTTTTCAAAAGACAACTGGACATTGTTTTTCCTTGAAGATGTTTAGCTTCTCATCCAAGAAACTTCTTCAGTTCTGACTTTGGAATGATTGTGGGAAAGCATGAAGGAAAGTGAAGGAGATGGTACTGAAGCATAAATCAGAATAAAATTATTGGAAATATTTGCATCTAGCCTATGCCATAGGTCAGTTAGATAAAAGAAAGCAGCAGTATCTATTTTGAACAGATAGATACATTTAAAAATTGTGAAATATTTTAAATTGCAAGGATAGAGATTGCATCAAGATTATTCTCTTTTATTTTGTTCACAATCTATCAAAAGTTGATTTTGTTCTTCTAGTACATTCTTTGTAAACCCTTTGCAGAAACCTTGTTTGATTCTGGGGCTTCTGAGAACATCATAAATGGCCAACTCTTGCTGAGATTTAATTTTCACTCTAAAGAAACAGTCAATAACAAATTCAAATTATTTTCATTTTTTTTAACAAAGAAGATTCTTCCAGTCTACATCAATATTTGAGGGGATATCACAGACAAGAGGAGGTTGACCTATTCTCCAGAGGGTAGGAAAAAAGTAATGGGTGGAAGATTATCAAAGAGAGATCCAATCTAGAATTAAGAAGACATTTCCTGACAATGAGAACAATTAATCAATTAAACAATTAATGGCTTGCCACCAGAAGTTGTACTATGTCCATATTTTGTAGCAAGAATATTTATATAACTTTCAGAGCAAAACCAACATATTGATAAAATACCTCATGCTTCACACAGATACTCCAAATCCTCAATCAAATTTGTCTAAGACCTTTCCTGTAGTTCCTTGATCTCTCTCCTCATCTCTACCCTTCCTAAATCTTAAAAAAGAAGCAACCATTAGTAATCTGAGTACAGAACTCTAAGCTGAAGAGACATCATCAGTTATGGAATCTAATATCATCCTTCTCATTAAGGCATTTTCTGTGAGCAAGTTTTCCAAATTCTCCCACCCTCCTTCTTTTCAAACAAGTCTACCATGACAATGCCATTTATTGGCAGTAGTGCTCCATTTTGATAAATTGGATTAGATATGTTCACTTCTGCTCAGGTAAAAGAAAATGTGCTTGTATTGCTTTAGATTTTAGATTCTCTCAAGTCAGAACACAGCATGCCAACCTCATCTCAGTTAAGTGTGAAGTGTTGAAGCAATGGCAATTTAGTTGGATTTATGTGAAAAACAAGACTTTTCAGAGAAATAGGTATCCTCAGCAGAAACAAACTTGGGTGGAAAAATGTGTATAAAATGAATAGTTATCTTCTTGTGATCTAGTTCTTCAGAAGTCCTGAAAAATTGCACCTGATCCTAAAAGAAGAACAACTAGAAATACCATAAGCACCGCTTGATCTGATTTAGTTTGTCTATTGTCAGCAAAGGGATACCGGTATCATTGTAATATAAGTGCAGAAAACACTTGTCCACAAATCAGTATTTTCAAAAATAATGGAAGCAATACTCGTTCAGAATTCAAAAATTGGATTAGCAAGCAGAAATATTAAGAGTTCTAATTCCACAATTTATTATTAACTTTAAATAGGTCTTGTACATAACAGCAGATGCATTAGTACATGAATACATTCTTTTGTCATTAATATTTTGTGGAAGATGCTTAAGACTTGTTTGCATATACATAATGGTGGCAAATTCAATCATAATTACTACCATGGGGCTATGGCTGTGCCATCTGGTTCACAGAAAAAAATGAGCTCATCTAGACTTACTGGAGCACAGTAAATATTTTTTTGTAGGACAATTAACTCATACAACATTCATTTCCGAGTGTTTGATACTGGTAATGCCATGAGTTTCAACTTAGGTTGAACAAAACTAAACAAAACAAAATGATAAAAACAAATTTAACTGTACAGATTACAAGCTCTTCCTTTTCCTCTTTATTTTGTAATGCCTTTGTCCAGACTTTCAAATGGCTAATGATTTCATGGAATTCTTTTATGGCTAATATATTAGTGACCAATGCTCAGTATAAAAACCTGAAGCTAGAAAACATGATACTTTATTCATCTATTTATTTATTAAATTTCTATACTGCTCATCTCACCTAAGTGACTCTATCGAGGAATGTATTAAGACAGAACTCAATTTAATGAGCTTGTTAAAAAGATGCAGCCTATTCTAACAGGATAAATATTTTAACCATTTCACTTCGAGTTAATGAAGGCTCACAAATGAGCAACACTCCTCATTGAGGAAAACAAAAAGCTGTTGTCGACAAAGCGACAGCACACACACAAAAACAAAAGAACTGTGTAAAAATAACTAACTGTACTGTGTTCCCATATTTTTCCAAGTTGCTTTACAATGGGATGATATGCACATGATCTTGCTGCAAATTTGCCATATGACTTGCAAATATCAGTAGCCTACCCTTATCACTTAGCCCCAAAGCTGCTCATGTTTGATGATGCAGCATTCATCTTCTTATTACTAACAATTAATTTGATGGATTTCTTTATTACCCTTTTTTCAAGACTGCAGAGCAGACTAGAAAATTATCCTTAATTAAAAGAAAAAAAGTGTTCTAACTGGAAAAATGTTTAATTTTGCAATAGACTTTAGAAGTTATATGTTTTGCCTTTTTTTTACTCTTAGCCACAAAATGGGCATGAAGTGTTTTATTTTTAAAATGCCTTAATTTTCAATTTACATTGTTTACCATGCTGTAGTGCTTTAAGAACACTACTTAAAAAGCAAAATAAACTTGGTTTACATTTAAAAAAAAAAAAGACAGAACTCAATTTAAATGCATATCCCAAATGATTTTTTTTATATAAAAAGATTATTGCTGACTTTATTCCTGGTCAAAAGTATATGCGAGTGAAGGAGAAACCTATTTCATCCATATAGTTACTTCATGCTGTGGATTACAGACTTAGGCACCCAACTGAGTTGCCTGAACAGTTTACATTATTCTACTGTATGCTAATGGGATACTCCTGCCAGGAATCTAACTGCCACATTTTGCATCAGCTGTTGCTTCCAGATCATCTACAAACAAAGATTTGTGTAGCCTTGGTGAAGTGCATTTTAGAAATACATTGCACTGCATGATGAAGAATTAATATGGGGCTCATCTGCCTTAATCAACCAATCTGCTTTGTGAAAATCCTTGTTGCTGAGTGAAGAGAAACAGTATCTGCTCCATTCCATATATTTTAAGCAAGGGGTTGTTTAGCTTCACAGGAATTTTTCAAAGGGACATTTAGTTTGAATGAGGATCAAAGTGAAGGTATAGATAAATCCTCAAAAAGAATTTAATCCAGTTATACACAGACAAAAAGTGTTTTCTTATTTCTTTCAGCTGTTATAAAAAAGGAAGATTGGTTTCAACAGTGCACGTGTGTACTAAATGTGGATACTATAATTTAGATTGTGATAGTGACACTACCTCAACATGCATAATGGAAAACTTAATTTAACAATAAAAATGCAAAGCTCCTTTTGTGCTGATATTTTAACAACTTCCTTTCAAGACCATCTCAGTTGATACATCTAGTCATAACTGCAAGGCTTATAGCAAGTACTAAAGCTGTTTGTACAAAGAGTAATAAAAATGTTCTGCAAAGGCACTTGATGGATCTGGACAGCTTCCTGAATGTGCTTGAGGATTGACTTTCTTTACCTAATACCCTGGTCTATCTGTGAAATACAGAAATGGTCTGGGAGATGAACATGAATTATCTTAAACACCCTCTTTCTTTTTTAAAGAATTAGTTGAATTCTTGCTTTTATGTAAAACTGAGAATGCTGAAAATGAAGATTTCCATTTGCTATCATCATCTTGGCTGATTCAATTGATCAAGATTTGACTTCCATTTGTTAAGGGAAGTAAAAAAATGCTTTGTGAAAAGAATTGTCCCTTTCTGCCTCAAAATAACAAAAAGAAAAAAAGAAGCAGAAGAAGAAGAAAAAAAAAAAACAAAGTAATGAGACCATCACTAATGGAACCTTTCCTGACCCTGAAGATCTGGGAAATAATTAGCTTGTCTCAAGTCTACAACTTGTAGCTAAGGTGATTGAAAAGTTTCCAAGATTTTATATTTACCACTGACAAGTGTTAAAGATACATTGCTGAAAACTATGTTTCATGCTTCCTTGATATCCAACTGTTTGGACTGGAGATTGGAACTGATGTAAGAGAATAAGTTAGGACGTACAATATAACTGGGAAATATTCAATCAAAATAGAGCTGGAAGGGATCTTAGAGGTCTTTTGGTCCAACCCCGTTTGAGCAGGAGACCTATACCAGGGGTAGGCAACCTTGGCTCTTTTATGACTCGTGGACTTCAACTCCCAGAATTCTTGAGCCAGCATGGCTCAACTTGGAAACTCTCCCTTTCCCCGCAGCATGGCTGGCTCAGGAATTCTGGGAGTTGAAGCCCACGAGTCATAAAAGAGCCATGGTTGCCTACCCCTGCCCTATACCATTCCAAACAGTCTCTTCTTAAAAGCCTCCAGTGATAGAGTACTCTCAATTTTTGAACTGAAGACATTCCACTGGTTAATTGTTCTAACTATTAGGAAGTTTCTCCTTAATGCCAGGTTGCTTTTCTCGTTGATTAGTTTCCATCCACTGTTTCTTGTCTTGCCTTCTGGTGCTTTGGAAAATAAGTTGACCCCCTCTTCTTTGTGACAGCCCCTCAAATACTGGAATACTGCTATTATGTCACCCCTAGCTCTTCTTTTCTCTAGACTGGCCATACTCAATTCCTGCAACTTTTCTTTATATGTTTTAGTGTTCAGGTCTTTAATCAACTTAGTTTCTCTTCTCTGCACTTTCTCCAAAGTCTCAACATCTTTTTTTGTAATGGGGTGACCAAAACTGAATGCAGTATTCCAGGTATGGTCTTACTAAGCATTTATAAAGCGGTACTAATACTTCACATGATTTTGATTCTATGTCTCTGTTTGTACAACCAAGGTTTGTACTAGTTTTATACTATAATATAATGCTGTGCTTCTCAACTCTACTTGGAAGTAATAAGTTGCCTGCTCCCTTCTTTAAAGGCAATATGTCCCTCAGGCCATTTCCAATAAATAAATAAGAAAAAATAAGAAGGAGCACAAGCTCAAGCAAGGCAGAACAGAAATGTGACTTTCCTTTTGTGGGAAGTTAACATGATACGTTCATTTAAAAGGGAGTATTGGTTTCTTGTTTCACATGCTTGCTTACCCTTCTGCTTTTCTAAATTAAAATTGGGTCTGAATGGATCTGAGATGGTTTTAGACATGCATTACATGATGATGACCCAAATAAATCATGACAGACAACAAATGCCAAGCAATGAAAAAGCTAAATAAGTTTGTACAGCAGTATATTTAATTAAACCTAAGCCTAACATAAACTTGCCTGAAAAGAAAATGTAATTAAAGTATTGGTATTTGGAATATGTTAGAGGGCTCTCTGAGGCAAATGAAAGTACACAAACCCCAGACAATGTTTCTAACTCTGAGAGAACACACTCTGATCTTCCTTTGCAATATTCTATAACTCTTAGAATGGGATTTATAATTCAGCGATAGGGGAAAATCACTTCTTCCTCAGTATTAGAAAAATATATTGCTTGGGAATAACCTTTGGCAAAAATAAACACTAACTAGTTTCCACATAAATCGGCTGGGTACAGTAAATCCAAAAGTGTGTTCTTGAACTAGGATATAAACTCTATAACAAACATGTCTAAGAAGCCAAAGAAACATGCTGAGATAAACTTGCACTTTTCTGTTGCAAGCTAATTTTTTGACCTTTATATTAAAATACAAGTTGTTTTTTTTGCATTTTTAGAGAAAATGTGAATTTACAGGTATATTTGGAAAGCAAATTAATGTTCAAATTAAACAGTAGAAGTCATATGCCCCATCAATAGGAGACCGATAGGATGTAATTGGGAATATAAAGATGTGCAAACATCTACCTCCTTTCCCAGTGGCATTTTCCTCTCCTGTTTTGCAAGCAACCAATAAATGAATTCACTGGTTGGTCTGAATATCCAGATCAAGAGTCAAGTGGAAGACAAGGATAGCCCTGGAACCATTCTTTTTTTTTTCTTTCTCTCCTTCTAAAAGATGAGAAATTGAAAAGCTCTGTTCCAAGGGAGGATAAAGATTTTTCAGTATTAGATTCAAGTTTGGAGCTGTCTCTGACCTCCATTGATCCCAGGTATGGTAATTAAATCAATTTGTTGAATATTCCATCAATATATGAGTCTGTCCAATCTTTAAAAGAGTCTCTACAGGAGCTATCAATGCCATAGTATCTGGATCATTATTCATTCAAAATTAATGAATAATATAATGAATAATAACTGTACCTTATAAACTGCTTTTTCCCATCATTAGTTCTTTTTTCTTCCTTTCCTTCAACAATTTTTTAAAAAAACTTTTGCAGTTATGCAAAGTCTATAATCTATCGCAGGGGTCTCCAAACTTGGTAACTTTAAGACTTGTGGACTTCTACTCCCAGAATGGCTGGCTGGGGAATTCTGGGAGTTGAAGTCCACAAGTTTTAACATTGTCAAATTTTGAGACCCCTGATTCTATGGAGAACAAAATCATTCCCAACCATATTAACTGGGCATACTACTTCATTTTTAGCACAAATGCTTCCTGTTTCTATATCACAGGTTTTGTTAAAAAAGAAGAAGTCCCAAATACCTTAATAAATTTCTTGCCTCAGAGCAAGACTTCATCAGCCAGAAGGCCAATAGTCAGATATTTTGAAAGGGGAAGAAAAGAATTATCTATCCAAATTATTTATACCCCTTTCACATCACCAGTTCTTTTAAGCCAGGCTCTAAAACCTAATATATGCATTTCTTTCCAGGACTATACATTCACCTTTTGGCAACACTCCAACCACATATCTAAAGGTCTTTGTAAATGGACAAATGTCATAGTTTGGCTAAATAATTAACAGTATATTTATAACTAAGAATCTGAGTCATTCTTAGGTCTAAAGCAGGGGTGCAAATTCGCAACGTCATGTGACATGTCACGATGTATCACAACTTTTTTGCCATTGCTGGCAATTGGGTGGGCGTGGTTTCGCTATGATGCATCCGGCCCGTGGGCTGGCAGTTTGACACCCCTGGTCTAAAGCATGTGATCCTAATTTACCTTCACATTTTTTTGAATAGGAAGGGTGACAAGCAACTTTTTAAAAATACCTGTGGGGGAGAGAGGAAGGAAGGAAGGAAGGAAAGAAGGAAGGAAGGAAGGAAGGAAGGAAGAAAGAAAGAAAGAAAGAAAGAAAGAAAGAAAGAAAGAAAGAAAGAAAGAAAGAAAGAAAGAAAGAAAGAAAGAAAGAAAGAAAGAAAGAAAGAAAGAAATCACTAGCTTCTCTCTAGATGTTTAAAGCAATCATAACATTTTAAACATCCATGGAACGCAACTGCCAATCAATGAAGTTATTTTGATATATGGTCATGGGATCATATATTAACTCAAGTTAGCAACCTGGATGATGCATTTTGCACACTTGCATTTTCACTCTTGCAAATTTACGATTGTCCTACATAAAGCATGCCACAGGATCAAAATGAATGGTAATTTACGTTTTTGTTGCTGCTGTTGTTGTTGTTGTTATCTTTAATAACACTATTCTCTTCTTCCATTATGGCCATTGGCATTTTACAAGGGATTGTAATCAATGGGCTTTTTAAAATATTAATTTACATTATTTTTACATTCAGACTGAGAAGAAATTATTTCATTGTATTTTTAAAGAGATTTGTCACAGAGATTTTCTTACAAAATATACAGCTTGGAACTCTTTAGTTTTCATATTCTAAATAAAATTGCAACACATCTTGCAATTAATACTGCTTGCTTGAAAAAGGAAATGACAAATTTAGACACTATGAATTGATTGAATGATTAAAGGTAAATACAATTAGTTTATACTAGTCATAGTTATCTAAAGAATTTGATTCAATTTAAAAAAATTGAACTAGCTTTTCATTTTTCTTCTTTAAAATAGCTAATTTTACTTGGAAACTCAATTGAATTTTCTTTTAATTGAATCTTGAATCTTTTCACAACCCTAATAAATAAAAAAGTGATTGTCATAATTATAATTCTGTAGCCATTCTGAACTGAAGGTTGTGTCTGAATGTAGTCAGTTGTTGGTTATACTTTTGGAACATTCCTTATTTTGCTTATCAATAAATATCAAAACTTTTATTTTTCATGCCTAATCATTTGAGGTTTCAAAAGTTAAGATTTGTATGTTGTAGCTGAATATTAATTTTTCTGAGAGATGGTAGAATTGAAATTGTAAATATTATGTATGGTAGTATTTCTCTGAAACTAACCTTGCCTGCATTCTTAATTAATGAAGGCTCAAGAGAGAGATTCATTCTAGCTGAATATTGGTGACCTGTGGAAACTTATTTCATTTTTGGGGTAGTTAGGATGGATGTTATCCGTCAGTTATTCCACCTGGTGAGGTGCTTATGCAAATAAATGTCTTTATGAATCCTGCATGTGCTCTGAATAAGCTATGAGATTCCCATACTGAATACCAATATGAAGCTTTGCATTGTTATTAGCAGAGAGAAGGTGTCATGGTTCATCATCAAACTCTTAATTTTAGTTGCAGAAAACTCAGTTGACACTGTAAATTATAGCTTTCAAATTCATATAGCTATTGAAATGTATGTTTTATTGTTAGATCCAAGGAAATAATTGATATTGATCCTGAAATGATCAATTAAGGATAATGAAACAGTTCATTAATTAAATTAGTTGGTTAGCACTCCAAATGATCAAATATTTGCAAGATACTCTCTCTCTCTCTCTCTCTCTCTCTCTCTCTCTCTCTCTCTCTCTCTCTCTCTCTCTCTCTCTCTCTCTCCTCTCTCTCTCTCTGTGTGTGTGTGTGTGTGTTTGTGTGTGTGTTTGAGTGTACACATGCATCTTCTTCAGTTAACTCTCTTCATTATGTATACAGCATAATTTTAATTATATATACATGGTTAAATTTGTATAATTAATACAAAATTGCACAAAATTTGTGTACTGGTAATAACACTATTTTGAAGAAGCTTGTGCTATAGGCAATCACTACTATCCTACAGAATCAGTTATAATAAAGATTCTATTTGTATGTTTGGGTATTCTGTAAACTGTCTATTTTGTTAATTGATACCGATATCTTCCACTGTCAAGAAATAATCGGGAATAATTACTTCCCATAAGTTTGTGATTACTAAATCAGATTTCCATGCTTAGGATGAATATGTCTCATACCATATTTTTAAGTCTATTCTTCCATTCTCTAATTGACAAATTACTCCATAACAAGTGGCATGTTCTTCTTTGGAAAAAATAGTGAGTTAGCAAAACAAAGCAACTCTGAGAGATGTTCCTAGAGAAGCAAAGAAGAAAAAATATTGTACCATAAAGAAAGTAAAAGCTGCAGTACTTCATTTACACCAAAAAAAGCCCCTAGATGTCCATTTTGTACTAAAATTAGGTTTAAACCAAAATAAGAGACTTATCTTACAAAACATTCCTGCTTTTTTTGTCTTGTATGAAATATATCTTCCTTCTCAGTGACTTTTTTTTTCTGCCCCATCATAAGGAACTATGTGTCAAAGTGGTTTCTCCTTTGAGAAGCAATACTTTGTCATCCTGGTGCAATTATGCTCAGCTGATAAAAGCACATTGTAATATTCCTTGGTTGTAAAGCTGCATTAAGGGACTGCAACTGTACTGAGATATTCATTAAGCTTAGTATCTGACAGCATATATTCATTCTTGACATGGGCATATGCAGTGTTTTTTTTTCTAAAAAAAAAAAAAAAAGGTGCCGGAACTCACACATGTCATACAACCCGCCTTGACAACCCTACAAGGTTCCATCCCAAAAAGGTGCCGGAACTCCGTTCTGGGAATTCTATGACAAAAAAAGCCCTGAGCATATGTAATTCATTATGTCACTAGACCTGAATCAGAATAATTCTTGTTGTACACTCTTGTCCATAAATGGTACTGACAGCTTTGCAGAAAGCAGAGATAGTCAGCCCAGTTGGATTAGCAACAGGGGTGTGTTTCCTATCCATTGCATTTGATAAAAAGGGAGAAAATTGGAATTCTTTACTGCCTCAGATGGCTATAACCAAATCCTATCAAATAAAGGTGATGTTCTAGGGGTACAAAGGCTAAATTATGACGTTTTGCACTATTCCCAAAGACATACAGTATCATATCAAATCAAGTCATGTGGTTAATGACTTACAAAATTTAAAAGCAAATCTTAGAAACAACAGCCACATACAACAAAGAAAACATAATAGTTCTTTGAAACCTAAAAAAAGACTTAAATGCTAGAGAAACGGTTATGAATAAAATATAGAGATATAGTAAAACAATATAGAGCATAAGATTAAAAATGAGTAAAATAAGAATACTGTCAAATAAAAGAGAAAAAGAAATTCAGAATGTCATCACTAGAAGACATCCCTGAAGATAGAAATTGAGTGACATTAGTGTTCACATTCATAAGTCAGAAATGTACTGCTTCTTCATAACTGGATTTTATTAAGTGGTGGTAAAGATATGACCATATGTACTTTAATGTAGAAAGGGTGGCTTTAAATGTTACTTGCAGTAAATATTGATATCCAGGACATTAGCTATTCACTTAATTTTTATTACCTCCAAATTTCCAAACTATTTATATTTAAAAATGTCCAGTACTGAATCTTGCTGCATTCCTCTTAGTACCTGTCCCTCATTCGATGAGGAGCTATTGGTGTATGGTCTCCTTGAGTATGATTTTTGAGCCAACCTGTATCCATCCTATACCTATGTCATCAAATCCAGCTTAGCTAGCTTGCTAATCAGAATGTTTGGAAAATGGTCTGCTGAAATTGAGGTACGTAGCACTCTAACAACCTATTAAGGAAATTGCCCAACCAAAACATGAGTTAAGATTTGTCTGGCAAGATTCATTCTTGGTGAATTTTTGTTGACTTCTGGTAATTACATCACTGATGCCTAGAATGGATTCCCCATCAGGCTTCACAGCACATATTGTAATAGAATTGGATGTCTAACTATCTTTACATTTTCATTCTTTTTCTCCTGTTTTTTTTCAGTTGGAAATAGATGATGTTGTTATACATGAAATATTTTGGCTGTGCTATTGCCTCCATAATAAATATTAAATATTGTTTTATATAAGTATCATTGCAATTGTAACCTTTTGATTCTTTTGTTGCTATTTTCTTTCAAGTTGGGAATTGATGATGCTGTTATAATTTGTAATAATTGTTCCCATATTAATCATGAATTATTATTTTACATTAGTATCATTTTAGATAGCAGGATTCCTTCCTTCTCTTGACTTATTTTTGCTTCACAAAACTTTTTTTTTAAATTTTACAGGAGAAATACTTCACTACAAATTGAAAGTTTACCAAAAGCAATACTGCATGTAGAAATATAATACTAGACCAAAAAAAAAAAACAATACCAGCACAGTAATTGTAATTAACTGCCAGTAAAAGAAAGAAGTGTCACATATTTTTACAAGTGAAAAAGTTGAAGACATGGATCAAAGAGGAATATCAGAATGATCTGAATAGGGAGAAATGTCGTAAAAAAAGTTGAACTAGAAGACCTTCAAGGTCCTTTCCAGCTCTATTCTGATTAATTGATAAAATGTCCTAAGAAGACATTTCCCTAATTTGTGTTTATTACTTTACTTTGCTTTGCTTTACTTTACTTTAATCAGATTAGGCTGATTAACTTTGAAATCATGGGTCAATCTCAGATGGTTAATCATAATTCCTTATTTAACAAGTCAAGAAGCTGAACTTAACCCCATTTTTATGCTCACATAAAAGAATCTAACATGGCCACCCTTGAGAAAATGAAATGGATAACTTAGGGAGAAAAGTATCTTATAAATGTGACATACCAGGGGAGTAGTGCTTCTGGACTTCAGAACTGACTGATAAGACCAGTTGATTAATGTAACTAATCTGTTGTAGATGTCAGAAGACACTTCTGGAGCAAAGAATTGGCTGAGAAACCCAAAGTTAATGTAGGAAATGAGGTTTATTTTTATTTATTTGTTTATTTATTGAACAAATTTATATAGCTGTCCTACTCACATAGGCGAGTCCTATGATTCCCCCATAAGATTCCTACAGGTTGAGGACACTGATAGTTCTACAGTATATTTAGTTTGAGTGTGGAAAGTATGCACAGAAGTGTCATCAAAAGGCACAATGTGAGCATTACTTACCAATATTTATGCTTGAATGCACAAAAACATAGTTTTAAACCAGTAACAAAGTCTGAAAAGGAACTTTGAGTTTCTACATAACCACAGCAAGTGAAAATAAATATTATATTGATCAGAGCATGGAAGGGGCATGGTGGCTGAGCGATTAAGATGTTGGTCTTGTTGAATTGGTCTCAGGTTAAGATGTAAGTGTTGCATGACATGATGAGCTTCCATTACTTGCCCCAACTTAGCAGTTCAAAACCATGTAAATGCAAGTAGATAAATAGGTACCACTTCAGTGGGAAAGTAACAGTGTTCCATATGCCTTTGGGGTTTAGTCATGCCAGCCACATGACCATGGAAGCTTCTTCAGACAACACTGGTTCTTCAGCTATTAATTGGAGATGAGCACCACCTCCTAGAATTGGACACACCTGGCAGGGGAAACCTTTACCTTTATCATTTTGCTCTGATTTAGTCTAAAGCCATTTCACATATTTTTCAGATAGAGAACAAACTTTATTACTTCTGTCTGATGAAACTGTATGCAGTCCATTTCCTCAATTAACTAAAATGTCAAAATGACTCATTAGACTGGCGTGGAGTTAATCTAATTGCATTTTATAAAGTTTATAATTTGGTCTGCACACATCATATGAGATTTTTTTTGTACTTTGACATCTCAAATATCGTTTTATAGTGCAGCCTCCCATGCCAGAGTCATGCAATAATCTGTCAGTGTTACTATTTGCTCTCTCTGAATTTGCTAAATTAATTTTGCAATGTAACTATGGCTAGAACACAAAGTAATAATTCATCCTCAAGGTGACAATAGTCAAGGATAATCACAGTGTGTTCCTTGTCTAAGTTAAATGGTATAACACTCCTTGCCAACCTTTGGCATTAAACAGCCACCTGGAACTTCACTTTCATGTCTAGTTGAAGGGTATTAGGTCTTCTGCCTGTTAAATTTTGGAGGAAAAAAATAAACCCTTTAATGACAATCAGAGAATAAATGGATTCCTGTGAATAACTTCCCTTTTCAGTATTCTTTTTCTAAAAAATCTTTAGAAAGGATTCGAATAAAATTTCTAAGAAATATCTTCCAGATCATCTGCTGTGTTCCAAATGCAGTACTTTGACAGGAAGCAGGAACTAGAAAACTTGAAAATAATCTCTGAATAAGTATATTTACCTACTGATTGAAACTACTTCTAAGGTGACCAACTTTTTTACAATGAAAAGGAGGACACAAATAAACTGAAGAAAAAAATATCGTAAATAAAAGAAACATTTTATTCATTGCAACAATAATACAGAATACACTATAATATGATAAATGCATAATAAAAAACATTTGTAACAATAACATTTTATATTGTAATTATGCTTACATGCCGTGCCCCCGCCCACAGCTGCCCTGCCAGCAGTGCTGCCCCGCCATGTAGAGCAGGCCCCGTGGCTTCCAAAGCACCAGCTGTGCCGGCTCCAGCCCCAGGGGGGCAGCCCGCCATCGACACACCCCACCTGCAGCCGCCCCACCAGCACCACCACCCCACCCTGCACAGCCCTGTGTAGAGCAGGCCCCGCAGCTCCCACAGCACGGGGGCAGCCGGCCACCACCGTCCCTCATACCCCCACCTGCAGCAGCCCCGCTGCCCCTGCCTCTTGCACCCAAAGCCATTATTGCCCTAGCAGGGCTGAAGATCAAGAGAAAGTTACTGTGGCCTCACCGCTCCAGTCTCCTCTAGGTATCTTCGGGACTAACTAGGAGATGGTGTAGTTGGGTAGCAGGGAGGGGTGCAAAATTCCTGCCAATTCGCCTTCACTGCAGACAACTTACATGTGCAAAGTCTGCCGGCTGGCTGTTTTGGTGCGCTCAGCAGCAATTCCTATTGGCTTTTGAAAGCCAATAGGGGGAATAGCACAGCTCATGCAAAAGTTGAAAAAAAAAACATAAAAAAGGTGCCGGAATGCCATTTTGAGCATTCTATGAGAAAAAAAAAGCCCTGCAGATTAGTCTTCAAATATCGAAAAGGAGGACATGTAGGAGGACACTTTTCGAGGGAGGACAGAACTTACAAAAGGAGGACTGTCCTCCCTAAAGGAGGACGGTTGGTCACCTTATACTTCACAACATTAATGGACAGACCCATCTAGTATTTAAAGGTTTCAGGCTTCAAGCCATGTTGACAACACATAACCAAGTTATGCTTTATCTTTAATCTTTTTCTCAGTGCAAGTAATAAATAAAAAATAATAACAGCTAGCACATGGACTGGTCTAAATTTTATTCCTAGTTGGGGCATTGTGAAGAGTGTGGGAGTTTGGATCAAAATGATTGAGAGTCTGTCCCAGGATATTTCCTGCAAAATTTGATATCTCTTTCTATTTTCTCAATATAATTTAATCTTTTCCAGGTTTTTTTGGAAATCTGCCCCAGAGACTGAAGGGCAGAGAGAAAGGTTGTCCAACAACAGATCTCTTCCTGTGGGGTTGAAATCCCTGCTTGAATTTCAGAGAGAAATTTCATGTTTTCTCATAGTCCTGCTGATTATTTGATTGCAGTCTGTAGAAATATCACATTATTTTGTAACAGCTGCAGTTTAATCAAGACTTTGACAAAGGATTTAAAAGTCACTCATATTTGGGTGCAATATGTTAACTGAAGTAGCTAGCTTTGCTGAAATGCACAAATATATTGTAAGAATGATAAGGTCAGAGGAAACATAAACCAGACTTAAAACGTGATGCTAGTTCTTTGAGTACATATAAAACTGCATCAGTTTTTACCGATAGGAACTATATACTTTCTTTTTGATAGAACTCTCTTGCTAACTCTTTGTGAAGCATTTTCTGCAAAGAGGGCTCTCATTTAGAATATAAAAATGACTAAAGAGTGATTCAGTCCTTATGCTACATTTCAAATTAAATATGAATGACTGTGTCTAATTAAATATTCTGTTGAATGATGACCCAGATGAACCAATTGGAATGCCACCTAGCTGAGAAAGAATGCAAAACAAACAAAAAACAAGCAACCCTTCAAAAGCAAGGTCAGTAGGATTCACACATCCATTAAATATATAGAGCAATGTAGTGAGCTAGTTATCATATTGTTCTGGAAGTGATTTGGCACACTACATAATACTAGCAAGTGATATAGTGTAGTGCTGTTCAGCCTGCACTGTTGTGGTAGGATCTTTCAGTCAAAAGGTCAGCATTTTTCCAGTAATGGTATCACAGAATAATGGAATGGAGCTCTGTTGTGAACATAGAACATTAATGAATTAATCAATCTAAATAGTGGGTAAAATCCAGTCATGCCTAGGAAGCTCAATTTATAAAGAACTAATCAGAAAGATGTAGTTTCCCCTATCACTCATATAAGCTATCAAAAGAGGAGGGGGCAGTTCCATGTTGCCTTTATTATTTTATCTTCCAGTACAGAAATATGGAATCTCTCTCCCATTTGTTTCTCCTAGGAAAAGTTTATTTGTCCCAATGTTAGAGTGAGAATTGGTGAACTAGATGAAATTATTACCCTAGAGACACTCAGAGTTAAATGTGATTGGAATTCTTTCTAGTGATTTGCATTATGGATTGATCTGAGCTGTCCCTTGTGTGTCTTTCCTATTATTTTCTTCTACCTCTGTGTATGTGTTTATGTTGTTGTGTGTGTGTGTGTGTGTGTGTTCCATCTAATACACAAATGGAATCCTGATTTCCTTTCCCCATTGTCCTTTTAACGCTAAACTAGTTCCTTAACTAATATATCCTAATATATTTTTTCATTATACTGCTCCATTCACACTGCCAGGGAAGTAGCTTAGTGTGCAATGCAGATGTGCTTGTACAAAAGATTTTCCACTGCAGAATCCACAACAAAGCACAGGAAGAAAATCTATCTCAGAAATTAAAATGATGGTAGCAGCAGACATACCATATATATATATTCTACATATATATTCTTTGTACCCCTATGGACGGTATACTCTTCCTCATTCTTGGCTTCTATTCCAGAGGTGGGGAGTTTGAGGGTTCTGTGCAGGATCTTACCTGTTCCTAGCACTGCATTCATCTGGACAGACACCTCTGATGTTTTTTTTTTCTGATATCTGTTGAAGTCACTCTTCCAACTTAGGAGTTATAGCCCCTATAATAATAATTTATTATTAATAATAATAATAATAATAATAATAATAATAAAGGTTGGAAAGGACTTGGAGGTCATCTAGTCCAACCCCTGCTCAGGCAGGAAACCCTATACCATTACAGACAAATGGACTTGGAGGTCATCTAGCCCTGCTCAGGCAGGAAACCCTATACCACTACAGACAAATGGCTGTCCAGTCTCTTCTTACAAACTTCCAGTGTTGGAGCATTCACTGCTTCTGGAGGCAGGTTGTCCCACTGGTTAATTGTTCTAACTGTCAGGAAGTTTCTCCTTAGTTCCAGGTTTTCTCTCTCCTTCATTAGTTTCCATCTGTTGCTTCTTGTCCTACCTTCAGGCACTTTGGAGAATAGCTTGACTCCCTCTTCTTTGTGGCAGCCCCTGAGATATTGGAACACTGCTATCATGTCCTCCTTCATCCTTCTCTTTGTTCAACTAGACATACCCAATTCCAGTAACCGTTCCTCATATGTTTTAGTCTCCAGTCCCCTAATCATCTTTGTTGCTCTTCTCTCTACTCTTTCTAGAGTTGCAACATCTTTTTTACATCGTGGTGACCAAAACTGGATGCAGTATTCCAAGTGTGGCCTTACCAAGGCATTGTAAAGTGGTATTAATACTTCACGTGATCTTGATTCTATCCCTCTGTTAATGCAGCCCAGCACTGTGTTGGCTTTTTTGGCAGCTGCAGCACATTGCTGGCTCATATTTAAGTGATTGTCCACTAGGACTCCAAGATCCCTCTCACAATGGTCCCTTCCATTGGGATCATTTTGTTCTTTGCTTTAAAATGTTTAAATGATTAAAATGTTCTTTCATTCAGTATTAAAGGCAGACTCACCCAACTTTTTTAGATTTTTCAGGTTTGACAATCCAATGCATAATAACTTAGAAGCAGTTAATGTGTAATTTATGAAAGTGATTAGAAAGTGAGATTTGCAAACTTAAAAAGTCCTTTAAAAGTCTCTGCCATAGTTTTAGCAAAAGGGCTAATCGAGTGGCCTCCTAGCAATCACGTCTATGGAAATTTCTGTCTTGCAATCTTCTCATGAGCAGTAGCTGTCCAAAACACATGTGGGCAATCTCCCATCCTCTCCTTATCTGGAGATGTTCCAATGAATCTTTCTACTCATCATTTCCTCATGAGCAGTAGCTGTCCAAAACACATGTGGGCAATCTCCCATCCTCTCCTTATCTGGAGATGTTCCAATGAATCTTTCTACTCATCATTTCCTTGGTCTTTGCTGCAGTTGTTGGCTTTGTGAAAAAGGTTAGTCTTCAGTTCACCATACCTCATAGAGAAATTTCTCACAACACAATGATTTCTTTTATAAGTAGAAAATAAAAATTCAGGTAACAGAAGTGGTAGAAAGCAGTTTTTTAAAAAACAAAAAACAAACAACTATTCAAATTATCATTGTAATGTCACTTAACATTCACCTTCATTCAATGAGATACATAATATTTCTCTTGCTGCATTATTTGTGTGTGTGTGTGTGTGTGTGTGTGTGTGTGAGAGAGAGAGAGAGAGAGAGAAGAATTACAATGCTTGCTATCTGACAACTTGCAGTAGAAGAAGCTTACATGCAACACACAGTAATGATCCACTAAAAAGAACAGTTACTTTTATATTTTCATGTCATTATTACAGCCTTAATCAGTTTTCACTAGGCTATCACTTGTGTGCGAGTTTATTTGTAAAGTCATTGGTATAATAAGGCATTTTACTAAGGTGACCAACTTTTTTACAATGAAAAGGAGGACACAAATAAATTGAAGAAAAAGATATTGTAAATAAAAGAAACATTTTATTCATTGCAACAATAATACAGAATACACTATAATATGATAAATGCATAATAAAAAACATTTGTAACAATAACATTTTATATTGTAATTATGCTTACATGCCGTGTCCCCACTCATAGCTGCCCCACCAGCACTGCTGCCCCGCAGCTCCCAAAACACCAGCTGCACTGGCTCCAGCCCCTGGGGGCACCCTGGCATTGACAAACCCCGCCTGCAGCCGCCCCGCCAGCACCACTGCTAACCCTGCATAGCCCCGTGTAGAGCAGGCCCCACAGCTCCCACAGCACGGGGGCAGCTGGCCACAGCCACCCCTCATACCCCCACCCACAGCAGTCGCCCCACCCCTGCCTCTTGCACCTGCAGCCATTATTGCCCTAGCAGGGCTGAAGATCAAGAGAAAGTTAACATGGCGTCGCCGCTCCAGTCTCCTCCAGGTATCTTCGGGACTAACTAGGAGATGGTGTAGTTGGGTAGCAGGGAGGGGTGTAAAGTTCATACCAATTCGCCTTCGCTGCAGACAACTTACATGTGCAAAGTTTGCCGGCCAGGTGTTTTGGCGCACTCAGCAGCAATTCCTATTGGCTTTTGAAAGCCAATAGGGGGAGTAGCACAGCTCATGCAAAAGTTGAAAAAAAAATCATCGAAAAAGGTGCCAGAATGCCGTTCTGAGCATTCTATGAGAAAAAAACCCCTGCAGATTAATTTTCAAATATCGAAAAGGAGGACACTTTTTGAGGGAGGACAGAACTCACAAAAGGAGGACTGTCCTCCCTAAAGGAGGATGGTTGCTCACCTTAATTTTACATTTCAGTAGGCAATGAAGGTAAGTATTTGAATTTTCTTCTACAATTTGACTTGAGAGAATTTGTCATAGCTCTTTCTGACATTTTTTAGTCATTGCTAATTGGAGTCATTAACTGAGTTGTTGATTTAACAAATGTAATACTCTATTCTTAAATCTAAAAGTCTGAAGTGTGATTGAGTTGAGAAAGGCCATGTGGACACTGAATACAACCTCTGCTCAGGATAGGAATTATGTTGACAGTGCATCCTCTATTTGAAACTTCTTTTACAAAGTCTGCCATTTCTCTGATTCCTCTTCAGTGTGGTCGTGTTGTTTCTATATTTTCCCTAATATTTATTTGGAACCTACTTTCCTGTAATTTAAATCTATCACTCCATAATCTACATTTTGGAATCAGAGATAGTCTCCCACTATATAACATGTTTTTAGATGTTTGGGAGAGCAACATGATTTCCTCTATTAGGCTATCTCAGTTGTAAATCTTTTTATATGCCACTTTCTCTTTACAAGGTAATTCTTTATCCTTGTAATATTTCTTATGCATACATATCTCTAATTAGTTTTTACCTGTTTATTGCATATTTTAGCTCTGCCCCTCAAATGTCTTCTCATTTTTTTTACTGTGAAGCAGTTTGCCCTTCTAGTGATAAAGCATATGTAAGAAAGAAAAGCAAATCAATTCATGATTTTCATCACATATATTAAAATCATATTTTGAATAGATTATGCAATCATATGCCATTGATGAAGCCACCGAAGATAGAAAGGGTTTGGTTTGTATTTAAAAAGATAAACCAAAGGAATACTCTACATAATATGTGCTACATTCTAAATAGAAAGTCAAACTAATTGTCTTATTAGTGTCATCTCACTCTACCTCCCCCCCTCTTTTTCTCTCTCTCCATATGTGTTTGTGTGTTGTTTTAATAAATTTGGCTAAAGATAGGCTGGAATACAGTTTTAAGGAATAAATGTAACAAAACCAAGTTGGAAAAAGAATGTTCAATACTGGAGTAGAAATAAAGTCACTGTTCAAATAATGCACAAAATTGTTCGACTGAACATTAGGACCCCTTCCTCAATCCTGCTGGGTGCTATCTCTGGGTGCTCATTCTGGATGAGTCCTTTCAATGGTATAAGACTGAATGCTCTGAGACAATTTGGATCAATGGTATGGTGTCAAAGAGCAGTCCCTCCCCCTCAGTACCAATATCTGAACATAACATTACAGAAAGGAATGGAATCACTACAAGTTGGCATCACCAATTCTGCAAAACTGCAAAAATATATTACGGTAGAAAGCTGTTAAGAGATTCAGAAAAAGTAGCAGGGTTGCACATCTTCCCTTTTCAGGTTTGGCTGAAATATAATAATTCAGGACTGCCACTGGCATGTAAGCAATAATCCACACTTCTTGTAGGCTCCACATTGTAGACAACCATGTTGTAAGCGTGAAGACTTGTTTTTTACTTACACCATCCATTCGATTAGGAACGAAGAACAATTTTTTACTGCCTGAGTGCTGGACGCCTGAAGGCAATGCTTGAATAGATATTTACATGGCTGCTGGAAATAACATTCATTTCAGCCATCTTGCTCCTCAAGACCATGAAATATTTAGTTTATCCTAGCTTGCATTACAAATACACTTCTAGCTTATCTCTTCTTGGATATGATACTCTCTTGCTTCTCAAGGTCTTGGAAAATACTTTGGAAATAGCATTTTCATGAGACTAATTTTCTAGCTCTTATCCTATTTTCTGCAGCATCTATCTTGGTAGGACAGAAAATTTGAGCAAGCTGTTGAAAAATAAATAAATGAAGTAAAAATAATTATGTCTTTGGCTCTCCACATTAGAATGAAACATTTGGAACTCTGCAAAAGCTTGAAGCTTTCAGCCCTTCTATAAGTGGCAATTATCTTCTAACTATTTTACATGATTTCAGAGGGATCTTTGTATTTAATCATAACCGTTGTTGTGTTAGTAGGAATTACTTGTACAAAAGCATCGGGCTGACATTCTTAATATTTAGCATTATTCACATAAAATACATGCAAACTGCTACTCAAAGAGATGAGAATTCATTTACTTTTCTTTGCAAATAAGCAAGCTAAAAGATTTGTTTTGCAAAAAAAAGGGGGGGGGGACAAGGTAATCTATTCTTGTGCTGAATGTGTCAAATGAGTAAGAAATAAGAATATTCAGAAATCATAGGAGGCAGTTCTTCTGTTTGTTCCAAAGCAGGCTGAAGTATCTTTTGGGTACAACAATTGTTCTGAATATTTGCAATGATGACGTTGCTATTTTAAAGGACAATATACTAATGAACTAGAGGGGAAAAATAATATGCTATTTTTTCTGTTTGAATTTTGACACACTAGTTTTGGTGGAGTAGAGATATTTCAGGAATATTCAAATATGCCATCATTTATTGTGATACTTTCCCAAACACACACTTCTAAATTTCTTCAGTCTGAGATGGTGCTTCTTAAATCGACTGATACAATTACCCTTTTCACATCATCTTGAATGATGATGTTAATGCTTTGTCCAAAATATCCCCAGACTCTTATTTTACACAAGTGTCTCAGCAACAGGATGGCAGTGGCAGTGCCAAACTAGAACTTCCATTCACAAGCAATTATAACTGTTCTATTATCCTTAGGATAGGGCCAAATTACCTCCAGTTTAAGAACCACTGGGATAAGGGGAATAGTAAATATGTGGGGGGGGGTTTCCAAAAGGAGAAAGAAAATGATTTAAATTTTCAGTGGTGTGCTGTGTGGATTTGGGGTTTATTTATTTTGTTTAATTGTTTGTTTTGGTACCCACAAATTTGCATGTCCTATGTTCTTCAAAATAAGTGTATTGGACTTTTGAGATCCAAAATCTACTTTAATTTAGAAATAAATTGCAACATTGATGATCTGTTTGAACATTCACACAAGTTCAATGGTCCAGTATAATTCCTATTTCAGAAAACGTATTCAAATTAAATGTACACACTCTGTCTCTTTCTGATATATATTCCCATGTTACATTTTCACAGAAATTGTAGTTATATGTTCTTATACTTATGCTTGACCATATCTGAAAAATGCTACCAAGTGGTATTTGAATGGGTTGAGTTTTCTAATTTAGAAAGAGTAGCAAAGAAAGGCCTGGACATGAAAACAGACTTATTCTGAAAAGAGTAGAAAATATGTTTTCATGTAAGGAAACATAAAAGAAAATATACTGGTTTTTGCAAGCGATACCTGCTTAAACTTGAAGCTACAAAACATCATTTATTCTACCTCACTTCTATTGATCACATCAATAAAAAATAAATTTGCACATTAAGGAAATCAGCTTTGATATCAAATCATGTAAGTGGTTATTCATGTGTGGAGTACAACATGGGAGCGTGCAAATTGTGTTTTGTTATACTGCACACATAAAATTCTACATTGTGCAAATTTTTTTAAATTAGCAGATACACCTGCTGGTTCTGCCACTCAGAAAACAGACCTTTATCTATATACACCAAATTATAGCTAATGGCCTATCCACTAGATAGTTTAGTATTCATGTATTTATTACGAATGCCTGAAGAGGGTTATACCACTGGGCACCACCATCAAATGAAAGATTTTTAGTAGACACTGAACAGCTTAGAAGAGATGATGGATTCTTGCTGAACATTACAACAAAGTGCATGGATTAAAGCAGAATTCTACCAGTTGTAGCTTTTAAAACTCTGATGAAATGGATTAGGAATACAGTCACACTGTCCCAATTTCTACATTAGCAAATTGAATCACAACAAGAAAAATAGCCAAATGTTGTCAAAATATATGAAAAGAGTCAAAAAAGTCTTCTCTTTTAGACACCAGAAAACTTTATTTAAGAGGTTTATCAAGATGGCTTACATCCCAAATGCACATAGGATGGGATTTAAAGTGGAATATCTTGTTTTATTTAAGAATACCGTAAATTGACCAGGCATTTGACATAAAAAATGTCAAATGATGATAGGATTCTTGATTTTCCTGCAACCACCTAAAATGTTTATTGATCTAAAATATATATTATGCAAACAATTGTATAGAGAGTTGTGACAACATTTGCCCAAGACATTCACTGTAAATTGCAGCTACAAGTTGTGATTATACTCTTAAATCATAATCCAAAAAATATTCCACACATCTATAATTTCATGTTACTTTTCTGTTCTCTTTTTTTTTACTTTCTCTTTTAAACCTTAAATGCCTCCTGCAGGTAGATATTTTTGACCCACAGAAAGCTTGTGAGATTATTATTTAACAGAAGCAATTAATTGTTCCCTTTTATAGCCAGTCAGTGGGTGACTTCAATGTTCAAAAGAGTCAGCAGGCCACAGTACTTTCTAACTCTTAGGCTTTATTATTATTTTTTTATTCAAAGCAACACAGCCACAAAGATGCATATGTATTATTTGTTATCACAAAGGTTCCTTTGTTTCTAGATTTAGAGATCAACATGTTCCTTTCTCCTATATTATTATAAAGATGCTTGAGTAATTTTTTTTCCTCCCATGCACCACATTATATATAAAGGGTGACGTTGCGTATGAAATCACCTAGGGCTGTGAATAGGCAAGGTGTGAACCACTAATAACAAAGTCATAATCAATTTGAGATTATTTTTTTTATTCAAATATCCACAGTAATGTGGGAGCAATTCATTGACATGATTATCCAACAAGAAAATCCTACATATTCTAATCAGATTGCTTTAATGATAACAGTTTTTACATTTTTTTATGGACAGCAACCCTTGAAAAAAAAAATTATACCACCCACTTGCCCATAGGTTTAACCTGCCCACTAGTCCTGATATCAAAATTTAAAAAACACATTGAAAGTATGTTTAATTTCACCAGAAAGAAAACTATGCAGGACATACATTCTTCATATGAGAATAGAATAGAATAGAATAGAATAGAATAGAACATAGTTGTTTGGAATGAATATGTATGTATGTATATACCGGTATGTATGTATGTATGTATGTATGTCTTGCTTATAGAATGACCACCTAACAGCCCAGCAGGATTCCTGAACTTTGGCTGGTGTGGGAGTTTCTCCAATTACTTTTAATTTTAGTCGCTATTCCTTGGGGTGGGCTCTGGGAAGGCTATGTCGTCCATGATAGCCCTAGGTTTTCCTCAAGAAATATTTGGCCTGATACATGCAGATAATCATAGGTTAGACTACATCTTTACTTCAATTTGACAAATTATTAAGATATGGGGGAGATTAGATTGGATTTTGTTATGGCCACATTTGACTTTGGTAAAATAAAAGCTTTCATTAAGAAATCGATTATTTTCCTCCATTAAATGAATAAAAATGTGTGGAATTCATGAATGTACTTCCTGATGTTTACTAAATTATTTTGGATTTCTTGATTAAATCACCAGCCTGTAAACATTCCCATCAATTATTCAGAAACTATTTAAACAAAGTAAAAGAAAAAAAACTGAATTAGTATAACAACTGGAATACATGTATTATTACAGATATGAAGGGATATATGATATTTCCTGTATGCTACATTCTTGAGTATAAATAATACTCAAGGGGACATTAGGACTTCCAGCTTTGCATTGTAGCAAAATGGACGAGGGATTATGGGGCTCCTAACCCCACAGCTGATTTTGCCCTGCCAGGGGATCCTAAATGGTCTAAAATTTCTCCGGAGAAGTGATGAAGAAAGAGCCCCCCCCCCGTGGATCACAGAAAAATAACAGTCAATCCATTTGACCTGGGGGAAGCCCTCCAAACTGACAGGAGAAAGACTAGCTGCACCTCGGTGACTAGACCAAGCTACTGGCAGTCAAAGTGCAAAAGTACCAAGTATAACAGCTGTGAATAGTGTGTTGGAAACTGGGTGAGAATATCAATCTTTTTTTTCTTCTATTTTGCAACTAATCCCCAAGAAGCAAAAATCCTCCAAAAGTGAGAAGGAAGAGGATCGCCCAACCCTTCCATAGATGGAAGTGGCTCTAATTTTAATGGGGAACAGAAGCATATTGAAACAGAATAAAACTATAGTCTGGATAAATCAGAAAAATGTGGAAATTGTTAAGACCTTTTCTTTGAAAGAGTATTGATGAAACTACAAGAAATTTTTTTTTGTTTTAAAAATTGAAAAATGAACAATTACTGACATCTAGTGGTGGATTAGAACATAAAATTATAGCTGCTTTGGCTCAGAAACTGGCAAGACACCCAGAAACAGATAACAACTTGTCCCTTTGATCCTAGCAACTCCCAGCTAAATAGAGAACAGCTGGGAAAAGAGGAGAGAAAATACAGTGGGCTAAAGCATATAAGGAATGGCTGCTGGAATTGGGTATGTCTAATTTAATGAAGAGAAGGATGAGGGGGGACATGATAGCAGTGTTCCAGTATCTCAGGGGCTGCCACAAAGAAGAGGGAGTGAAGCTATTTTCCAAGGCGCCTGAAGGCAGGACAAGAAGCAATGGATGGAAACTAATCAAGGAGAGAAGCAACCTAGAACTAAGGAGAAACTTCCTGACAGTTAGAACAACTAACCAGTGGAAGAACCTGCCTCCAGAAGGGGTGAATGCTCCAACAGTGGAAGTTTTTAAGAAGAGACTGGATGACCCTTTGTCTGAAATGGTATAGGGTTTCTTGCCTGAGCAGGGGGTTAGATCAGATGACCTCCAAGGTCCCTCCCAACTTTATTATGATGATGATGATTATCTACTACAGAGTGAGATCTACAATTGTTATAAAATTTGCTGACCTTGGATTATAAACACTTACTGAGTGGTGATTTTTTAGGCTCAAGAATTATTTGCAGAGAAAGAAAAACCTTGACTTTTGGCTATTCTTCTAGGGGGAAGCTACTGAATTGCTCTTGGATGGTTGAAAATGTTGGACTGTAAATTGTGATTGATTGATAATGGTAGGATCCCTGAGGAGAAGAACTGTTATAACATATTGTTTTTAGTGATGGATTGACAATTTGAAATGCATTGAACTATAAAGACCACATATAAAGATAAGAGCTATATAAAAATCTGTTGTTTGGATCTTAAGATTGGTTGGTTGGATAAAACTAATATACAGGGATTATGGTACTTGTGAAAGATTATTCAGAGGGGGGAGACAAAATGGATGTTGCATACCTAACTAAAAGTGGTAAGAAACCACACCCAAGATCATCAGAGATCTGCAGGAGTAATACTTCAAGACAAGGCAAATATTTTTCAGGAGGAAATGCATACAATGTTGCAACTAATTCAAATGACAATTGTTTCAAATCACAATGAGATTAAAAACAGTTTTGATGACATAAATGAGCACATCTTTAACCTAAGCTCACAACCAAAAAACTCTCAGAAAATAATGATAAAGAATGAACAAATAAATCAAACAGTAGAATACAAACCAGAAGAAAGTGACCCAAAGATGGAAGCAGTAAACAAAAGGAACTACAGCTTAGCACAGGAAAAGAAAAATCTTTTTAATGGATATAAATGGGCGAAACTCCCCCTCAAGAGTACTCCACCTAATCTTTTTTTCACAGGTCTAACAAAATTCATAAAAATACAGGAAGAACTCCCTGGCAAACTGAACATGTTTACTTGGAAAGTTGTCTGGCAAAAAAAGAAGATTAAAGTTAAATTGAAGAGATCACATGATTCAACTTACCAGATGGAGTACTATATGACTAAACACTTGTTTGAATATGGCTAAAAGAATAGATAAACTTTGGATATAAATTGGTTCTATAGTAAAAGGGATGTGATTTATAAGTAGTATAATACCTTTGTTCTTTTTCTTTTTATGTTAAGAGAAATATAAAAATACTGGGATGGCTTATGTGAGTGGAATTTATGGACATTTAAACATAACTAATTTTGAGAAAATTATAATTGATAAGAATGTTTTGAATATTAAGGGGAAATTAAACTTAAAAAAGAATGTCAAAAACCTATGCGATTTAATAAAATGATTCTGCAAATACAACTGAAACATAAGCTGATTAAAAAAGATGTTATACACTGTTAACATTATTTGTATAAACACTAGAAAAATATTTACATTTAACTTTGTATGTATTGAAAGTACTAAGAGTTGCAGTTATTCAATGTTGGCAAAAGGAAAATACTATTGGAAGAAGAGAAGATCAAGGAAATGTATTACTAACTAGTATGTTGATTATGGAATCATAGAAATTATTATTGATTATTGTTAAATATATGAACCCAGATAACACATTGTTTACCAAGTACTAAAGATTGTTATTGTAAAAAATTAAAAATATATTAAAAATACTCAATGGAACATTAAGGGGATATAATTCTTTTGATCAATTTATAACAAGTGTGTGGCTATATGAGGGCCACTATACTGCAAATCAGATTCATCAAATTTATAATGACAGTAGAACAACAACACAAAATAGTCTGTTGAAAGTGTCACCACCAAGCAGGTCATACAGTCTATTTGATGAAGGTTAATTCTTTTTGTAGAATGTAACCATTTTATATCAGTTATTCAGACTTGCAATGCCACATAGGGGCAACAGTTTTAACTATCAGAAATGAAGCCAGACCAATTCATAATTTGAAGTTGCCATTGAAAGTTCTTGTTTTGCCTTAGCCCAATACTGTTTTTTCCAAATGGAATTCTGCAAATTCTCAGAGAGAGTTAATTTCTGCTCATTACTCTAGAGGATTTTGACTGAACAAAATACAATGTTTTCAGATCCATGTATTCCTTTTTGTTTTACCTAATTCATATGCAAAGTTTGAAATAATGTGCAAAGCTTGAAAGAAATGCCTCGGTCTGATAAAACTTTGATTGGATTATCCTGATGAAGCAGCTTGGTAAATCATACAGAGAATCTGCTTTAAAAGATCAAATGTTGAAGCATTTGGAAGATTCAATGGCTCCTCTTCTGCTTTGAGGGTTGTTACAGACCATACATAATGTAAAATTTCACTTCCATGTATGCAAAAAGCTGAGCATTGGAAATGAAATGGACTGTTTGATATTGAACTAAGTTGCCAGCCAGTGAATGTTCTAACTTCATGCTGGGAGGACAGATTAACTTTGTTTGGACTTCACTTGCTTTCTAAGTTCTCAATGTACTTGTTTTTGCTGTCTCTTGGGTCAATGAACCATTAAACTTTTACAGTGACTCTATTAAAGCAACAGGAACCCAATGTTGGTACTCTGAATATGGAGTCAAGTCTGATTCTTAGATCAATTCATATTTTAACACCGATATGACTGGAACAGATTGTCAAGCTGCTTGACACTGAGTGAATGAGCTAACAGACAGTAGGTGCTAGTCTAAATGTTAAAAATGTGTACGAATTGAGGCAAAGTTTAAAAAAATGTTTCTTTCACTAGCCTTTTTATTTCCTGATGAATCTTACCTTGTAGTAAGACATATCTAATAAATTTTAAAAATAAATCTATCTTTGGGTAACTTTGTCTATTTGGGTCATTATAGCCAGCATTTATTTGTTTGTTTGTTTGTTCTGGATCCTTATTTCCCTCAAGGGGCATGCCATACCTTCTCCTTATTAAGAGGGAATTCTTCCCAGAAGCACCAAGCTTCTTCATTCATTATTCTGGCACCCCAGAAACACAATAATCAGAGGCAAAAAACTGTACTGAGCAAAAAACTTTCTTTTGAGTAGGGCAAAACAGGTTTTGTTTTTTTTGTTTTTAAAAAAGTTTTGAACAACAAGTCAGACCAAGAAAACAAATAGGGGCTCCACATTCAACACTCTCTGAATTTCAAATCTTCCATTCAGACTGAATCAGGGCTAAATCACATTTGCCTCATATTTACACTAGTTATGAGCTGTGGTGGCACAGTGGTTAGAATGCAGTACTGCAGGCTACTTCTGCTGACTCCCAGCTGTCAGCAGTTTGGCAGTTCGACTGTTACCAACTCAAGGTTGACTCAGCCTTCTATCTTTCCGAGGTTGGTATAATGAGAATCCAGATTGTTGGGGGCAATATGCTGACTCTGTAAAACCACTTAGAGTTTTACAGTAAAGCACTGTGAAGCGGTATATAAGTCTAAGTGCTATTGCTATTTCCTTTTTCTGTTTTAAAATGTCACCCTGCAATTATCCTAAAACAAGACAAAACAATTGACTGGGAAGTATTGAAAATATTTCCATTGTTGTTCTCGCAAGTTAGAAACTGAGGTTATAAATATTTTTAACAGCTGATGCAGAGCTCCAGAATGAGGGTATTGCTGGGTAATGGGAGCAAAAGAGCAAAAATCCATATTTATGATGTAGTACAAACTAAAAAAAATCCACATTATTTAGCTGCTAAACCTAGCCACAGTATACATTCATATGAAACAGAACCACAGCAATATATTCATATATTGGCTCCTGAAATCTAAAAGATGATGATGGTGGTGATGATGATGATTTCAAATTATTCTGAGTTGAAAAGGATAGAAATTAAACAGCATCCCACTGCATCTTTTTTCAAGTTACTTTATTCTACCTTGCTAGTCATAAGTAGTTTGTTTCAGGTCTAGGTGATTTACAATGCTCACAAACATTAAATTTTAATCTCTTTGGGGGCCTAGTAGATGATGCTGAAGAAGCTCACAATTAATTCTTTTTTTTCACTACCTAATTGCTTCTGTTAATAAACCTTGAAGGTTGATTAAAAGAGCTGACAAACTAAATGTCACATGTGCTCCTGGTCCTGCTTTTTGTTTTGTTTTGTTTTTTTAATGGGTGACATTGTCCCTACCCCCTTCACAGAATTAGCAGCAGATGAGAAATAATAATATTCCATGGTGGTACAGTCAGAAGCAGAATAATATTCCATGATGGTACAGTCATATATACTGGAATATTTGCTGTGACCCTATCCAGGAAAAATTAACTAGCCTAGTTTTGAATTGATTAAACTTAAACTTTCAGAGTGGATTGTGCAATGCCATTTTTGTCAGATTACCCTTGAAGTTGATTGAGAAATTTCAATTTATGTAGCCACTTGAGTTTTATTTCTGTAACAGTCATATCAAATAGATGTACCATATCAGAAGCATTAATTGATTTGACATAATTTGTAGAAGTCCAGAGACCACTTAATCATTCTGTCCCATGACCCCAATTTCTTCTTTGGATTTTGTATTATTAGCTTACTGACTCAAGTATGTTAATCATTGTATATAGCCAACATATGATTCAGGGCATATGAATGAATGAATGAATGAATGAATGAATGAATGAATGAATGAATGAATGAATGAATGAATGAAATATAAATATAAATTGGGTACAAAATTTGCTAGCTCAGTTCCTGGGGCAAAAAGCCAGGTCTTGTCATCTGAAAAGCAGGAAAAGTCAGGGCCATCTGATTCTTAGTGAAAATATTGTTCCATAGATGGGTAAAGTGACAAGAAAAACCCATAATTCCTAGATTCTGCCTAATGATACAGTTTAAGTGACAGGACCAGAGAAATGAAACCCTCTTGGATTTTATTGGATGGCAGAAATAATTGGAGACAAGTAGTCTTAATAACCATATCTGAGTCAAAAAAAGCTTTATAGGTCATAACCAGCACTTAAACTGTACATCGTTTACAAAATAGCAGTGTTACATGGGCATTTCTTGCAAGTATTATCACCCATTCAGACCACCGGGGATACTGAGACAGAACCTCAAAGGAAAGCATTGAGATGCATAATGGGATATAATCAGCATATTGATGACACCTAACCCATGTCAACAGATGACCTCATAACAGCATGAAGAGAATCAAGCCCTGAGCTATATCATAGCTCAGAAAGAAAGTCTGGATAATTTCTCTCATAAACATTCACTGGAACTGACAAGGAAGGAAGAAGGAAATCTACTATGACAAAGTTCTTCCCATTGCCAACTCCCTGAGTCTCTCCAGATACCTTATTTTATGGTACTGAAGGCTGCTGAGAGATCTATAAAGACCAGGATACATTTTTCACTCTGATCTCAGTCCCACCATAGTAGACCCATGTCCTCCTTTGTTGGTGAATGGTGAACTGGAGGGTCCAAGTGGTAGGTCATCCATGAACATGAGAAATTGTATTGTGCTACTGTGCCCAAATCTTAAATATGAGTGAGAAGCATCCAGATGATTTTCTTCCTCTGGAGATATAACCAGGCCACCTTCTCAACTATCTTCCTTAAAAATTGGAAATGGGGCGGAACTAACCACATTGGGTTCATTGTTGGCTACTTGAGAAGGAGGCAGACCATTATTTCCTTAAACACATAATTATGTTCTCTCTCTCTCTCTCTCTCATGGACTAATTCACTACCACTTGGACCTCCAGTTCACCATTCACCGACAAAGGAGGACATGATCTAATATCAGGTTGCTGTACAAACAGATCCAAGGACATTGTCCAATTCTTCAACCCAGATCTTCCCAGATAATCTTTCTAGACTATATCTCAATCAATTAAACCATATCTACACAACACAGACAGAAGTGACTTTACTGAAAGATGCCTTGATCTCACAGTAGCCTGTCAGAAGCCCATTTGCAGGTGCAATATTAGTGAAAAATAACTATATTTTATCACTTTGTCATGAAAATATAAGATAAGACTATGCATGAATACCTTATTACAGGCCAACTAGTAATCATATCAAACTTAGACAGCAAAAGGAGCAAGAAATTAATTGACCTTACTATTACTAGGAGAAATATCCACACAAACAATTCAAGCATGCACACTTGGGATCAAAGGATGAAATATCTATCTATTGACTTAGAGAAAAATCTTATTTGAAGGGTACTGTTCTGAAATACTCTTTGTCTGATCAGAACATGTAACTCTATCAGAGTTCTTTAATGGTATCTCTTACATATCAGGTTATAGAAATATCCTATATAATCTGATAATAATATATATTAAGATAAGATGTATCATTGTATACACAAAGTAGTTCATAATAATTTGACTATAGGTAGCATCTTAATAAATAATATATTTATAGTGATTTCTCTGTGTGTATGTGTGCAAGGATATGAATGATTAATTTTCTTCAAAAGGGAGGGCTTTTTTAATGTTTATGTGCACATTCTTTTATTTTTAAATTCAGTCCATGAACGTGCATTTTGTTTGTTTCAATGAATAAAGGTTTTAAGTAAAATTAATGGGAATGTAAAATTAATTGGTTTCTCTATCTTGGGAACAATTACATAGAGAGCTACTTACATCTGCCCTTATAATTTTTATTCTAACCAATACAAATCACAAATTGGTTGGTAGGGCTCATGTGGCCTTCTTCCTCTCATCCATTTTTTATATTTAAAACATGAAATCTTTTCCTCTTTCACTAATACACTAATAATTTACTCCCAGCTCTCACATTCTTTGCTTCTATAATAGGCATTGACATTTCATGAGGAATATTATTTCTCTGACCTGCTTAGGCCAAGATTTGCTTCCATTAGTAGTTAAGAACCTGCACCTATGAACATTATACAGTTTATTTGCTATTCGCTAAGAAAATGGCATGGAGGAGAAATTTTTAATGCAAAATGAAATTGCAACCTTAAGCACAGAAATAAAAAGCTAAGCTCAGGTGAGGTATACTTATGAGAAGTATATGGAATGTTTTTATTTCATGATGGTGCTAGAGTTGCAGTCTGTTTAGCTTTCTTTACTATTCCATTCTATTTTCTAACTAGTTTTTATATTTTTAGCCTGTCTCAATAAAACCCTTAGTTAAGGTGACCAACCGTCCTCCTTTAGGGAGGACAGTCCTCCTTTTGTGAGTTCTGTCCTCCCTCGAAAAGTGTCCTCCTACATGTCCTCCTTTTTGATATTTAAAGACTAATCTGCAGGACTTTTTGTTCTCATAGAATGCTCAGAACGGCGTTCCGGCACCTTTTTTTGATGAGGTTTTTTTTCAACTTTTGCATGAGCTGTGCTACTCCTCCTATTGGCTTTTGAAAGCCAATAGGAGTGCGCCAAAACACCGGCCGGCAAACTTTGCACATGTAAGTTGTCTGCTGCAAAGGCAAATTGGCAGGAACTTTGCACCCCTCCCTGTACCCAAGTACACCATCTCCTAGTTAGTCCAGAAGATACCTGGAGGAGACTGGAGCAGCGACACCACGGTAACTTTCTCTTGATCTTTGGCCCTGCTAGGGCAATAATGGCTGCGGGTGCAAGAGGCAGGGCAGCAGGCCTGCTGCGGGCAGGGGTTTGAGGGGCAGCAGTGGCCAACTGCCCCCCGTGTTGTGGGAGCCATGGGGCCTGCTCTACATGGGGTTGCGCAGGGTGGGCAGTGGTGCTGGCGGGGCAGCTGCATGCGGGGTGTGTTGATGGCGGGCTGCCCCCCGGGGCCACAGCCGGAGCAGCTGGTGCTTTGGGAGCCATGGGGCCTGCTCTACACAGTGGGGCAGCAGTGCTGGCGGGGTGGCTGTGGGCGGGGGTGCGGCATGTAAGCATAATTACAATATAAAATGTTATTGTTACAAATGTTTTTATTATGCATTTATCATATTATATTGTATTCTGTATTATTGTTGCAATGAATAAAATTTTCTTTTATTTATGATATTTTTTCTTAAATTTATTTGTGTCCTCCTTTTCATTGTAAAAAAGTTGGTCACCTTACCTTAGTTATTTACTATTCTCAGCAATCAGCTTCATTCCATTAAGGAAATAAAGAAAAAAGAAGAGAGTTTTAATTCATCTCATTTTTTTTAAGAATTCAATTTTAGAAGGTTAACCGAGGAAGCTAATCATTAAACTCGATGAGCAAAAAGAAAAGAGATTGAATAAACTCCAGCTTCCCAGGTCCCAAGAAAGCCTCAAACAAGGGAAGATCAACAAATTAATACCACCTGTTGATTGAATCTTAGTAAAGGGAGATAATTTATTCACTTTAAGTGACCAAGGAAATGAGCTTAAAGATCTATAGAGCAATAATAAAATGAGCCATCTCTTTCTTCAAGGAGGTCAGATAACCTACTGAACACTTCACATGCAGAGGATGCAGAATTTAACAGCTGCTGTCTCTCAACCTGATCTGCCAGGGAAACAGGTTTTTTTTTATAGCTGACATTGTGTCTTTGATCTATCTGAATCTTACAGCCATCAACAAAAAACTTGATGCTCTGTACAACCTTGTAAATCATTCCACTGACTGCCAGACAGCTGAAAGGCTATATTCTGTAGATGAAGAGAGAACCAGTTTGTTGTTCCCTGGAGAAATTAAAGTGACCCCAGATGGCAACCTGAAAACTCTCTCAACATCTCATCTCTCTGATGCTCCAATTATCCTCTACAACCAACTCAAATAATGCTCATTATTAGAGACAACATTATCAACCAACACAGATGGACTTATTGCAAGTCAGCTATTCCCTCTCAGCTATGTGGCACAATCTCCCATGTAGATGCAGAAGCCATAGACTGGCTAACTAGCCCATTATCAGGAGAGTCTTAATTAAATTCAACACTCATGCTACTCAAAATGAGAAAATCTCTGGAAACCTTTTTGATTTAAAAATATTCTCGTTGTGGTTTGAACATGTCTCTGTTGCTTAATATCAAAGAGAGGTACTATGTCAAGTCACATCACTAAAAATCAGAGCTACTTTGAGACATTGGCTCAGAAGATAGGCTAATCTTCAACAGAGTAACTTTCCCAAGGATAATATAACTCTCTCAACTCCAGAGGTCTTCTCTGAAGAAACCTTGGTAAAGAAATGTTTTACACCACTATCAAAATTGGAAGAAGTAACAGTGGATAGACTATATACAAGAGAAACACCAATCAAACAAAATGTATCTGGTGTATAGTTGAAGCTCGACGTGAAGAGTGAAGAATGTTTACCAAACCAGACGTTTACAAAGACTAATACCTAATGTTGTATTTTATGTTATATGATGATTGCCTCTTAATATGATCTTATGTTTAATGTTGTTTGCTTTAATATTGAAAAAGCGGATTGAATTTCTAACTCAGGTTATTGAATTTCTACCTCAGGATCCTTTGTTAGGGATTATAAAAGATTGCACTATTACTGAGACGAAGTTAATTCTGAAGCGCGAAGGAACAATATGTGATAGACTAGATATAGTAGATAGACCATATATAAGAGCTGTATTTTCAGGTCCTATGAGGACAGCTTATTAATATGAGCCCAGGTTTAAGGTTGATTGCTTTAATATTGGAAAAGCGTACTGAATTTCTACCTCAGGATACTGAATTTCTACCTCAGGATCTTTTGCTAGGGATCATAAAAGATTGCACTACTACTGAGACGAATTCACTTCTGAAGCTCGAATGAACAATATGTGATAGACTAGAAACAGTAGTTAGAACATATATAAGAGGAATGTTTACTAAACCAGACGCTCACAAAGACTAATCCTTAGTGTTGTATTGCAGGTTATATGATGATTGCTTTCTAATATGTTCTTATGTCTGATGTTGATTGTTTCAATAAAAGAATTTTTTACCCAAAAAAAAAATTGGAAGAAGTAATTATTCTTCACAGACTGTAGGATGGAAAACACACTCTAATATTGCATTGCTTAAGAAAGCTTACATGTCCTTGTGCTTCTATGAAACAGTACTTAGAACCTCACCACAGAAGTTTTATGACCCCTTGCCAATTAACAGAAGAAACTCCACCTATTTCTCTGCTTTACTTTGCCCGATTTTACACCCAGCCTTTTTCACTACACTGCACTACACAAATCACAGTTCAACAAAGAGTTCCTGTGGAAATGCCAAAGCATGTCATAAGCTGACTCTGCTCTTAAAGCTGCTTTGGACCAATGCTCTACACCAACTTAGCCAAGCATGATTCCATTATAACTTAAAAAGCCAGATACATCTGCTGGTCTGTGCATTGATAAAGATTGAGCCAAATACAAGTTTTACAGTTCAAATCCCTCAGCACCAGAGACCAATTCAAATACAATTTCCTCATGCCCGAATGACCCACCAATTTCCAGATTCAATCTTGAGCTCTGTTCTCTCCCAACCACATAATATTCCTTTTCAGGTCACACTCTACAGCTGATATATTGGAATATAGCTAATTAGCACTCCCAACAGAATGGCCTCACTTTCACTACTCCTATTAGAACATCCTGATATTGCCTTTTTTCAGGAAATATGGTAGTAAGTATCAATGATGTTTCACCCTCTTCTCAATACCTGCAAATCCTAGTTTGACATGGATCATGCGCAAGGAGTACATCCATCTTCTGAAGTACATCCATCAACAAAAATTAGAGGCTTTAGCATCTTGTGCTAGCAAAAGATGTCCACAAAGTTCTAAGTGCTTACCATCAATTACTAAAGTTTTCACAAGAGCAGTTGAGAGGTGAAAAGGAATGTTACAAACAAGCTTTCAAAACTGTAGTTTGATAAAAAAAATATATACTCAAAGCTAATGTAGTGGTTGTTTTTAGTATTGCTGAACATAAAAATTATTATATTCCCACCCCACATTCATTAAAAGCAGTATATGAGATTCTTTGCCAAAGCAAAGAGCTGGACAGGTGCGCAGCTAAAACACCTGCTTCCTTAAAAAAAAAAACACTGGAAAGCAAATATCTCTGAGATCTGGGTAAGTTACTTGTGTCAGATATTTAGCAAACCACCCTCACTCTTGCAGGTGACTGGACCAATTCTATTTCTAATTTCTCAAATAAAGAAATGGCAGAGCAACTGCTGGTAACCCCATTCCAGATGACTTCTTCAGATCTGATATGACTGGGGCCCTGTTTTTCATTTACCCATATTGGCCAGTATTAGTCATGTTAGTTACTCATCTGAGCATATTGGTCAGAGGGTAGAATTGTCCCAAGTGGGACAAGTTATTCCAGACATTTATTGCTGCTTAGCAATACAAGTCAAATATATATTTTTCTTGAATCAGCCAATCTATTAGTTCTGTCTGCATCTGTCTAATGCAGTGATGGCGAACCTTTTAGAGACTGAGTGCCCAAACTGCAACCCAAAACCCACTTATGCATCGTCGAGTGCTGGGTGGGTGTGGCCCATTGGGTGGGCGTGGCCCATTGGGTAGGCATAGCCCATTGTGTGGGCATGGCTGCGGTGATAATTGCAGACTGGGTGGGACTAAAAAGTTCAATCAATCAATTCCAACTTTGCAAGATCTTTTTTTTTCCCTGTGAGAAGTTGAAATTGACTGATAGAAACTTTTTTTTTTTTTGCACATGGTGGCGGAGGCCTAAAGCGAAAAGGTTTTATAAAACCCAGCTGAAGGCCTAGGACTGGGGCGACGGTGCACATGCCCACAGAGAGGGCTCTGAGTGCCGCCTCTGGCACCCATGCCATAGGTTTGCCACCACTGGTCTAATGGATTGGCTGATTCAAGAGAAAGATTTTAGTTATAGAACAAGATAGCTGTAGACTAGGATTCTAAGTTATTGATGAAGGTATCGCTCTGCAACACTTAGCCGAAAAATATTCTAGCTTTGCAGAGGGATGATTTACCGGCTTGAACAATATTTTTATGCAAATCCTGGGGAATAGACATAATACAAACTTACTGTTAAATTAATGGTTATAATTAGGGCTACCAGTAAAAGATGGCACAGATAATTGGAAAAAGAAACAAATGGGGAAAGGATACCCTAACTATCTCACTTTCTTGGCATCTACAACAAAATTTTAGTGAAAAACTACAGCCATACATGTATATGAAATTACTTTTTCCAGAATCAGAAAGACTAGTTTTGAATTGCAAGAATGTGCTAGAGGCAAAAGCCTTCATTTAACCAATTAAAGTCTTGTCAATTTCAGGCAGCAGAAGCTGGCGAGAGTATCAATCAATGCATTAAATAGAAGAGCATTGGATAGAAGAGCTGAGGTCCTCCTTTCACCAGATGTCTGGTAACCATAATTATAACATTAGATGAGGATATTTTGATACAGTGGTATTTTTAACAACACCATTTCCCATATAAAAGAATATCAATCAAGGATGTATTCTGCTCCCTTCCAACTTTTTATGTTAGTAAGATTGTTCAGGACTTTTCCAAATGTTAATTTCATCGAACACTCCCATCACCAAGTCACAGTATAGGACAGTGGTGGCAAACCTATGGCACAGGTGACAGAGGCTGCACTCGGAGCCTTCTCTGTGGGCACACATGCCGTTACCCCAGCCTTGACTCCGCCCGCGACCCCCTCCTCACCAGCAGCCTCCCTGGAAGAGAGTCACCCCTGAGCGTGGTCCACCCAGAGCAGCGCAGCCAATGACATGGCAGCCAGGCAGCGTAGACAAGACTCTGCCCTCATGCCCCAACATGCACAGTTGACCCTGCAGGGTGTGGGCAGAAGGCATGGCCACCATGGTGCTGATGAGCTGCCTGGGCAATCTGTGGTGGGCCCTGGAGGCGGTGAGTGGCCCTGTGGGCAAGCAGGGTGGGGCAGAGTGGGGGCAGGGCAGGGGGTGGGGCAGGGGCAGGGCAGGGGGTGGAGAAGGGGCAGGGCCAGTTTTGGACACTCGGTCTCTAAAAAGTTCACCATCACTGGTATAGGAAAAGGAATGGCAGAACCTGGGGGCAAAATCAAAAGAGGAATCAGCCTATAGTGTCTCTGTAGCCACAAATGAATTAACTCCAACCCCTCTTGAATTCCATTGACCCATATCTAACTCCAAGATAGTGCTAACGTTTAGTTGAGTAGATTCCTGGGCAAAGGCATGATTAGTAATCAGTTTAATTGGAACTTCATATGTAGCTCATCTTTCATGCCTGATAGTGTAATGCCCACAGTTCTCTGAAGATATTCTCTTCCTTACCAAATTTATTTACTTATTTATTTTTCACATTTCTACACTGGTCACTTATGTAACTCTGGGTGTTTTATAACAAAGACATAAAAAATAAAAATTGGACTGTTCTGAAGTGTTTAAATACCTAGGCATATCTATATATCTATTTCCAAATATCCACCGTTAACAAACTGAGAGATCACAGCCTGAGTTGACAAAGTCACCCTCTGTAATGAGAACCATCTACTTCCATCAGCTACTAACAACAGTAATTGTTGGCTTCCAGTATTTATCACTTGAAAATAGGATAATCTTGATGATATAGCTCCAGATTAAGAAAACTGAATCCTCCCTCATAATTGCATTTTATGTAATAATATTCTTGGAATCAAAGAGATCCATAGAAATTTTCTAAAAACAATTATTCTGAAAATATTTTCCAGTTATACAAACTGGAATTTTGCCCAGAATATAAATTAATCTGGGAATAATATTCATTTTGAAAGTATTAACCTTTCCCTAAAGAATAAATTTTGATGATTCCATCTATCTATATATGAAGAGGGACTATCTATGCCAAGGGTCTTCAAACTTGGCCCTTTTATGACTGTGGACTTCAACTCCCAGAATTCATCAGCCAGGCATGCTAGCTGACGAATTCTGGGAGTTGAAGACCACAAGTCATAACAGGGCGCAAGTTTGAAGACCCCTGATCTATGCATTTTGAGTGCTACCTTTTTCAGGAAAATTATGATTTGTTCTGCCACACCTCACATCACCTAACATACCTAATTTAATCTAATATGGTGAACAATTCTGAAAGACTGTAAGGGATATAAGGCTCTGAATATACCTTCTATAGACCTCATTTTATAAATGCACATTTTAAAGAAATAATTGTTGAATAGAAAAAAAAGCAGTCTTGTCTTTCATTTTTGGGGCCTTACCCTTCCTTTTCAGATAAGCCTTTCTCTCCCCCCTACCCTTCACAGCTTAAACTTAAAGCAATTAAAGCAATCCTGATAAATGAGGTCCTTGAACTCAACTAAATAGTAGATTTTTTTTTACCTGACCTATAGAGAACTTGCTTTAGATTTCTAGCATTTATAATTTGGTTCAATTTAACTTTTTTTTTAAGTTTGCCATATATTAATAAATTACAGTGAATGCCTAGAAAGCTAGAAAATGTAAGGAAGTGTGACTCAATTATAAATGTACAGAACTTCTGGAACTATTCTATCCATTAAATCTGAAAGCAATTATGATACCCTCAGCCCCAACTGCTTCAGAACTTTTTCATAGAACCTCTTTGTGATTAAGAAAAGTATTTCTTAGGTATTTATTAATAAACTTATTTAATTATACATCAAGGAAAATACAATAGAAATGGCAAGTCAATAAAGGATCTGTTGGTATAAAATTGTGGCCTTTCAATCTGATCTAGAGGAAAGTAGGTTCAGCATAGGGCTAACGAGAGAAATAAATGGAATATAATTTATGTGGATAAAGAGATCAAGACAAGTCAGAAAGTATCCACCATCTTTTAGGTAGGAAATTTTTGAGTTCTAGTCCTGCCTTAGCCATGAAAGCCAGCTGGGTGACTTAGGGCCAGTCACTGTCTATCTCAGTCCAACCTACTCCACAGGGTTGATGTTGTGGGAAAAATAGGAGGAAGGTTAATTGGATATATTCACCACCTTGAGTTATTTGTAAAAATAATAAAGGTGGGATACAAACAAATAAAAATAGGATGCATATAATTGACCTAATACTTTAGTAGGAGATATGTGAAATAGTAACCAAAGGTGATTTGAAAAGTCAGTCAAAGAAAACTAGTTAGAATTCTGCAATTATTCAAACTATGGCTCACCTAGGATTGGTGCAGAAATCAATTTAATTAAATTACAATTGGAGTTGAGCATGTTGGTTTGGTTATTTTCATCCACCAGATCTGAACTGTAGAAATTCAGATACCCTCTAAGTGGCAATAAGTGGATATTGACAACTTTGTAAAAAATGTTTCTGCCATCATCTGGTTATCTGGACTTTTACAGATCAATTCAGGTAGATTTACTTTAGCTTAATACTAGACAGCTAGAGTCTTCTTTGGTCATTGTTTCAGAGATATTTCTTTAACTACACAGAGAAACAGAATGACCACAAGTGGGCAAAGAAGCAACGGAGCAGAATCGACTTCCAATTTACTGCCAGCTTCCCACTTAATTTCCTTGTGGGAGCATAATAAATCTTGCTTCCTCCCTCCCTCTTTGAAATTCCTGCTGGCTTCCCCATTTGCTTTGTTTATGGTAAGCTTGCTTGGAAAAAGTCAGTGAGAAAGCCAGAAGGAATTTGTAGGTCCAAGGCCAAAAGGCAGGTAAGTGGCTGCTGCCAGATGAGAAAGTGAGTGAAGGGTACACTGGGATTTTCTTTAATTTAACTTTAAAGTATTGTTATTATTTGAATATGCTATATTTATTTGTAAATATAACCATTCATGTTGCATATTTTCCTACATCTTACAAGATATTGTAGTCTAGGAAAACATAAAGCAAAAAACCAACCAACCAAACAAACAAACAAAAAACTTTGGTAAGGGTAAGGTTAAAAAAAGAGAGCCACTTTAAGGCAACAGGCTGGAAAGTAGGAGACCATGAGTTCTAGTCCCACTGTAGACACAAAACCAGCTGGGTGACCTTGGGTTAGTCACTTTGTCTTAGCTCTAGAAAGCAAGCAATAGCAACAACACTATAGCACTTAGACTTATACACCGCTTCACAGTGCTTTACAGCCCTCTCTAAGTGGTTTACACAGAATCAGCATATTGCCCCCAACAATTTGAGTCCTCATTTTACTGACCTCGGAAGGATGGATGGCTGAGTCAACCTTGAGCTGGTGAGACTCGAACTGCCAAACTTCTGGCAGCCGGCAGTCAGCAGAAGTAGCCTGCACTACCACTGTGCCATCACGGCTTTTCAGAATGGTACACCACTTCTGGAATCTTGCCAAGAAAGATTTGGCTTGTTCAGACAGTAATACTATTACTTTTAACTTGAAGGTACCTGTACATGAGAGAGAGAGAGAGAGAGAGAGAGAGAGAGAGAGAGAGAGAGAGAGAGAGAGAGAGAGAGAGAGAGAGAGAGAGAGAGAGAGAGAGAGAGAGAGAGAGAGAGGTGGGTGGGGAGGGAGGGAGGGAGGGAGGGAGGGAGGGAAAGAGAGAGAAAACCAGAAAACATCTTATTTCAAAATTTTGAATGAGTTAACTCGGTGAACTATTTCATATAACACTAGTAAAGACCTGCTGGTCTTTATTGTATTATCTGGAGGGAATAACTTATTGAAAAGTTTCAGATTTGGCTCGACTCATAAATAAAAAAGATTCTTAGAAACACATTTTTTGCTAAAGTTTACAGAAGGTTTCATAGAAAAAAAACTCTGGCACAAACAGGTATTATGCTTTGTGCTACTGCAGATTAAAATCAGGGTATAAAAAAACAATACTCAAAATAGATCGGTAAATAAACAAGAAATTAAATTCATCCAGTATATAAGATGCACAGTGGATAATGTAACTTAAGATAAAATTTAACATTAAAGTTGTGCTCACAACTACATCTTTTAAATAACTGAAATACAACAATTTCAATTAAAAGATAAATCAATAACAGGAAACAAAGCTCTATAAAGCACTATATTGGCTTACTTTAACTTTTATTATCAGATTTAGAAAAAAAATAATTGTAAAAACAGATTAACAATGCCTTGTTTTTCAAGGTTTACGAGATAAAAAATAAACTATACAGAAATGTAGTAGAGAGTATTTATGACTCACACAATTAGCCATGCTTCGGTGATTATGTAATTTTTTAATAGAATCAGATCAGTTGACAGCACTTAGTGTGCTATGGCTGATACTAAAAAAAATTAAGGCAGCTCAGATCAGGTAGATATTTGGATAACAGGAAATTCAAAGGTTATAGGATAGCCTAAAAAACTGAAAAAACATCGCAAAAAAGTAAATAAAAGAAAAACTAATTTCCTATATTCCTCTGCTGCTGATTTTTCAGACTGGTTCTAACTTTTCCTGAAGTTGGCCCTCTGTCCAATTGATTTCCTCTCCTCCTCCTCTTCCTCTTCCTCCTCTTCCTCCTCCTCCCACATAGCATCCAATTCTATGCTTCAGCCTCTATTTTCTTCTTTTACTGTGATTTGCTGACAAGTTGTTTTTCTGTTCTGACTGTGAAGGAAGAGGAATCTCCATGTTAGAGTAGAATATAATTCTTTATTGGCCAAGTGTGGTTGGACACACAAAGAATTTGTCTCAAGTGCATAAGGTTTCAGTGTACATATAACTAATAGTGATAATCATGATCATATACAACATGAAAATACATTCATCGTAAATCGTAAAATACAACACTTCATTCATAAATCATAAGATGTAACACTTAGTTATACTCATAGAATACTAGCTAAGGAAACAACATAAATCCCACTAGGATACTAAAAAGGAATATAAATTGTAAGATACAAACAACAAAGTTATAGTCACAAGAAGATGATAGGTAATAGGAAAGATGAGGAGTATCATGGTAATACAGCTTTACTAAGTAGTTTGACAGTGTTGTAGGAATTAGTTGTTAAGCAGTTGTTAAGAAAAAACTGTCTTTATGTCTAGTTGTTCTGGTATGCAATGCCCTATAGCAGGAGCCTCCAAACTTGGCAACTTTAAGACTCGAGGACTTCAACTCCCGGAATTCCTCAGGCAGCCATGCTATCTGGGCAATTGTGGAAGTTGAAGTCCAAAACTCTTAAAGTTGCCAAGTTTGGAGATTCCTGCCCTATAGCAACATCTTGAGGGAAGAAGTTGAAATAGTTTATGTCCAGGATGTGATGGGTCTGTAGATATTTTCACATCCCTCTTTCTTGCTCATACAGTATACAGCTCCTCAGTAGAAGGCAAGCTGGTAGCAATTTTTTTTCCCTGCAGTTTTAACTATTTGTTGAAATCTCTGTGTGTCTTGTTTGGTTGCAATTCCAAACCAGACAGTTATAGAGGTGCAAATGACAGACTCAATAATTCCTTTGTAGAACTGTATCAGCAGCTCTTTGGGCAGTCTGAGCTTTCTGGGTTGGCACAGAAAGAACATGCTTTATTGTGCTTTTTTGATGACATTTTTTATGTTCTACTTATTCCAATCTTCCTTTGCTTCTCCTTCCATTTTCCTCACATCCCCTTTTTGTTCCTCTACTTGACTCCCTGTTTGTTCATTTGATACTTTTTCAGTTCATCTTGCTTCCCCTCCTCTGCATCTAGCTTTTTTCCCTTCCATTTCTTCTGTTCTATCTTCCCTCCCACTATCTGACCTTTAGGATTTCATTTAAACTTTAGCTCCTGGTTGCTGTTGTTTCTATCAAGACAATATATCACCGGTTTAAATAAAGCTCTTGCATTCGAAAGTCCACTTAAAAAGATTTCCTGACTTGCAACAACTCCCAAAGGCTGATGAGTCTTCCAAAGTTTGCTAAAACAGAGATTAAAAAGAAGACAAAGAAGATACCTTACACAAGTTCAAATAGATAGGACCGGATGGGTTATGTTGTGTCCTGAGCCTGCAAAAGCAGGCTCGGGATGTTGCATTGGTCCCTGGCATTCCAAAAGCTGCCCGGGACCAGACAGAGTGGCACTGGCCTTGTGCGCATGCGCAAGGCGTGAAAGCACTCTGTTCCTATTGGTTGTCACTGTCCACGCTTCTGGTCATATAAAAAGGCCTGTGAGCCTTTTGCTTTCGCTTGGTTGTTGTAGAAAGAGAATAAAGTGTTTGTTCAGCATCACCATATGTCTTCATCATTCGCACGCGAATGAAGTCTACAACACTGGCGACGAAGGTGGGATCCTTTGCAAGCTAAAACAAAAGATTTAACGATTTACCGAGGAAGTCCTGAAGAGGGGAAGACGGCATCTGAATCAGCATCCCAGCCTGCCAGTATAGCATCACTGGAGGGTGAACTTGGCTAAAGGACCGTTTCCCCAAACAGCAGTCTGCAGAGGAAGCGAGTGGTGAAGGTCGTAAACTGTATGATGTCGAAGATTGGCCGCTTTTCTGATTTCGATGTCTCACACCCAGAGAGATGGAATTCCTACATAGCACAGGTGGAGAACTACTTCAGAGTAAATCAGATTAGAGAAGACAGCCTGAAGGCTGCAACTCTTTTGTGTGCCTGTGGACAGGAAGCTTTTGACATTGCAGAGAATCTGGTGGCCCCTGCACCTCTGGAGTCAGTAACATATGCTGACTTGAAGAAAACGTTGAAGGAACACTTCCAGCCAAAGTTATCTGTCATTGCTTGGAGGCACATGTTCGAGCAGAGAGACCAGAGGCTGGGTGAATCTGCTGCGGACTTTATTGTGGCCTTAAGGCAAGCAGCCAGACCTTGTGAGTTCAAGGATTTGGAAGAGAGGCTGCGAGATCGCTTAATATGCGGTTTGAGGAGCAGAGACTTACAACAGAAGATTTTTGCAAAAGAAGATGTCTCTTTCCAAGATGCACCTCGAGAGGTGGCAGCTGAGGAAGCAGCAGGTGAGGCTGTGAAGGCCTTACGGTTCACCAGGAACACTCCAGACACAGCTACCATCCATCAAGAGGATGCTCAAAAAGGATCGGAAGCGGATCCTGAACAGGAGGTGGACAGACTTCACCAGCCAGCTGAAAGAAGGCAGAAAGAACGTCCCCAGCATCTCTTCAATGCTTTGGGTGCGGAGGATGCCACAAGTGAGCTGACTGCAGGTTCCGCTCTGCCGTTTGCAGAGCATGTGGCAGGCAAGGCCACATCACATACGTCTGTTTGGGTCAACAGAAGGTCCAACCTCATGAAGAACTGCATCTGAAAGGTACCAGGTCCCCAGCCAACATAGAGTGGGTTTCTGCGCATCACGCAGGAGTATTCTGAGAACAAGGACACACAACTCCCTTAAGAAGAAACTTTCCATTAACGTAAGGTTGCAAAGGGTTCCCCTATTAATGGAGTTGGACACTGGGTCCGCTCTCTCATTTATTTCAATTAACACATTCAAAAGGATATGCAGCAGCAGTGACCTTCGAGTTAAACTCAGGCCATCGAATCTAATACTTACTGATTTACAGAATTCTATGGTGTGTGTTAAGGGGGAGGCCACCCTTAGAGTACAGCATAAGGATTTTGAAAGTCCCCTAGATATGGTGGTTGTTGGAGGTGAACATACGAATCTTATTGGACTCAATTGGTTTGAGGCTCTGGGAATCCTGGTAACTCGGCTGCACCATTTGCAAATGTTGAGCCTTGCAGAAGTCTGCAAGGAATTTGCAGATGTGTTTAGTTCAGAGCTAGGATCCTACAAGGGGCCTCCAATTTCACTACGGTTAGACCCAACCATCATGCCCATCAGGGTTAAGCCTAGGAGGGTACCTTTTGCCCTCAAAGGCAAGATTGATGCTGAGCTGGACAAATTGCTCCAGCAGGGCATTCTAGAACCTGTGGATTCTAGTCCATGGGAAACCCCCATAGTAACGCCTCTAAAGCTAATGGGGACATACGTATATGTGCAGACTATAAGTGCACACTGAATAAGGCACTGCAACAGCACACTTATCCAGTGCCTGTGGTAAGTCACATTCTGGCCTCCCTCAAGGGGGAGCTTGACCTGGCATAGGCCTATCAACAGCTACCTGTTGATGAGGCAGCTGCAGAGGCCCAGACTATTGTAACTCACAGGGGGTCCTTCAAGGTCAAGAGACTGCAATTTGGGGTAAATATAGCCCCTGGCATATTCCAAAGTGTCATGGAGAGCACACTTTGAGGTATTCCTGGGGTCTGTCCCTACTTCGATGACGTCCTCATTGCTGAGGAGTCATCTCAAAATTTAGCAGAAAGATTAAGGGCTGTCTTGCTTCGTTTTTGAAAAAGCAGGCCTTAAATTAAAGAAGGATAAATGTTAAGATAGGAGTTACTTCTACTGACCTCTTAGGATTCAGGATTGATGCTCAAGGCATTCACCCTGCTGAAACTAAATTGCAAGCTATCCAGCAGGCCCCAAGCCCTAAGTCTAAGAGTGAGCTACAAGCCTTCTTGGGGCTATTAAATTTTTACCATGCATTTCTCTCACATAAAGCTGCAGTGGCAGAGCCATTACACAGGTTCTTAGACAAGAAGGCTCCTTGGCAGTGTACTAAAGTCCATGACAAGAGCTTCAATGAGGTTAAGGCCTTGGTCACTTCTAATGCTGTTTTAGCACATTTCAATGAGCAACTGCCTGTTTGCATCACATGCGATGCATCTCCTTATGGGGTGGGAGTGGTACTTAGTCATCTGAAGGCTAATGGGACACAGGTCCCTGTGGCCTATTACTCAAGGACTCTGTCTTCTGCAGAGCGAAATTACGCTCAAATTGACAGAGAAGCCTTGGCCATAATGGCTGGCATTAAGAAATTTCATGATTTCTTATATGGCCGCCATTTCACGGTCTATACTGACCATAAGCCTCTGCTGGGTTTGTTTACCACTAACAAACAGACCCACATATCATTTCTCCTCGTATGCTGAGATGGTCCATTTTCCTGTCAGCATATGACTATACATTAGTTCACAAACCACGAAAAGAAATGGGTCATGCAGATGGCCTGAGCAGATTACCCCTGAACCAATTAGAGCCAGATCCTGCTCCAGCCATTAATATTATTTCCGTTCAGGAGTTGCCTGAGTCTCCCCTCAATGCTAGGGACGTGGCTGCAGAAATTGCCACTGATCACACGCTTACACGCGTGCTGACATGGGTGTTGTCAGGATGGCCTGATAAGTGTCCAGATACTGAGTTCCAAAGCTTCTGGCACAAGAAACATGAGTTTTCTACTTTCAAGGGTTGCCTGTTATGGGATAGCAGGGTAGTAATTCCAGCCACATTGAGGTCTAGAATCTTAATCTCTCTGTATGAGGGACATCCTGGTATAGTCAGGATGAAAGCGCTTGCACGCAACCATCTTTGGTGGCCTGGGCTCGATAAAGCCATCGAGGCCCAGGTGCATGGGTGCCAAGTGTGCCAACAGTCTCGGCCTGAAATGCCTCAGGCCCCAGTACATAGGTGGGAGGAAACTCAAACCCCATGGTCTAGGGTGCCTGGGCCCTTTCAGGGGCAATTCTTCCTGGTTGTTGTTGATAGCCATTCCAAGTAGCTAGAGGTTGTTCCTGTTTCCTCCACTACTACTGCCAGGACCATCCAGGTGTTGAGAGGAATTTTTGCATCACACAGTCTTCCAGATGTGCTTGTTTCAGATAATGGCCCTCAATTTACCTCTTCTGAGTTCCAGGCTTTTCTTCAGGCCAATCTGATCTGGCATGCAATATCAGCTCCCTTCCACCCATCCTCCAATGGACTGGCAGAGAGAATGGTGTGCACTACTAAAGATGCCCTCAAGAAACTGACTTATGGTAACTGGCTTCACAGTTAGCAGATTTGCTTCTTGCACACTGCACCACACCATGCACAGCCACAGGGAAGAGCCCTGCTGAACTCCGCTCAGGTTGCCGCCTCATCACTAAACTGGACAGGCTGCACCCTGACCGGGTGGCTTCACAGGTGTCACATCTGCGGGCACCTAGGAGACTCCAGGTGGATGATCTGGTTTGGGCAAGAAACTATGGGCCTGGACATCTCTGGGTCACAGCTGTGGTCTGCAAGTTCTCTGGGCCGTTGTCATACGAAGTTGCCTTGGGTGATGGCAGCGTTCTTCGCAGACACATAGACCAACTGCATTGGAGACTGGACTCTCACCCTTCCACTCCTGGCTCTGCTCTGGCAGGCAGGACGGCCATAATATGCATTCTGGGTCACAGTTTCCCAGGCCTAACAGGCCCTCACTAGCTGCTACTGAGGCTGTTTGGGATTCATCCCAAGGTTCCGCAAATACTCCAAACAGGAATTCATTGGATAGGGGGGTCATCCCACACATCCATAATTACTCCAGACAGGGAGTCACACCGAGGGTATCCACAGTATTCACATATGTCAGATAGTGCTCCAGACAGGGAGACTGACCGGGGGTATTCACCCAAATCACTAGCAGTAAGAGAAAAGGAATTCCATCAAGGGTGCTTGCCTAATTCTGCAATTGCTCCCAAAAGGAAGTCACCAGCAAGGGGGGTTGCCATGGAGGCGACTCCTGACTCTGGCACCTCTGGCACGTGCTTGGGGGCCACAGAGTACTGGGGCACTTTTGCTACCCAGCCCACTCCATCTGCTGGCCTTGGGCTAAAGGGACAGTGTTCCCAAGAGGGGTCCATTGTGGACTCAGGGACTTCCACCCCTCCAAGGTATGCTGGCTTGGACTTAGAGGGTCCAGCCAGCCAGCAGCGGGGTGGGTTAACTGGGTATTCGGGTAGCAAAGTCCTGGCCTGCCTAGCCTGGTAGGCGAGCAGGTAGGCCAGGCACCCTCACCAGGGTCACCTGGGGATTTAGGGCAGCAACACCCTGACCTGCCTAGCCTGGTAGGCGAGCAGATGGGCCAGGCAATCTCTCTGGGCCTTAGAAGGTCGCAGCAGGCCAAGTGCCCACCCAGACATCTGAGAGACTTTGTGAGGTTGCTGTCAGATCATGATGGACCTGTTCATGAGGCCCCTGAATAATGGGAGTAACTTGTGGGTAGATTATTTTGTATTATTTTTTGATTTTGGATACATTTATTTGTATTAATAAATATTGAATGGGGTTTGCCTGTGGGCAGACTCAAGTATTCCACACTCTTTGCATTTGAATAATGCAACTGTAGGCCACTCTTCCCAATGCATGATGTACATGTGTGTACACGAAGTATGTTCCATCTAGGGGGGAGGGGTGTTGTGTTCTGAGCCTGCAAAAGCAGGCTTGGGACATTGCATTGGTCCTGGGCATTCCAAAAGCTGCCCGGGACCAGACAGAGCGGTGCCGGCCTTGTGCGCATGCGCAAGGCATGAAAACGCTCTGTTCCTATTGGTTGTCACTGTCTGGGCTTCTGGCCATATAAAAAGGCCTGCAAGCCTTTTGCTTTCGCTTGGTTGTTGTAGAAGGAGAATAAAGTGTTTGTTCAGCATCGCCATGTGTCTTCATCATTCGCACACAAACAAAGTATACAACAGGTTATATCCCAGGTTCTGAAGGAGCTAGCAGATGTGAACTTACAATCACTGAACAAAATCTTTCAGAGCTCCTGGAGCATGGGGGAAGTGCCAAAGGAGTAGAAAAGAGCTGATGTGATTCCAATTTTCAAGAAGAGAATAAAGTGGATACAGGAAACTACAGACCAATCAGCTTGACATCAATACCTGGGAAAATCCTGGAAAAGATAATGAAGCAATAGGTTTGTGAGCACCTACAAATGAACGAGGCAATTACTACAGTAGAAGCCAGCATGTTAAAAACAGATCACATCTGACAAATCTTACTGCTGTCTTTGATAAAGTGACTAAATTAGTGGATCAGGGAAATGCTCTGGATATTGTTTACTTGTATTTCAGTAAGGCACTTGACAGACTAAAAATTACTTCTTGATATGGGGCTCCCCTTGAGGTGCACGCGGAGGCTCCAACTGGCGCAGAATACGGCCACGCGGGTGGTGGTGGGGGCGCCCTGGCATGCACGAATGGCCCCCATCCTGCGCAAGCTGCACTGGTTGCTGGTGGTCTTCCGGGTGCGCTTTAAGGTGTTGGTCACCACCTTTAAAGCGCTCCATGGCATAGGACCCAGTTATTTACAGGACCGCCTACTGCCAGTAAATATCTCCCACCGACCAGTTCGCTCCCACAGGGAGGGCCTCCTCAGGGTGCCATCGGCTAAGCAATGTCGGCTGGTGGTGCCCAGGGGGAGAGCCTTTTCTGTGGGGGCACCGACGATGTGGAACAAGCTTCCTCTGGAACTCCGGACATGTCATGATCTCCGCACCTTCAGAAGAGAATTGAAGACTTATCTCTTCAATCAAGCCGGCCTGGCCTAGAGCTCCTCGGGTTTTTATGTAATTTAAATTAAATAGTTAGGGTTTTAGTATGGGATTTTAATTTGGTTTTTAGTACAGCCTAGGTTATTTAATTCTGTTTTAAATATTTATTATTGTTATGTTTTAAATTTGGCTGTAAACCACCCCGAGTCCTACGGGAGAGGGGCGGTATAAAAGTTTACAAATAATAAAAAATAATAATAATAGAACAGTGTGGGATAGACCGTACCACCACTGGGGATTCACAGTTGGCTGACCAACCACATTCCTTAATTCCTGAATGGAATTGCAAATACTTGGAGGGAAGCATATAGTGAGGTGTTTCAACATTCTGTCTTGGGCCCAGACATGATCTAGATCAGGGGTGTCAAAGTCGCAACATCACGTAACGTGTCAAGAGGTATCACAACTTTTTTGCCATTGCCGGCAATGGGGTGGGCACAGTTTCACCATGACACAGCTGGCCAGCAGGCTGGCAGTTTGACACCCCTGATCTAGATGAAGGGATAGAAGGGGAACTTATTAAATTTCCAGATGACACTAAACTGGGGGAAATTGCCAACACTTTGAATGATAGACTTAAAATTCAGGAGTATATTGACATACTTGAGCATCAGAAATTTCCTGATAGTGAGAACAATTAATCAATGGAATAGCTTGTCTCCAGGAGTTGGAGCATTGGATGTCTTCAAGAAAAGACTGGACAGCCATTTGTCCAGGATGCAATAAGGATATCAGATGGGGAAGATCAGTTCAGGTCAGTTTCAGCAAAAACAGGCTTTTGAAGACTTTACAAAGAAAGGCAAAGTCAACATACTTAAGAAGTTTTTGACTATGTTTTATGTAACAATGTGGCAAAATGCATTCATTGTCAATCTTCCATGAGTTTTTCCTTATGAAAATTAGTACCAATTTTTGTACTTCTGAAAAATGTATTGGGCTGTTCCAACAATGGTATTCTTGGTATTATGTTGTACAGAATGCAACTTCTCTAAATAATACATTATAGTTTATAGTACAAAGTATCTTTCACTTAAGTTTAAAATATGTAAGATTTCTTCCTTTTTCACAGTAATTTAGGATGATTGCTAAAGCATTCAATTGAGACGTCTTTTATAGTATTAAAGGGAAGATTACAAGGCTGACTTATAGTTAACTGTACACAAAAAAGGTTTGTTGAATAATATCTGCTTATGCCCTTGAAATATAAATAGCGTATTTGTTCTTTTTTGTAGTTACATGGCATCTTGATGAAAATTCAAAACTTTATAAGTTTCTCATTTGTGCATATTTCTGTTTCATTAAAAAATCTCGTTTACATTATTACTTTTCCTTTCACCCACTTTAAGACTTTGTGTGTGTGGGGGGGTATAGAATAGTTCTTTATTATCTTTCTAATTCAGAAGATTGAAAATTGGAGATGCAACTTCAGAATCATGAAATAGTTGCACTTTTATCCTATTCATCAAAAGACACATTAAAAGTAGAGCTAATAAGAAAAAGTTCCCTTATGTTTGTTTTTTTTATTTTTGCTCTGCTTTCATATATTTGAACAATGATAATTTTAGGATCTACCTTTTAGTATGTCTCCTGGGTAAAGAATGTAGTGGTAATTCCATTATTCTTTAAATATGAGATTTTTAGATGCAGTAACATTTGCAAAAGTTGAATTCCAGAATGAACTAATCTAATATATTGTACATATCTCAGATTAATGCACAAATCTTAATTGCCATGAGTTTGCTCTTGCAAAAGAATTGAGTCATTCTTAACAAAATAGATAGATAGATAGATAGATAGATAGATAGATAGATAGATAGATAGATAGATAGATAGATAGATAGACAGATAGAAGGATGGATGGATGGATGGATGGATGGATGGATGGATGGATGGATGGATGGATGGATGGATGGATGGATGGATGGATGGATGGACGGATGGACGAGCAGGTAGGCAGGCAGGCAGGCATTCTGATTTCTTGTAATTTCTTGGTTTGACCGATGTATGTGGTGGGGCACAAATCAACAGAAGAATAAGTGCACGCATTGAAGAACACAAAAACTCAGTCAAAAAAGAGGAACCAACTTCTTCCCTGGTCCAACACCTTAAAGCCACAGGACATGAAATTGACTTCAAAAAGACCAGAACTATCTCCAAAACTGAACACTTTAATAACAGAATAATCAGAGAAGCCATCGAGATAGAAAAACGCCCACACAGCATGAACAAACAAGATGATACCTCCCACTTACCAGCCATTTGGAAACCCGCCCTTATTGACAAACGAGTCCCTAACACAAAGAATGACACTAGACTCACACTCACAAAAAACACACCGGATGTCACCACCACACATCCAGGCAAAAAGCAAACCCAAACCCACACCGATGATGAGGCATGACCGCAAACCAGAAGCCAGACCACAGCTGCATCATTAGCCACTTTAAACTTCTCCAATCCATACATGAAGCAAACTGACACCCACCATGAAGATGAGGCATGACCACAAACATGAAGCCAAACAGTTATGCAGCTCACCATCTCAAATCCCCCTGCAACTCAGACTAATCTGAGCACAACAAAGCCCCCACCCAACCAGAACACTCTCCCAGCCAATCAGAGAACAGCCAAACCCCCATCCAATCAGAGCACAGCCAAGCCCCTAACCAATCAGAACACACCTCCACCCAATCAGAACACAGCCAAGCTCCCAGCCAATCAGTTCAAACCCCCACTGGCAGTTAAAAGGAAGAAACAGCTACGATCACACATTGCTCCTAGAAGCACGAAGCCGAAAGCACCAGCCTGAAGATGACGAATGGGACTTCATCGAAACATCGCCAAGACACTTCAAATTCTACATGGGAGAAAACCCGAAGAACCAAAGACCTACATACAAACACTCGCGAAAACTTCAGAAAACTTGTGTGTGTGTGTGTGTGTGTGTGTGTTTATTACCCCCAAAAAACATTCATTTTAAATCTTGTCCATGAAATTTGTTTACATTTAATATAGGTTGGGTTTTGGAGGTTTTGGCTTGCCAGAGTGGGTTTTATATTATCAAGCATCTGTACTAACATGGGTAAAAGAATGGATAACTCTTAGAAATAAAAGGTTGTGACTTCTGGTTCAAGGCAACTCTGGTTTCATCTGGAGACTTGTCTCCACACCGGCTGGGTTTTTCTTCGCCAGTAGACTCCATGTGGGTCGAAAGTCACTGTGGAGGGGCGACCACCGAGGAGGAGGCTTGCTGGATACTGCGGGAGGGCGGCAGCTTCTCTCATGGCTCCAGCTATTTCCTGAAGGCCGACGGAGCAAGATGGCCAATTACCCTGCTGCACCAGCTGAAAGTCACAGCAACATCTAAGCATGAATAGACCCACTGCGGATGATCTGGGTGAGACACCTTCTCCTCCTCTCTTCACCCTATTTTGTTCTTTTTTTGTCTGTAAAAGCTCTGTTGGAATCATTTCCCCATCTTGAAAAAGAAGCTTTGATATGTGTGGGAATAAAGGCGCTGAACAAAAAGGTTAAAATAAAAAATCTTAAAGACTACACTTTATTCTTATCTACTTTGAGGTAAAGAAAAAACCTGTTTTTGACAGCTCTACTATTATATTATATTATATTGGAAGATTGTTTCTTTTTCCACCTTTTTCTCTAAAAGATAGAAAAAGGGGGAAAATGGTGTCTGGAAAAGATTTTTTTAACCTATTGGGGACATCTAGTGGCAAAAAGTTAATATTGCAACTGCTGGTTACTGTTTGGAGATGAGATGGACTTGGCCTTCAAATTACTTTTGAAGAGAAAAGATAAGCGGATGCAGCTGTGGGAACTGTGGGAGTGGATACTGCTTTACTTTTATTAAATACAGCCTCCACTAAAAGAAAAAAGGGACTCTCTTCAATTATTATTAAAATGGAGAAACCTTATTCATAATTGAACTATAAACTTATATTGGAAAAGATCTACGAGGCTACTGAAGAAATATGTGCTACAGTGAAAGTGATTTCTACAGAATTAAGAGTCAGAAGCCATATTCCAAACCTTCAAACTGACGTTCAGACAACATCTGACCATTCTATAAAACAAAACATACTAGAAGAGGATTTAATTGAGACTAAAGATGAATTTATTTTACCCTACAAGCATTTCATCTATACCTTTGAGGATCAGAAAAATCAAAGACTGAGATTTGAGCCTTTAAAGCAATGAAGCTTTAAGGATAAGAGAAATAGATGCCCAATGCAGAGGACGGGATGCTTCTTACTGTCTCAAATGATACTACAAGCAACAAAGAGAGACTTATTGGCTGAAAGGGAAGCTTTGTTATGGAAACCTGCCTGGCACAAAAAAAAAAGACTTGAAAATTCTAGTATGGCTTTCAACAATGGAAGCATTTGTACATCCAAATTTAGTTAATTTTGAGAAAACATGGCCATATAGAGATATTCTAAATTCTGAAGAGAATTTAAAATCTAAACAAGAGATGGAAAATCAGGATATGGATCTGTCATGGTGGGCATACTTCCAATACAAGTTAGATATGATAAAGATATTAAACTGTACAGATTTTATAAAGTGTAGACCTTGTTTGAACAGACATTATTAACCTCTGATGAGAAACTAATTCAAAAATCTATAACTTTATTGAATTTGAAAATGGAAAATGAACAAGTTAAAGAAACAATGATAACATGGGCAAAGAATTTTGGATATAACATAGATTTAGAAAAATAGCAAAACTTGTGGGAAAGAAATTATAGAATGACAATGTCAAATTCTTATAAAGAAAACCTATATAAAATGTTTTATAGATGGCACTTGCCACCAGCAAGGTTAGCAAAAATGTTTAATAATATGTCAGAAGATGTTGGAAATGTAAACATAAGTCAGGTACTTATTATCATGTATGGTGGACATGTGTTAAAGCAAAGAGGTACTGAACAAAAATACATACTTGGCTAGAAAAGATGTTGGGAAAGCATGTAGATTTTAAACCTGAACTTTTTTTACTAGGTATAATGCCAGAAAAGGCTAATAAACAAAGCATATACTTGGTTTTACATGTGATAACAGTAGCAAGAATCATATTTGCACAATATTGGAAAAATAAAGAAATACCATCAGAGGAAGAAATAATTAAAAAAATACTAGAATGTGCAGAAATGGACAGACTTACTATGAGGTTGAAAGAAAAAGAAGAAATAGAATACTTCCAAACTTGGGACTTATTTTATCAATGGCTGGAGAAAAGAATAAAGGATTGGGAATTAAATTTGCATTAGTGAATGATAAACTCAGACAACATGTTTGTTGAATAAATACTACTGAATTGTATGAAAAAAAATAATAAAAACTTTACAAAAATATACAATTATATATTACATTAAATATTTAAAAATATTGTACTATTATATTCTAGAATCAAGGAGGGAGGGATCCAAAGGATTATGATGCAGATAAAAAAAATGGAAGCTAAAATATTTCAAAGATACCGACAGAGGAAGGAAGAGGGAGAGGGGAAGAGACAGAGGGAGAGAGAGAAGGGTAAAAAAACCCCCTGACATTTCAATTCAGAGCTATATATTTACATGTCATCTTAAATTATCTTCAGAAAAATAAAGGAAGAGTTGCCATATGGTGTGCTGATTAAACAGGAAGTCATTTGCCTTTAATGAGAACAAAATGGGCTGAGTTATATAGGTTGTTGTTTTTACACAGGAATCAAATGCAAGCAACTATTTTATTCAGCATTTTGCTTTTACATGGATTTTTTTAATATTTATGTTCCTTTTTAGGTTCTGTACTGAATATCTGAATTGGGAGCCAGGCTGCAGTCACTAGCTAGGTCTTTCCTAGCCTCAATACATGCAACGTCTTGTACATACAGAATTTCACTGGTATGGCACAGCTTTTTCATCTTTCTCAAAAGTGTAGTACAGCCTATGGGCATGCACATCTCTACATTTCTCCTCTGAGTAAGCATCATTAATTATTTTTGTTGGTTGATTGGGATAAGAGATATTGCAACTAGCATGCCTCCATTGCTTTCAGCCTCCCATAACATTGGAAATACTGGCCTCTGGCTTCAAATTCATTCGCCCCTCTGTCTGAATACTTTTCACTTGGCATCGCAGGTTGAGATATTAACTAAATCTGATTTAAGGCAGTCATAATCTTTCAGGGCAAAAGTCATGAGTACCGACATTGAATCTTAAATGGTGGAGTAACATTCTACATTTATGCAGGAGGCATCCAATCATTTCTAAATTAAACTGATCCCATCTTGTTCTTGCTTATGATAATTTAATATAGGATGACACGCTGTAATGATTCATTATTGAAATCTGCAGTATACCACTAACATATGACACACATAATTTCCCATGTGCTTTATTTATTTTTTGATATGAGGAAGCTACATCTAGTACATTCAGCATCTGGTATTATTTCCTGAGGAAAATATCTCTGATTCATATTCTTTGCTATTAGTCAAATTTTAACAAAATGTAGCATTATAATACAGTACTTGTGTTTGGACTTCATAACTGAAATAAATATTAACATTTTATATTATATTATATTTATTAAATTTCTATACCGTAGGACTCGGGGTGGTTTACAACCCAATAAAAACATATAAAACAATAAATATTTAAAATTAAATTAAATTAAATAAATACAAGGCTGTTACTAAAAACCTGTTAAAAAAGCCAATTCTAAAACCCGAACAGCCTTGTTTAAAAATTTAAAACCCGAGGAGATCTAGGCCAGGCCGGCTTGATTGAAGAGATGAGTCTTCAACTCTTGACATTATAAGAGAAATTTTCTTAATAGTAAAATCAAAAAAGATGAATAAATGGGGGGAATCTAAAAATAAGTAACACAATTTTTAAGATATCAGAGAGAAAATGTATTCTTAGTCTTAGGCAGCCAAATCACTACTCTGTATTAGTATTGTATTCTCCTAGCTGATATGACACTGTCATACACTAAAGAAATAAATATATAAAGTGTGTCTCCTATGTTTCAATTTTCATAGGACATTCTAGGTATCTTATATTTCATAATCCCTATAACCAGAAAAAAAGTAAACGTTTAGTGCGAGGGTAACATATGATAAAATTGTTGGCTGGCTGCAGGAGTTTCTTACAACTTTCTTTAGATTTTTTTTTATTATTATTTTTGGCAGCTACAAAATGGTGGATGACATAACAATGACACAATTATCTCATCCAATCAACCAAGGTAATTGACCAATTTTGTTAATGTGATGGGAGGAACAATTTATTTTGGGGTATTGGCCAAAGTCTTGGCACTTTTGATTTTGGTTTCCTTCCAAAGATTGAAAGGAAAGTGCTTGTTAAAAATTGACAAATTGCCAGCAACTATGATTGGTTGTGTGTGTGTGTGTATGTTTGCAAGGATTTGTTTTTGGTTTGTTTAACTTTACCCAAGAATAAAAATTGATGATTTGGCTGAGGTGATAACATCAATTTTGCTTAACATTCCACCTGAGGGCATTATACAATTATTAATGTGAAGTATCACTCATGTTATAATGGATTATTTTTGATGTTCCTGAAATGTTCTTCTATTTGGTTTATTTTTTAAGAAAATCATCCTCAGCATTTGAGATCAAGTTCAGTGAGACATCTTCATTCTTTTTCAGGTTCAATTTTCTTTGTCCATCAGCAAACTGGACAAGCTGATTGAGGAATGCCACTTTTTAAATGACCTTAAATGATTCTGGTGGTCCATTCATTAATTGGTTAATGTTAGTTAGAAGCTAAACAGGATTAAGCTTGGTTAGTACTTGGGCAGTAAAACTCAGGCGAATGTTTGGGAAATTGAAAATATCCCAGAAGAAAGCAATACCAACAAAATACTATAGTCAATTTGATACATCTCCAGAAACTGAGACTGAATTGAAGGTGACTTTTGTTTTGTCTCCTAGCCTTGTTTCAACTGCAATAGTGGCAAACATCTGTAGTTCAGGTATAGGATGAGAGTAAAGTTCATTCTCTTAGCTTGTGGGTGATTTCTGAACATTTCATTAGCACACTAGGTAACATCTTCAACAGCAGTGTCAGCACTCTTCTGTTTATAAAGACTTCAAGTGTGGGTGTATCAAGTGAGGGTCTTGTGATAGGTCAGATGGGATTCATCAGAGAGAGGCTTGTTATGGGTCTTTGGATGGGGAGGTTACTTTAGGTCAGGGTCGTTGGATGGTGTGAATTATCAGTGAGTCAGGTGTGAGTCATTAGTGAGAGGCTGGTGATAGGTCTTATAATGGGGAGATTACACCAGCTCAAGGTCATTGGGAGGTGAACTGCTTAGGCGGGGAGAGATTGGGTGTCATGCCTTCATCTGAACCTGAATCAGAGGAGGAAATGGAGCCGGAACAGGACCCTATCAAGGCCCAGGGATAGATGTGGCTTCAGAGAACTGTGGGGAAGAGCAGGCTGAGGCAGGCCAGAGCCCTTCAGGTTGGAACAGGGGAGACAGCATTCAGGCAAGGAGCAAGGCCCACCCCCACCTGATCCTAGAGCTAGAAGAGTGGAGAGGAGGAGGGAACAACACAGGCAGGCTCACTTACTCGGGAGGAAAACGTCCCACCCACCCCACAAGGCAACCTGGGGATTGAGATATAAGGAGCCACTGTGGGATGGGGACTTTGTCAGGAACTAATGTTGAATGTTGGGAGAGTTGTGTATTGTTGCTCTTGATCTGTATTGTTGCTCTTGTTCTGTGATCTTTGTTGGAAAATCTGGACACCTTGACTACCTGACCTGCTGACTGGCTGACCACGTGGATTTCCTGATTTACGACCTCAGACTGCAGTTTGACTGACATTCAAATGGGCTCATTAAGCTTGAGTTTTGTTTTGTTTGTTATCTTTATGGCATTGAGGACATTGTATACTAATCAGGCTGTATTGAAACAGCCTTCATCCAGAGTCGGCTGGAAGGTGTGTGTGTTTGCTTAGATTGGAGGCTTGCCAGCAAATATGGGAGCATTTGGAGAAACTTTGCAGCAATTAAAGAACTGTGTACATTGCAAGCTGACTGCATTGCATTTGTGCTGTGCCCTGGGTCATCACAGGGGACTTGCATGGGTTGGTTGTGGGTTGGTGCTATCTCCTGTTGGATGGATGATTGATTTGGATTATGAGGGGTTCATAGGCTGATTGTAGGTCAATGTGTCTGTTGATGGAATTGCTTGTGGCATGCCAGGCTTCAATGAACTCACAAGCATGGTGGGTGGTAGCATGGTTGCTGATTTTAATGTTGCTTCCATCAAGCTGGTGTTGTTTGGTGTTGGTGTGGGTAGCGATTAAAGATTTGGGATCATGGTGTTTGACTGCTAGCCAGTGTTCACAAAGTTTTTAATTGACATGATGTTTGTCCCACATAGAATTGGTTGCAATAGTTGCAGTTGATTTTGTAGATTATATTGTTTCTTTCATCTTTCTGTGTCTTGTCTTTGGTTCTGGATAATTTCTGGTGGAGTGTGGCTGTGGGTTTGTGGGCTATCACTATTCCTAGGGGTTGGAGAATTCTGGCTGTCATTTCCAACATCCCTTCTGTGTATGTACAACCCTGACCTGAAGTAACCACCTTATCACAAGCCTCTCTCTGATGACTCACATCTGATCCATCACAAGACCTTCACTTGACATACCCACACCTTATAAAGAGAAAAGCACTGACACAGACATTGTCTAAATGCCACTGAAGATGTTATCTAGCCTGGTAATGGAACATTCAGAAACCAACCCATAAGGAAGAATGAACCTTCACACACACACACACACACACACACCATTGTTTCAATTAAAATAATGAAGGAAGATTGACTGAAGGAACAGATATGGAGAACATGATTTTAAACATTTGATAATCCTGTATTTCTTACCTGGCCCCTCCCTCTGGCATGCTTAAAGGATAAGCAATCATAAATAGGGCTACTTCCAAATAAATGTCGGTCCTGGTATTACAAGGGTAAAAATAATTGACTTTCTTAAATTAAAGTTTCCAATGCAATAAGCTGTTCCAAGAAGGAAAAAAAATAAAGTAGAAATGCTTTAATTATTGGTATCATCATTTATCAGTTCTGCTATAAGAAGTTTTCAAAATTACATCTGAAGTGATGCTGGTTCTTCACTAGACTTTGGCAATAAGAAGTAAGTTGTATGATTGAGAAATAACACATGTTCCTGAAAAGTGATATATCAAAGAAGTTGTCATTATGAAACATACAAATACAACAGAAAGGTTTGTTTTGTTTTTAGTTTCATTTGTTAAACTTTCTCTCTCTGAAGAAACACTATAAAAATTGAAAGTTAGAATATAATTAGAGATACATATTTGGTTATATTTTAACAATATTTAGGAATTTAGAATATACCATTCCAAACACCAAAGGTCCACAAAAGAATGTTATGAATGCAAAGATTGTCCTGATGCAGGTGAAGAACTGTAAGCTGATTACTTACATGGCAGTTTTGGAAAACAATAACCAGGATTTATCACCAGTGCACAGAAAAATCATGTTCTGAAATGTTCCTCTTTTGCATTGGCTGCTTTGAACAAAAGTGAGCATACTTTGCATATGATGACTCCATGCCAGGTCTTTTCTATTACGAGGCTTTAGCATATCAAGATGCAATATTTTCAGCAGCTAGATCTAGTTTTGGATGAAACATTGGCTGAACATAAAAATAATATATTAATATATATATATTTCTAAATCAGCATGAATGGCCAATCCAGTTAGTTATATTGACTCTATATGAGCATATATGAGCAACTGATAATATTTCAGTTTTAAGATTGCTTCACAGGTGCCATATGCCAGTGGTGGGATTCAGCCGACTCGCACCGGTTTGGCAGAACCAATACCTAATTTTTTGTTGAGTTTGGCGAACTGGTTATGATAAATCTGCATAAGCCTCCCCAGTCGCCTCCCTCCACCAGCCCTGGAATCCCTCTGCCAGCCTTAAGTCACCACCACCACACTTTCTTATCTGCACTTTTTTGCTCTCCTGAATCGGTCTGTGTCACCCTTCTCTGTTCTGGAAATGGCAGCCCCATTTTCTGTTGCAGAAGGGAGGAAAGGAAGGACACTTTGTATGGAAGGATGATAAGTTCCAGGAAAACTATGCCAGCTGGATCTGGGTGAGGAAGGCCAAGCTCCCCTTCCCCGATGGTTCTGCAAAGCCCTTGAGAAATGGATACCTTCCCACAGGGTTGGTCTCGGCACCTGCTTCGGATGGCAAACAGAAGAGCTTTGCTCTTTTTCTACAGAAGGCTTTTTGAAATTGCCCCCCCTTCACTTTTCTGCCTTAAAATCCAGAGGAGACACAGCTGATCAGTTGAGGAAAAGGCAGCTACCCGTATGAGTTTTGTAAGAAGTTGAGTGTCTGCTCTTGATTTTAAGGTGTGAGGGGCAATTTCAAAGTGTCTGGAGGCGAGAAGGGAGAAGGGAAATGCAGGGCATCAAGAAAGTGCTGACCAATAGAAGGAAGGAAGGAAGGAGGAAGGAAGGGAGGGAGGGAGGGAGGGAGGGAGGGAGGAAGGAAGGAAGGAAGGAAGGAAGGAAGGAAGGAAGGAAGGAAGGAAGGAAGGAAGGAAGGAAGGAAGGAAGACTTAAGGATACCTGGGAAGGTGAAGAAAGTTACCGTAAACCACCTTTTTCCTTTTCTCTCTTTCTTGGCTGAGAAGAAGGCAGCCCACATGGCTGCTGCTTTGTGCAATCAGGTGCACCATGGCAGTGATGGAGGGCTGGTGGAAGGATGCCAGGGCTGGAAGAGGGAAATGGCAGGAGAGACTTGTACCTCCCAGTCATGGCACAAGCCATAGGAGAGTTGGCGGAGGAGGAGGTGGCAGCTGCTGCCAGGCAGATGATCTGCGCGATGGAGCGGGGGCAGCAGGGACGGGAAAAAGCCCCTCAGCGGCAGACATGGCTATTGCGCAGCAGTGGCAGAGCCTTTCACTGTCATTCCCCCCTGGCTCCAAAATAGTGGAGGGGGAGTGGGTAAGGCCCATCCTCCATAGCATGGCAGTCTGGCTCGGGAGGGAAGTGAAAGGGAAGAGGCTGGTTTTTGAACTGGTGGCAGAGGTCACTGAGTGGGGTGTGGCCTGGGTTTGGGGGCCCTGAATCAGCAGGTATTGGGTGTGTGGGGAAGCTGAATCCCCCAACCCTGCCCTAATTTGGTTTTTAATGTGCACCTCTTAAAGCATTCTGTGATTTCAGAGAGAACTGATTGTTAAATTATTTGAATCCCACCACTGCCCTTTGCTGAAACACAGTAGCATAATGTGCAAGTGGAACTTTCTAAGAACTAATTACTCCTGGAGAAAGGGCAATGACCAATAAACAAGACAGATCTAGCATGAATAATGAGGCTTCAAATCCAACTTCCTTGCACCATTTTTGTTTTATCTCAGAATAAATTTAATCTGATTATTTCAATGTGGCACAGAGTTTGTGAAGTAATCTGTAACCCAGCGGTTCCCAACCTTTTCAATATCCCACACCCCTAGAACGCTTTGGATATATTCTCACGCCCCTTACAAAAGTAATACCTGATTATGCATATACACTATAATTTTGAAACTTCTAAACCCATGTTTTTGCACCCCCTGGAATATTGTCTTGCATCCCCAGTTGGGAACCCCTGCTCTAAGCAATGAAATTTAAGCCACAATAAATCTTCCAGGTTTTATGATGCCTGTAATGGGGTTATAATGGGAATGGGAAGGTGGAAGTCTCAAATTATTTTTCTCAAAAACTCTGTGGGACTTCGAACTGTGTGTCTACTCCTAGACAATCATTAAATGCAAAATATTTTTAGAGACATATTATAGTTCATGCAGTCTGAATGAATGCTTGAGCAGTCATGTTTAAGCCCCCATTTTTATATATACAGATAAATAAACATAATTATCATGACACAAAGAAACAACCCATCTATTATAAAGTCCTGAATAAGTGCCTCATCCTTCTATATATAGCGACTCTTTAAACATATTTTCCCAAATCTAACTTTACTGGACTTTTCCTTGGTTTCCAGTCTTTTATCTGAGATTGTTCAGAGAGGTAATATACCCCACTTGTTTTCCGGCAACTTCTGCCTCATTTTAAAAAGACCCTTGAATTTCTTATCCATTTATTCATTCAGATTTATTATACTGTATTTGTCCATTTCTAATGGATTTCAACTTATCAAAGAGTAAGGAATTGGAAGCATCTCTTGGTATCTACATATCAAAAGAGCATCTTTCCCTCATGAAAATAATAGATTTTCTGTCTATATTTGATGAATCTTTCATAAAAATATCATATGATTTATTTAATCTCTTGAAAAAGACTACTATGATATTCTCTTTTGATCTCCGGTGGCTTTTTCCCACACTCAAGTCATAACGTGATATGATAATGAAACAATATATGAATCAGTGCAAAGAAATGTATCATGTTAGGTGGCAAGTACTTGCTTGTTTGAATATTAAGGTTGCAGAACACTTTAGTTTCTTCATTTTCTATTATTTTGTCTGTTTTGTAGTCCCACTAGTTCTTGCTTACAAGTAAATGATGTTTCTTGCAGATCTTACAATGCACTGTTATTGTTATTAAATTTGTAAGCCAGTCAACTCCATCATGATTCTGAGAGGCAGAATGTCAATACACTTTTGACATAGTTTAAAATGTTATTCAGATTTCCTGTTTTTACTGGATAATGTACTCTTAACCTCATTCTTGGTTAATCAAACATTGTAATGGTGCTACGTTAAGAATATTTGTTCACTATCACACACTTGCTTATTATTGCACACACCATTCAGTGAAAAAGTGTATGAACATTCTACAAAGCTATCTTTATTAAGGTTTTCCATAGATCTGTGGAGCTATGAAAACTGAGAATGCTGCATGTTATAAAAATAATTGGAAAAGGTCACGGTCACATCCCAGGGTATGGAACAATAAAACATACTTTTATATAACATCAGTCATACTGAATTATTGTAGGAGTACTATATGAGGCCTTCAAGAATCCATTGTTTGTGACAGAAAGCCAAAAGTTAAAGGTCATGGATTAAAATGAACTAGTCTTTCACTTAAGAGATTTTTTTTCCCCTGTAAGTTAAAACTGAAGGTTTAAAACTGAAGTGTATCATAAACCTTTTTTTTTTAAGCTGACCTATTCAGCACCTTTTGGTTAGACTATTATCCTTTATAGAACTCCTGGAATGCAATCCTTATACATCAGAGATTAATATTTTTATGTATTCAACAACTCTATGCAGTTCACTTTTTCTTTAATCCTCTGAGGTGCATACTGCATTTTTTGTGTGTGTGATTGAACAGATTAAGGATAATAAGGAACACAGAAACTCAGAGCAATTATGACAGTCACAATAAAAGTCAGTAGGAAGGACAGCATTGGTAGCATTTTTATTTAGTAAAAGCCTAATTTATCAATTAATATTCTGAACACCTATTTTATAGGATTTAATTTCATCCCAAACATGTTTACTGTGAAGTAGAGATGAAATATCTCAATAACTATGCATAATTGTCTATACAGATGACTTCTGGGTCAGCTATAATAGTATTCAAGGGCAGCACCATGTAAACCACACTGGGGCAATAAAAGCAAGAAGTGTCCAAAGCATAAATGATTGTGAATAATGCTTCTAATATAGGGACAGGCACAATTGACACAACATAAATTTGTCCAAAGGCCCTCTTAGCCATGGTTTAACCTGTTCTTTGAGCAGGACCCAAGAAAGCCCTCAATTGGGCACCAGTTTTGGTGGGGAAGTGCCACTAATTTCAGAATCAAAGATGATGAGCCCCAGATATGGGACTCTCAAAACGCATAATCATTTGGTATTGCCAGGATTGAGTCAGAGCACATTCTTCCCCATCCAGATTGTTAGAGCCTACAAATACTGAGAAATAAACTTGATGGTATCACATGGTTAGCCTAAATCAGAGATGTATAATCTGTGCCATAGGATAACCTCACTCTGTGACTACATATAGATGCTAAATTTAAGCAAACATAAAATAAAGCCCTGCACAGAAAAGTTGTTATGGCTAGATCTACCTACCATCATCACCCAAACACACACCTACCAACACCAACTGGAACTGTCCCTAGAGGAAGGAGGAGAAGCAAAATATCATACCTTCCATTCTTAACCTCTGATTATCTAGAAGTGGTAGTATAACTTTATACTGCACTGGTAAGACCACACTTGAAATGCTGCATCTAGTTTTGGTCACTATGCTACAAATAAAGACAATGAGTCTCTAGAAAATGTGCTTTGAAGAGCATGATTAAGAGACTGGAGACAAAACTGTATGATGAATGTGTCAAAGCAAGAATATACAGTATTTGCAGCATTGACATGTAATAGACATGTTTTCAAAGCAGGCTCATTTCATCGCCTGCAAAGGACTTCCATCTGCCCAATGACTGGCCAAATTGTTCCTGAAACATATCTATCAACTTCATGGCGCCCCTAAGTAAATAATTTTGGACAGGGGGGTGAAGTTCACAGCCAAATTTTGGAGAAATTTCCTTACATTAATTGGACCATCTCAAGGGTTATCATCTGCTTTTCATCTGGCCACCAATGGGGCTGCAGAAGCCGCTAACAAAATGGTGGAACAATATCTTAGATGCTACATTTCTTACCAACAGACAAACTGGACTGATCTCCTCCCTTTTGCGGAGGTGGCGTACAATAATTCTGTGCACAGCAGCACCGGCTACACACCATTCAGAGTGGCCACAGGGAAAGAGTTTAGCTCAATACCTGAATATCCTCAGTTGCCTTCTGCTTCCCAGACACCTGATCAATGGGTAAGGGGGTGGGAAGAAGTTTGGAGAAACACAAAAACTGCTTTTAAAAAGGCTTTTGAAACCTATAAAAAGCGGGCTGATAAAAAGAGGGCTCCCCAAAGAACATTCCAAGTTGGGGAGAAGGTCTATCTGTCAACTAAATATCTACGCCTCAAATTGCCCAGCAAGAAATTGGAACCTAAATTCTTGGGGCCTTTCCCCATAGTAAGGATCATCAACCCAGTCACAGTGGAACTAAAACTCCCTAAACTTTTAGGGAAAATTCACCCAGTTTTCCATTGTAGTTTGTTGAAGCCTTATCGGGGCTCCACTTTAAGACCTCCTCCAAAGAAGGCACCTGGGCCCCTCGTAGTCGTGGGACAGACCCACTATGAAGTAAAACGTATTCTTGACTCTAGAATTTTTAAAGGGAAATTGCAGTACCTAATACAATGGAAGGGATACCTGTTGTCTGAAGCCACATGGGTGAAATCGAGTGAAGTGAAAGCTAACAGATTGGTCAAAAGGTTTCATGTGAAACACCCCAACAAACCAAAAGATAACCCTTAACATATGCTTTTGTTTACTTTACAGGATCTGTCCTTCTTGCAAGGGGGGCCGGATGTCAATGCTGCAAATACTGTATATTCTTGCTTTGACAATATGCAAAACTGTCTGGTAATTTTTGAGTTAATACAGAGCTTAGAGTGGGGGGGGGTAAAGCCTGGGAAAGAAAGAGGAAGAAACCCTTTGACCTTCACACTGATTGGAAGATGTGATTTGTAACTGCAAGATAAGGGAGGGGTTTAGCAAGAAAAGTTAGATGCCAGCAAGAGGAAGTCAGAGTCTGGCATAAAACGTCCATGATGTGCTGTCAATTTGTAACACAGAAAATAAAGGCTTTAGGATAAACATGCCTGAAAGTTCTTTGAAGTGTTTCATTAGTCGGAACCATGACATAATGGATGCAGGAACTAGTTTAACGAAGAGAAAGAGTAGGGATGATATGATAGCAGTCTTCCAATATTTGAGGGGCTGTCACAGGAAAGAGGGGGACAACCTATTCTTCAAAGCACTTGAGGGTAAGACCAAAAGTAATGGACGGAAGTTTAACAATGAGAGAGCCATCCTAAAATTAAAGAGAATTTTTCTGTCAATAAGAACAATTAATCCGTGGAAAGACTTGCCTCCAGAAGTTGTGAGTGCTCCATCACTGGAGGTTTTTAAGAAAACATTGGGCAGCCATTTGTCTAGAATGGTTATAGGGTCTCCTTCTAGAGCAGGGGGTTGGATTAGAAGAGGTCCACTCCAATTTTCTGTTATTCTATTCCATTGAAGGCTGCAGAAGATTAAGGAGAAGAGAATAGTCACACCACTGCCATCTTTGTCCCACTATTGTCAACAACTATGTCGTCTGACTAATGCACCCAGACCTGAATACTGACATACTGTATATGTTCTGCAAAGACCTTTGAAGCTACAGTGAAGTCACTTTCTTAACAACCTTTCCCAGATAGGAAGAATTGGAGAGTAGATGAAAATTGCCTGGTACCATTGGATTTAAAAATAGTTTCTTGAAACGGGTATCAACCATTGTCCTCTTAAGCACTGGTGGGATATTTTCATTAATATCTGGACTCCAGAACATATTTATTTATTTATTTATTTATTTTATTTGGACTTATATGCCGCTCCTCTCCGAAGACTCGGAGCGGCTTACAACATATATAAAATAATATTACAATCTAAGTCCAAATTTAAAAAAAAGCATTAAAAATAAACCCAACACACATTCATCATTCACACAACAATCCACAATCATCCCCAGGCCTGCCGGCAAAGATAAGTTTTAAGATTCTTTCGGAAGGCCAGGAGGGTGGGAGAAGCGCGGACTTCAGGGGGCAGTTGGTTCCAGAGAGTGGGCGCCACAACAGAGAAGGCCCTTCCCCTAGGACCCGACAGACGACATTGTTTCGCTGACGGGACCCGGAGGAGGCCGACCCTGTGCACTCTCATTTAGGGTCCTTAGGACCTTGTCCATTTCCTCAGGGCCAACAGGCTGAAATTCCTCCCAGATAACTGGGGCAAATCTACATGATTGGATTTCAACATTATATAATTGTTACTTGAAACTCACAGTAATCCTACAGATGTTTCTATTCTCTCACAGCTTTTCTCAAGACAGAAAAAAGACTACTGATCTTAATAGTATTTCTATATGCTTATATCAAGATTACCTTCTTAAATTTTTATTTGAGAAAACACAAGGTAGTTTTCCTTTGGCCACTTATACTGTAGTTTCCAAGTTTACAAAGCCAAATATCCATTCTGACTCAAATTATAATGCCAGTTATTAAATATTTTTTTAAAAATTATGTAAAATAAGTAAAATTTACTTATGTAATTTTAAGGTCAGTTTCCAAAGATAAATATATCCATATTTCATAAAAAGGGGGAATAAATAATGATTATATCTCTGTACTAATCAAACTCCTCCTGGGTGAACATATTATTTAGGTTTTCTTTTTATCCTGACAGGACACATCTGTTTTTGTTATTCTCATCTGGCACAACACATTTTACAAACCACATAATTAGAAATGAACATTTTATTCTGATGACATGATAGCATAATCAATGGTAAAATGAGATTATTTTATTATTGCAACCATGACATCATTTAAAAGTAGATTGTAAATATGTTACTAAAAATAGATCACAAAGTATAATCAGTATGCTATGAGTACTACTTTCTGAACTGATTATTATTGAAAAAAATTAAACTGATGTGTGCACCATGGCATTCCTGAACTTGAAAATATATTATTCCAAAACTAAATGAATTAGGGCTGTAGTGAGGAGTGTTGATTTGGTTAGGATATGATAGAAAGTGTCTCAGAAAGGACTTTTTCTTCTCTCTGCTTGGTAAGCAACACGTGATAATGCTTGACTGACATACCTATATAAAGTAATCTTGGGTGATTCAATATTTGCAAGAAATTCTTGCAAATTGATTTCTCAAATTTAGGGACATTCACAATCTTCCTCCCTGATCTTTCTTTAATAAATTCAAATATACCCAACAAAGGACAAGGAAGAAAAGAGCCAGAGTGGTGCAAAATTTAGGATATTGGAAGAGATGTGAATTCTAATCTCCACTGGATTGCATGGATCATTTGGACTATTACTAGCTTTCAGTCAAAATCTGTCTGAACTGATTGTTGTAGGGAATAAGCAGATGTACAGTGCCTTGAGCACTCATGTAATAGAATTGTCATTATCCCCACCACTATCTTGCTGCATATAAAAAAGCTTCACATCCCCTTATCCATAAGGCTTAAATCCTCATGATAATTTTTCAAGGATAACATTTCCTCCTGCGATGCTGAGAAGTTTAGATTTCAAGCCACACATACTCTGTTAAATCAAGAGAGAGAAAACTACTATTTCCACACATCCTGGCAGGATATGGGACTTTGGAGAATGAAATTGACTAGTTCTTTGCTTCAACAGTAAGACCTCCTGTATGGACAATGACCTCTGCAGGATCACATCACAATGGGCACAAATGTAATATCATATGCAGGTAGAAAATAAATGAGCTTGTATTATAGCAATAGCACTTAGATTTATATACTGCTTCATAGTGCTTTATAGCCTTCTCTAAACGATTTACAGAGTCAGCATATTTGCCCCCAATAATCTGGGTCCTCATTTTATTGACCTCAGAAGAATAGAAGGCTGAGTCAACCTTGATTCGGTGAGACTCAAACTCATTATAACATTATAACATTATGAAGTTATAATGCTGTTTGCATCCATCTTATGTCCCGTCCATGAATGCTATTGTTTATTGCTTGTTTCTAAGCTTGGGGATTGGCAGTTTTATTTTGATTTGATTTGTTTTAATTAATCATAAAGGACCTTGGAGGCCTTCCAGTCCAATTCCCTGCTCAAACAGGGGACCTTATACTTTTCCAGAGAAATGGTTGTCCAATCTCTTCTTGAAAATCTTCGGCAATGGAGCACTTACAATTTCAGGAGGCAAGCAGTTCCACTGGTTAATTGTTCTCACTGACAGGAAATTTCTCCTTAATTCCAGGTTGGATATCTCTTCAATGACTTCCACCCCTTACATTTTATCCTGTTCTCCAAAGCTTTGGAGAATAGGTCAACCCCCTCTTCTCTGTGACAGCCCATCGAGTAATGGAAGACACTTCTCATGTCACCCCTAGTCCTTTTCTTTGTTAGACTATATATATCTAGTTCCCTTAATTGTTTGTCATATACACAAGAAGCTTTGAAGAAGTTTCTTGGATGAGAAGCGAAATGTCTTCAAAAAATAAAAAAGAAAGTCCAGTTGCCTTGTGAAAAAGCATCTTTGGGACAACCATGACCTAGATGACTGAGAAACTCCATAGACATGTTCGTCATTTGGTTTAGCCTCCAGACCCCTTATCATCTTTGTTGCTTCTCTCTGCACCTTTTCTAGGGTCTCAGCATCTTTTCTCAGCATCTCAGCATTTTTTATTTTGTATTGTATTTATTTGTATTGTGACTTGAACTGGACACAGTATTCCAAGTGTGGCTCACTACTGCAGAATAAAATTATACTCCCACTTCACACCATCCTGATACTATCCTCTATTGATGCAGCCTTGGATTGCATTGTATTTTTTGGCAGCTGCAGCTTATACTTACAGTAGATGGTGGCTTATACTGACAGTAAGTGGTGGTTCACTAGGGCTGGGATCCCCAATCCCCAGGCTATGGATCGGCATTGGGTCGTGGCATGCCAGAAACTGGCCGTGCAAACAACTGAAGTCCTTTCTGTGGGATGCAGGCAGCATGCGAAACCACACTCCCTCTGACCCATGGAAGGTGCTCAGAAGGTTGGGGGTCACTGCACTAGGACACCTAGAATCCTCTCACAGTTATTATTGTCGAGCCAGGTGGTTCATGTGCAAGAATATTATAATAACAATAACAGGAAGAAGAAGAAGAAGAAGAAGAAGAAGAAGAAGAAGAAGAAGAAGAAGAAGAAGAAGAAGAAGAAGAAGAAGAAGAAGAAGAAGAAGAAGAAGAAGAAGAAGAAGAAGAAGAAGAAGAAGAAGAAGAAGAAGAAGAAGAAGAAGAAGAAGAAGAAGAAGAAGAAAGGGAGGAGGAGGAGGAGGAGGGGAGGAGGAGGAGGAGGAGGAGGAGGAAGAGGAGGAGGAATTGGAAGGGACCTTGGAAGTCTTCTAGTCCAACCTCCTGCTCAGGCAGGAAACCCTATAACATTTCAGACAAATGGTAATCCAGTCTCATCGTCTCTTCTAAATTTCCCCAAATCAGCAACCAAGTCAGCTTGATCACTGCATATACAGAAAACATTCAATTGATTGTGTGTATTAGTAGAAACTTTATGGCACATTTTATTTTAAATGAGATGAACAAAATAATTTAGCAGTAGATAAAAATATGCAAAAATCAGTGTGCAATCTTCTATCCCTTCCTTTCCTCCTAAGTTCTTTAAAACAGAATTGCATTAGTTTCTACTGAAGAAGAGAAACCAGAAGATCCAGAAGCAGTGGCCCTGCAGATATAATTCACGGCATCTGTCATACAGGCTAGAAATATTTTGAACCAAAGTCTAATATATCTGAAGGCTATATAGTAGTTTAGCCCTATTCTAGGGGATCACTAGCTTTTTTTTTTTTTTACAGAAATTAGAATTTATAGCTGAAATTTAGAAGATACCCTCAGGAGACAAATTGGTTCATAAGGCAATACCAACTTTTCATGCTTAATGTTTAATACATTTATAAACATTTTTTGAAAAAAATGCCCACATAGCAAATATAGATAATGTTTTCCATCTGCAGCCAGGAGTCCCAGAGAGAGAAGCTTTATGTACTGGATAAAATGTGTTCATTGTAAACCATGCTCATATCTAACATCATGAATTCAGTTGCTTAGGAAGGGGTAATGGAAGATGTGTGCATATTAAATATGATGCTGTTCGGTAGGGTAGTTTAGATTTATTACTGCTATCTACCATACTTATTTGCAGCATCTGCCAACATACATGCAATTAATTTTGTTCTCAAAGTGAAGTAGCTCGAGGCAGCCAATCTGCAAGCTCATCTAAGTGCTGAAGTACACTTTAAAAATACAAAACCATTACTCATCCCAAGAACAGATACATCTAACATAATTATGTTAGCAATAAAGATGAATTTGAAAAGAATTTGCAAATTTAAATGCAGCCTAATTCAGCTTAAGGAGGCGTGTGTGGTGGTAGGACAAGAAACCTTGATGTACAGTATTTCATGTGCAAGGTGTTAGACTTCAATCTATGAAATGTGAAGTCAGGTAATAATTCTAGTAGCAGCTGATAATGCTGTTACTCTTACTGCTGTTACTGCTATTACTACTACTAACACTTAAGGATTGCTTCTCTGTTCACCAGGACCATGAAAAAGATATATAATCATTGGATTCATGATTCCCCACTATTATCTGCATTTCCAGTGAAATAATGCAAACTCACTCTTAAAATGTAATTAAATTCATGATAAATTAAAGCCAAAAGCAATATACAGGACCACCATCTGTCTCAAAGAAAGACAAGTTTAAGCACCTGCAAACCAAAGTACAGATAGAATTGTGAGAAATGCAGGACAAGTGGTAGAAGAAAGCTGAGTAGTAAAGCACTGTGATGACGTGCATGTCACCAAAGAATTCTTCAGTGCATTAAATTCAATTTACGGTCCTTCTAAATCAAGATGCTTCCCCTTGTGGCTATCTGATGGGTTTTGATCAAAGACCAGGAAGGATTTAAAAAACAACTGGGCTGAACACTTTTCCAACCTACTCAACTGGTTGTCCATATCTTACAGCAGATTCCTCAACTGCCAATCTTGGATGTCCTGGACCTCCCTCTACTGATGAGATCAAAAAAGCAATCTCACAGATGAATTCAAAGAAAGCAACAAGGCAGAAATGGCATTTCTGCTGAGACTCCAAATTCCTTACAGGCATTCCAAGACATCTTGCAAGGTATTTGGTCCTCAGAGGAAATGTATGATGACTTCAACAATGCCCTCAATGTGGCTGCTATGAAAATTAGTGAAGCAAATCAGACTATGGAAACAACATGGCTATCTCACTGTAGTCCATTACTTGCAAGATCTTTGCTCTCATTCTTTTGAACAAACTTGCTGCTGCCATGGAAAGGAACCTCCCAGAGGCATAGTATGGCTATCAGTCAGTATAGCAAACATGATATTTGCTGTAGGCAGATCCAGAAGAAATGAGAGGAATAAACCCATTTACTCTAATGTTGTTGATATATCATTCAACTACTGCAAACAGGGATACCCTCTGGATCATCCTGAAATATTATAGATGTCTGAGGAAATTCAACTACTGAATGATGGAAATATAGGATAGTTTCTTTACAGTGGTGATTCATCAGCTGCATTTTACCATTTCCAATGAAGCAAAAAAAAAAAAAAAGATTGTGTGCTAGGTCCCTGTTCCTATTCAATTTGTTCAATAGGACAGCTCTCTCCTTGACTTTTGCCATTTGAAGGATGAAGTACCTCCATAAAGTCATTGAAGAAGCACTCTTTGCTTCTTGACTCCTGACATGTAGAAAGAGCTATCTACAGCTGATAGTGAACAAATTTTCAGATTCTTCTATGCTTTTTGGCTTGAATAAGACTGAGTACTTTACCAGCCCATGACAAACACCAAGTCCATAGAAATGAAAATCACTGTTGACAACACCTAGCTGACAAACGTAAACAGCTTCAAATATTTGGGAAGAATCATTTCAAGCAATAGGTCTTTATACAAGACAAGAAATTGACTCCATTATCAACAAAGCTAGCCAGCCACCAGCATGGCTGTATAATAAAAGTGCTCATCCAGTGCAACATCCATATCTCTATGAAACTAAGTCTTCTGTCCTATCTGGATGTGAGTTCTGGACTTTGTAAAAGACATATCAAACAACTGGAAATATTTCACATGCACACTCTCCACTCCACCCTTGGCATTGGTTGGCAAGACTGTGTCTCCAGCTTAGAGGGTTTGGGTCACATGGAGTTCACCAGCACTGAGTCCATGGTTATCAGAGCCCAGATGAAGTAGATGGGACACATCATCAGCATGGATGACCACCATATGCCTTGCCAGTTGCAGAATAGTGTATTGGAGTCTGAAAAGATACCTTGAAGTCTTTCAGAAGATATTGTGAAAGAAACCCTAGTTCAGTATGACATGTGCTAGAAAGCCTCACCAGATTTGAAGACAGGTGCCCCAAAAAACTGATAGAAAACAGTGAGCAGCATCACAGAATAACATCTGCAATTACTACAACAATACATTTCCAGTGCCCCCATTGTGTTAGATTCTGCGCTTCCAGTGTGGGACTGCAGAGCCACCTCTATGTTCACAGATAAACTGCATGATAGTGTTCTTCAAACCTGAAGTGAGTATGTGTGTGTATGTGTGTGTGTGTAGTCTCAACTTTAATATAATAGTTTCAAAAGTATGAATCGTTTCTCTGTTGCTGTGACTTTGTCATCAAATTCCTACACACTCTTCCTATCTGATTCTTCCTCCTTTTCCTTTAGCTTTCTGGTTTAAATACTTGTTCATCTCAGTGTGGCTCAGCAAGGTCACATAGCAGATTAAAGTTGAAGCACTAGCATTTTGTTATTGCAGTTGCTTTCTTTGTTTCTTTTTCTTTGGAGGAGGGTCTTTAAAAAAAAATCTGCTTTTTGTGCTGTAGCCAACAGCGATCAGGTTAAATCTTTTCTTTGGCTAAAAAGTCTCATCCAACTTTACTGTTGGATTTATCACCCTCTTGCCTTGGTAAGTGTTTTGTAAACTCTGTATGTGTCTCTCTGACTCTCTGTTTCTCTCTCTGTTTGTTTTATTTATCTATTTCTCTGTCTCTAGATAAAGTTTGTTTATGTTGTTAAAGAGAACTGCCTCTCAAAGTCCCCTGATTTCCTTGTCTTTCTTTGAACTCATTCTCTATCTTTCCTTCATGAAATTGAATATAATTAATTCCCTATTGACTATATGCATCTGTCTGTTCTCACTCTAGTCCTTGTTTCAGTCATCCTTCTCTCCACCTGTCTGTTCTATGCTCCCTGTGGGCTAGTTAATGCATTGGTCACTGTACTAAGTTTTAGCCCATTAGTATGTGCTATCATAAGATGTTTGTGTTGGACAATAAATAGGTAATGCTAAGTGTGGTTGGAGTGATGATATGCCAAACTGTTTTTAAAAAATAGGAAGATGATCTTGATGAAGATGTGAAAAAGCTGTTTTTCAAGCAGACACTTCCCTTGTTCACTGAACTTTAAGAAACAGGCAGAGTAGAAAACAATCAGACATGCAAGATTCTGCCATTATAGCCATTTTTTTTTTAAAAAAAAGTAGTGTTAGTCTTTCTGTGTGGTTGATTTCATGAGTTGGTCTACCTATTGTGCCTGAGATCTATGGATGACCTACCCAGTATGCTTTACCTTAAACATCACAATTGCAGATTTTTAATTCTGGAAAACAAAAGAATAAAAAGAGAAGATTATTTTGAGGGGACAAATAAGAAAATTGGAGATGCAAGTAAAAAAGAGAGAAAGGGTATTGAGAAAAACACTATTTTAAGTACAGGGAAATATGGTCTGAATTACAGGGAGGAAGAAAGACAGACAGACAGACTAAATATAGAAGCTTAATTTGTTCTTATAGGTGATTTTTCTCATCTTTAGACACAGGTGCTTGTAGTTCAAGTGTACCCATCTAAGAAAACTGGGGGAAAGGGAAGGGTGAGAGAAAGGGAAGGGACACAGAAAGAAAACAAGTTTTGCCAGATGGCTGAATTAATGTATTATTTTCCTCCTGAGCTGAACAAAGGATCACAAGGGGATTGAAATCCTGAGAGAGCTCTAATTTCTTCATCTCATAAAAAAGTTGCTGAAAAAAAAGACTGATGACTGTGCATATGCCCTCCTTAGATCAGAGGGGTTTTTTTTAAAGTCAGGAATCAACCATTAAAAAATAAAAATGGAAAGAAATAACTGTAGAATTTCAGCTTTGATTGGGGAAAAAATATCTTATTAGCAACTGAACTGGAAGAAGGTCTCTGATGGCATCAGCTTTTTCTGATAGGCTAGAGTCTTTTTGAAAGCCACCCAGACAGTTCACCTCCTTCAAGAGCAGGGGGTCTTCAAACTTGGCCCTTTTATGACTTGTGGACTTCAACTCCCAGAATTCCTCAGCCAGGCACGCTGGCTGAGGAATTCTGGGAGTGGAAGTCCACAAATCATAAAAGGGTCAAGTTTCAAGATCCCTGTTCAAGAGCACCAGGATGTCAAATTCACTGTAGGAGTGAGCACTTGTAATGGTAATGCCACTTGATCAAGAGACACGACTAGGGCAATAGTAATTAGTAATTGCATTTGGTGTAGTGGTTAAAGTGCTGGCCTAGAAACCAGAAGAATGAAAGTTTTAGGTTTCCCTTAGCCACAAAAGCTGTCAGGTGACTTTGGGTCATTCACTTTGTCTCAGCCTAAACCACCTCACAGCTCAGGGTTGTTGTAGGGAAAATAGAGAAAGGAGTATTAAGTATGTTTGCCACTGAGTTGATCAGATATTGTAAAAAAGAGAGGATAAAAATTAAATTAAATCAAATCATAACCCTTATCAGCATCATCTTTTTGTTAGGGTTCAATTTAAGTCTGTTTTCTCCCATTTAGAACCTCCATATCCTGACATCACCAATCTGCCTTGGATGACCAATGTAAAGCAGAAATTATATGTTATTACTTCTCCCAGTGGCTTCATGGGAGGAGAGGATCAACACTAAGGAGAGTTGAAAAGAATGGGCAAGAGGACCAACACCAAGTAGCCACTGATATCATCTCTTTACTATTCAACTGGAATTGCCCTCCCAGGAGGCAATAATATAACAATAATACCAAGCAATAACTATTTAACATTCAGAGAGAGCCACTTAAGAAGAAGGAACAACACAGCCTCCTTTAAGACCAATGGCAGAATTTCGTCATTCAATGAGGCAATAATAGTCTAATCCATCCAGGAAACTACTTACCCCCTTGTCAGATGGTGAAGTCAGGAGAGCCATATATTTGGTCTAGAGGTGAAAGAACCTCATTGGATAGTTTATGCAGGAAATCAATTCCATAAATCTACCTTTATTGAGATTGGCTTTAAAAATGGAATCTTGAAATCTGGACAGAATCTGATTCTGCTTTATTCCTCCACCCCCAATACCTAAGTAAATGAGGGAGGCATCTGCTTGAGCTGTTTCCAAATATTATCTTTTATTCCTAATGCTTAAAAATGTGTCAGCACCCTTTGCCTAGTTAAGGATTCTTGCATATTTCTGTCAAATATGAAATTACTCTCTATACCTCCCCAAAAGGAATCACAGATAACAACCTTCTCCAGAGAGAAGGGCCTTCTCCAGAGTTTAAAGGCTTAATTATTGCGTAGACAATTTCCTGAAATTGTTTCTTCATGTTGAAAGTTGCAATTCCTATTTAATGAAAATAGATATAGAAAATCATTTAAGATAATTTATAAATAAAACCATTTATTAAATCATTTATCATTTCCTTATTCCATTAACATGCTGAAGGGTAAGTCTAAAAATGTTACAACTTCCAAACTTTAAAAAAGTACTTGCAGAGCATACTGATGTTTTCTCATAAATATTACAGGTTTCAGAGATAGTGACATCACCACCCTGGCCAAGCCAGGTCATGATAATACACAACAGTCCATCTACTCATCTGCCACTAAAGTATCAAAGGATTCAATTTTATTGCGACAGACCTGATGTTTACCAAAGTACTTTCAGTACTTTAACACCCGATGCATTGACAATGTGGTTGGTAGGTTTCCAGGTTGGGGCTGCTGAAATTGCTTCCAATTTGGAGATCCACCCTATCCTTTGAATAGCTTAGCAATCATCACTACCCCTATATCTTGTTTCCTTTTCTCTGCCTTCAAGAGATCATGCTCTTCCAACATGAGTTAATCATTCAGCCTTGATCCCTCTTTACAGACTCCCTATGTTTTTAAGATCAACAATCAGGCAAGCTATCCAATCTTTACTGCATTTTTAGCAAATTTCCCCAAACTAGAGACATATCCAGAGCTATTTGCCACTAGCTGATTACCCCTCTTTTATTTAAATTTCTGTGGCCCTCAGATAGCTTTTATATGCACTGCCTGTTAAATAATCAAGATAAATTTATTTTTCTAAAATAAATTTAATTACAATATGTGTAAACTTTGCTCACAAATGGTTGCTAACAATTTTTATTATTAGGGGATAGTTTTGTGTCACTCATTTTATTGATTGCACTTTTATTGGTCAATGACTAAAATAAAGTTTTCTTAGTCTGTCTGTTCTCCAAACTATGATTCTTCTAACATGTTAATTTCCTAAAGGTGTAAGAGGAAATAACTCAGAACTCTTTCGCTGTTCCCAGGACTGTTTATCCAGCCACTCCAGACAACACTCTTATTATGGGTTAGGCACACCTCCAGTCTCTATTCAAAATCAACTTCCAGAGCAGTCTCAATGTCACAGAGTGTGGGTGTCAAACTCATGACGTCACGTGACGTGTCGCGACATATCACAACTTTTTTCCCATTGCCAGCAATGGTATGGGCATGGTTTTGCTATGATGCATCCGGCCTCGGGGCAGCAGTTTGACATCCCTGTCATAGAGCTTCCTTAAAGCCAAGCCTAGCTGGAGAATATACATCCCAAAGCATGATCCATGTCCGCAGCCATCAACCCAGACCTCCTGCTATTAACATTACACCTTCAGAGGTCTTGTCTAGTTTTACTGTTTTCTGTTTATAGATGTGCAGTGAACCAGGGCACTAGGGAGGCAAAAAAGAAGACAAAATAGGAGTTACTATCAAGTGTTTTCTTTAATAGATATCTACTGCTTTTCTCCTTCCTTTATCTTTCCTATTCATCCTTCTCCTTTATTTGCTATTTCTTTTTCTTATCATTAATTGATGGAAAACTCAACTGCATTGAATCTTCTTACACTGGAAACTTCCCAATAAATATTCTACCACTCAAAATTCCATGTCCCTGTTCCTATAAGACTTAGTAACCTAGCAGTGCAAAATCTAAAATGCCAATATTCATGTTTCTGCACTGAATAGACTTTATGACTAATAGGCCTTGTAGAAACCTACAGCATACATGCATCTGGAAGAGACTGATGACTGAGGAAGAGCTAGAAATTTACACGTTCTTATGCAAAGCTATATCAGAGTTAAGGATGGTTACATATGACCTTAATTATTTCACTGCCTTGATTATTTCACATCAGTTGAATTTCTCTCCCTTTTTTATTTCAAGAATTCCCTACTTTGCAAATATATGCACCCTCTCATTAAATAAACATGAGAATTGTCCTCTTAGTTGAATTAATTGTTGAATATGATTTATATATGAATCTCCTTAGGAACAGACTTAAATCTTTCTTAATCTCTCAAGTGATCTCCTCTCCATTCAGGAAAACATGCAAGAAGAAATCACGTAACAAACTAATATGATATTTCCTTCCCACATTTACTACTATAGCCATGCAAAGATCTGATATTCCAAATTTATTTGGACTAATTCAGAAAATTGGACCAATTTGGCCTGTTAAATCATGTATTGTAACAATCTGAATCAATCCAAATCTCATTATGTCCTATTCAGAGATCCAATCCAAGTCTATTTGGACACATGAATCTATCTGGATTGATTTTCCAAATCAATTTAAATGTTTGAATCAGGCTCAATCCATGAAGATCAATCACTTGCATTATGAGGAGGAAGAACACAGATTTTGTATTTGTCTTTTCCAATCAGGACACTATTTTCTTACTGGTCATTCAATACAAAATAAATAAATAAATAAATAAATAAATAGATTGGTGAGGTAAAGAACTGTGCAACACAAAAGCTCCCACTTCTATATGTTTCTACTACATTTGTATTTCACTTTTACTTGACAAGCTTTTATTGCTGTCCCAAACAATGCTAGAAAGTTACAGAATCTTCAAGAGTGCAATATTCACCATAGGAGTTTAGACAGAATTGTAATTGGAGTTTAAGGTTGCATTTTGCCAGCTTTTGGGGACAAAATGTATAGTTTGAAGAATTTCAGCCATACATATACATCACTATCCCAACTGGGGGAAAGATCAATCTCAGTTCTGAAAGAATCAATTGTGAGAGACCCCAGGAGTGAACATTTACTTGCAAGCTCCATCAATAGAAAAGTAAAGTAAGTAGCTACTGAGGGAGAACTGGAGAGAAGATAATTACTGGGTCACAGAAGAATTCTTTCTTCATTCATATAGCATTTCTCTTAATTCTCAGTATTACCTCATTCTACTAGCCTATCTACTAATAACTAATTATCTGTAAGCTGTTTACTATTATATTTCTTAGAAATTATTAATAAATTGATATGTACATCCTAAGCAGCAAGTAAAAAAATGCAAACACAACAATGTTTTCTCTTGGTTTCAGTTATCTCTTTTTTCACCTCATCTCCATTAATTTGTTTCCCTTTTCTTTTTCCTTCCTTTCCTGGTGTAGGTACCCCCTTCTTTCACCTAGTAATGTGTTCATCCTGGTTTTTCTTTTCTGAAAAACAGGAGAAGAATGTTGCATGAAGATAGAAATAGACAGACAGACAATAAATAGACAAACATATTTTAATACAATTACAAGTCTTTTGGTTGATTTGTAAACACTTTGTAAACCAAGTAGCAAACTACATTTGCAATGAATAGGGCTTTGAGTCAATAATTTAGCCACTTTACTTGCAGACATAAAAGCTTCCTGATGCTTATATACTTTTTCTAGGCTTTTAAACATTCTCATCATAATCTCTACTCCAAGTAATAGATTAATGATTTGTCAATTTTTATTTTATATTTTCCACCCTTTACAAATTTCACTAATATTTAGATTATTTGTGCATTAGTTTGTTTTTGAAAGATCTATAAGCCATACTTTTTCTCCTATTTTTGTGTTTGTAGAATTGTACTATTATGTTTTTGAGGCAAGTGAATAAAGAAGAATAATTGCATTTCATTAGTAAATTTCACCCTAGAAGAGCACATTTGGTAAGCTCAGCAACAACAAAATACTGCAGAAGCTAAATATTATTTTCCCCCTGCCATAACCTAATTCCTGAAGTTGGGTCTCAGATGTAACTTTATTTCCAGCATAGTTTACATGTTTATAAGATCAATTAGTTTCTAGGAGTCTGAAATGACTGAAAATGGCCATCTAGGTAGCTGTGTTCCACCTGTTATAGAAACTTAGAAGCCATAAGCAACATAATTTCCTTGTGTTGGCATTCACTTCAGTGTTGTTAACCTGCACTCAAGACTTTATTTATAATCATATTCCAATGAAAGTGACTAATGTTATTTTAAATCACTCTGGAAATACTTGTCATTAACAGCCTTTAGGATCATTAACAGCCTAAGAGGATCATTGAAATAAGTAAAAAAAGAAAAGTGCCTGGAGGAATTTAAAGCAAACAAAGTTCAAATCCAGTAAAATAAATGTAACTATTTCCCATTTAGTGGGTTGAATGTTGTCACAGAGTTAATAGTAGAAATAATTTTGGACCGTATTAAATTAAATTAGAAAGTCTGATTTTCAACAAAATGCCTAGTGCTTATCTACAGTCCAATGATTTAGGATGGTATTTCAATTTAGACATTCAACTGCTGTGTTAAAACAAGAATACTGAAGATTTGCAGAGAACTGCTATTATTTAGGCAAATTAAAAAGGAAAAAATATTTCCTGCAGCAAACTATAAGCATAGAGTATTGGGGTGGAGTTGTTACTGTAGTTGAATCTAAACATCTTCATGCTGATGATAACATGTTATATTATGCTTTATTGATAGTTATGTACTCCATAACTTGCTATTATCCAGTGGTTTGGAATTATATCAAGTTATTCAGTTATTCAGTTAACTGGAATAAATTTTATATGTTCCCAGTATTTTTTAATGTCTCTATGGAGATATGTAATAAATGGAATTTCAATTGTCTCTTGAATTCCTTTGGACTGGGAATACTTATTTCAAATAAATTTTCCACACTTGCAATTTTAAAAGTAGCATTGTTTTAATCACAAATTAACATTAAAGTAAACAGATGGTTAAACATTTCACTGAGCTTTTGGGGAAAAGAAACATACTTAAAATAATGCTACCTTTGAGACTGATATATTAAATTAAAGGCATTCTTATGTTAATAATGCTAACTTATATTTAAACAGATGGATATAAATCCTTTTATTACAACTTCTGAGTCCAACTGCAAAAATCCAGATGACCACTAACTAATAGCAAAGAGAGTTTTTTAGGAGTTCTTTGCTGTCATCAAATGTTTGACAAAAATTTTACAGCTTGTATCTATCTTATTTTCATGGCAAGGAGAAATCGTATACATTTTCTTTACCTAAACTATTGTTATTTTCTAGATTTATCCTTTCATTTTCATATATGGTCTTGTATTCCTTCTATTTCTTGTACTTCCTTTTTTTAGTGCAAGGGATCAATTAAAATACCAATTTTGCTCACAATGAAAAATATAGTATGTGTTCACATTGATAACCTGGCAGGGACTCATGTTAACTTCTGGATATAAATATATATATTATTTCTTGCATTCCGAACTGCATGGCATATATGGAAAATGTTGGGAAGAAGTAGACTTTTTTAATTCCTTATTCATTCAACAAATGTACATTCAAGAATAATATTTTTTTAAAAATGCAGAATGGTTGGTTGGTTAGTTGGTTTTGAACACCGGAACTGCTAGGATATTACTTTTAAGCCAATTTCTTGCTAGTTTTAAAACACTTTTGTTATTATTGTAGTAGGAATTTGGATTGTCTAAAATTGTGCTCTTAAAGATGCTCTAGAAATTAAACTTTGATCCAGATGCATTAAGCAACATACAGAACTCGTAAAAACAATATTAGTGTAGGGATATATTCTAGTTACATCTATTCTTACACCATTTTAAAGAAATAATATATATTACTAAGAAGTATGTGTTGTTTTAATAAAGAGGTAGAATATTTATACTGGTAATGCCATTGTAAAGAGTAAAGTGAGACTGATTTTTTTTAAAGTTTGTTTTTCATATATTAACCCCTCCAAGAAAAAGTTGAAAAGGATTGTTTATAAACCTGTATCTGTCTTATAAATCTGTATCTTCTCCTGTGTATTCATCTACAGTATGTATCTAGTCTGTGTGTCTGTCTATACATCAATCATTGGTCTGTCTGTCTTTTTTTGACTATGTTTGTATGTATGTATCTTCAAGTCAGTGTTGACCCCTGGGAATTGCCTAGACAAATCTCTGTAGTTTTATTGACAAGTTTTCAGAGGGGATTTGCCATGTCTGCTTCCTAAAAATGACAGAGAGTGACAGGCCCAGTTGATTTTATGTCTAATGTGAGACTAGAACTCACAGTCTCAGGTTTCTAACCTGGTGCCTTAATCGTTACACCAAACAGGCTCTCTACTTATAATCCTCACTGACTGCGAATTCTACATGAATCATAATGTCAGCCTCACTAAATAGACCAGACCAGAAAATCTACTCCATAGAAGCATACTTCATTGAAATAGACTATAATAATAGACTCTTCAAAGTCTTTTTCTTCTTATAACCTAGTGAAGAGGTGTTTAAAGGATCCCTTCTTCCTCTCAACAAGATTCTAATCTTGTTCTATCTTCCACAGTGTAACTCAGGGGTGTCAAACTCAATTTCATTGAGGACAGCATCAGCATTGTGGTTGCCCTCAGGGGCCAGGTGGGTGTGGCCAGGGTGGGTGCAGCCTACTGGGTGGGTGTGGATGGAGTGGGTGTGGCGTACTGGGTGGGTGTGGCCAGCTCTACACTGTTCGCATCAAGGGTGCCTGTTGAGTCCTGGGCAGGAGTGGGATAGATCTGAGGGTCTCTGGCAGAAGGGGGTGGGACCAGGGCAAGTGCCAAGGCATGATCCATTGGAGGAGCCTCACTGTTCCTCTCAGGCCATACAGGGGGGGCTTATGGAGCTAAGACTGAATGCATTTCAGCATAGATGGCCACCACAAAATTGTACATTGGCTCCCGGCTGGCCTGGGCCAGGGCCAAGGCAGAGGTGGCAGTTCCCTCACTGTTTCTAGGATGGCTTCGCAGGCCACATGAAACCACTTTGTGGGCCGCATCCGGCCCCTGGGCCTTGTGTTTGATATGTTTGATGTAACTAGACTTCTTAACTTTGTGCCATCTGTAGATCTGTTAAGCATATTTGTCCTATTATCCAAGATTAATAGAAATGTTATAATATGTCTCACTGCAGCACCTTCTTAGTTATATTTCAATCAGGAAGTCATGTGGAACTTTGCCAAGAACATAAGATTGATGATGTCCACAACATTTTTCTTGTCTGCTAAAGTAGTTATCTTATAGAGAAAGCGGACAAAACTTTCCTCTTGTGATCTGTTTCTGGCTAAGCAATGCTGATGCTTAGTCTGACATTATCTTCAAGAGGCTTTCAAATGGCTCTTTTGTCTGCTCTTAATAGATTCCAATCAAGGATAATTGAGATCATTGGTTTTCCTGAGGAATTGGAGCACATTCTCCAGTTCTATGATATCTTCCCAATTCTCCAAGATCCTTCAAATACAATTTGTAGAGGTCCTGATACCTGTTCAGCTACTTTTTTCAATGTTGTACGATGTTGCCAATGACTTGAAAGCATTCAGTGTAACAAAAATATGTTTTGCCACAGTCTTACTGACTTGCACTCTCTCCTCCTTTATTTCCTTTTGGATGCAAAAATATAGGCAACAATAGGTCTTCTCAAAGAGAGAAGCAACCTGGAATTAGGGAGAAAGTTCCTAACAGTGAGGACAATTAACCAGTGGAACAGCTTGCCTCCAGAAATTGTGGGTGCTCTTTCACTGGAGTTCTTTAAGAGACTGGACAGACTTCCAAGATCCCTTCCAATTCTATTCTATTCTATTCTATTCTATTCTATTCTATTCTATTCTATTCTATTCTATTCTATTCTATTCTATTCTATTCTATTCTATTCTGTTCATGTCTTCTGCTAGCCTTTGTTCATTTAGAGTAAGTAATAAGCCCACTGCATCTTTTTTTTTTCTTGCTGATTACATATTTGAAGACAATTTTATTGCTGGATTTTCTCTTTGTTCCTAGATCTGACCCATTTTCTTCCTTTGCCATCCTAACTTCATTCCTTCATTTGTGAACTGAAGCCTTGTGTGGTTCCTTAGCTGTGGTCCTTCCATCCATTTCCAGTAAGTATCTTTAGACACAGCTTCTCCCAGGTTACTAAATAAACCACATTGACATATCTAGATTGTATTCTTGGCATCCTTAATTTGCCTTTCAAGAAGTCTTAGCCAATATCCCACTTCTGGCTTTATGTTTTTTTTCCTCTTGACATTTCTCTTCCTATTCCTCTTAATTTATTAAAATAATGTAGTAATTTCCAAAATACATGGTTTTAAAAAAAACTTTAGTTTTAAAATCCAAGCATAAAGAAAAGAAGACAAAATATGGGTCATTGAACTATATTGTGGAACAGGCAGAGCTCCAGTATTTGTGCAACTGCACAGATTTCATGCTCTCAGTTTACTATCTAATCTTAATAAAAGCAAGGGACATAAAAGCAGGGAAATGGTCCTTGACACTCCTCCACTTAAAATACATTTTAATAACACCTCCAGTGGAATTTAGATGTTTATTTGCAATAATATGTCATACATAAAAACAGTCAGAACTTAAATTGTGCTATTGTGGCTGGCATCATGAGTTTTAAGGTCGTATGCTTCAGACATCCTTAATTTGTTGGTAGCAAAAAGAACAGAAGGAAGAGGAACTACTATGGAAATGCAGCAGGCAATAAAAGAAAAAACACAGATTTCATTCCATTCTAGAGAAGGAATGGAACTGGGAACTTGTTTCAAACAAGAGCTAGCTAGACCACTATCCTATTATTTTATATTTCTTCTGTCTCTATTAGTGTGCTTATTTATAATCCTTTGCTGTACATTGATATTATATTTGATGTTAAAGGTCTCTTTGGTTCTGACTTTAGTCTGTGTTAAAGCTAGATATTTCTGATACGTCTGTTAGAAAATGCTTACAGAGTACCGTACTTACTGGAAGTTTCTGCCAAGCACACACTCAATTTTGCTTTGGTTGCAGGCACAGTTTGTTAGAAGAGATTACTCTGCAGCTTCCACAAAGTAAACTTAAAGAGAGAAAAAAAATGGTAAGAAAAGTGCATGGAAAAAGAAAAAGAAAGGAAGAAAATAAAATGAAGAAAAATAAAATATATTTCTAAAAAAGGACTTCCAACTTTTATTACAAGAAATATAGACAAATCTAGTAACTCATCACTCCATACGGGTATATGGTTACAAACAAATATTTTTGCATTCCATATCTATCCCTTATCTCTAAGCAAATCCACAAAAAAATCAACTTTTCAATCCTGCTGTGATCAAAAATGCCATAAAATATCACCAGAACTTTGAGAAAAAAATATTTTAAACTTGCTCAGGTAAACAACTTTATATTTCTTCCTTTCACTTTTAACAGTCTTAATCTTTAGATAATTCAAATATTGTTGAAAAATTTGATTTCTTTTCAATTCTTCTTTTTCCCATTGCGTCTATTTCTTCAAAGTCTCTTTTGTACATACACCAAATAAACATTTTCCAGGTCATTATTTTGATTTGTCATTTGCATTCCCCTTTTATTGTTTAAAGCCTCAACCAGTGTCTTTTGTATATCCAATAAAGTGTCCATTTCCAAATCATTCTCTTTGGTTGCTTTGTTTAAGTTCCATTTTCAGCACTTTTTCTGCTTTGTCAAACAAAATTTGTTCTGCAGTTATTATTCCTGTATCTTTTGGAGATAATGCATCCATAGATTCAGAGATCATTAATAAGTTGTCTGTTGATATTGTAGTTACCAATTTCTGGCCCATTCTTCAAAGATCTCTTTTAATATTTCTGATATTATAATGATTCAGAACATTTTGTAAGCACAGTTAAAAGCAGGCTTCAATTTTCCCCCTTCCACTTAGAATCTCTAATCCCCTCTATTAACAAGTTGCTTATCCTTGTTAAGAATCAAAATTACCAAAATAATTTCACTTCCCATAAGCTATTTATTTTTTATACTTATTTCTCAAAATCTTATAATAAAAGCCAATAATCCAAATATAACTGGACCTTTGTTGCTCGTAATTTTCTTAAATCAAAATCTTTTTTTTAGCTTTTTCCTGCTTATTTCAAATTGTGTATATCCTTAACCTTGTAATTAATTGGTTTTTTTATTCAGTGTTTAAACCTTACGCATCTGACAACTTTTAAAATTTGTCATTGCAAAGATCTGTGGTAGATTTAAAGTGGTTAATAAGCAATTTCAAAAAGTGATTAGAAAGGGAATCTTGTGAAGTTTGTGACTTTAGATGCTAAACCCTTCATATCCTGGCATTCATCGCACAGAAGCCTGGTATCCTGTGGTCTCCTCACAAGGAGCCGCCACTCAAAGCAAATGTGGGCAATTTTCTATCCTTATCCAAAGGTGTACCAAAGAACTGGTCTGCGCACAAGTTCTTTGATCTTTGCTATGATTTTGTTTGTGGAAACATCATCAAATCACCATCCGTCCCACCGAATTATGGAGTCTGAAGGATCTTACATCTGACTAACCTTAGGATTTTCTAATATTGCAGTAAACTATCTTTACATACATATACATATTCATTTTAAGTTATCAGATGCATTGAAGACAGTTCCATCATCACTTAATTCAGAAATCATTGAATTGCAAAACAGAAGAAAAACTTAATGCAGAACTGTAGTATATGCAAATTTCTAAAGTTTTTTTTTTCCCTAACACTTTCCTAACGCATAGAGAAGATGAAGTTCCTGTAAGCCAATCAGGGCTAAATGATTTAAATAAATGAGGGTTTTTTAATTTCTTTTTTTTTTTGTACAACATTTTCAAAGGCCACATATCTCTACCAAATGATCTAAGTAACTTGTATCATTTCTTTTTCATTTAAATGTGGCAATGTTGTCAGATTAATTTATGGGAGTCACCATCAAAAGCAATTATTTATTATTCCCACAATAATTATTCTTATACATGCACCTGTTTTCCAGTTGCATCAGACGTGATAAGAAAAGTAGTCCTGCCTATGAATCACACATAAGATTTCTTAAGATATACAAAGAAGCATCAGTACAGGACAAATTCTTCTAAGAAGATTAGTTGTATGATGAATGTAAGAACAAGATAAATTTATGTAGGAAAGGAAATACTGTTTTGCCAGCACACAGTAATATTTAAAAGTCAAATGTCAATTTAATATAGGAGCTGAATCCTCAAATCAGCTATGACCTTATCAAGCGGCCTTGAAAACTTATTATATAACTTTATATCATTATTCCTTTGACTCAGCCACATGGGATAAGAACAACATTGCCACAAAATAGTAAAATAACATAAAAATGTTGCAAAATATGAGATGTTGAGAACAAAAAGATTGGAGTTTAACTGTATTAGACCAAACACCATCTAGGACAATCTGTTTCCACCATTACTATCCAGATATCACAGAAGAATTAAAATGTAATAGTATTTTTTCCATTCATATTTCCTGGCCAATGGTATAAAGAGGTATGTTACCTTTGAACTTAAAGGTAGCATGTAGTTATGTGAGAAATGGTACCATGGAGGGGAAGCTGGGGTGATGGACTACAGAGAAACAGCTGTTTCCCAGGAAGTAGGGAAAACAGCTCAGAAAGGTGGTGGGAGGGAGGGAGGAATATAGAATAACAGATTTGTAAGGATCATCTAGTGCAACACCCTGCTCAAGCAGGAGACTCTATACCATTTCTGACAAGTGGCTGTCCAGTCTCTTCTTGAAAGCCTTGAGTGATGAAACACCCACAACTTCTGAAGGCAAGCTGTTCCATTGGTTGATTGTTCTCACTGTCAGAAAATGTATCCTTATTTCTAGGTTGAATTTCTCCTTGATCAGTTTCTATCCATTGTTCCTTGTCTGGCCTTTGGGTGCTTTGGAAAATAGGTTGTGCCCCTCTTCTCTCTGACAGCCCTTCAAATATTGGAACACTACTATCATGTTCCTAACACTGCTAACACTGGTCCTGCTCTTCCCTAGACTAGTCATGTCCAGTTCTTGCTACCATTTTTCATATGTTTTAGCCTCCAGGCCCCTAGTCATCTTTGTTGCTCTTCTCCGCACTCTTTCCAAAGTCTCAACATCTTTTTTATAGTGTGATGACCAAAACTGGATACAATATTCTAGGTGGTCTTACTAAAGCTTTACAGAGTGGGACTAGTACTTCATGTAATTTTTATTAAATCCCTCTGTTAATGCAATTTAGGATTGCATTGGCTTTTTTGGCTGCCGCTGCACACTGCTTGCTCATATTTAAGTTATTGTCCACTAGGATTCCAAGTTCCCTCTCGCTATTAAGTCTGTACATGTACTTTTGGTTTTCTTGCCTAAGTGAAAGACTTTATTTTTCTCTATGTTGAATTTCTTTTTGTTAGATAAGGTCCAGTGTGCAAGGCTGTTGAGATCCATCTGGATCTTAAGCCTATCACCTAGGGCAGACATGTCAAACTCGTGACATCACATGACGTCACATGATGTATCAGAACTTTATTGAATGTCTTCTGAAGTCTACAGTAAGTATACTATGTCCACAACATTTTTACTAATTTAGTCACTTTGTCCAAGAATGATATAAGATTGGTTTGGCATGATCTGTTTTTAACAAACCCATGCTGACTTCTAGTTATAATTTTATTTGTTTCTAGATGTTCGCAGATCTGGTTTTTGATTATCTTTTCCAGTATCTTCCCAGATATTGATGTTAGGCTGATTGGTCTATAATTTCCTGGGTCTGTTTTTTCACCTTTTTTTGAAGATGGGAACCATATCAGCTCTTTTCCAATCCTTTGGTAGTTCTCTGGTGCTCTAGGACTTTTGAAAGATATGGTACAATGTTTCTGAGATAACATCTGCCAGCTCCTTTAGAACTCTGGGATGTAATCCATCAGATCCCAGTGATTTATATTCAAGATCAGATGAATATAATATTTATGTTATAAATAGAATATAATATTTTCTTGGTTAATTTAATTTTTATTTTTAGTCTGTCTTTTACAGGTACGTGTTTGATTGGTTGGGCTATAGTTTCTTTTTGCGTGAAGATTGACTCAAAGAATGAGTTAAGCAGCTTTCTCTCTACTATCTGTTACTTCTTTGCCATTTTCTCTCTTAAATGGACCTATTGTTTCCCTGACTTTTTTTATTATTTATATGTTGAAAGAAACTTTTTAAATTAAATTTTAAAATTAATTTAAATTATCTTTGACTTTTGTTGCAAGTTTTTGTTCATTCTGAGCCTTTTCTTTCCTGACTACATCTTTGCAGATTTGGGCTATCTGCTGATATTCTGCCTTAGTTATGTGAAGGGCCTAGCACAGAGGTAGGCAACCTTGGCTCTTTTATAACTCGTGGACTTCAACTCCCAGAATTCCTGAGCCAGCATGGCTGGCTCAGGAATTCTGGGGAGTTGAAGTCCACGAGTCATAAAAGAGCCAAGGTTGCCTACCCCTGGTAGCAGAAATCTAAGTAGCTGATAAATATTAACTCAATTTTTAAACTTATCAATCTAAGCCATATAGAAATACATTGTTACACCTTCTCATGTTTAGAATATAGAGTCATTAAAGAAATTGAGATTATGTACTGTAAATAGGTCATTGCCACTGTATTACTAAAGATATCTTACAGAAGTGGAAGCAGATTTTGAAAAAAAGAAATTGTGAAAATCTGCTGAAAGGGTATTCCAACCTCTACAAAGCAGCCAGTCAAAATAAAGATGTTTACCTAGGACAAAGCAGAGCATACCAGGCAAACCAAATAGCAATTTACTTCCAACCTGAACAGGAAATCATGCATGGGAGTTCCATTTGTATAGGCCTAGTAGTGAATGAAACCAGTTTGGTATAGTGATTTAGGCACCAGAGTAGAAGCAGGGGACTGTGAGTTCTAATGCCATTTTAGGCATTGAGCCAGCTGATGACCTTAGGCCAGTCACTTTCTCCCAGCCCTAGGAATGAGGCAATGATAAAAACTTCTAAAAAACCTTGCCAAGGAAACTTCAGGTAGTCTCCAAGAACTGAATGTGATTCAAATGAAGAAAGAGAGAAAGAAAGAAAAGTGAATAAGATATGATTATGTTCATAGGATATGATGTTGTTCATTTATGCCATTAGAAGCTTGATGAGTCATGCTTACTGCAAGGCAATTTGGCAGCCTGGACAAAGCCAAAGTTAGTAGCCATAATGACATTAGAATCACAGCTGGTCTTATTAAGATTGTTGGGCATTGCTCATGTGGTTCTTGTACTTTCAAGTTCTCTGTGTATGATTAAAAATGAATTAGAAAGATATCTGTGTGTCTCTTCAGCCAGGCAAGATTTCACATTTTTGCCACATGCCACATTATTTTTTGCTACTTGATCTAGTGTAATTTTCATATAACTTCTCTTTTTTTTCACTGAATATTTGTGATCATAATAGCATTAGCCTATACTCCATAAAGTATGAGGAAGTTTTCAAGAACTGAGCATCCCTAAAATGCAAATAAGCTCTCAGTCTTTACAGCAAAAGTAAGCTTAGAACATAGAATAATAGGATTGGAAATGATCTTCGAGGTCTTCTAGTCCAACCCCCTTCCTATGGAAAGAGAACATTCTGGACTGTCCAGTCTGTTCTTGAAAACCTCCAAGGATGAAGCACCCTCATTTTTGAGGAAAGCCATTCCACTGATTAATTGTTCTTACTGTCAGGAAATGTCTCTTAATTCTAGATTGGCTCTTTCCTTAAGTTCCTTGAGGTAAGATGGGTGGCCAATAAATGTTATAAACAAACAAATGAATAAATATTTTCCACCCATTTCTTTTTGTCTTGCCCTTAGGTATTTTGGAGAATAAGTTGACTCCCTTTTTTCTATGACAGTTGAGAAAGAAAGAAAATGTCTAACCAAAATAAGATGTGGGAAGTACAAAATGTATTTTGTAACTCAAGATTTTATCTTCAGCAAAATGTGTGGTAATATGCTCTTATGGCTTCTGAAAATAAAAATGTCAAATGGGAAAGCAATTCTTCTGTAAATATAGGGCAAGAAATATTTGGCCATCACAAAAACTTTAATATGACACTAACTTTCATATTTAACTTGAGAAATTTGACAGGTGATATGATGTTCATCAGTATCCCTTAACACAAAGGAAATATGGAGGGAATTTGTGCTGAAATGAAACTGTAATGGTAGTCATTCTCCAGCAATTTTACAAGGTAATATTAAATAAAACTGGTGGTCCTTTTTAAATTGAGTTATTTATATATGGTGGGAAAACCTATTATTGCACCTAGGGATTTTGCCTTGTGACAAACTGATGCACTGGATATGTTTGAAAAAAATAGTAAACAATAATGATTAATCTTTTTCTTTGAAGGTGAATCTATTGATTACTGAGAAACCACATTCAAATTCTGGAATGGAAAGAAATCTTGCACAGGTTGTTTGCCAGAAGTGGCAAAATAATTAAATGTAAGTGCAGATGTTTAACCAAGTTCACATAAAAAAGAATAGAAAGTAAGGTGGAGAAAATAAATCAACCATCTCTTTCCAATCTCTTAGACCTGCAGGTCCATATTGCAGGTCACCTAGATAATCTGAGATGAAAATATGTTCCTTTCATATCATCTGTTCAATACTCTAATGCAGGAATGTCAAACTCGCGACGTCACGTGACATCACACGATCTATCACAACTTTTTCCCCATTGCCGGCAATGGGGTGGGCACAGTTTCGGTGTGACGCATCCGGCCTGCATGTCGGCATTTTGATATGCCTGCTCTAATGCCAAGAACTGATCCCTTTTAGAAATAGCACAAAGATGTAGGTATTATTTTTAAACATTTAAAAATATTTTTGAAATGTTTAGATAATATTTTACTAATGTTGAAATATTTTGTTGCTAGAATCCTAGAATTCCATCTATACTCACAACTACATAGGCAAGAAACCCAATCATCTGTATTTTGTAATCATTTTAGAAAATATTCTACAATTATAAAGGAATTTCCTTTGTGGTAAAGATAAGAATCCTTAGGTGAGCTAAACTTTTTTTCAGGATTTAAAAAATAAAAAGACTTTAAGACTTTAAAAATTCAATACTTTTTTATGGAGGGGAAAGCCTAATAAAGAGAAGAATTACAAAATTTTAAAATGAAGAAATGGGAAAAAATACCTTTCTGACTTTTTTAAAAAAATCTTTTTGGGTGAAAGTGCTTTTACAGAAAGCTGCTAGTCAAAGAGACCAGCTCTTAATGGGAAAGCGTTTTCTTTATTGTTAAAGATTGCATCCAATTAGAGGACTTTACATATCAAAAGATAAGATAATGACCTAGATCAGCGGTTCTCAACCTTTTCCGGGGCTCGACCCCGGCCCGCATCGCGATAGGGAACAAAAATGGCCGACCCCAAAAAAATGGCGGGCCTGCACCGTGCATGCGCAGTGCAACGGGGCGCATTGTGCATGCGCGGTGCAATGGCCCGCATCGCAATAGGAAAAAAATGGCCGACCCAAAAAAAATGGCCGACCCAAAAAAAATGACGGACTGCGGTGCTTGGTGACCCCCGTGAAATGGTCGTTCGACCCCAAATGGGGTCGCGACCCACAGGTTGAGAACCACTGACCTAGATTATGTTTTGTTGGAACAGTGATGTGGCTTGTAAATAACTTGAAGTTACAGAGAGTCCAAGTATTAAAGAAGGAGAAAAGGAAAAAGAGAGGAAGCTTCCATTTTACTTATGCCTCTTTGAAATATTTACTTTTGGATTACAATATGGAATTGCAAATGGCAAAGGATAGCAAGAATGGCTTATTCAAGTAGCATGTAGACAGAAAAGTTATGCCAGATTTGCTTACAAACTTATATGAATAATTGGAAACTTTTGGATTAAAAAAGTGGATAAATAATTTGTAAAGATGAAAAAGGAGATAAAAAGAGGATAACTCACTGGTTTAACTTTTTAAATTTATTTAAGGGAAAAAGCCTTTTGCTATGCAACTTTCTTTTTTGTGTGTGTCTTAGGGGTCTGCAGAGAAATTTAAAATGATGGCCACTATCTCATGACTGTGTGATCAAAGCCCTACCCCCTTTTTGCATTCATTATGATATATCTTTTAAAGGACAGGGCTTCAGTTGAATGATGGTGACCACCACATTGAATTTTTGAGTCCCTTCCTGCAACTAGTTTTTAGTTAATGGACAGGGTAACTATGTTTATTGTGATAGTTTCATAACAAAAAAACAATGCTTGAATCTTTTGGGCAAAGTAGTTTGTTGAAAACTAAATTTGTGTAACAATTTTTTTTAAAAAATCAGGAAACAAGTTGCCTATGGATTAACTTTGAACTTATCAAAGAAATCTTCTTACATCAAGAAATGTGCAAATGTGATTATCTGAATGGCAAACATAGTGAACAGAAGGGACTGCCAATTTAAGTATGATTTAAGGAAAAGAAAGACAAAATTCTGCCCAACTATACTTTCAGTTGTAATGCTTTCTAAAAAAAAATTCTGTTGGAGTCCTTTTGTGCTAAAAGTAACAGTAGCACAAGTCACAGCTGGAGTAAACACTCAGAAAAAGAAAACTAAATAGATTTTGTCTCATTTTGTCCCCATGCTATTGATGGAACTCAATAATACTGGAAATATCTAGAACACTTCTTGGTGTAGTCATCTCAGCATGAGTTCTCAAAGGAGTAGTAAAAGGTAATTATGTAGGGTACTGTCTGCTACTGATATAATAGCTCCAGTTTTCTATAACATTCTTTCAAGAAAATTTACTAGATAAGTAATTATAGAAATGTTCCTTTCTTCTCATATACATAATTTTATGATCCTGATTTTTATTTCCTATCATTCACAATCATTCACAATATGTCAGAAAGGATAATGGTTGCCTTTTCCTTCTTCAGGAAAAATGATGATAATGATGATATGATGATGCACAACATGAAATCACAGTTGCCATTTCTATATCTGGTGTTAGCCTTCCTTTGCACTGACTTCTTCCCAAGTACCTAGGCTATCATAATGGTACCAACAGAAGAGAACATTTGTAACTCATGGTTGAATTGTGGGTCCTTGTTGCTCTCTGAACTTGGTTGTTTTCTTGCAGACATTTCTTTGCCCAATGAACACTGATGATGATGCTTTGTTTGGTAGTGAAATGTCTGCAAGAATACAATAAAGCTCAGATAGTAACAAGACCCCACAATGTGTGGGACCCAAAATGTGTGGCCTTTTACAATTGACAAATGGAAATTTAATCAATGTTCAGATTTTCTAATGTCATCTAATTCTCTTTTGTATGACCCTCAGTGAGCAGATAACCATTAGGACTACCATAGCTAGTTCACCCCATGTTTCAATTTTATTTTTTAGATATTGACATCTTCTGGTTTCCTCTATTTTTTTTGTCTTCTACAAGATGGAAGCTGTCCAAGTAGAGCTGCCTTTTGCAATTGATTGATGATGATTTTGATAATGCTGATGGTGTTCCATATGTTTTGGGATCTCACGTAAGGAGTCTATTACTATTGATATGATCTTAGCTTCCTTTTGCCACAGATGTTCTACTTCTATTTTTAGGTTTTTGTGTTTTGTGATTTTCTCTTTTTTCTGTTCTCCTTTGCTCTCTCCTGGCATCGCCAAGTCCATACTTTTTATCCATACTTTTTTGTCTTTCTTATAACAATTGCTAAGTCCAGTGTGTTTTGTGTCTCTGTTTGAATTCTAATGTCCCAGAATACTTTAGTATTGTCATTTTCTATTTACTTTCTTTATTTTATGGTCCCACCAGTTCTTACTGGCGGGAAAATGCTATTTCTTGCAGATATTCCAATGCACCATTATCACTAGTTTGTTGTGCCATTGTTTGTAGATAGTCTGTGCTATCTTTTTGCATCCACTAACTTGGTGGTCCATGGCTTCATCTTTGCAGTAGCAGCATTTGCTGTCTGTTGCTATGTTCTCAATTCTGGCTTTGTATGCATTTGTTCTTAAGGTTTGGTCTTGTACAGCCAGTTCTTACTATTTAAAGCAGCTTCTATTTATTGGGAAGTTTTTCAGTTTTTTTTAAAGTACATTTCACATGTTTCTCTTTAAAACTGGAGGTAGAGAGAAAATAAACACTTAGATTTCATTCCCAATTGCTGTTGCATTGGGAAAAATAGACAGATTTTTAGAAGTCTTCTAAAGCACTTCAGAGTGTCTTAAATATCTTAAACATCTAACAGAAAATCCTTTTGATTATCTATTTCTCATGCTGCTGTTTTGAATCACATGTTCTGAATTCCTACATGATAAAGTAATACATTGATGCTCCTTTTTCCTTTAATAATAATTGGTTCCTTACAACTCTCAACATATAAAAAAACTTCCGGTTCTGTTAATTATTAAAGGGGTTTAGTTCCTTAATGGCATACATTTATTTTTCTAACAAGGGTGATTTTTGAAAAGTCCAAATCTACACAAAGTTTGAGGAAAAATACAGTTTTGCAATGTAGATCACTAATTGCAATGCTACTACTTGCAAAACTGCATGAGACTGCAAGTACTTGTTTGTTTGTTTATACCATTTGTACCCAGACAATATATGGGAAGAAAAGGAGACAAAAAAGGAATGCATCCATTTCTTCAAAAGCAAAAGTAACTTGTCAACATCTTTCCTATTAAAAATAAATCTTTCTGAGTGATGCAAAACAAAGTTGCATTTTAATATAATTAATAAATGTTATGTACTGTAACTATTAATAAACAACTAGTTTGGTTGAAGCCCAAGCTAGAAAATAGAATAGCATGAGTTCAAGTCCTGCCTTAACCATGAAAGCCACTGAAGTGACTTTGGGCCAGTCACGTTCTTTCAGCCCAACCTGCCTCATAGGGTTGATGATGTGGGCAAAATAGAACAGGGAAGATACATTGGATATGTTTGCTGCCTTGTGTTATTTATAAGAATAATAAAGGTAGATGAAAACAAACAAAAATCTTGTAAAGATTATGTTGACACATATTGCAACATTGTCTGAATTAAGAGAAGATAGTCCAGCACACATGGAAAGGACCTGATTGGGGAAATGTCTCCTACAGAAATCAGTTCCGAGCTATATTGATATTGTATGTAGTGCTAGGAGTAAAAGAGAAGAATCTTACATATTTGACTCATGAGGTCATTTAACAGAATGGGTCATCATATCACTGTATTCACCCTTTTCCCACAATGAGAATCACTAATGTCAACAGTGATAGAATCTACCTATACCTCCACTGCCTTTGAAAAGAAAGAAAGAAGGAAGGAAGGAAGGAAGGAAGGAAGGAAAGAAGAAAGAAAGGAAGGAAGGAAGGAAGGAAGGAAGGAAGGGAGGGAGGAAGGGAGGAAGAGGAGGAGAGGAGAGGAGATAGATACTTTCTTCTACTGTAACTTTTAATAAGCAGGGGCATTCTCAGAAGAAGAATAGTGGACCAAGCCATTATTTGCATTACATTAACCTCAGATGGCCTCTAAGAGAACAAGTCAGCTTGTGCCATGTATTTCAAGGGAAACTGAAACAGTAATATTAAATTAGGACTGAATATACTGAAGTTATACTGCTTTTTTTTTAGCAATTCTCATAAAAAAACAAATAAGAGAATTTTCCTCTGGGAGCAGAAAAACAGTCCTATTGGCATTATTAGGAGTTTTTTCTCACTTCAGGCCATTATATTCTTAATACATACACAGACACACACACACAGAGAGAGAGAGAGAGAGAGAGAGAGAGAGAGAGAGAGAGAGAGAGAGAGAGAGAGAGAGAGAGAGAGAGAGAGAGAGAGAGAGAGAGAGAGAGAGAGAGAGAGAGAGAGAGAGAAACATCCACAGACAGAGAAAGACACATAAGAAAGAAAGGATTGATTTACTTTCTGGATATCATACGGAGAAGAATCTCAACTTTGGAGAGTATACTCAGACACCCACATAATATATACTGAGTCACATCAAATGATAATAAGTAACCTAAAATATAAGGGGAAATAGCCTAATTAAAATGCACATCTTGAAAGAGGTCTAATCCTTATTTTGAGTTTTGTTCTTTCATTTGTCTAATAAATTATTCATTATTAACTAATGCATTCTTTTTTTTCCTAAGATAGGTTGAAGCATTTATGAAGTCGCAATTTCACTTAATTAGTGTCACCTAATACAATGCATTCTGCTACAAAATATTCATTATTGTTTGTACTTAATCCTGAACTAATCCGCATCATTAGAGTCTGCCCCAGTTCTGTGCATTATTTAAACCATTTTTATGTAAAAAAAGAATATCTACAGTTGCATTCTACTAAATATTCTATAATAACCATTTTAAGAAATATTACCGTTCAAATATTAAATGTTTTCATTAGCCAGAGCAATGACATCTAGGTAGGTAGGTAGGTAGGTAGGTAGGAAGGAAGGAAGGAAGGAAGGAAGGAAGGAAGGAAGGAAGGAAGGAAGGAGAGAGATAGAGAGAGAGAGGTTCTTATACTTACTGTACTAGCTATCTGTATATTCACCTTCTGAATATACAATTGCTAAAGAGCAGAACTTAAGAGAACTAGCAGGGAAAAGACAGTAAATCAATAGCTTAGCACAGTGGGGGCGAACCTATGGCATGGGTGCCAGAGGAGGCACTCGGAGCCCCCTCTATGGGCACATGTGCCATGACCCCCTCCTCTCCAGCAGCCCCCATGAAGGAGAGTTGCCCTCGAGTGTGGCCCACACAGAGCAGGGCAGCCAAGGACATGGCAGCCAGACAGCATAGATAAGACTCTGTCCTCACACCCCATTGTATGCAGTTGATGCTGCAGGGCGCGGGCAGAGGGAGTGATTGCCATGGCACTGCTGGGTTACCTGGGAGATCTGTGGCGGGTGCTGGAGGCGATGAGTGGTTCTGTGGACAGGCAAAGCAGGGGATGGGGGCAGAGCAGGGGCAGGGCCAGTTTTTGGGCATTCGGTCTCTAAAAGGTTCGCCATCACTGGTTTAGCACAATGACATTTGCTTACTTTATGATCCAAAGTTATACAAGGGGGTACAATTTAAATTTTGGCTCAGCTGACTACATTACACTTCCAAACAAAAACCTTCTATAATTAGGAACAAGTTTCTTTTTGAGCAACATAGGCAGAAAATGTGTACTTTAAAATAGCAAAATGGTAGGGAGCAAAAAGTGGATAACTGCCACTTACTCGCAGATATCAATAGCTATCTCTGACATACCTGCATAGTAGATCCTACTGAAGTTTGGTTAGGCTGCTCTAGCAATGTAGGCATTTTGGAGAGTTATTTATATACAGCACAATGTACAAATGGTCTCTCTATGCCCTAGAAGTTATGGAAAGTAAATATTTATAATTAATTCCCCAATTAAATTACCAAGGTCAATTAGCAGCATCTCAATATAGGTGTCATCAGTGATAGTTCAGCAGCTATTAACTTTTGCAGACATTAAATTCCATGTGTTCTCTCAGTCTGTGGAAGAATAAAACCATAGCTCTCTGGCCCTTTCACCAACGCCATGCAGCTCCACTGCATATTTGTTGAACATCTAAAGAGAAAAATAGCTGTGCTTCTGTAGGTCCCTCCTTGTGACATTAAGTTCCTGAAATTTACACTTTCAATTCCCTGGAATTCATTCAAGGACTTGCATATTAATACTGATTGTATCTGACATATAAAACATAATCATAGAACCTGTAAGAGTACAAATGGCTATAAGTGTGTTGCTTTATCTTTAACTTCTCTCTTTTAATATGTGAAAATAATTGTCTATGAGGAAGAAAGTCTGGAACAAATACAAGGGAACAGAAAAGAAGACAATTATTTTTATGGCTCTTACAATTTCTGATGATGGAACCAGGCACATCAGTTGCAATATAAACCTTAATTTAGTAGAGTTACAATATGCACATTGTTGAATGATTAAAAATCTGTTAGTGTTATGTAACATTGTGCTGTTCAGAAATAATCTTTGCACATTTTACCTCACTTATTCTTCATTTACCTTTTATATTCAAATTATTTTCTAAAAAGTGATATTTAAAAGCGCTGTTTGGGTACTGTTTATCTTGGAAGACACATTTCTTTTCTGGTTCAATATTTGCAATTGCTTAAATCTTAATTAGAGAGCCAGTTTAGTATAGTGGTTAAGGCAGTGGTTCTCAACCTTTTTCAGGTTGAGACCCCACTTGCCCCGCCCATGCACGGCGCGACCCCGACCCGCACCGCGCGCGCGACGGGCAGATCCGCGCATGCGTGTGTGACGGGCCAATCCGCGCATGCGCACGCAATGGGCCGATCTGCGCATGCGCACGTGATGGGCTGATCTGCGCATATGCGGTGCGCGCACGACGCCCCAAACTGCGCATGCGCAGCGCGCACGCGATGAGCAAAAAAAATGGCAGACCGCGGTGTCCGGCGACCCCCGCAAAATGGTCGTTCAACCCCAAATGGAGTCGCGACCCATAGGTTGAGAACCGCTGGGTTAAGGCATCAGGCTAGAAACCAGGATACTGAATTCTAGTCCCACCTTAGGCACAAAGCCAGCTATGTGTCCTTGGCCAGTCCCTCTCTCTCAGCCCTAGGACAAAGTCACTGGCAAGCAACTTCTGAAAAAACTTCTGAAGAAAATTGCAGGGACTTGTCGTAAAAAATCTCCATTGGACATGATTGAATAGAAAAAAAACATCATACTGGACCTCTGACAACATGAGGATATTTTTTTTAGCTATGACCTAATGATAATCATGTAAAAAATTCAAATGTAAAACAGAAACATGAGATACTGTTTCAGTCAAAGCTGAAAAGTCATCAGCCCCTGTATTCATCAATCATGGTTGCTGTCTTTTGTGCTGTCTCCATTTGATAGCATCTTTCAAATAACAAATTAAGAGGCGCAATATTATGCTGGAAACTTTAAATAGGTTCTATCTATCATCAACAGGTCTATTATTTTTAGCCCTATTCTAAAACCTTATTGTAGGGTTTAGGAAGAACATAAGAGTAGGGTATATAGCTGAGCTAAGTGGCATTGCTTAGCTTGCTATTACATCAGGGGTGTCAAACTACCGGCTCACAGGCCGGATGTGTCATGCAGAAGCCGTGCCCACCCCATTGCTGGCAATTGCAAAACAGTCCTGATATGTTGCGTGACATCACATGATGTTGCAAGTTTGACATGTCTGCATTACATGAAGAGAAACTACATGGAACTTTGTGATACTGACAATAACTAAATATAAACTTATAAATGCATATGCTGGAGTTATTCAGCGTATGTACTATTAAAGGTGGAGCTACTCACCATGGACTCACCTTCTGTTTTTTTTAAGCCTCACATATAAATAGGTTTTAAGAGATTTAGGGCACTTAGAACAATGCTAGACATGCTACCCTGACTTTAGGCAGGAGGAGTTAAGCGTGGTGTGAACAGTTGATCAGTGGAATGACTTGTCTCCAGAAGTTGGTGAGTGCTCAAACACTGGAGATTTTTAAGAAGAGATTGGACAATCATTTGTCTGAAATGGCATAGAGTTTCCTCTCTGGGAAGGAGGTTGGACTAGAAGACCTCTAAGGTCACTTCCAACTCTGTTACTCTGTTATTTGTTGGTTTATGTGCAAATAAAAGGTTGACACACAGCAAAAATAACATTTATCATTAATTAATGACTGTTGTGGCTAAGACTAACTTGCTAGCTTTCTTAGCTAATACATCACTACTCACTGAAAAATCTGGATTTCAAAATCCTGTCCAGTTACAAACACTTCAAAAATTTAGGGTTCAGAACACTACACATTGAGGGGAAGGAGGGAAAGGAGATAAGAGTTTCTACCAGTAAGAATCCAATGACTCTTGCAACATTACCTCTAGAATGTTTGTTCAGTTGAAGCTGACTCAGCTAGCTTCACAAACCACATGACAGTTCCATGGGGTGCTTGTTGTATATGGACGGGAATAAGAACCTTAGACAAATATTAAGAGACTTACATTCTCATTCAAAAGCAGGCTGTACATTTTCAATAGCTTTTATTCAAATTTCCATATATTATTAAGTTTTGAGGGAGAGTTTTAGTTCATTGTCCTCCCTTCTATGCACAATTTTATCTAGTTTACAAACTAGAGCCTTGGCAAAGTAGATGGAAGGAATTTTTTTTGTTATTATTTGCAAATTCTTTGGACCACTACCTCCCTCTATAATAAGATCAACAGAGTGTTTTTCAAACTTGGCAACTTTAAGATGTGTATGAACTTCAGCTTCCAGAATTCCCCAGCCAGCATGGGAGTTGAAGTCCACACAGCTTAAAGTTGCTAAGTTTGAAAAATGCTGATCTACAATATAAAAAATAACAATAAATAGAAACTTGGATTGTGTGAAGGGAAGAGAAAACTACCATTCTGCTCTTTTTATTTTTTTTCCTTTTATTTTTTTAAAAACTTTTTTTCATTACTACTGGGCATAGGTTGTCTTTCAAAAACTTTCCAATAAAAACATCCTTATTCTTGGTAGAATTGTTTTTTCTGGTAAAAGAGGAAAATTGAACCCCTGCTGAGAAAGAGATAAAGCCAGAAAAATAAACAGCATTCACGGCATCTAAATCTTTCCCAGATTTGGACTGAATTAACTTTAAAAGAGAGATGACTTCCTGGCCCTCCAGAGCAGTGGTGGCGAACCTATGGCACGAGTGCCAGAGGCGGCACTCAGAGCCCTCTTTGTGGGCACGCGCACCGTCGCCCCAGTCCTAGGCCTTCAGCTGGGTTTTATAAAACCTTTTCACTTTAGGCCTCCACCACCGTGTACAAAAAAAAAAAAAGGTCCAATCAATCAGTCAATTTCAACTTCTCACGGAAAAAAAAAGATCTTGCAAAGTTGGAATTGATTGATTGAACTTTTTAGTCCCACCCAGTCTGCTGTTACCACCACAGCCACACCCAGCCAATGGGCCACACCCAGCCAATGGGCCACACCCACCCGGCACCCAACAATACGTAAGTGGGTTTTGGGTTGCAGTTTGAGCACTCAGTCTCTAAAAGGTTTGCTATCACTGCTCTAGAGGAATTGATTATACATGTGTAATAGAAAGTACCCCAAATTAATTTCTTACCCTAGAGTGAAAGATTATGCGTGCAAAGTTTGCCAGAGTTATTTATGCCCTCTTAAACCAAAGAAGATATATGAACACACATATACCTACAGTCAGAATTAAGACAGTGGTACAATCAACAATCCAAGAAGGGCAAATCAAAAACTACACCAATATAAAGACTGAGTAATTATTTAGACCCAAGTGGGGTAGGGGAGGGGACACCTTTTAGCCCAAGAGCTGCAGCCTGGTTTTATAGCCCTCAGAACCATCTCTGTCCAAACATGTTTAAAACTGTCATGTTGAGATGAGCAGCACATGAAGAGTAACATTGTGATCCCTAATATTTTATAATTTGGGGCCAAATGGGGAGTTCCACATTGGAAGTGGCTGCTGGATTGAAGAAGACAGACTCCACCTTTCTCCACCTTCTCTCTGCTCTCCATTCATCCATCGGTTTAGTTAGCATACTGATGTATTCTGATTGCATTCTTTTTTTCATTGTTTATTTTATAGATTCTATTATTTTACTTCTGTTTACACACCATTCATTTTCTTTCTTTTCATTATTGTAAGCTGCCTAGAGCAAGCCTATGACAAAATAGGCAGCAAATGAATTTTTAACCAACAAACAAATAAATAATGGTAAGAATGACACAATTTCAGAATCAAAAGAGGGGGAAAAAATCCCAACCAGCTCTTCAATTTGGCCCCAAGCTTTTTGATTGTGGCTGTTGGCTTCAAAAATTTTCCCCACCTAAACTTTTCCTTAAGTCTTTCAAGTATATGTTTCGAAAAGTACATTTGGATGTATGTTGAGGGCTTCTGCACTGGAGACAAATTCTTTGTGTGTCTAATTGCACTTGGCCAAATAAAGTATTCTATTCTATTCTATTCTATTCTATTCTATTCTATTCTATTCTATTCTATTCTATTCTATTCTATTCTATTCTATTCTATTCTATTCTATTCTACTCTACTCTACTCTACTCTACTCTACTCTACTCTACTCTACTCTACTCTACTCTACTCTACTCTACTCTACTCTATTCTATTCTATTCTATTCTATTCTATTCTATTCTATTCCATTCTAAACAGTCAACAAAAAATGCCACTATCTCAGCAAACAGTAGATGTACCAAATAACACAGTTCCAAAGCCTATCTATGTATTCAAATTGCTTCTGTTCTCATATGAGTTTAGTTGTAATATCCGTTCAGCAATATCTCTATATCATGTTCAGAGAGCAATGAAAAACAGTGTCTCATGGATATTGGAGAGGAAGCTTAGCTGAGGAAATTGGATGAAGAGACAACCATTTTAATTAATCTGATTTTCTGGTTTGACTGGCACTTCTGCATGAAGTCCACAAGTTTCAAATTGTAATTTTTGCCTCACAAAGTAGCTCATATAACAACAATAGCTTTATTAAAATATAAATATATTTGATTCTGTTGAAAATTAAATATATTTTAGGAAAACCGTTTCTGATATTAAAAATATGGACGGGTGACCTTTTTTCTGTGAGGATTTTTTATTGAAAGAAACATCTACTTAATTACAATTATGAGAAGAAGAAGAAAATGTCCGAAATATATAGGTTTCTTATCCTGAGGATAAATCTGACATTTATTAGGTGTTGCCAAAGTCATTTTACATTTAAAAAAGGGGTTGCTGGCTTTGGATTAAGAATCTGGTACAGAGTAAAGAGGGATCTATTTTTTTCCTTTTACCTCACAGCATCCAATGGATGAAGTACACATAATTCAATGCCATTACTTTCAATCATTTACTTTCAATCATTACTTTCAATCATTACAGTACATCATTTTTTTTCCACTGGGGATCCTATTCATTGAAGAACATATATAACCTGATCTTGTGAAGCCACAACTAAACTTTCTGATAGAACATATAAAAGATTGGAGATTTGAAATTCAAGTATAGTCTTGGGATGACTTAGAGATTGCTTATGGCTAGCTGGTTTCAGGCAGTGGTGGGATTCAGTCAGTTCGCACCACTTCAGCAGAACCGGTAGCTAATTTTTTGTTGCCCAGGCCCAGAATGGACTTCCAGAAGTAGCATCCACACAGAGAACCGGTTGTTCAGATATTTGAATCCCATCACTTGCTTCAGGGCCAGTTTACTGGCAGAGTGACAAAGCTACTTCATATAGCAGAAATGGGGGCATCTGAAGGGGGAATATGGAAGAAAATCAAGATGGCAGCCAGTAACTAGGTGACTAAAATTCTGCCTGTGATAACCCTATGATGCATGCAAAAAGGGAACAGACCTACGTCTTACAATTGTGGCCATCACGTTGACTATTTTCACTCCTCCAGAGAGTGAAAGCTGAAGTATGTGCCATGTGCCCTGATATGTGACTTGAAGGAACTGCATTTGGAGGTAAAGATAATCAATCCTTAACTGTCCTAAATGAAACTGGGTAATCTTATTAATCACATGAGACCACAAAATCCTTCGGAAGCCATAGTAGTGGTCCCAGTTGTGAAAAATGACATTAATATAACTGTGTGGATTTCCCCCTCCCCTTGCAAATAATTGAGAAACAGTGCTATATTTATATGATGTATTATTTATCATTCTTTACCAAACCTTTTGCTTTTTTGAAAAAAGAGTCCAAATTATAAAAAATAAAGATCAGTATTGTTTGCACTGTTAGATACCAGCCCATTATTGTCCATAGATTCTGTTGCTCATAAAAAAGGGTTTGTGGTTAAAAGATAAAGCACATGGATTTTAACAAATAAAATGAACATATATGTTTTTAACAAATAAAATGAACATATACGTATACGCATTTGAGCATATACGTTCTCTAGTGGATTTAAAATTGGCTCTGCAAAGAAAAGGTCACTTACGCCATTTCAATTGTAATTTGCAACAATTTGCATACACTGGGCACAATTTAGACAAAGTTAAGTGCTTTCATGTCCCATTGATCTCAGTGGGAACCATTTAAACACATACTTTATCCTCCTTTTAAACTAAATGGAACTTAGAAGTGTTTCTTGGTGTGATGTTACTATTTCTGGTATGGTGCAGATTATAATTTTTTCTTTGGCGTTATCTAGTGATTAAACCAGAAATCTTCCTGATTTCCATGATAGATTTTTTCCCCCTTATTTCCTCCAGTGTGATACTAGTGAGGAAAAATCTGGCTTTTACAAATGAAATTGCAGACAGAGTTGTGAAATTTCCATAATCTATGAATGAACAATCAAACATACTGCCTCTTGAACAAAAAGCTAGTTAAATTTCTAGAATTGAGAGCACCTTCATTCTACTGGAAGTTTTACTATACTGCAGAAGTCATTTTAGGGATGAATAGAATTTTAGAAAGTTCTAAAATATGTTGGTGTTTTCATAACTGGTACAGAAAGAAGGTGGAAATTAAACATTGAAATGTGAGGAAAAAATTGGAAGTGACAAATTATTCATCTAGTCAATGGACTTTGAAATCTCCTTTCTTAAGTGCTTGGATTTGAAAATCTGTGCATTGAGTCATACTTTATTTGTAACATTGGAAGTAGATATTCCCTTTTACTTATGACAGCTTCTTAATCAAGCAAAGGATGACTCTGTCTTATTTAGGAATGACTATTACATGGTGTTGACATAGATAGATGAGAATCATGCTCATACTAACATTTGCAATTTTCTCCTTAAGTGGCATAGAAGGTAATATCCATCTATCTATGTCTATGTCTGTCTGTCTGTCATCTCTCTTTCATCTCTCTCTCTCTCTCTCTCTCTCTCTCTCTCTCTATATATATATATATATATATATATATATATATATATATATATATATATATATATATATATACACACACACACACACACACACACATTTATCTATCTTCTACTGTATGTTTGACAGACATTCATGGATTTCTAGGCATGTGATCACATAAGGAGTACAAAACAGAAATTCACATCAGCCACACTAAAGCTTCAGGGTCAAACATCTTATCATTTCTATTTCTGCTTCGTTCATTTTTAAAGTGCCTTGCATGCAGAGATTAATATTTTAATAACAACATTCATAATTGTCTAATCTAAAAAGTCTAATCCAAAATGTACTGAAGACATGGAAAGCTAATAAAATGCTTGAAACATGAAAGGAGAGTTCTAAGCAAATATATAAATCTATGTATATAATAGTGCAGAATGCCCTACTGCATTCTCTAACAGGTAATAATAATAAGTAAATGGAGGAACACCTGACAAGCTTGTATTCTGTAAAAGGTGCAATCAACTGAACTTCTGAATTCTTATTTTTTAAAATAATCACCCCTCCTCCATTGATCTTTTAGGGGCTGCTATTTGTCACTGAGTGCTACACAACATGTGAATTCTAACAGATAATGAGGTCAAAAATCATATATTCTAGTGATATGTTACAATATATAGCAGAAACACTAATGCGATTCTTCATCTATGATATCTTGAGAAATGGATCTGAGAAATTAAGAAAAGTGTTAATTAGTTTTGGTTATCTCTCTTTTCCCAATTTTCCGATCTGTCAATGTTTGTTTAGAGATTTGCCCACCAGCATCATCAAAGCATCTTAAAAATAAAATCAGAGTTGGTGTTTGCAAGGTTCAATTCAGAGGACAAAAATCCAGTAAAGATATCAGGAAAGCTACACCAATCAAAGTGGACAAGTTCATTACAAGCAGTAATGAATTCCCATGTTCACCAAACAAACAATCAATAAAAATTTGCATTAATTAAAAGATAAACTCAGCTCAGAAACAATCAATAAATAACCACTTCTGAAGAAAACTAAAAATACTGGGGTTTGGGGGGGAGGGATGCAAGAGGCTCATTTATGTGTTCATTGATAACATATCTAGTTATCTTTTAGTAAAAACATAATTTATGCTAAGCTCAAATTGTAACAAAAGGAACACATTTGAAGAAAGTTTTACTTTCAGCAATTTTGGGGCAAGTAAAAGTTAGAAGCTCTTCATTCTAATCCAGAATTTAGAGCATGAGTCACAAAAAATATAAAATATCAAACAGCAAACACACACACAAACACAAATCACTTTAGACCTTGGACACAATATGTAGCAAAACTACAATATATCTCAGTCATGCTGTGCCACTCTGCTAAAAACCCAACAACTACTTGTAAGTCATGTTACTAGAGTTACAGTCCATGAATCCTCTCATTTTTGTGATTTTAAAAAATTCTCCCAAGTCCCTTTCAATTGTTTTAATTTCCTTTATTTAAGTTATTGCACATCTACACTCAGACCAGACCAATTCTTCTGTACTTTTCCTACTTACCAAATGCAATGAAAGAGAATTTGCTTTAGAAATTCTTTTTTAAAAGAGACTGTTAATGTTATTCTCATCAGCAACATCTTTACTTCTAAAGTGGCAAAGAGTTTGCATCTATCATCTCCCAATCTTTAGAATAGAATAGAATAGAATAGAATAGAATAGAATAGAATAGAATAGAATAGAATAGAATGGAATGGAATGGAATGGAATGGAATGGAATGGAATGGAATGGAATGGAATGGAATGGAATAGAATAGAATAGAATAGAATAGAATAGAATAGAATAGAATAGAATAGAATAGAATAGAATAGAATACTTTATTTGGCCAAGTGAGATTAGACAGCCAAGGAATTTTGTCTCTGGTGCAAAAGTTCTCAGTGTACATGCAAATCAACAGAGTTATAATAAGTATAATAATGATAGAAAAGATGAGAAGGGTAACAGTAATACATCCATACTACATTGGTAAGTATATTTAGACATAAGACAGTGCTGTGGGAATTAGAGGTTCAGCAGAGTGATGACATATGGGGGAAAAAACTGTGTTAAGCAATCTGCACTTTCTTTCCTCTGCTCAGTTAATTTACAGGAAAAACTATCATGTGGATATTCCCATTTTATTTAAGGTTTTATTTATATATTCCTCCCCAATAGGAGTTCTTTTGTTGCTGCTATGGAGAAGTTATGTCTGGAGAAATTGTTGGAGAGCTTCTAATAACCTTTCATAAATTTAAAGGAATTATCCATCTAGTTTTTCTACCCATACTTATATTTAATGGAGAGTTTTGAAGGGGTATCTGTGCTTAATTTCTGTTATGATGGATTAATCTTAATTTTGGATGTCCTATAAACTAACTGAGGTTTCTTAACACTGTGATTGTCTCTCCAGTTATGTTGGCAGGATGGTGAAATTTGGAGGTGAAAAAAGTGAAGGGTTTTTATTTTGTTGTTGTTGTTGTTGTTGTTGTTGTTGTTGTTATTTTCTCCCTCTATCTTTGCAAAGCTCAAGACTCATGAGGACCAAAGATATGGAAAATTCAGAACAAGCCTATAAGATTACAGAATAATTGGAGCCATCAAGATAAAAGTGGAAGGAATAATTTTATTATTAGGGTTCATTAAGTACAGGGGTAACTTGCTAGTCATCGTTAATTGGTTCTGGGAGGTGCAACAAGTATCAAAAATGTCAAGTACTAAACATATTTTTCCCATAAGGAATAATGTATTAGTCACGAGGCAACTGACAATGATGAGTTCTAGTTTGCATATTGAGTACCAAACAAACAAGCACTGGGATAAAATTTTCACATCAAAATGCATCAAGTACCAAATTCTGACCAGTTTCAAAGCATTGAGTATCAAGGTACCACTGCAATAACTTTTACAATCTTTAGCAAACAATCTCTTGTCCGGGTAAGGTATTAGAAAAAGGTGTTTCACAACATCTTCCATATTGCGAGCAGATTGCATCTTGACTGATAAATAAATTGATTTGTAGCTGTTTGTGCCCTTGTTTCCTCACTTTCTAAAAGTTATATTTTGTGGACTTCTTGATGGCTAAAATGTTCTACCATTGCAGCCTCAGCAAAACGGAAGCATAACAAGATCTGTGAAATGTGGTTCAGATTATTTGTGGGGAATTGTCTTGCTACTCTGCATTTTAGATTGGTAGCAATTACTTTGATCAAAGAATCCCCTAAGGTCTGCCTCTGATTATTCTGGCCTTCACTTTAATCTGCTACAAGAGCACACTGAAAATTAAATATCTACTTGGCAAGCTAATTATGAAGTTTATATGATAAATTGCATTCTCCCTCCAAACCATTGTATCCACTTTACCTTTTTGAATATTTACCCATCAATTATATATTCAAATGAAAGTAGTTTATTGTGCAGATTCCCCAGGTATGCATCTAAAATGTAAATTGAACAAATTTCGCTGAAAAAGCTAAAATTCAAAATGAAAAGCAGTAAATGATAGCAATTGTTTACATCTTATGGAAGAAAAGTTGGAATTGCTAGAAAAAATAGAATTTCACAGCCTCTCTCTTTCCAACTAATTATTTTTTTCAAAGGTATCAAAACACTGTTTTTAAAGAAGAGAGTGGAGAGCCATTTGTCTGAAATGGTGTAGGGTTTCCTGCCTGGGCAGGGGTTTGGACTGGATGACCTCCAATGTCTCTTCAAACTTATTATTATTATTATTGTTGTTGTTGTTGTTGTTGTTGTTGTTGTTGTTACATCTCAGGTGTTATGGAAATCTGCAGACAATGTAAAAGACATTTATATTTTTAAAAAATTCTTCTGATTGTCCAGAACGTTTTTTTAGCTCGTATTTATGTATTTCTTTTTTTTCTTTTTAATTTTTAGGCCAAGCATTATCATCAAGGGGTAAGTTGGCCTCAAATTTGGATGAATGGGTAGGTGGATGAATAAATAAATAAATTCTGGAATTGAGAGAAGGATAGTATCTCTTCTTTACAGCATATTGATAGATGTTTTTATACATTTCTGGTATCTAGTAAACATTAAATCAATAGTACATTTTTTTAAAAAGAAGAAAAATAGAAACAATTATGAGATTTAGTGGTCAGAAGGCTGAGCTATTAACAGTGATTAAGAAGAGTGATAAATATAGCTCTAAGTACTTGGTTAAGAATACAGGGACTTAAAAAAGTCAAAAGGAAGTTGAATAAGAAATTTTTTAAACAATGTATGTAGGTTATAGTCAAACTTAGTTAAGCTCCAACTGAAAGACTTAATCTGTTCAGTAATGCAATGTTGCTGAGAATATGTTGAAATATCAGTGGGAAAATATGGAAGGGAATTCAAAGATAAAAGTTGTTGAGAAAGCACAGTATTTGTGTAATAACTGAAGTTCCTGGTTTAAGTGGATTATCTGGATCTCTCCTAGCTGGGTGACAGGTCTGGCATGGCACTGAAAGAGCATTTATTGCACTTTTGTATGACCTCTGCCAGGAGTGGAGATATAGCCTGGTTCTATTTGACCTCTTCATGTCATTGACTATGGTGACTTTTTGTATCAGCAGTGTGGGTTGGAATCCTATTGTGCTAGTCATCTTCCTTCCTAGGGCTGAATTCCACCTGGTGTTAATTCGGTGTGTGGGTTCCCACTCTGGCCCTTATTATGTGGAGTTCTGATTTTGTACTTTCTTCACTTCTGTTTAACATGTATATGAAATCACTGGATGAGACCATCCATTGATGTGGGATGAGATGTCATCAGTTGGGTGATGTTACACAACTACCATATTCATAAATTCCCCTTGGCAAACCAAGTGATGCTGTTGATGCTCTAAAGCAGACATGTCAAACTCGCGATGTCATGTGACATCATGCAACATATCAGAACTTTTTCCCCATTGCCAGCAATAGGATGGGTGTGGTTTTCTTGTGATGCATCCGGCCCATGGGCCGACAGTTTGACACCCCTGCTCTAAAGGCTGTGGGGATCTGGATGGGAAACAGCAGGCTTCAGCTGAGCCCTGGCAAAACTGAATGTCTTTGAATTTTGGAACCTTTCAGTTCTGGAATTTAACATCTTAACCCGGGTGGCACTTAGACTCTGTACACAAACTGGAAGTCCTTCTGGACTCATACCTCCTGCTCAAAGAACAATTAACAGTCATGGCAGTCAAAATAAAGAGGAGTCCTGTGGATTTCACTCCATCAGACTATAAGGGGCAACAATTGTTCTGTCCTAATTACAGGTTACTCTTTAGCAGCTTGACATGCAGCTAAACCCACCTATCCTCCAATAAAACAGACTGTGTGTATGGATCTGAGTGCTTTATTAAAGGAAACCCAAATACAAAATAAGCAGTGTTGAGTTGCTGGTGAGCATAACAATGAACAAATTCAGATAAATAGAAATCTCAGCAGTGATACTGTGTGAATGGGATGTGGATTTTTGTCCTCAGATGAACATGTGCTACAGACTAGGCTGGATTCTTCCTGGTGCTTCTGTTTCCTCCCGAATGCTAAAGGAAATGGAGTCTGACTTCCCAGAATGCACTTGTTCTGGGAGTGAGGGTTTGTGGGTATATGCCACTTAAAGGCTGGATCAGCTTCCAAACAATACATATTGGTATTTGACCCCAGCCACTAGATGGGGCTAGAGAACAACAACAATATAAATACACAAATTATATGCTGGGCCATTACAGCATTTATCTCTATTTCAAGGCCGTGAGCCAACATTGTTTAAATATGTTTCTGCAGTCATGTTGCCAAAACAAAGAGATTGCATTTTAAAATGCCTAGATATAATTTGATAGGAAATACACATTTTCTCATTCCTGTGAGCTCAAGGAAGAAATTGGTCAATTTAGTCATTCCCCCTCCCCCAAAAAAAAACTCTCAATGAAATTGTCCCAAATCTTTTGGTACTATGTTTAAAGTCTGATATAGGGACTTTCATGCCTGAACATCTGAAGAAGCCTCCAAAGGAGCACTTGGAAACCACATGCTCCCTGTGGGGAATATTTAGCCTCTGGAATTGCAAGAGAAACAAAAGAAAAATTGGGAAGGTAGGAAACAAGATGTCACGATGCAATTGCTCTGGAGGCTGTCCTTCCTGAACTGCTGCACTATACAGGTGATTGGATTGATGCAGTGCAATCTAAAAAAGGTATTCTGGGATCACCATTCAAGTTTGACAGGTTGTATATAAACTGAGCTGATTTTGGTTTTTTAAGCCCCATGCCTAAAATAGTCAAGTGGAAAAACGAGGGTTTATTAAAGGAGATCTTTAGCCTTCCTTGCTTATGTGTAACTATTCATTTACATTAGATGTGTGCAGGTGGTGCATGATGCTGTCTATGAAATCTTTATTATATTGTGTCCTCATCCAAAAGATATCACTTGATTAAGTGGCATAATTTCGGGAAGACCTCAACCTTTCTTCTCTGTAATAAATGTACTGGTGTTAAAAACAATCCTTGAAAGAATAAATGGAAAACTGTGTTGGAGGAAAGGCAGTGAAGCACACAGATTGCTTTCTTTAAACAAGTTACCAAAGGTAGTTTAGTTTTTGTAAACTGGGAAATAGATTTCAGAAGAATTGATACAACTGAATCCAATGTCCCTTATCAGGTTAGTGGACCGTGACTGTACTCCAGAATCAGAAGTGTCAAGATAGAGAAGAAGTTTAAGTATTGGAAGAAAAGAACTGTATTTAGATACCAGTAGGAATGACAATAATTGTCTTGTTGTTGGGAATTTAGATTGCATTTGGGCATACAGATAAAAAGAGATTATCAGTTGCAGTGCCACTGTTTTTAAAATGCATGAACATCCTAAAGATTTTGTTATGCTTTGATTTGCAAATTTGCTTTCTTATGTCAAGCAGGGTTGTAATTTTATTTCTTCAGGTTATAGTACTTCCATATGATCTTGTTGAAAAATCATCAGGAAATCTAGGCTAAGATTATTTTTGTTTGTTTCCTGGTTTTTTTTTGCAGGCAATATTAATTAATGGTGAGCCACATTTCTGGTCCACTTTCAATTTATTCTTATTCATATCAAAGAAGAAGAAAAAAAACAGTTTCAATGTGGAGTTGAAAGTCCGATCAGAATTTTAAGAAAGAAAGGCAAGAGAAAATAGGTGAATACAATTTCTTGTGGTGTGTTGTACCACACAGATTGTACCACTTTTAGGACATGACAATATTTGAGTACCACCAGTGCTTAGCAAGGTATCAAAAACTTGATGACTGAAAAAAAAGGGGCAGGATTTTGGGTTTTACTGATTAGATTCCTTTGTTGTTATAGAAATGCCTAGTTTATACTATTATGGAAAAGTAATAAGTTGAGGTTCAATGTTAATGCTTCATTCTACTGCAACAGAGGAAGTTAAAAGTCAATGCCTTTTCTTTTCCCTTCTCCCCCTTATTTTTTTTCTCTTCTTCCTCCCCACTGTGTCTCACTATTTGCTTTTGTATTTTTGTATTTTATTCCATAATCTAATAAAATATTACAAACCTTAAAAAAAGGAAAAAAGTACCGGTTTTAATTTCTTTGGTGGTGGTTCCTTTGCTCTCAGGCTACACAGAGGACCCTCGGTGGTGCAGGCTGCCCAGAGCCCTGGGCAGTGGAAGGCAAGCGCCCAACTCAGCCCAGCCTTCCCCAAGGAGGTGCCTGGCTGGGCTTACCTTCTCCTCAAGGCTGCTGCTGCTTGACTTACTCTCTTTGGCCAGGTTGATCATGGTGTGTGTGGGATGGCAAAATGTGTGGGTCCGAAGGAGACCACCAGGAGAGTTAGGAGTAGGGGACCTGCTATGGCAGGACTTCTCTCAGACCTTCTCTCTTATTATAACCTTCCTTCCTTCCTTCCTTCCTTCCTTCCTTCCTTCCTTCCTTCCTTCCTTCCTTCCTTCCTTCCTTCCTTCCTTCCTTCCTTCCTTTTTTTAAGCTGCCAGAGGCTCTGGGCAGAGGTGGCAACAGGTAGGCAGCAATGGGTAGAGGTTTCACATTTTGACCCCTCCTCCCTGTCGTTGCCTCTGCATGGCTCTCAGCTCACCTGTCCCAGACCTGCACATGTGTTTGTTTGTGTTTGTGTGTGGTGTGTGTGTGCAGGTGGGGGGTGGGGGGTCTCATCCCTTGCAGCCCCGCACCCTCAACAGAGACCTTCTGTGATGGCAGGGTTTTGGGGAGTACTTGTTTCTTTTTATCAACGTGCGGCTGATCGCATAGCGCCCTGCCCCCCTCAGCTCTGATTCCCAGCCCCTTGAAAGGCTGCAAGAAGCTCCTATTGCAGCTTCTCTTATCTATCTTGTTCTTTTCCTCCCCAATGTCACAAGGAGTGAGACCCACACCCGCGTGCACACACATACACACACACAAAAAAAAACACGCACATGGTTTCTGGGAGAGGTGAGCTGAGAGCCACATAGAGGCAATGATGGGGGTGGGGTCAAAATGTGAACCTCTGCCCACCGCTACTTGCCTGTTGCCACCTCTGCCTGGAGCATCTTGCAGCTTAAAAAAATGAACCTGTGAAGCATTCAGAAGGCAATCCCTTTCCCAGCTCGCTCCTTCCTTCCTTCCTTCCTTCCTTCCTTCCTTCCTTCCTTCCTTCCTTCCTTCCTTCCTTCCTTCCTTCCTTCCTTCCTTCCTTCCTTCCTTCCTCCCCTGCTTCTCTTTCCTTCCTCCATGCTCAGGAAGGGATGAAGGGAAGAGATTGCCAGCACTACCAGTGGCCATGCTTCTGCCAGCCGTCACTATCCCATGCAGGCAGGTTCGGTTCCAGTGAAAGGGAAATCTGGTGGCTGCAAGGCTAGGTCAGCGAGCAGGTGTGGCACTGATCTACTGGTGGAGGTCATAAAATCCAGAACACACGCAGCCTTAGATCCATGGGGCAGCCCTGGAGCCAGCAAGCCCCACTGCCATCTCTGCCTCACCTCCTGGGGATGCACAGGAAGGCAGCGAGCGCATGAGCGCTGGCATCCTGAGGAAAAGAGAAGTGCTTCTCTTGCCTTTTTTCTTTTTCAGTGGTCAGCAGAGAAAGTTAGCAGCTTTCTGTCGAGCCCCAACAGCCCTGCAGCTCCAGCTGTCTCTCCCTCAGGCTTGTGTGGCATAGCTATTGCTTCAGCTCATTCAACCCCCCCCCACACACACACACTACCACTTCTCTAGGACAGTCGCGTACACCTGCCAGGTGCCAAAGTACCACTGGTGGTACATGTACTACCAGTTGAAAAGCCCTGCTTTGATTACTTTGGTATCTGGCTCTATATTACTCTTCTTCCTCTTTAGAGTATATATTCAGGTCTTCTTATTTCCTTCTCTTCTTCCTTCCTTCCTCCCTTGGTCTTTGTTAACTGTCTTGCCTCCTAGCTGCTTATATGTTTTTCCCAAAATGTTGTATTTTGAGCTATTATTCATGAATTACCATTATTCTGCTTTCACCACAGTTCATCAATATCTAATCTTTGAAATGTTGTACTGTAAATAAGAAGAATTCATGAATTTTCCAAGCACAGGCTAAAGGATATATAAAATTGAAAGCAAATAGTCACAAAAAGTGAGATGCAGTTGAGACTCATCTGTCCAGGTTCAATGAATATTTAGTTTTATTGTACTTGTGCAAAATTTGTAATTTTATTGGACCTTTTATGACCCAATATGTCATATGTGGGAATTTAGTGAATGGAGAGGAAAATAACAAAATATGTGTGTCGTGCCATCACAGTGCAAGTATTGAAAGGGTAGAGTTTGCATTGTGAGTCATAATGTGCATTTCCTCATTTTGACAAAATCTTTACTTGCTATGATAACCCCTGTGTTCCAGTCTTCTTCTGTAGGAGATATCTTGCTTGGTTGGTGGATTTTAAGATTGTCTAATCACATGAGATAATTAAAAAGAAAATTTATATGATAATACCTGAGTAGCTTTCCACAATGGAAGCATTTGCGTATCTGAATTTAATTAACTATGACAAACTTGTGGCCTATAAAGATATTTTAGATAAAGAAGGAAAACTTAAAGATAGGCAAGAACTTCAACTAACTGGCATTGATTTAACATGGTGGTCATACTTGCAAATTCAAACAAGATATGAAAAAGATGTAAAAGTAATGGGATTTTACAAAGAACAGACACCACTAGATAAAATACTTTTGAAAACAGATGAAAATCTGATTAAGAAACTTTATAAATTCCTGCAAAACTGGAAGATGGAAGAAGAACAAGTGAAAGAAACAATGATAGTGTGGGCAAAGAATTTTGGTTAATCTATAGATTTAGAAGATTGCCAAAAACTATGGGACCGAAATATTAAATTTACTGAAGTAGCTGCATATAAGGAAAACTTATATAAAATGTTTTATAGATGGCACATGACACCAGTTAGATTAGAGAAAATGTTTAAAAATGTATCAAATATGTGTTGGAAATGTAAACAACAGCCAGGCACTTATTACCATCTCTGGTGGATATGTCCTAATGTTAAAAAGTTTTGGTTTAAGATCCACTACTTTACTTGCAGTTTGTATTTATTTCTAGGAATTGCCTCATTTATTTTCCTACAGAAATTTATTAGTTTTTTAAAAAAAAATATTGAAAAGAACACATTCTGTCTAGTTTAATATTTGATGTGCTAGTTTTCTGTCTCAGACTTCCCCCCACCAACTCATTTGTCTGTCTGTCTATTTCTTTCTCTTGTTTTGTATATTCACTCAATCTTATTTGTAGTAGATTTAGCAATGGATGATGTCTTATTCACGTCAACAAAATTGCTATTCAGTTTCCTTTACACTTTTCAATAGCCTTTTTCTCTTCCAAAGAGATACATAGAGGAAAACTCAAAAAAAAAAAAAGCTTGAATAATACTTTTATCAAGAAATAATGACTAGTTATGTGTTTTGGTTAATAATTTTCCCCACTCAATAAACTCAGCATGATGTGATTTTTCTGTTCATACATCACAATTTTTATGAGTAACAAATGATGGCAAGCAATTTCTTGCATGATTTTTAAACAATGAGATGGTGTTCCTCTGTTACTATTGTGTTTTTTAAGAATATCAAAACAAAAACCTTCAAGTTATATTCATGCTGTTCCCTCAGTACTACATCCCTTCACAATTACAGTGACTGTGAAACACTAAAACAAGTGAATTGTAGTTAGTAGATACTGATGGCATACAACGGGAAATGTTTGGGAAGAAAATAAAAAAAATCAGCATCAATATGTAATTCACAAAGAATAGGGAAAAGGGATGCCTCTTTCTCTAAAAAATGTAGATGTTTGACATCTAATTCAGTACTTTCTCTTAGATCTCTATAAAAACAAGTTCTCGGAACAATTTTTTTACCCATTTCAAAACTAGCATTTTAGTAATAAGGATATAAACTAAAAAAATGGGGTGATATCTGAATGATTGATTTTATTAAAGATTTAATTTTATTTCTAATAACTGTTCTTTATAAGCAGTTTCTGCTATTGTCTTAGAACAGCGGTTCTCAACCTGTGGGTTGCGACCCCATTTGGGGTCGAACGACCATTTCACGGGGGTCGGCAAACACCACAGTCCGCCATTTATTTTTTTTGGGGTCGGCCATTTTTTTTGGGTCCGCCATTTTTTTCCCATTTGCGATGCGGACCACCGCGCATGCGTGATGCGGGCCCGCCTTTTTTTTCTTTTGGTCGGCCATTTTTTATTATTTTTTTTGGTCCGCCATTTTTTTCCCCTTTGCGATGCGGGCCGTTGCGCCGCGCATGTGCGATGCGCCCATCACGCCGTGCATGCACGATGCACCCGTCGTGCCGCACATGCACGATGCACCCGTCGCGTCGCGCATGCGCGATGCACCCGTTGCACCGTGCATGCGCGATGCGGGCCGGGGTTGAGCCCCGGAAAAGGTTGAGAACCGCTGTCTTAGAATAACATTTAACATTCCTTAATTAGTAGTTTGAATGTAGTAGTTTCTTTTAATTCGCCATATATCTCAACTGTATATAACCGTTCATTTCTCTTTTATTTCCTATTGTATCTGGACAACATTTTTCTTATCTTTCCTCTAAGGTGCTCTCAGAATTTTCATGGGTCAGCTTGGGCATTGGTAAAACTTCCATCCATCTCCTCTTTCTTTGAGATAGGTCTATTTTTCATAACTAAATTGTTACTGTTTGTTAAATAAGGTGTCCATCATGGTTCCTATACTTGTTGATCCCAAATAAACCCAGGGACTACCAATAATCCCTCTAATCAAGATTGACCCTTCTAGTCCACATTTTTTTCCAGAAACTAACTATACTAGTGATGGCGAACCTTTTAGACACCAAGTGCTCCAAACCCCTCCACCCGCTCTGCCCACCCACAGGGCCATCTACCGCCTGCACAGCCTGCTGCAGATCGTCCAGGTGGCCTTGCAGTGCCATGGTGGCCACGGCTTCCACCCATGCCCTGCAGCATCATCTGTGCATGATGGGGCGCAGGGGGAGAGTCTTGTCCCCGCTGCGCGGTTGCCATGTCCTTTGCTGCATTGCTCTGTGCGGGCCATGCCCAGAGGTGACTCTCCTCTGGGGGGGCTGCTGGTGAGGAGGGGGCCGCAGGGGGAGGCGGGGCTGGGGCAATGGAATGCATGCCCACAGAGAGGGCTCTGAGTGCCGCCTCTGGCACATATGCCATAGGCTCGCCATCACTGAACTATACCAACTCAATATATGTCACCTAGTACTTATTCATCTTTAAAGTACAAAGTTGTCACAGTTAGGTAAGTTGGTATATATTGAGATATACTGAATTGATATAGTTTCTGAAAAACACAATGTTGACTAAAATCTCCATGGTAACTTTGTATTTTAAAGATGAATAAGTACTAGATTGCAGACAAAATGTGTAATAATGGAGGGAAATGGAGAATGGACAAAAGCATATTATATAAATCTGGATTGCAGTTTGGAAGATTTTGTGTATATAAACAAGCTCTTTCTCTATATCATTCTAGCCATCACTTTTAAAACTCTGCCAAACTGTCAGATATGTTTGCTATGCACTGTATAATTGGATTTCTTTCTTTTGCAGAAAAAAATATAATCACAGAAGCAATATACAATATACAATAAAGTATATACAGTAAAGCAATATACAATAAAGTGTGGATTAGGAAGCATGGACCACTAAAAAGTTTTTCAAATTCTTTCAATTTTGTTTTTTAAAAAAAACATCTTGCCAATGGTCAAGATCTGTAACACAAATCTGGAAGTGAATTTCGTTAATTCAAATAGAGTTTACCCAAGTATGTGGATTCTGAATGACTATGATGATTTGTATTTTTCTCATTTATTTTTGCAGGCTGTATTGTGATGAGCAGAGAAGGAAAGAAAGATTTTTCTTCTGAGGACCACTTCAGGAGCTAGACATCTATCCTAGCTTGCCCCTCCCACACACTTCTTTCCTCATTAGTCATACTATATGCAACAACAACAACCAAGAAGTTTTGCTACGTAGCCAGAAATTCACTCATTTATATCTTTATTGCTTCATAGCAGCTAATCAGTTCTGTTCAAGAAGACTGTACTAACCAGATTATTGTGTGTGGATTGCTGAATGTTTTCTGAATTCTATTGAGTACATTCACCTCTATACAAGAATGTGCATAATGGATGACATTAGGAAACATTTTTAAATATTAACTCACAACATTTGAACAATTACTTATTAACAAAAATTACAAAGGAATCAGACATATACACTGTGCATTGTCCACTGAAGCATATTTTCCATACAAATGCCATAAAATGTTTAGGCAATTTGCACAGAGATTAAAGAAATGCCAATCCCCTTAAGGATGTGTGAATTTGTACACCTTGCCTGGGAATGGAGGCACAGATTGTTGCCTGCCAACAGAGCAAATTAAACCAGATGCCTCCTTTCTAATTGCTCTCATATTCCTGTGGTAATTGACAACCAGTGAGAAACCTGGCATGTGTCGGCAGTATGAATGTTTTTTGCTCTGTGAAATGGAAAGACAGAATATTCAAAAGCCATCCCTAGTTTTTTCCTACTGGCTTCCTTTTCTTCAAAAGTGCCAAAGTGAATGCCTTACTATGCCAGAGGATCTTATCAATTCTGTGGCAGGTCTGGCATTCTTGCTTCTTCTTCTCGAATATCATATTGCATTCCAGGTAGGTTGGAACCACCATTTTAGTAATGACCATGCTGCCACCCGTGTGCCAGCAAAAGAGGCATGGAGTTCTGCTTTGGCAGCTCTTTTGATGGCAGAATATTTATGCCTGCACAAGCAAATAAATAAAATGAAAATTTAGAAGCTATAGCTGGGGCTACGTCATCAAATCCAGTGATATGAAAAATCACATTAGCGGTTTACTGAAGTAGTTCCAGCAGTAGTCACTTTTCTTTGTAATGTGCTCTGTACTGGTCCCTTCTTTTGTCACATTGTTCCTATTAAGAGTCATAATGACAAAAAATCAAAATAAAAATGCCACTTTCACTTGTATTTATTGAATAATGCATTTCTTAATTTTATTTACTTTAACCCATGTGTTTTCCTTCTTCCTTCCTTTCTGCCTTTCTTCCCTCTATTCTTTCCCTTCCTCTTTAAATTCACTCTTAGTAAAGGTAAAGGTTTCCCTTGTCCAGTCATTTCCAACTCTAATGGATTTCTTAGATGAGGGAGTCAGCGTTGTCCAAAGACAATTTCCATGGTCATGGGGCTGCTTGAGTATACACCAAGGCATATGGAATGCTGTTCTTCCCTCTGAAGTAGTACCTTTTTGTCTACTCGCATTTGCATGCTTTCTAACTTTCACCCTTAGTATGATTTTAAAATTATCTTAGAATTTGTATTGTCAATCATATAGACCTATGCCACTTGGCTTAATTCTTTGGTTTAGTGACTAGGGGAATCAAGCACAGTTTCAATGTAAACATAGATTTACATTGGTAGAGCATGGTCAGCCGCTTGCTGAAGGTATAGTTAGGGGATAGGAAGACCACCCTGTAGTTTTAGAAAGGATTTTGGAAGAGTCAAAATGGCCGACTGCAGTTTCGTCAAGATGGTTAACCCCTCACTCTCTGGAGCTCTAAACCCACTCAAACTCCTGTCTTCATTTTCCTTGCAAAGAGCAACTTTCTGGAGCACTTATGGATGATCTCAGGACCTTTCTTTGTCAAGAGAGGATTTACAAAGAACCAGTCTACTTCATCCTGCCATGTCATTGGTTCTGCTTTTAAAGGAGCTGTTATCACTTTGTCATTTCTTCTCTAAAAGTCCAGTCCCAGATCTTCATTTTGACAATTTGTGCAACACGTATATTTCTATAAGCCAGCTGATACCCAGTTTTAACAACTCTATATAGCTGAAGATATTTGCAAACATCACAAGAAATACATGCCTAGCAGTTGCACAATGCATCAAAATCTACCTTTCAAGCTGTTGGCTTGTACAAATTTGTCATAATCCCATTCTCAGCTTGGTTGATATTAAGTACAGGTACATCTTTTCATACATTTTTGTAAAACTTAAAGATGATTTCTAAAAGTCTGCAATTGAGCAAAAGTAACATCTGTACTGAATAAAACAAGAAAAAAAAACTCCAAGGATAGAGAGAAAAAAAGAGAGAGAAGAAAAACTCACTTGTAATCAAATATGATGATCCTTGATTAACACTGATAAAATGCAATTTATTCCAGGATAACTTTCATTACAACAGGGAATGAGAGTTGGCAAACAACGTTTTTGTAATTTAGTATTCATGAAAACAAGATTGCAGTATTTAGAGCTCTTTGTGTCATAAACTTTTCAAGACTGCAATAAATCCCAGAATTCTTGTGTTTTAGCTTGCTAAAGCAAAACTGTTCTTTTTAAAACTTTCCTATTTTAATGGTGCTGTAGTTTATGACCTGTCATGTTTTTGAATGCAAACCGTGTTGAAAGTATTTCAGGAATGCAAAAATAAAGAAAAATGCAATAGTTTGGGCATTTATTGCTTGTGAAATTCCTAAACAAGTCTAAGAATCTAACATATTTCCTTGCTAAATCCAAATTTTCAGACATGACACAAATTTCTTTGCTAAATCCAAATTTTGAGACATGAAACAAATGAAAAAATCCACAGGATGCTTGTGAATATTTCAATATAATTTTTCTTTAAATATCCAGCATCTCTCTCTCTCTCTCTCTCTCTCTCTCTCTCTCTCTCTCTCTCTCTCTCTCTCTCTCTCTCTCTCTCTCTCTCTCTCTCTCTCTCTCTCTCTCCACACATACACATACACACACACACAACACACACACACACACAAAACACACATACACACTATGGTTTAGACCATTTTTATTGTTGTTCATACTAATAGCTTTTTTGGGTATTTTTGATAGAAGTTGAAATGAATGCAGCATTTGCTTGTTGATGATCTCAGAGATGTTATCAATCTCTCTCTTTCGCTCTTTGTCTCATTTTTATTATATAAAATAAAGTTAAAATGAATAATCAGAACAAAGATAACATGCATTACCAATATCTTCTTTGGGTTACAACCAAATTATAAACTTTTTTTAAACTTCACAATTTAAGATTTGTGAACATTAACTCCCTGAATCCCCATACTTGCTAGAATTGAAACATTTTAACATTTCTAATTTTGAACACCGCTATCATAGATCGATAGTCTGACTATCAGACTATATAGTCAGGCATAATTTAGATAGAAGACAACTGAAATCAGTAGAACATTACAAGTATATAGCATGCTTAACTCAGATCCAAGTTCAGATGCATAAGAGAAATTTGAGAGTCCTTTGACAATTATCCCAGAAAGAAAGACTGTTTTAAAGGAACAATCTGTGGATTTGATTTTTGGGCCCTCATGTTTCAACTGGGCTCTTCTTTCTCTCTCTCTAAAGTAAGAAAGAGTTCTTTGGTTCCCCCCCACCTGCAAAAAAAACCCTAAGAATTGTACTCCCCACAGCACAGCACAGCACAGCACAGCACAACACTAGCCTTCTAGTCTTCTTACAAACTGTGAGAAGTAATTGGTATTTTCTCTCATCTTCAGCTTTTATTTTTTACTTCTCACTCAATGCTCTGGGCTGCAACCACCCACACTGTTATTTTCTATGAAGGCTATGAGCTAAAATTTCATCTTTTCGTTGCTGCCTACCAGTCTCCTAGTTCACTTTTAAAAATTAAATTGGAGGAGGCAGCATGGTGGTCATGATCATCGATATGTCCCAAGGTTTTTGGTGCCACTTGTCTCATCAAAATAAAACACAGCTTCTAAAGGAAGTTGGGCCTGAATTCCTCCCACAAAAGGAAAGCAAGCAAGAAAGAAAGAGAAAGAAAGAAAGAAAGAAAGAAAGAAAGAAAGAAAGAAAGAAAGAAAGAAAGAAAGAAAGAAAGAAAGAAAGAAAGAAAGAAAGAAAGAAGGAAAGAAAGAAAGAAAGAAAGAAAGAAAGAAAGAATTACTACAGATAAAAATCAAAGCAATGTTTAGTTTGCCCATATGAATTTGTCAACTTCCACTAACTCAACCTTGGAAATTTCTTTCTCTTTCTGTGATGCATATATCATACATGAATATGGAAATACATACATGTGTGTAAATAGTAAGACAGCCATATCCAGACTAAAAAAAGTCTGGATAAACACTAGATGGCACCATAGACACATAGAACAGAGTTCTCTAACCTTTCTGGCTTTGCGCACCAGCAGGGGGGGAGGGGGGGAGGGGGGAGACGGAATGATTCTTCACAAGTGGCAGGCAAGTATGCACACTCAGCTCCATTTCCACAAGTGGTGGGCACACTCACCCGCCGCTCACGCAAATGGAGCACATGTGCACATGCTCGCCCGCTGCTCATGCAAGTGGGAATGTGTGCATGGGCACTCATCTGCCCCTTCTGAGGCCCAGTTTTGAAGGACTCAAGGCCCAGTAGTGACCCAGAGCTCAGGGGTTGGAGACCCCTGATATAGAACGTTCAAACACTTTATTTCCAGATATTGATAGTCTAGATTACTGCAGCTCAGATATTACCAATATATGTACTAGAAATTATATAAATAGAATTATCTAGTTTAAAATTAATTGCATATAAAATAATGTAACCCATTTACAAAATGAATCAACCCCATCTGTATATAATAACCAAGATACAAATGGAAGACTGAATCATCCTGGATTTATTTTATTATTTTATTTTTTTGCTTATTGGTTTCTTTTCCTTTTTCTGTTCTCTTTTCCTCCTCTTCCTCCTCCTTTTTCAGCAAAGCATTTGCACCCCACAAAGGTCCTTCTAGTTGGATGTTTTTCTGCTGGCCATGCCCAATGTGGCAACTGTTTTGTGAAAATGCTCCCAACTGTTTCAATCTCTCCATTTGTAGTTCTTTAGAATTTGATGTGGCCCTTTTTTGTACAGGCAAAAACTCTTGGTTTACCTCGTATGCTGGCACCTGAGCTCAAAGCAAACATTTTGCCATTCCACTTCTTTGGCTAATATAATATTTTTTCTTGCCAGGTTATAAAATTATAGTCATGCAAAATTTCATCTTCACAGTTCACAGGGATTTTTAAATGCACCTGAAGAATGCCTGAAGCCAGGAAGTTTCAATTCATAACAAGGTTTGGTTTGGTTTTTGCCAACTACCAAGCAAATGAACATCATATCTCTGCTGAAAACATGGATGGGGTGGCTATAGTGATTTTCCCTCTTTGTTTTGTATGAAAGGATTTCTGGTGTTGAAGGACCTGTGGCAACTGCAGAAACAAGAGGTGGAATGGATTACATTTTTATATTCACCTATGGATTAGCTGAAGATGAGGAGCTGTTTAGTTCGTAGAATCGCTTGCATGTTCTTTGTGTTTTGAACTCAGGAGAAAATTGAAAGTTTGAAGACAATCATAAAATGACTGAAAGCATTTTATGCAGGATTGGAGAGTGGAAATGATGGTGCATTGTAATGTTTTAGACAATCCAGCAATTTTAAGAATATATTAAGAACTCTGGTGGGCCAAGCCATTTGATCAAACACTGAAATGCGGATAAATTGCAGGTATGGACTCCTATAAACAACTTGAACATTACAAAGTGTTTAATATCAAAATGCTTATTATGTTTTGATAGTTGCTCAAAACTAAAGAACAGTTAAAGAATAAGATAGAATCAAGACCTTAAATTTGATTTTAAAGAAATGATTATATAAAAAGACATAGGTAGATGTTGGGATTTTTACTATAGATCACTTACTGGATGATAAAGATGGGTTTTCATTATTTTGTATGAAAAATGATAAGTATCATTTGTCTTACCAGTATTTATTTATAAATAAATAAATAAATAAATAAATAAATAAATAAATAAATAAATAAATAAATAAATAAATAAATAAATAAATAAATAAATAAATAAATAAATAAATAAATAAATAAAATGTCTGATAATTTAATTTGGACTAGCAGCACTTTCAGCTCTAGAGGCACAAAAATCATTAGAAATGATTAAATCTTACACTTAAATTTAGATTTACATTTAAATTTAGATTAAACCTAAAAAAAATAAACTCAAAAGTTCAGAATTATTTTTTGTAAATATTGAGTAAGAGCACATCAATTTGATATTAAAACTTTAAAGACTTAATAAAACAAAGAATTGGAGATCACATTTCTCTCAACAGTGGGAAACTTTCAATGTACGTATATATGTATATATCATGCACACACATATACACAATTTATTTATGCCCATTGTATTAATAAATTGCCCTATTGTATCACTTGAAATGGGTCTTAGGAGAAGGGCGGCATATAAGTTTAAACAAATAAATAAATGAATAAATAAATAAATAAATAAATAAATAAATAAATAAATAAATAATACTTCATCACAACACTTCTTTATGTAATATCCTTAAGGTATCTTTATTCTGAATAGAAATAATTGCAAATATTAATTTTACTTTGATACAAGGTTTAATATTTTTAGGTATTTTTATTTTGAATTATATGCCTATTATATAAAAATGACAGCTGGCAACCAAAATGGATTTTCTGCTCTTTTATTTTTGCTTAGAGACTAGTTTTTCAATACTGGAAATATAAATGTCTGGGCTCAATACTCAGTGGATTAAAGACCTAAAGTTACATGTAAGTTATGAACAATTTGCTTACAGGTGTAGATTATATATGGGCAATTGTAATGAAATATCATCTTTATTGAAAAGGCTGTGATATATATGATATATATAAATTTTATATATATATAAAATTGAAGGAAGCTAGGTTGCAATAAAATGAGTTTGATTTTGAAATTGGAGGACAAAACAGCAACCTGATGACATTATTCTTACAGCTTAAAATGAAAATTATCTGGAAGCTCTAGTAATGAAAGTCCCGAAGCATAGTGAAAAAAATAGGACTAAGATGACAGTAGCTACAGCAACAATCTTTTAATTAACAGTGAAGATATTAAAATGGGTAATTTCTGCTTTTTAGAATCAACTCTCAACAGTGCAGGAACCAGCAGTCACAGTGTTCAGATGTTTTGATATTTCTATACCTACAACAATATTTTTTTCCTGTAACACTTTATGGAAACGAGTGCCTCTATGGAAGTAAAAGTTGACTTGGAAAAAGTGGAATAGAAATATGAAGACCCGGTTCTCTTGAGAAGTCTAGACCAGGGGTGTCAAACTTGCAACATCACGTGACGTGTTGTGATGTATCGCAACTTTTTTTCCATTGCCGCCATGGAGTGGGCACGTATTCGGCATGATGCATTGGCCTGCGGGCTGGAAGTTTGACACCCCTGGTCTAGACCAATGCTTCTCAACCTTGACAACTTTAAGATGTATGGACTGCAACTCCCCTATCCCCTCATTCAAATCATTGATGAAGATGTTGAAGAGCACTGGGCCCAGAACAGCGCCATGGGGCACCCCACTACCCACTTCCCTCCATGTATAGTAGATGCAGTTCCATTGAGGAAGACACACTGAGTACGCTCGGTCAGCCAGCTACAAATCCATTTGATGGTGATGCTGTCTAACCCACATTTTTCTATCTTATCAAGTAGTAGGTTGTGGTCTACTTTATCAAATGCCTTACTGAAGTCCAAGTAAATTATATCCACAGCATTCCTCTGGCCCACTAATTTTGTCACTTGGTCAAAGAATGCAATAAGATTTGTCTTGCATGATCTGTTTTGACAAACCCATGTTAGCTTTTGGTTATGACTTTGTTTGCCTCTAGGCAGTGGTGAGATTCAGCCAGTTCACACCACTTCGGCAAAACCGGTAGCTAAATTTTTGTTGCCCAGAATGGACTTCTAGAAGTGGCATCCACACAGAGGACAGATGTTGACATATTTGAATCCACCACTGCCTCTAGGTGTTTGCTGATTCGTTGCTTGATTATCTTTTCCAAGATCATCCCAAGTATTGAGGTCAGGCTGATAGGTCTGTGGTTTCCTGGATCCATTTTTTCCCTTTTTTGAAAATGAGAACTACATCAGTTCTTTTCCAATCCTCTGGTAGTTCCCCAGTGCTCCATGATCTTTGAAAGATACAGTTTAGTGGTTCTGAGATGCAGGTCCTTCAGAACCTTGGGGTGTAATCCATCTGGTCCTGGTCATTTGAACTCGTCTAGGGTGGACAAGTGCTCACTTACCATTTTCTTTCCTATCTTAACTTGTGTTTCTAATCTGGTTTTTTGATAGGTTGGACTGTTTTTTCCCTTTGTGTAAAGGCAAATGCAAAAAACAAGTTAAGCAGTTTTGCTTTCTCCCTGTTGCTTGACACCTTCTTGCCACTTTCTCCCACTAATGGACCAATCATTTCCTTAACTTTTTTTTATATGTTGAAAGAAGCTTTTTTTGTTATTTTTTACTTTTGTTGCAAAAGCCTTAGTTCATTTTGAGCCTTAGCTTTTCTCACTTCATCTTTGCAGGCTTGGGCTATTTGCTGCTATTCTGCCTTAGTTATGTGCCCCTGTTGCTTGAAGATGTTTTGCTTCTCATCCAAGAAGCTTCTTCAGTTCATCAGAATATGCAGAACTGAAGAAGCTTCTTGGATGAGAAGCAAAACATCTTCAAGCAAAAACAAGATAAGTCTAGTTGACTTTTGAAAAGGCACCTTCGGGACAACTATGACTTGAAATACTGGGAATCTCTATAGATACTGGTTTGTTTTTTTTTTAAAGGAATACTGGTAAGTATTCTCTGCTAGTTTTTAAAGATGAGAAATTCTTAAATCCTGGCAAAAGGATGGAGGATGGATGGGGTATTTGGAAATTACATGTCACAGTGACCTATCCCTCAGAAAGATTTGGAAAGGCTTTTTGGCATTTGATAGGATGTTAATTACTGTACTACCATCATCTGCCTCACTCATAACCAATTATGACTTACCAGAATTCAAAAGAGAAATAACCACTAAGCAGTTTCAGTATTAGTATTAGGGGTTCAAAGGACACTTGCCATGGTTTTCAGTGAGAGCAAAATCACGCAATTTACTAAATGGATGCCATAGTGATATAAACCTACAACAGTGAACATATTGCTATTCTTCATTCAAGCATTTGCACAAAGTACTTTTTCCCACCAGCGATTTACAGCAATTACTAGAATGATTCAGGCATCATTAGGCCAAAATAATCCAACCAATTAACCCCAAAATAAAATTGAGAATAAGTGATGTAAAAGGAGTTTATATCATTGTAATGATAATTAAAAATTACTATTGTGAAAATAGTCAAAACTCATGAGGTATTTTTTGAAAATTTGTATGCAGACATATATTAACTATAGATCTATTTTTGGGGGAGGGGGAGTGTTCAGTTGTGTTTAAAAAGCTTGAAGGCTGCAAATTGTAATGAGTGTGGCTTTTGTAAGAATTACTTTTATGTTTATATGCACACACACAGAGAGAGAGAATAGAAAAATAGGAAACTGACTCAAAATTTTCACAGGCCTAACACATCCCTAATTACTAACATTACACAAGCTGTTATTTTTATTGATGCTACCGGTATCTTTCTAAACACCCTCCAAAATAGAGCAATTCACCCAAGTAGCAGTGTTTGCAACTGGCACCTATGTGGAGGCCAGCTGGGAGAATTGGCAGCAGGTGCGCATTATGTGGGATCAGAGCTGGATTAGTTATTTGAGATGATGACTCCTTCTCCATCCCACTTTGCTTGAGCATGAGATGAATTGGTTGCATGTGGTTGAATTTTGATTTTATTTTCCCAGGGCTCCAGGTGTTAATACATTCTTTTACCTGCTTTGTACTAGAGGGTTGCTAAATAAATGGCATTTAGTATAAATGCTTCTGAGCAGAGGAACTTAAAAGAAAATACACATAATTTTATGTATTGTTTGAATGAATAGATAGGATATATTATATAAAGAAGCGAGTCATGATGTAACTATAGAGAAAGAAGTACATTTACAGCTATATTTATAAATGCTGTAGAGGACAATGAAAGCCATTTATTGGTATCTATTTTTCTTTCTTTTCGATTTTTATGCTACTCTTTTTTCTTTCTGGACCTTTAATGTTTTACTTCATTTTTGTCTTTTTCCATTTTCTATTTTGCTGCATTTTAGTTTGTCTTAGTCTTAGTTTTATCTTATTCTTGTGTTCAATCATTTATACACACACAAAGAGTGACAGTTTTAATGGTGTCCACTGTCAAATGGTTATGTGAGCTGTAACTTTGTTTTCATAAAGTTAATTAAATAATATAATCCCCACAATGCACGAATGGCTGCAAAAGTTGATTGACTTAGCAGAGATGGCTAAATTGACTTTGATAAAAGAAAAAAAAACAATTACTTTTGTTTCTACTTGGAAACCTCTTCTGGACTTCATACTTGAGGTGGAAAAAAAACTTTGATTTTTGGGTTTACCAATTAGATAGATTTGTTGTTGTTGTTTAAATGGCGAATTTATGCTATTCTGTAAACCTCGACTAAAAGTCGAGGTTTGATGTTATTCTTATTCTACTGCATTAAAGAGTGTCAGAAGTCAATGCCTTCTTTTTTCTTTTCCCCCCTCTTTTCTACACTCTTCCTTTCCCTGTTCCCTCCCCTATTTTTCCTACTATTTGTTCTTGTATTTTTGTATTTTATATTATAAACTAATAAAAACAAACTGGAAAAAAGTTAATGAAATAATGCAATAATCTTTTAGTGTGTTAAAACCTTCCTCTGAAACAGAAAAAGTGGACCACATGATCATATTATCAACAGATTTAGTCTGAGATTGATTCCATAAATGGCAGAAAATGAGATTAGTTTTGCTGGTGACATGATGACAGAGATTGAGGAAGTGAAGAAAAGGGCAGATTCATGTTCTAAGGTAATACTCAACACTCTCGGCTTTCTTAGTAAAATTTTGAGATATTTTAAGTTTTCAGATATTTGATGTATATTCATGATCACAGTGAAAACTGACTGAAAACTAATTTGCCCATTAGACGTGATCAGAGAAATAGGGCTTCATTAATTTTATAAATGCCTGAAAGGATTAGATATAACATAATTGTTTCTTCAAGGTAATGTAATTTCTACTATAAAATCAGGAGACAGGTAAGTTCTGCTGGACATTCAAGAAAAGAAAGTAATTTGATTACATTAAGTACAATAGATACTTCTAGCCTTGAACATTTTTGTTTGTCTTGTAAATCTTCAAGTTAAGACCTATAAGTTTATTACCACTAGTTTTCACATAATTTGCATATTCTGAATAAATGCATCCCAATGTAGCACTCAATAAACTACTAGTGTTTTGCTTTGAACAAAAACAAGCACTCCATGCCATAAACAGTATCACTGCTGTTGCTATTATCATAATCATTAGTGACAGTGTTAGTATACTGTTCTTCATCCCCAAGTGGTTTAGTGGTTATATTAATATTGCTAATTTGGTTTGTTTTTCTTAATGTTTCATAGGAAAATGGCTCTTTGCTCATTGTGTGTATCTGTGTGTGTGTTTAATACATGGCTAGCAAGAATTTTGAAAATCATCTCAATTATGTAGCTATTTTGGGATAATATCTAAGGAGAAAACTCTGGGACCAGGACATATTATTTAAAAAAGAAAGAAAGTAACCATGTTCTAGGATCAGAGGAAGAAACTTGGTTCGTCTGACCTCAATGTACTTGCAGAAACTTGCTTGCTATCTGCCAACATTTCCTATGTGCCCTGATTTGATTAAGTGCTTCCATTATTTAAATTCAAGCAAGGAAAATCTTTTTGGAGAGGTAGAATCCTGAAAATTTTGAGAGCTTATGGTGATAGAGATAATTGTAGTAAGTCAAGATTTTGTTAAAATGAGAAAACAAGCACCAGGACATCACAGTGCAACCCTTTGTATGCTCCTTTGTGTGATAGCAAGGCAAATGCAGAAATTCCATTGAGCCCCAAAGAAATCTATGCCCAGTGGCATCTGCAATAAATTGCCATCATGACAAAATGACAAAAACCTGTGATGATGCTCTGACACAAATGATGCCCTTGGGAGCAAATATCCTTACTCCCAGATGTCTGACACAAGTACCTAAGTCATTTGCATAATGACATAATGACTCAAGGCTTTATTTGTTCCTGCTTGTCTTATCTGAGATAAGACCTGCTTCCTCTCATTTTCAAGAAAGCGACAGATAATCAGTTAATCTCCCCAGAATAGCAGATGCCAGAAGATCAGAGGATCTGGGGCTGATCCTGAATAGTGCATTGCTTTGGGTTAATGTTTTCTCTGATCTAGTATCTATAGAAACAATATAACCCAGCATTCCTTTACAATGTTATGCAGCATATGAGAATCTTAGAATAGAAAAGGATTGCTTAGGACACTGGCTAACTCCATTCCTCTGCTGTATACAAATGGGGTCCTTGACTGCTTGAACATCTAAAGAGATGTTCTCTAGCCTTGCCCAGTCATTTGTTTCATTGGTAAAATAGATTTGTTTTCCACCCAACATGTAAGTAAAATCAGCCTTCTGGTGACTTTTCCTTCTCCTCATATAATGCATTCTGATTTAACAGAATGAAAATCCTCTGTGCAACGTCATTTCAAAGTTGAAAGGGACCTTGGAATTCATCTAGTCCAACCTCAGGCAGGAAACCCTATACTATACCATTTCAGACAAATGGCTGTCCAGTCTCTTCTTAAAAACTTCCAGTGTTGTTCATGGATGGCATATATATTAATATCTTAGAAGAGCTGCATATAACCACATAAACTACCACTTTATTTGCCACAATGGATTTTTCCCAACTGGTGTCCAACTCACAACTTTATCCTAAGAAATCTACAAATTTAGCTTTCCACCACCAAGTATTTGTTTACTTGGAACAGGTCTTTTGGGGAGGAGAAAGTTATTAGCAAGGAACAATTTAATGCTTAGCAATTTGTCTCCCACCATATGTTGGGGTAATTAAAGGATCTTAGAGAAAAATTCACACAAACAAACATACGCACACACTTGAGAGGGAGGGAGGGAGAAATCTATGTATCAGTACTGGAAACTAATGAATTAATTAACTTTCCTATTTCTTTAAATGCTTTTTTAAAAAATGAAATGCAAGCAACTTTGTTGAGCTGTGACAACTTTGAAATTTTGAGATCATCTCATGGCTCATAACAAGACTTGCTGTGGCTGCCAAGGTGGGTGCTACAGTTCACAAAACAACTCATTACCAGGTGACAAATGCTTCTCATTACCTCATCCTGTAAAACTCCAAGAGACACTATTGAAATACACTCCAAGGGACTCTAAACACACACACACACAAACACACACACACACACACACACACACACAGAGAGAGAGAGAGAGAGAGAGAGAGAGAGAGAGAGAGAACTTCAATCAAGTATCAACTCACTCCATCAAAGCAGATTCAGAAAGAAAAGGAGATATTTTATTTGAAGATTAGCAACTATACAAATCAAGATGATAATAATAAAAATTGAGTGCATTGTGTGATGAACCATAATAGAGAAGATAACAAAGAATAAAGACTTGAAATTAGAAATAAAATGACTGACAAAAGAAAGCAAAGGTAATACCAATATTAATAGATATCTTGGGTACAATCACAAAACAATTGGAGCACAACTTGCACATCATCAGCAATGACAAATTCACTTGCAGTCAATTGCAAAAGGCAGCTTTGTTTGGAACAGCTTACATCTTGAGATAATACCTCTAATACAGGGTTGTCAAATTGCCAGCCCATGGGCCGGATGCATCATAGCAAAAGCATGCCCACCCCACTGCCAGCAATGGCAAAAAAGTCATGATATGTTGCAACACATCACGTGACATTGCGAGTTTGACACCCCTGCTCTAATACATCAAACACCCACATCTATCTATCCCAAATACTTGGGAAGGTCTTAATAGGTGGACAAAAATGCCAAATCCAGTCTGAATATTTGGCTGACTGGAAGGGTTCTAAGAAGAACCCTTGTTGAAGGTGGTCAATCAAGGAAAGCTTTTGAAAATAATGAAGGTGAAGAATGATATAGAAAAGAATTGAAAACTGGTTTGTTAATTAGAAGAATAATCCAGTACAGTTCAGAAGAAAAAGCTGATTTTTTTTAAACCCATATGGAGATGGTTAATATCTGCAGTGTTAAAGAAAGAAACTGAAGGTTTCATTTTAGCACAGGCATGTCAAACTCACAACGTCATATGACGTCTCACAACGTATCGTGACTTTTTTCCCATTGCCGGCAATGGGGTGGGTGTGGTTTCAGTATGATAATTGGTTGAAGATGAAACTTCAACATATAACCAACAATAGCTTTGTAGTGAAAAGATGAAATTATTGACCAGTTGGCCATTGGCTGTTACAAAATTTCACAAACTGACTTCATCAGAATCATGAATAAGTTGCCAAAATTATTGATTGGAAACTTGCCACAGGTTTGGATTTGAATGTAATAAAAACTACTGGGACCATCAAGGTGAGGTTTTAGAAAATGACCTGGTTAAAATTTTATGGAATTTTAAGCTCCAAACACAGATAATATGAAAAGAATAAAGTCAGGTTCATTGATGTTCCAATTCAGGGTGATGTTAGGGTGAAGGGAAAATAACTTGAAAAAAATATATATCTGGATCTGCAGATTAAAACTGAACTTTTATAAAAAGAAATTCATTGTTATACCAATTGAGATTGGAGCCTTAGAGTGATAATTAAAAGACTTCCTCAATGTTTGGAAATATTGAATTTATCAAACCTAGACATTCTCATTTTTTTAAAACACCAACTTTCTTGGAACTGCCTATGTTCTTTGATGCTGTCTTAATAATGTTTAGGTCCTTGGTTATTACTTTAATTATTAAGTTACCACCAATCTTAGACTTGATGAGACCACAGTGTAGACAAAGGAATGGAAAACAAAGAAGCTAAAATGATCTGGGACTTTAGAATTCAACCAGGCAAGCACCTGCCACCTAACACCTCAGATTTAATGACCGTTGATAAGAAAGACAAAAAAGAGTGGGAAGACTAACATTCTTTGAGGAGCTCATTTTTTTCTGCCTATGAACTTTTTTTTCTCTGTTGAACTAATTGCATTCCTAAAACATTAACAGTATGTTCTAATTTCCCTCAATTTTTATTTCCAATTTTTCTTTTCTTTTCTTTTTTATATTTATTTTTGTAGAAATGTAATGAAGCATACTTTAAAATGTATAGCTTAATTTAATTTAATTAATAAATAAATTAACTTCATCCTTAATCATATTTATGAATTACACATTTCTTTACATTTCTTAAAATGTAGACCACCTGATCTCCAAAACTGAATAGCCTAGTTCCTCATTCCAAAGGCTTATATTATCCAGATAAATTCTGTTTTTAAATTTATGAAATATTATTCTTGGTTTCATTTCAAATATCAAGGGCACAATGATATTTTAATACAAATTTTAATTTCATACATTCCATTCAAAAAAGTTACACTCCAAATAAATCGACTGCGAGCTGATTGTGTTTGTATGTGGTGTGAGTGTGGTTAATTTTTAAAGTTTTTTTTTATTGTATTCTTGTTGTGAGCCGCCCTGGGTCTTCGGAGAAGGGCGGCATATAAGTCTGATAAATAAATAAGTCTAATAAATAAATAAATGCTTTGAAAGTCCTTAAAATAACCATTATAGAACAGTTGATTTAAGATACAGTATATATCCCTTGCTTGGGCTGGGACTTTAAACAAATATTTTCCCCACTATCTTCTATTTGGGATTATTCCACCTACTTATCTGGGATAGAGAAATCATGACCACATTTTTCAGCTGTATGCTTTCTTGTATTTAATGCCATCATTGTCATGGGCTGAATCTTATAGTGGTCTCCCTTTTTTAAAATTAATCTCTGACCATGTCATCCACCATAAAGACTATTCAACTAGAAAAGCTGTGTCCATTTTTAAATGAAATCTGATTTGGAAATGCTTAATTTTGCAAAACTTCGAATTTCGCTTGTATAAACCCTGTATGGGTGGTGTTTTTATTTCAATATGTTTTACCTTAATATTCAATTCCAGGGATTTTTTTGTGTGTGTTTGTGTGTGGGGGGGAGAGATGTGTACATGAAAGGGCATATATTTAATAGCTTTGAGTACATCTCCAAAATTAGCCTTTCATTAGCAAAAGCAATTGGCTTGCCTACTTTACCACAGATTCCACAACTGCAACGAAGCAAACAAAGGAATAATATTTGAGCAGCAACATCAAATGAACAAAATCTTTCCCTAACACCTGCTTCTCTGTTTGTTCTCTGCCTCTGAAGAGTGGTAGAGAAGACTACTTGTAAAACACTGGGAACAAAGCACATTAAAATATGCAAGCCAAAAGTCTTCTCTTCCAAACAACATCCTCAGTAGGTGATGCTAAGATTTCTGTTTTGTACAAAGGAAGCAGTTTCATTGTCTGCAAAAATTATCGTATCGGAAGGTACTTAGGGCTGATTACATGCCATGGTATAATTCAATCACTGGATAATATTGAAATGAAAAAGTGGAAAAGTCTACCTGCCCCAACCATATTTTGAGGTACCCACACATTTCCTTGGATCTGCATCTTATTAACTAAACTGCATGCTTCAAAATATATTTTCCCTAATCCTATTCCATCTTCTTTCTTTCAGGTGAAAAGAATTCAACACAGACACATGCAAGAGCTTATAAAATATTATTTTTATTAACTACTTAATTCAGGGTTCTTTTTCTTGAAAAGAAAAAAGTAAAAATTTCATTTGGTATCAGTGTCTTTGTCTATAATCAAACAACTCTGAATATTTATGCTTCTTTCCTTTCTTAGGTCTTTGTTTTGTATTTCTGCTTGCTCTTACAGAACAAACAAAGCAGAATTCTGGAACTGTGCCCCTCTAATAGCTGATGTGCGCAAATAAATAAATACATAAACAAATACATCTGTGAGAAATAAATGAACTTTCTTGCAATCAAAGCCAAGAAAGCATAACTCTGTGCTCAATTAATACATTATAAGTATTATTTATTTATAATTATTATTTATTAATTGAAGTGATGAGTTTTTTGACACACACTTTGAGCATTATCTACATACTGTATAAGCAAACAGTAACAATGAATTCTATTGCTTATGCATTCATTTTCCTGAAAGAAGTTATTGAGAGATTGTTTGCCTTTTTCCATACAACTCCACCAGTAACACTATGCAACAGATCTAAAATTATTTAAAGGCTGCTATCCCATGATAACAGCTAGTATTGACTTATTGTTTTTCTGCTTTCTGGCAAACAATACGTAGGGATTTTTAATATATCTCAATTTCAGTTTAATTAAACACAGAGATACTTTGGATATGATATTAAGAATTCCCACCTTGTGTGTTTACTAGGGTATTTAAATTATGGTTTGCCTATTACTTTTTCTGTTTTATGGTCCCACCAGTTCTTCCTTGTGGCAAATGGTATATTGTAATCTTCTACAATATTAAATTATAGATCTTCCAACCCACTATTGTTGCTACTTTGTCATGCCATTGCTTATAGTCAGTCTGGGCAATCTTCTTGCAGCAAATAACTAAGTGGTCAGCTTCTTTGTAGAGGCGGTACTGTAGTTGTCTTTACAATTTTGGCTTTGTAGGCATTTTTTTTCTTTATCTTGTGCAGCCAGAATTAGTCCCTTGGTCTTTTTCTTTAACTTTCCTGCTCTTAGCCATTTCCAGATCTTGTTATTATCTCTTTGCCTGCTATTTTTTCAATGTACTGGCCACATAATACTTTGTCTTCCTGTGTCACTTTTTTGTTCATCATTTGGTGATTCTTGTAGGCCAGTTTGGTCACTCAAGTACTCAGTCAGACTACATTGAGTTGATTTGATTTTATTTTATTAGACTTATATGCCGCCCTTCTCCCAAAACTCAGGGCGGCTCACAACAAAAATACAAGTATAACACAAAATCAATTAAAACTACCAATTCACAGTGTAAAAACCAGGCAATCAATTTCACTCATACAACATACAGTCACAATCAGAGGCCCAGGGGCAGAGCGCAGATCACACGCCCCAAACCTGTCTGCATAAATGTGTTTTCAAGAGTTTTCGGAAAACTAGGAGGGAGGGAGCAGTACGAACCTCTGAGGGAAGCTGGTTCCAGAGGCTGCGGCAGCAACAGAGAAGGCCCTTGCCCTAGGCCCCACCAGATGACATTGTCTAACAGACGGGACCTGCAGGAGGCCAACCCTATGTGCCCTATCCGGTTGCTGGGATTCATGAGGCAGAAGACGGTCCCGCAAGTATCCTGGCCCATTGCCATAAAGGGCTTTATAGGTCATAACCAACACTTTGAATTGTGTTCGGAGACCAATTGGTAGCCAGTGCAGCTCATGGAGGGCTGGAGTGATATGAGCATGTCTTGGGAGATCCAAGATGGCTCGCGCGGCCGCATTCTGGACTACTTGCAGTCTCCGGACATTCTTCAAAGGTTGCCCCATGTAGAGAGCATTACAGTAGTCGAATCTCGAGGTGACAAGGGCATGGGTGACTGTGAGGAGTGACTCCTGGTCCAAATAGGGTCGCAACTGACACACCAGGTGAACCTGGGCGAATGCCCCCCTCACCACAGCTGAAAGATGGTGTTCTAAACTTAGCTGTGGATCGAGGAGGACACCCAAGTTACGAACCCTCTCTGACGGGGACAAAACTTCTTCCCCCAGGGTGATGGACGGACAGATGGAATTGTCCTTGGGAGGCAGAACCCATAGCCACTCCATCTTGTCGGGATTGAGTCTGAGCCTGTTGGCACCCATCCAGACCTCAACAGCCTCCAGGCACCGGTTCATCACTTGGTATGCTAGCTTCAGTGCATCATCTTCTCAGTCCTTCAGATATTTTTCCAATGCCCTTTTTTCTTCTTCAACACTCTGGTGAACTTGTAACATTCCACATCCACCAATTTCCCTTGATAAATAGAGTCTGTCTACATTGCTGGATAGATGAAAGTCGTGATTCATTATTATTTTTCTGGTCTTCCTGTCCAAGGCTTTTAGTTCTGCTGGAGTCCAGTCACTATTCCAGCAGTATACCTAATAACTGGAATTGCCCAGGTGTTAATTGCCTCTGGTATTTCCTCCACTGACTGTGGACTTTAAGATCTTCTTTACTCTCAATATGTATTTGCTTCTCACCTTTTTTTTACTTCAGTGAGTTTGAAGGATGTTCAGGTATTTATAGCTATTGTCTTCATCTATACTCTTGATGTTATTTTCATAGGGCATCTTAATTCCTTCAGTTTTTATCATTTTATCCCTGTTGATGGTGAGGGTGGGACACTTGTATAGTCCAAAACTCCATTGCAATGTATTGACTCTATATATAGACAGTGTTGAGCAGTGATTCTGTTTCAGATGGTGTTTTTCCATACAGCTTCAAATCATATATGTAAAGGAGGTGAGTTAGTCTGGCAGAAAAGAATATTTGTAGCTCAGGGTTGAAGAATGAGGTACTTTGCGCTCTCTGAACTGTGTTGTTTTATTACAGGCATTTCATTGCCCAACTAGGTAGCATCATAAGTGCTAGAAAGGAATGGTGTTTGCTTTCTGTTTATATACTAGTGGCTTGCCCTGTCAGGATTGGTGGGAGTGATACTTTCTTCTTGGTAGTTACTTGATTAGGCTTACTTGTTTACCCTTCTAGCACAGATGATGTTACTTAGTTGGGTAATGAAACAACTGCAAGAAAGCAACTAAGTCCAGAGAGCATCAAGAATCCTATAGTGCTCTTAAACAATTTGTAACTTTTGGGCAATATATTGGATTGCAAATCGGGGAAGTCTGATTTCTAAATTCAAATTCCCACTCAGGCATTGCCTTATATGCCCTATAATATATTGCTTCAACAAGACAGTAATTCTGATACTTCTTCTCTTGCAGTGTCTTTGTGAAGAAAAAAAAATCATAAAATCATAGGTGCATCTCTATGAGGTCATCAAAGAAGAACCCAATACAATTATGCTAAAGGAAGAAATGGAAGACATTTCTATTTTACCTTTGATTCTAGGTAGCTTGGGAATGTTTCAAAAAGTACAAAAATCAGGGAAAAATAAGGTAATGTTAATGTTTTGAGAATAAACCAAATGTTGTGTTTCATAGAGCTTCTCTTTGATCTAACAGCAATATCCCCATTTGATAAGTACAAAGCAAATTAAGGAAGTAAAGAAAATATTTGCTTTCAGCATCTTTGGGCTAAAACTAATTCCAAAATAAGGAGGGTTTCTTTGTACTTAAAGCTTGGAAGTTCGCCTTACCAAAAAGTTTATCTTTTAAACTTCTTAAATGAAACTGCTTCATGGACGGATCAGTTCAGCCAAGTTTCTGCAACTACATTTATAATGCTGTCAATCAGATGAACTATACTTGACCCCCTCCAAGGAAATGTGATTCAGTCTGTTGCTCTGGTTATCATCTTAGATTCTTCAGTTCTTGCTCAGAACATCTTCTAATGCTGTTGTTTTTTTATGCCTCTAACTGTCAGTATGTTATCTGGGATAAATGGTCCAACGTGTAGCTGGGTTGTTCTACTTGGAGTAGTTTTATAGTCTATAAATAACCATACAATAACCATACAGTGGTAGACTTTTCTCTGCTTTTGTTCTGAAGGTTATTGTACCTCTATGTTGTCTTTTAGCTAAGAGGTCAAGTCAGTGTTCAGGAAATGCAAGTGATTCTGATGCAAAGAATGTTGGGTAATTTTGTTCAGTGTATCACAATCAGGAACTTAAATTACAAGTGAGGGTCCTAATCATATTAACCAAAGGGAGATCTTAAGCACAAATGAGGTTTTTTTTAATAGTGCAACTATTATTAAGTATAGAATAGCAATAAGAAGATGATTTTATTTAGTTAAAGGTTGTCTTCTTCCCTCTTAGTAATTTCCCAATGGGATATCACCATGAGATAAAACTGAATAAAAAGTACCATTATAGCTAAGACAAGAACACTTGCTTATTAGCACTGAATCAGGAGTCTAAAAGCATAACTACAAATTACAAAATAGAAAAGTTGGGTTCACAAACACATTAAGCACATTAAATGAGTATTGATTTAAACATGGTTGACTGAATTAGGACAGCCATATGGCTTTACTAGAGACTCCAAATTTAAGTTGCAAAGCTTCTAATGGTGACTAAATGTCAGGAAAATGATATGGAAAAAGTAAAGCTCCCCTGGAGTTTTTCAGTCCAGATCTGGAAGTCCTAACCTGAGATGGTAAATATTTAGTTATAAGCCACAAAATGTGAAAACCTTCTACTCTTCCAAAGGTCATCTACATTTTATTATATGGATCTGGTAGCTTTAGACATTATCCGATGATAATCAAACTATTCTGGCTAGATTTGTACAATACCAAGATGTTGTCTGAACCAATTTGTTATGACCCGTTGATTTAATGTTTTGTTTAAATTATTGTAAATGCATACCATTACAATCTGAAAGTAAGGAAAAACAAAACACCAATTGAATGAAAATTTAGATAATGTGTTAACTTGACTTAATATGCATGTGTGCCTGCACACAAATCAGATATATGCATATGATCCTGGTGTACAAGTTTAAATTTGTAGGTTAAGCCATTAAACGGGAAGCACTGATATCCACAAAGGGTGGGTGGTGGGGGTGTCAAAGTTGACATGGTGGCAGATATAAATTTACAATATAAGTTTTATGTTTGTGCAATGTAACACATATCCAGAAGAGTTAGGACCAACTGCCTCAAATTGACCTCTCCCCATGAATGTTTGGAATGGAAATCAAATATTGGATAGAGCAAATCAGATCTGGTAGATATAAAGGCACTATTTATTTTCAGGCAGGAAACTTAAGGATTCTAGTTATGTGTTCAGTTAAGTTTTATATAGGGTTTTAAGAGTTTCTACAGGTTTTCTTATTTTTGTTCCTTTGCCTTAAATTATGTCACTTGTTCTCTCAATCTAAATATTTTATTTATAGGGATTTTTCATCTCTCTCTCTATCCTCTCTCTTTCCCTCTGCCCCAGACAATCCTCTGTTACTTATTGCAAAAATGAGAGTATTTATTTGAAGTTTTTGTAGTTTCTACATTGCCACAAAGCCAACCTATGTCTCTCAAATCTTTTAATCCAATTAGGTCAGTTGTTTGTCAGTTTATACAAGTCTACCAAAACAAAACAAGTATTCAGGCAAAGTTTTAAAGTGAGCTGAAATTACCTTTCAAAAACTATCAAACTGGGTTTCTCAATATCAGGGTGGTTAACACTGAAAAAGAGAGAAGACAAATTCTTCATTAGCTCAAAAGTTAATTTAGGATATATATATATTCGCGGGTGTTTGTATGTAGGTCTTTGGTTCTTCGGGTTTTCTCCCACGTAGAATTTGAAGTGTCTTGGCAACGTTTCGACGAAGTCACATTTGTCATCTTCAGGCTGGTGCTTTCGGCTTCGTGCTTCTAGCAGCAATGTGTGATTGCAACTGTTTCGTCCTTTTAACTGCCAGTGGGGGTTTGAACTGATTGGCTGGGAGCTCGGCTGTGTTCTGATTGGGTGGAGGTGTGTTCTGATTGGTTAGGGGGTTGGCTGTGCTCTGATTGGATGAGGGGTTAGTCTGAGTTACAGGGGGATTAGAGATGGTGAGCTGCATAGCTGTTTGGCTTCGCGTTCGTGGTCGTGCCTCATCTTCATGGTGGGTGTCAGTTTGCTTCTTGTATGGATTGGAGGGGTTTAAGGTGGCTAATGATGCAGCTGTGGTCTGGCTTCTGGTTTGTGGTCGTGCCTCATCATCGGTGTGGGTTTGGGTTTGCTTTTTGCCTGGATATGTGGTGGTGACATCGTGTGTGGAGCATATATATAATCTTATTTTTCATTTGATTCAGGTTTTTAGAAGCTTAAATATGAAACTTGTTTGGGAGACCTTTGCCATCTTTCTCTTCAATCAATATATTCTTTAAACAATTCATTTTATCTAATTACTCCATTTTTTCCATTGGTTGATTGATGTAGATTAACTCTGTAACCCTTTATAGAAAACAACTAATGTATAATAATTCAAACAAGAAATTAAGTACCACATTATAAAATGTGAAGAGCAGTCATATCCATTGTTGTAATATGTTGTAATGCATGAGGCTTGGAGAGGCTTGGGACAAAGAGACTGTGCCATGTGACTTTACCATGCTTTTTTGGAGCAACAGGAAATGGAGGCGGAGCCAAGAGGTGGAATCCATTGGCCACAGCAGAGCCACATGCCATGTGCTTTGGAACAAAGGACAAAGGCCATATGGCCTAGGGACAGGAAATAAGGGGGGCTACGAGGTGGATGGACGTTGTACCAAGATTTGAATCCATTGGCCACAGGGTGGCCCTGCAGTGTAACATTGTCATTGGCTGTTTGTAACCATGTGATGCATTGTGTAACCGCCCACTGTAACAGGTAATAAAAAGGGGGAGGCAGCTTTTGTCTGTGGCCTCACGCCCCAGAGAGAAAGCTGACTGGAGTCATGTGTTCATCTCTAATATTCGGCCCACGTGTGTAGGACCCACCATGGGAATTGAAGCTTGCCTACGGAGGGCAAGGCTTCAATCCATCACAAAATTATGTACAGTAAAATGTCAACCTTATTTGCTAGTTGCAGTTCAAAAGAAAATGGATTCTGCAGTTTAATACGAAAAAAAACCCCTTTCATCAATTTTAGACAAAGGTATTTCTCTGGTGTATATTAATAATAAGACAGTTCCATAATTAGGCAGGCAGTCTCTTAGATAAATGGGCTCTAAATCTTATTGAGCTTTAAATGCCTTTTATTGAACCCAGAAAACAGCTGACATCCAATGCAAATAATTCAATATTGATCATATATCTATGTACAACTCTTAAGCTGTTCTTGCCCTGTGTTTATGCAACCTTGACTGATAAACTGGTTGAAGAAAATCCTTTTCAGAATAAGACACAGGTAAGTTTTTTGAGATCTTTGGTCTAACTAGCAGGATTTGTGCAGTCTTCCCTGCTGTTGTGCCCTTCTTTCTTTCTTTCTTTCTTTCTTTCTTTCTTTCTTTCTTTCTTTCTTTCTTTCTTTCTTTCTTTCTTTCTTTATTCCAGAAGCAGACATAAGGAAGGAAATTGACGTAAAAAAAATATAACTATTGGTTTTTCATTTGTAATGGATTGGCAAGAATACAGAATTACATCATTCATTATTACCCTTCAAAATGTTGTTAGCCTGTTCTGCTATTGGCAGTGCACAGATATCCTACTGTATAACAGTGGTTCTCAACCTTTTTCAGGTTGAGATCCCACTTGCGCCGCCCATGCGCGGCGTGACCCCGACCTGCGCACGCGCGCGATGGGCCAATCCGCGCATGTGTGGCGTGTGCGCGACGGGCCGATCTGTGCATGCGCAGCGCGCACGCGACGGAAAAAAATGGCGGACCACGACGGGCCAATTCGTGCATGCGCGGCACGCGCAACAAAAAAAACAAAATGGCGGACCGTGGTGTCCGGCGACCCCCGTGAAACGGTCGTTCGACCCCAAATGGGGTCGCGACCCATAGGTTGAGAACCGCTGCTGTATAATGTGAGTACTTCTGTAACAGTAGTAACAGTTCTGATTTTCTTTATTTTGAATGGTTATGTTGTATTCTACTTTGTTAAATGTCTTTGATATATTTCTGCTGGCCTTTTAAAACTCATCCTTATATAATTTAGTAAATACATCAAGTCTAAATAGTCTCTCAAACATCACTTCAGAAAGAGAAGAGAAAATTCAGTTTCACTTTCCAGCAGATTCAATACTTTCGATTTCTTCACTTTCACTGAGTAAGTGAAAGCTTAAAGCAATCGCCATTTTGAAAAAATTATGTTGATTCAAGAAAGTTATAAGTAAAAAGGCATAAACAAAATAACAAAATACTTGCAATACTCAAAGGACTCTTGTATTCACTCCGTCTGTTTAAAAATCCTTATTGTTCTCTCTTCAAAGCAGAGGCGGTCGCGGCGTCTAATTCTGTCAGCCGACAGAAGCGTCTCTGAGCAGGAGCGTTTCAAGTGCCTGGGGAGCACACCTTCTCTGCCCCTGAAAACTTGTTCCAGGGGTCTTGGAAGGGCTCAACCCGGCTCTTGAAGCTCTACTCCCCTTCTTTGCCCGAAGAGGAGTTTTTTTGCCGCAACAAACAGCTGATGAGCGCTGTTGTTGACGGCTATACTAACTCAGAGACCGGAGCCTCACGTTAGAGACTCCAGCGACGCCGGCGGAGCCACCGGAAGCCAATTGGATTTTAAAAGAAATTGAGAAGGGAGGAACTGGCAATTTTAAAAATCTTTTTTTCTACTTTTTCCTTTTTTTTCTTTTTTTCTTCTTTCTACTATGACTATGAGATATAAGGCAGCAATGGCAAAGGTTTTTTTAGAATCTCAAGAGCTTATACAGTCTCCTTCGGAAATGCTTACAATGAAAAACTTACAGAATGCTTTAACTGTTGCATTATTTCCAGTAATGGTTACATTATCTTCAATAAATGATAAGCTGGATAAACTGGAGAACAAGCTGGAGAAAAAGATGCCAGAACAGAAAAAAGATTTTAAAGCTATGTCAGAAGTTTGTAACTTAGAGCTGAGAGAAGATATTATTGAAGTCAATAAAGGAGTATTTTTTTCAAATGAAACTGATCTTCAATTGGCTGCTGAACATTATATAATACAATTTAACCAAGAAGTAAAACAAGAACAATCAATTAGATCCCTTTTTTCAAATGGAATTGATTTACAACTGATTGCTGAACATCTTATAATACAATCTAAATCAAAAGGAGAGCAAGAAAAAGAAGAATACAGTACTGAGTATAAAGAGAATAAAGGATGGATTTTGTTTGATAAACAGTTTATTTATGGACTGGAGGAAGAAGACTTGTTTCAAGAAAGGAAGGGTTGGTTATTCCTTTTTGATAAGCAGCAAGAAGAGGATTTATTTGACAAAAAAAAGACATTGATTCAGTTCAAGATGCGAATTACTTATGGAGGTGAAGAAGTAAAGAAGAGAGATTTATTATTAACGAGGGAGGCCTCGTTACGGAGGTCTACTTGGCTGAAAAAAAAACCTAGAGTTCGACTGAAATGAAATTTAAAATTGTATGCAAGGGTTTATGGGTAATTTAATATTATGGACTGAATTAAGGACTAAGATTATGAGTAAGATGTAAGAGAAGATGATTAATGGAAGACATAACTAAACTGATGAAGAATGTATTTGTTTCGAAATGATCTAGGTTTGATATTGAATTGATTGATTGAAGGGATAGATAAGCATTATGTGATTTGTTAAAGTTTTAGGAATGTAAATTAGAAATGGAATAAACTGATTGTCAGATGAGAAAGCCCAGAAGTCGATTGAAGAGATGAAATTTAATAAATGTAAGGTATTAAGGTTAATCTAAGATCATGGGGTGAATTTAAGACTAATTTTACAAGTAAGATGTAAGAAAGGATGTTTAATGGAAAAAGATTAAGATTATAAGTAAGTTGTAAGATAGGATGTTTAAATGATATATTAAGATATATTAAGATATATTATTACAAATTAAATGTATTAGATTTGACTTAGATTGGTGGTTTAAATGTAAATGATAAATACTATTCTTAACAAGATGAGCTGATTGTTTAAAGGAATTAAGGTTAATTTAAGATTATGGATTGAATTAAAGATAAATATTATAAGTAAGGTTTAGGAGAGGATGTTTAAATGAAGATATATATTAAGATATATTATGGTAAATTGAATTGAATAAGAATATAATTAATATTATTCTTTCTTTTTTTATATAGTCTAAAATTCTTGTTAAGATTATATAATTATTTTGTTTGATGTAGTGGGGTTTTCTTTTGTTATACCTTGTATTCACTCTGGGAAGTCGGGGGGGGGGTTAGGGAGGCTTGATAATCTTATACATGATGTTTTCTCAACTGCAATTGGGGTTGGAGGAAGAATAAATAATTACTGTTACTGTTATTAAGGGGTTGCTCGGGTGTCCTCTGGGCTCCACATCTGATGGGGAAAAAGGAAGGAGGAGTGAAGGTTGATGTAAGTGTAAGTTGATAAGAAGGGGGAAGAGGAGGATGGAGATAGAGAAGGAAGCAGAAAGAAGAGAAGGAGGGAGAAGGTAGGTAGTCAGTTGGTAAGTGAGGGGGAAGGATAGGGTTGGTGGGATGTGGTGGTGGGGGTGCCGAGCAGTGATGTTAATTGTTTGGGATGATTATTCTCAGTTGAGTTATTAGTATTAGATGTATTGAAATGTATTTATATTTTGTGTATGGATGATTGTTTACTTTTATATTATGATTTGATATGACTAGTTTCTTTTCTCTGTTAAAATTATAAAAAAATTAATAAAAAAAAAGACTTTAAAAAAAAACTCATCCTTATAAAATACAACTCTTCCACAGAGAACATATAATTTAAGTCCACCTGAAAAGTATTCATTCAAGAAATTCAAGAAACCTCTGTTAGACCCTGTCAGCCCTTTGAGGCAGGGCAGATTAGGAAGCAGATAAGGTCTATAGTAGAAAAATCTTGAAAGATTAATTTAGAAGAGAGATTGAGAAAATGAAAGAATACAATGTCTCTCCAAAAAAACTCTGATAAGTTGAGAGCTGAATGAGTGATGAAACTCATGCATAATGCGCTCATATCAATATCAGACAACCGATTATAACATTCAACACCCCATCTAATTAACTTTTTTTTTTTTGCAAATGGGCCTGAAGTTACATTACATGTTGCGTGATGTAATGATTTGTGAAAAGTAGCAGAAAGACTATTATATATTTTGAAAGACCATGAAGCATTTTGAAGCCACCAGATTCAATTCATAAATTTGTTCTGATGGAGTGATCAAACTGAAGCTGCATTGAACTGGAGTACTCTTTCAAGACCAAGTAAATTGGAGATGATATGTAACTTCTCGGAAATAATTTTGGTCTAATAAGGATTTGGAATATAGTGATAGAGGAGAATATTTGTAGCTCATGGTTGAAATGAAGGGTGCTCATGGTGCTCTGTGAGATTGGTTGTTTCCTTATAGATGTTTCAATACACCCAAACTAGGCGATATCATCAGTGTATTGATGTTGAGTGCACTGATTATGTTATCTAGTAATGAAATGTCTACAAATAAACAACCCAGCTCATAGAGCACCAAGGAGCCCTCATTTGGAGTTTAAGATATGTTTTCCTTCTTTATTTATACAAAGATTCCTAGGAAGCTTTCTCAATTAGAATTTTTGATTTTTGTCCTTTATTTTAATATAAATAAGGAAGAACAAAACAGATTAAAATGGATTTAGCTCTGAGGCTGATTTATATTCTAAGCAGTCTTTCAATTTCCATATTTTTCACATTATTTCAAGTGAATTTATATAATATTAAATACATTTCTCTGGCAAAGGTTTTCTTCAAGATTTTCCTTGGTAAATTACAAGTTCTGATGGAAAAGTTAGGTTGAATTTCTATACTTTCAGGCTATCATTATGTATTGGTTTTAACTTAAGTCTGCAAAATTCCAGATGGGCACTAGATATCAGCAAAAGTCTGTGGAGATTCTTAGTCATCCAGGTCACGGCTGTCCCAAAGGTGCTTTTTCAAGAGGCAACTGGACTTTCTTTTCTTTCTTTTCTTTTTTTTGAAGATGTTTTGCTTCTCATCCAAGAAGCTTCTTCAGTTCTGACTGGAAGGTGGGGAATGAAAGGATTTATATTCCTTGCAGCCAGCTGGTCATTTGCATTCTTTTAAATGACCAGCTTGCTGCAAGGAATATAAATCCTTCCATTCCCCACCATCCAGTCAGAGCTGAAGAAGCTTCTTGGATGAGAAGCAAAATGTCTACAAAGAAAAACAAGAAAGTCCAGTTGCCTCTTGAAAAAGCACCTTTGGGACATGTCAGCAAAGGGTTAGAGTTTTTTTTTTAAATGAATTAGTCATCTAGGTTTTGCAGCTCAGGTTTGGTAGCTAAAACTTACTGTAGTTTTCTGGTTCAAACAATTTAGTTTTAGCTTCTTTCTGGGAAGCTAATACTTCTTCACATTCTTAAGTGGTAAACACAAAGAACCTTGTTTCTCTATAGAGGTTTCTCAGCATCTATAGATAATGTTATAAGACACATATTAAAAGTAAATATTGAATCAGATATTTAACCTAAAAAACTTAAGACTTCAAGTGTTACTTACAAACTTCAAAAAGAGTGGAACATGGATAGGGCTATAAACATTACTAAACAAGGGTATAAGCAGTGGTGGAATTCAGCCAGTTCACACCAGTTTGGCAGAACCGGTAGCTAATTTTTTGTTGTCCAGAATGGACTTCTGGAAGAGGCATCCACACAAAGAACCAGTTGCTCACATATTTGAATCCCACCACTGGGTATAAGAATAAATTATATCTGATTTGCAGCTATAGATCATTGATGCATATGTTACTTTATACCACTGGAATCAATTTGTGTGTGTGAGTGTGTGTGTTTAAAAAGGTACAGAGAAGCTACTTTCAAGGAAAGTACATTAGGAAGAAATTATGTTTTTTTAACATATCAGTATAGGCTTTCATGGCTGGCATCAGTGAAACAGTTATTTGCTTCTGGCAAAATATCAGAATGATAGAAATATAGATGATGGCCATTCAACCAAAAAGTCCATCATTGTTGTCATTATTTAGATTCATAACAAAACATGTTTTTATTATTTTTAAAAATAAAATCTATTAATAAATAGAGTGCCAATTAAATATTTAATTCCATGGGGCATGAAATATGAGAATTTTGTGTAGTCCAGTTAAGCGTTGGAAACCGAAAGTCAACTTCTGACTGAAGTTGACTGCTGGTGATAGCTTTCAGAATTTTCCCTGCCATAACTGTTTTCTGTCCGCATAGGTTAGGACTATTAATTATTCTTCAAAAGAAGATCACTAAAAGAAAAAAAATGCAGAAAGCTCTTTTTGCTATCAAAAAGATAGTGCTAGTGTTGGTTCTATTTTTTTGTAGAGCCAAATTAATAATTCTTTTACAGGTCTTAATGAGATAGCACATAATGAAGTTATTTATATCATGAAATCTGCCAATTACATTTGCTTGTCTAGATTTTGCAACATGATAGGAGGGAGGTCATGAAAAGTGGCCATGATTATACATCCCTGTATGTTCTTCTGAACACTCAAGATTAGTAGCACAGTCCCAGTTTTACCTATTATCTAATTGCTGAGATTCCAGGCCAGGCAAACAAGAATTTGACAGGTATAAGGTTTCCCAATCATTTACCATTCTCTCCAACACTTAGCAAGCTCTTATTTTTATAACAATATGAATATAGAATTGCCATTTCTTCTGGCAAAATTTGACTTTCTATATACATGTCAAGACCTTCTTTCTTCTCACTAATTTGCAGTTGACAGAAGCATTGTAGTCTGCCTGAATGCCAAGCTGTTCAACTTATGACTATTCTTCACCGTCAAGGATGGTTGGTAATAACACTTCAAAGAATTAGGCTGTTAGTTAAGTGCTGCTAACTCAGCCTGAGTGTCCTCTAAGTACTTTGGAGGGATTTTCTAATTTCTGTCAGACGACCCCTTGGGGTGCAAAGCAGCCCTATATTTTATTGAGTCTAATTAGCCTGACAAATGCTTGTGAGTGCTTAATTAAAATTTCCTTTCCTTTGCTTGGATTCAGAAGCCCTTACAAATCTACCATTCCACAGCCTGATATAGGCTGATTCCACAGCCCATCCTCTATGGATTGGAGTGGATCAGAAAAGCCTTGTTCCTTCCATGTTCTCTCTGAGAGTAAACTGCTTCTGTCTGTTAAAGTCACTGCCTGAAAAAAATCAGAGACAGTCAGTTTGATATCCATAACAGATAAAAGAATAATAGAGTTGGAAGGGACCTTCTAATCCAACCCCTTGCTCAAGCATGAGACCCTATAACCATTTCAGACAAGTGTTGTTCAATCTCTTCTTAAAAACCTCCAGTGATGAAGCATCTACAACTTCTGAAAGCAAGCTGTTCCACTGGTTGATTGTTCTCACTGTTAGAAAATTTCTCCTCAATTCCAGGTTGCTTCTCTCTTTGATTACTTTCCATCCATTGTTTCATGTCTTGCCTTCTGGTGCTTTGGAAAATAAGTTGACTTCCTCTTGTTTATCATATACCATGTTGTATTTTGAAGTTTTTGAAGGAGATTTCTACCATTATAAGGTTTATTACACTTATTTTTTCTCTATTTCTCCCTGGCATAAACTAATGAAAAAATTGTTGCCAAAATTTGAAGCTTTACTATCAAAGATCAACAATGCAGACTTAGGATTGGATGAATTTCTCCTACCAAAATATTTTAAATTTCAAACTCTACCCAAATTGCTTATGAGCAGATCAGGAGTTTTCACAAGCTTGCAAAAGAATAAAACCATACAAAATACTTATCTACTCACAATGCAATGCCTTTTGTAAGCAAATATTATCATATGTAGCGTGACTCATACATATGATAAGGTTCAGCCACTATAGCCTCCACCAACCCTGAACATCTTGAAATATATGAAAATAAAAGTTATAACTTTTATAACTATAGTTATAACATTATAACTATAAAAATATTTGTCAGGATCTCTATGGAGATTCTCAATCATACTGGTTATCGTTGATTTGATATTCAGAATTTGGAATATGGCATATTCAATGTACAATATTCTCCAACATTCATCCTAAACTGAAGAAGCTTCTTGGATGAAAACAATACATCTTCAAGGAAAAAAACCAAGCCCAGTTGCCTTTTGAAATAGCATCTTTTGAAAATTACCATTGGAACAGTTGTCAGGATAGATGATAAAATAATAACTATGACATGTTACCTTTGTCTATGTTTAATGTGTGTGCTGATTTTAGAAACATGTACTTTCTCTTTTCACTTTTAAATGGCAAATGAACTTTTCCTTCCTTTAAACATACACTTCCTGTTTCCCATTTTATGCCTTTGGGGGGATATATATGTGTGTGTGTGTGTGTGTGTGTGTGTGTGTGTTTATTTAAATTGCTAACAAAGAATAAGGGAGAACTGGAATAGCTATTTCGAGTTCCTTAACTCTCATCAGCCAGATCTTACCCTTCTGGGATTCGAACCTGGGCTGTCAGCATGTTAGGCAGTTGTATTAACCTCTAGAGCACAGGCTCTGTCTCGCTTTGTTAGCAGTATCAGGGAGGGAAGAGATGTATATCGAGTGTTTCTTTTTTTTTTTTAAATTGCACCCTGTAAACCCAAATATGGGAGAAAGAAATCTTTCTTTCTTTTACCTGTTTCGTCTCAATCCAGAGCCATCTGCAGGAACAAATATATATATATATATATATGTTTTTATTTAAATTGCTAACAAAGAATAAGGGAGAACTGGAATAGCTATTTCGAGTTCCTTAACTCTCATCAGCCAGATCTTACCCTTCTGAGATTCGAACCTGGGCTGTCAGCATGTTAGGCAGTTGTATTAACCTCTAGACCACAGGCTCTGTCTTGCTTTGTTAGCAGTATCAGGGAGGGAAGAGATGTATATCGAGTGTTTCTTTTTTTTTTTTTAATTGCACCCTGTAAACCCAAATATGGGAGAAAGAAATCTTTCTTTCTTTTACCTGTTTCGGCTCAACCCAGAGCCATCTGCAGGAACAAATATATATTAGCACGGGGAATGACACCAGACCTACACTCACAAAAACCACACAGGATGTCACCACCACACATCCAGGCAAAAAGCAAACCCAAACCCACACTGATGAGGAGGCACGACCACAAACCAGAAGCCAGACCACAGCTGCATCATTAGCCACCTTAAACGCCTCCAATCCATACACGAAGCAAACTGACACCCACCATGAAGATGAGGCACGACCACGAACGCAAAGCCAAACAGCTACACAGTTCACCATCTCTAATCCCCTTGTAACACTGACTAACCTGAGCACAACAAAGCCCCTACCCAAACAGAACACTCCCCCATCCAATCAGAGCACAGCCAACCCCCCCATCCAATCAGAGCACAGCCAAGCCCCTAATCAATCAGAACACACCCCCACCCAATCAGAACACAGCTGAGCTCCCAGCCAATCAGTTCAAACCCCCACTGGCAGTTAAAAGGAAGAAACAGCTAAAATCTCACATTGCTCCTAGAAGCAGAAGCCGAAAGCACCAGCCTGAAGATGATGAATGAGACTTCATCGAAACGTCGCCAAGACACTTCTTCAGTCTTCAGAAATATCTATTAGCGGAATAACTGAAGGCTGTTTTTTGTAGTCTTGGATTCCATAATTCACAAAAATATTACCAAGTATATAAATATTACAGCAGTACTTTTATGTATAGAGTTAACTGATATTATGCTAGCTGGAATTATCTGAGTCAAGCATTTGAAAATACATTAAACTATACATTAAAACTGTGGAGGAATCTTACTCTCCAGAAACATAATAATTTTCTGTACAGATAGTTTATAAATATTAATCTGCTTATAAAGAGGATTTATAAAACGATTGACTAATAGAAGTAGTCACATTCCAGTCCAGAAGTAAAGGTGGCTCCTTCATAGAAAGGACCTAATTCCTTCAGTTGAAAGAAATAGTTAAGATTTATATTGTTGTTGTTGTTCGTCCATCGAATTCGATGAGGACCTTGACATCTTGTGGATTATGGGCCATCAATGATATGTCCGTAGGTGGCTGATAAGACCGATGTTAGCACGGAATGTTCTGCCACATACTGAACAAAGAAATGTAGACACTGTTATTTCAGCATTTACAGCTCTGGCTTTGTGGAGTGCACACTTCTCTTGTGCCAAGATTGTCCTTCTATGTTCATATGTCTGGCAACCCTGGTACACCAGAGTACGCCATGTCGATCGATCATGTGCCAGAGATTCCCAAGAGGTGGTGTTAACATCCAGGGACTTGAGAGAGGCTTTCAGCGTGTCTTTATATTGCTTCTTTTGTCCCTTGTGTGATCGTTTTCCTTGAGACAGTTCACCATAAAAAAGCTGTTTAGGGATGTGATGATCTGGCATCCTTACAACATGGCCTGCCCAGCGCATCTGGGCTTTCATCAACAGAGTGTAAAACTGATGATAGGCCTGCTCTGGAGAGGACATCAGTGTCTGGTATCTTATCTTGCCACCGGATTTATATTAAGCTTCAAATGAACAGTTCATGAGACTTGAAAAAAAAAACTACTTTATTATAATCTCTTTGTAATAGCAGTGATTTTACATTGCTGATGTGTCAAAGCAAATATTCAAAAGACTAATCAATCATTCTCACTATCAATTATTCATACTATTTTGATTATATTTAATTGTGTATGGAAACCATGGTAATAGACATTAAAATTTTTGAGTTAGAAACACCTGGAGCAGGTGAATAGAATAATTTTCAAAAATTGAATGCAAAAGGAAAAATGATATAGAAGCATAGTATAAGGGTATATAGCATATATTTTTGGCTAATATGGAAAGCTTCCATGCCAGGTTTGCTCTCTTAAGTTTAACCAAAAATATTATGTAAGAGTCGTTATTTTTTTTTAACATTGCAGAATTAGATAGATTAACTAAAAGGTTAAAAAACCAGGAAGATACAGAATTTTATTTGATATGGAACAAATTTTATAGATGGAGGGGGAAAAAGATAGAGGTCACAAATGATGAGACAAAATAAAAAATAGAGATTAGAAATGTATAGTTTATATATAGATAAGTTATATGTAAATAATGTATAATATGGACTGAGATGTATGTCAAAGACGATTTACCATTTGTGTTATTTTTGCAGGATGACATCAACAATAATGCAACACATTTGCATCATTTATTAAATGATATAATCCCACAAATGATGTAAAATCATAGTAATTTCATACTTGTGTAGCTTTGTGAATAATGGGCATGCCCATTATTTTTTATTATTTATTCATTCATCAAACACAAACACTGCCCATTTCTGGGCAGTGAACAAGACTATAAAACAGGGGTCTTCAAACTTGACCCTTTTATGATTTGTAGACTTCAACTCCCAGAATTTGTCAGCCAGACACACTGGCTGAAGAATTCTGGGAGTTGAAGTCCACAAGTCATAAAAGGGCCAAATCTGAAGACCCTGCTATAAAACAACATGTTTTTGTCTGTCTGTCTGTCTGTCTGTCTCTGTCTCTGTCTCTGTCTCTGTCTCTGTCTCTGTCTCTGTCTCTGTCTCTGTCTCTGTCTCTCTCTCTGTGTGTGTGTGTGTGTGTGTGTGTGTGTGTGTGTGTGTACATGTGTCCTATAGCATACCTCTTCTGCTGATCTGATGGAATGAGCAGCTATATTTGGGAAGAGGCAGTTCCTTAGATAATTCAGCCTCATCTCATGAAGAGCTTTAAAGTTTGAAACTAATCTTGAATTTGACACAGTAGCAGTCTAGATCCCAATGCAGCTCCCAGAGTAGAAATGTACCTTATGCTGTACTAGAGGCATACATAATTGCCCATGCTGCTGTATTTTGCACCAGCTGAAGCTTCTTCAATCTACTAGGTCCTGTCTCTCTGAGGTGGATAGTGATGCTAGAGCAGAGGTCCTCAACCTTGGTAAATTTAAGACATGTGGACTTCAACTCTCAGAATTCCTCAGCCAGGAATTCTGGGAGTTGAAGTCCACAGGTCTTAGAGTTGCCAAGGTTGAGGAGCCCTGTGCTAGAAAATTCCATGTTAATCAAGACAAAATAGAACCATGACAAAGAAGTCGCCAAAAGCAATTTCAGTTCAAATAACCACAGCTTCCACAAGACACCTGATCACTGGTATAGGCCCATAGCCATATACTCTTGAACCACCTCAAACCTCACTGTCACAGAGGGCAATTAAATGCCCCAAGATCACCACAGTGGGGAACTCCACTGTGAACTCAGAAACCTAGTCAAGAAACTCAGGGAGGTTGCTATGTAGGAGGGAGACTGGGGGTTATAGATTTTTTTTCCTTATATGAGATTTTTGTCTTTATAAGCCACCAGTCACTGAGAGTGAGTTGGGCAGCTATATACATTTTCTTAAAATAATAAGAAAATATACCGTAATACCAGCCCAATGTTCTTTGAGAACTCGTTTCTCCATGTTTCCCACTATATCTCGCTATGGCAATCACCACAATAATAGTTTGATCTACCTCCATTCCATCAAAGGCAGCACCATCCCTCAGACCAAGGTTCCCCCCCCATTCCTATTCCAGTGGAAGCCAAGCACCATGAGTTTCTATGGCTCTCAGAGCCATCAGAGAACCTATTAACCATCTCCCCACACTTCACCCACAACACACTGACAAACACACACTATTCTCAGGCACCCTTCCTCTTTTGCTCTCACCAACTACTCAAGGGGTCCCTTCCATTCACACTCTACCCCTACTTGTACTTTAGTTCATTACAACAGAATTTTACTATATTTATGACATAATTCAAACGTCTTGAGTATGTACACCTGATAAACACACATGAAGATGATTATGGAATAATCCTTGTAGATCACTATCTAACAGACATTTGTGTTTTTAATTTTCCAATTCAAATATCTGCCCAAGCCATTCTTATCCCAGAAACTGTTGACACTTTTTCTGAATAATAGTTGCAATATTTTGAGAACATGTGTTAATACTGTACAGCAATAACAAATATTGTTTTAGCTTTTTAAAAAATCTGCCTTACTCTGCTTTATTAATTATTACAGGATACCGCATGTCTACTAATTCATGTTTTGCTAATTCTCCCCTGAGAAAGATGCATATTGTTAGTCCCTAAGCTGCTTCTGTGTATATAAAGAAAATAAATAAATAAAAGGTTGGTGATGTATCGGTGGATTGGAGTAATTAAGATTAATATACTGAGAAGCCAACTTGCAATGAGTTGCATGAATAATAATTTATATTAGTTGGGAATCTTGTTTCTTGCCTATAGTCTATTTAACAAGCCATGTTCAGATTCTGAATAAGAAATGTTCTACAATTAGTTTTGAAGCAATAGACCTGTCCAAGGAAGATTATCAGTACAATCAGCTGATTCCTGGGAAAACAAATCACTAGTTTCATGCTGCTATTAACACGAGCCCTGCTAATAAGCTGATCAGAATGAATGTCTTCTTTTTAAAGGAAGCATCCTTCTGCAGTCTTCATTTTCCTCCAACACTTCCTGATCAATTGACCATTGGATATAAAATTCCAGGCTCCTATTTATAGATAAAAGTGGGAGAGATATAAACAGCCTCCTCCAAGAGAAAAATGAGGATTTTTTAAAAATGCTTTTTGTACTCTTTGTTGGCAGAAAAATGTAATCTCCAGCTATTGAAATAATACTAATGCTAATTACTTTTGCAGACCTGTGTATATGTTGAGTTATTATTACTATTTTCTTCATCTAGAACCAACCTGCTTTCTTTTTCCTTTCTATTTTTTTTAAGAAAGGAGAAAAAAAGAATCATTTTGCCAAGGAGTTGCTGTTTCAGAGGAATAATCCTGGATTGTTGTTTTTTTCCCATCACATCTTGGGAAATAGCAGACCCTAACTGGTCTTAGCTGAACTCAAGGTTAACACTTGATTGTTGGCTGTTGGGGTCTTGGCTAGTCTGGAAGTTTGAAAACATCCTGAAAGAAGACAATAATTTCCTTAAAGCTGCCAAGAAAACTGTATGGATTCAGGAGTCAAGTTCAACCTGAGAGCTTTGTAACCAATTTTTAATCTCAGAGTTCTAATAAAATGTAAATATTGTCCTGTGACTTCACTAAAACAATTCATAATTCATACCTGCCACCAAGGCATTCACCTATCATTAACTGGATTTTATATTGATTTCAATAAACAATTCTATCATTGGGGGGAATACACACACACACACACACACACACACACACACACACACACACACCTTTTAAATATTTAAAATTCTGCATGTGCCATAAGATGCTATTGGCTTGAATAAGAATCATAAAAAATAATTTCATGGTATTAAATATTGCATAAATTCTTTGACAGATTTTTTTTAAATAGATCACACAATGAAACTGTATACTTATCCTGAAAGGAACCCTAAATTGTGGTCCAAAAATAATTTTAAAAAATTAAATCCCTTTTGTTCCTGAAGAAGCAGTATAATGTATAATAGATAGGCTATGTTTTAATGCTAATCTTTAAAAAGGAAATGTAAGTTTAAAGATATTATGCTCTCTGTGGGGTGTAACAGTCGCTTTCAAATTACTTAAATGGTTTAAACTTTAATTGAAAGTTATTTTGTAGTCTGAAGCTTAGTCTATGTTTATGTATGAAAGAGAGGAGAGACATATAAAAAGGAAACTTTTATCCAAGATAGTATACTTTTATCCAGGATCCTTCATAATTGCTTATGACTGTGAAAATCAACATCAAAAAAACCTGTTGCAGTTTTTAACTTAATAATTCAATATGGATCTTAAAATGCTTAAGATTTTCTGAACACTTTATACAACAAAACAAGGAAGTATTATTTTGACCAAAGGATCAAGAGATCATTTAAAAGAAAAAAGTATTTGAGTGTAAAGATTGATTACTTTTTTATTGTTTTTTTGTTTAATATACCAAAACAAAGGATTTTTTAAAATATTTACAACTTCAGTAAAGGACGATTTATTTGTTCTACTTCAAGGCTGCCTGACTCTTGAGTGTCTCTGTATGGCTTATAGATAAAGAAAGGGGACAATAATGTATATCAAAAGCAGATGGCCAGAAGATCAATTCAAAAAATAGTAAAGCAAACTTACAAGGATTCCACAAGCACTCTATCCCAAGTTCTAGGACAGACATGTCAAACTCGCAACATGTTACGTCGTGCAACATATCGGGACAGTTTTGCCATTGCCGGGAATGGGGTGGGCGCAGCTTCCCGATGACGCATCTGGCCCGTGGGCCAGCAGTTTGACACACCAGTTCTAAGAAAACAACCAACTTCACTGTAATAATTCATTCATAATATACATATATAAGCAATCCATTCAAAAATTGTAAATATATTTATAGTTAGGAAAAACAATTTTATATGCAGTTGTCTTTTTCCCTTTTAGTAGCTCTGTGAGGGTCCCTATTTTGTGAAGAAGTGCATTGTCTTTTCTCTTGCCTTAAAGCTAACACTATGCTTCAGCACGTTCTCTCAATATTCTGCCACGTGGAATGCTCTGATATGATTTCTATCTAAGTAGAAGCCTTGTGGATGGCACTCCTTTGTTGAATGTGCTGAACATCTTACTCTAGTTCTTTTTATCTGTCCCTTTTTACCTTGGATTGAAAAAAGCAGTCCGTCATTCTATGTGCCTTGAAATCACACACCTTGAAATCATAGTCTCTTTTCGAAAGGCTGTTGTACCCCCCTCCCCCCGCTGGAATGTCTAAATTGATTTCTGACATCCTGCTACGGTAGTACTTGGCTTTTGTCAACATAAAAATGTATATTCCATGATTTAACAGTTTCCATGATAGGATCAAGAATTATGTATGCTTTGCAGTTTGGCTTAGAGTCAATAAATATACCTTCATATAGATACAATGTCAATAAGATTGGTAGCCCTTCTCACAACAAACAGCAGAGGTATCAAGGCTGTAGGGTCAAACATATCCTGAGATTATAATCCTTTTATTTATTTATTTATTTATTCAACTTCTATGCCGCCCTTCTCCTAGGACCCAGGGCGGCTCACAATAACAGTACAATAAAATCAATTACATTCATACAGCATATAATCACAGTCAACACACAGTCGCTGATGGAGGGACATTCCTAGGCCCAGGGGCAGAGTGCAGTTCATACGCCCCAAGCCTGTTGGCATAAATGCGTCTTCAATAATTTCTGGAAAGCTAGGAGGGAGGAAGCAGTGCGAACCTCTGTGGGAAGCTGGTTCCAGAGGGCTGGGGCAGCAACGGAGAAGGCCCTTGCCATAGGCCCCGCCAGATGACATTGCCTAATAGACAGGACTCGTAGGAGGCCAACCCTATGTGCCCTAACCGGTCGCTGGGATTCATGAGGCAGAAGACGGTCCCGCAAGTATCCTGGTCCATTGCCATAAAGGGCTTTATAGGTCATAACCAACACTTTGAATTGTGTTCGGAGACCAATTGGTAGCCAGTGCAGCTCACGGAGAGCTGGAGTGATATGAGCATGTCTTGGGAGACCCAAAATGGCTCGCGCGGCCGCATTCTGGACTACTTGCAGTCTCCGGACATTCTTCAAAGGTTGCCCCATGTAGAGAGCATTACAGTAGTTGAATCTCGAGATGACAAGGGCATGGGTGACTGCGAGGAGTGACTTCCCATCCAAATAGGGTCGCAACTGACACACCAGGTGAACCTGGGCAAATGCCCCCCTTGCCACAGCTGAAAAATGATGTTCTAGACTTAGCTGTGGATCGAGGAGGACACCCAAGTTGCGAACCCTCTCCGAGGGGGACAAAACTTCTCCCCCCAGGATAATGGACGGACAGTTGGAATTGTCCTTGGGAGGCAGAGTCCATAGCCACTCCGTCTTGTCGGGATTGAGTCTGAGCCTGTTGGCACCCATCCAGACCTCAACAACCTCCAGGCACTGGTTCATCACTTCCACTGCTTCGCTGTAATGACATGGGGTAGAGATATAAAGCTGAGTATCATCAGCATATTGATGATAACTCAACCCGTGTCGACGGATGATCTCACCCAACGGCTTCATGTAGATGTTAAAAAGCAGAGGTGAGAAAACAGACCCCTGAGGGACTCCACATGGAAGAGGCCTCGGAGCCGATCTCTGACCTCCTGCAAACACCGACTGCGACCAGCCAGAGAGGTAGGAGGTGAACCATGGTAAAACGGTGCCCCGCACTCCAAGCCACTCCAACCGGCGCAGAAGGATACCATGGTCAATGGTATCGAATGCCACTGAGAGGTCAAGAAGCACCAGGATAGTGGAGTAGTCTATTCCGGGCCCGCCAGAGATCATCGATCAGCGCGACCAAAGCAGTTTCCATGCTTTAACCGGACCTGAACCCGGACTGCTGAGGGCCCAGATAATCAGCTTCATTCAAGGACCGTTGGAGTTGGAGTGCCACCACCTTCTCGACAACCTTCCCTAAGAAGGGAAGGTTGGAGACTGGGCGATAATTATTTAAGACTGTCGGGTCCAGGGAAGGCTTCTTGAGGAGGGGGCGCACAAGTGCCTCCTTTAAGGGAGCCAGAAAGGACCCCTCCCTCAATGAAGCATTAGCAACAGCCTGGACCTAGCTCCGTGTCACCTCCCTGCTAGCTGAAACCAGCCAGGAGGGGCACGGGTCCAATAAACAGGTGGCAGAACTCACAGTTCCAATGGCCTTGTCCACATCATCAGGAGTTACCAGGTCAAACTCATCCCATAGAACAGGATTTAGACAGGCCTCTGTCATCTCGACTGACTCATTGTCAGCCGACACTGCATTCCAATTGGAGTCCAAGTCAGCCCGTATCTGAGCAACCTTGTCTGTGAAAAAGATGTTAAATTCTTCGGCATTGCCCTGCAAAGGTTCCTCCCTCCTCCCCATATCAAGGAGAGAGCGAGTCACCTTAAACAGGGCAGTCGGACAAGATTCCGCAGACGCGATCAATGCGGAAAGATACTGAGATCTTGCCATAGTGATCGCTTCCAAATAGGTCTTAATATAAGCTCTCAATTTGGTTCGATCAGATTCGGATCTGCTTTCCCTCCATTGCTTCTCTAAACGTCTCTTCTGGCACTTCATCCCCCTGAGTTCCTCCCGTAGTGGCCATATTCCAGGCCATCACTAGGGACTCCGCCGAACTGTGTACGAGCGAATCCGGCAATTCCCCAAGCGCCATTTGAAAGCCCATAGGGTCCATCAGGCGTCTGGGGCGGAACCATTTAATTGGTTCCGGCTCCCTGCGAGAGAGGATTGGTGTCGTAAACTCAAGCCGCAGCAGAAAATGATCTGTCCATGACATAGGCAACACTTCTAAGCCCCTTAACTTCAGATCATATCTCAACTGTTCCGAGAGGAAGACCAGGTCAGGTGTTTGTCCCCCCTCGTGGGTTGGGCCCTCGATTACTTGTGTCAGGTCCATGGTTGCCATGGAGGCCATGAACTCCCGCGCCAACCCAGAAGACTCACCGAGTGGCGGCACATTGAAGTCCCCCAAGACTATAAGTCTGGGGAACTCGACCGCCAACCCGGCTACCTCCTCGAGTAGCGTGGGCAGGGCTGTTGAAACGCAGCTGGGAGGCAGGTACGTAAGCAACAAGCCCACCTGTACACCTAGGTCCAACCTCATAAGGAGGGACTCACAACCTGATATCTCAGTAGCAGTGAGTCTGCGCAGCCCGAGTGACTCCTTAGCTATAACCGCCACTTCTTCCCCCCTTCCTTGGGGTCGCAGATGATGCCATACCTGAAACCCAGCTGGGCACATCTCAGAGAGGGGAACTCCTCCCTCTGGGGTCAGCCAGGTCTCAGTCACACATGCCAGGTCGGCCTCCTCCTCCAGAATTAAGTCCCGGATGAGGAGAGCTTTATTTACCACCGACCTGGCATTGAGCAGCAGCAGCCTGAGTCCAGGGTCCAGATTTCGCTCATTACCAGTACCCCGGGGGAGGTTCAAGGGGCCGGAACAAGAGATCGCTTTCAGGCATTTAGCACATTACCTTCAACATCAAGACTCCTTTGGATGTGCAGTTTTTGGTACTGGACAAAGTCCTAAGAAAATTTGACTGAATGACTTCATAAGCCTTCAAGATTTGTGTATGGCCAAGTTGTATCCCATATAATAGTCCCAAAGATGCTTCTTCACAAGGTAACTGGACTTTCTTGTTTTTCTTCTCATCCAAGAAGCTTCTTCAGCTCTGATTTGATGGTGGGGAATAGAAGGATGGAAGCTCTGAAGAAGCTTCTTGGATGAAAAGTGAAAAGTCTTTAAAGAAAAACAAGGAAATCAAGTTGCCTCATGAAAAAGCATCTTTGGGACAATTATGACCTAGATAACTGAGAATCTCCATAGACATCCCATATAATAGTTGGACAGCTGTTTTTAGCCAAAAACATATTAACAGCTGCTGGAATGTAATTTGCCCCCTCTTGCTTATGAAATTTAATTATTGCTTGGGTGCTCCTTCGGATAGTAGAAGTGGCATGATTTACCTGGGCTGTTAATTTCCTGGAGATCTGAAATGCTAGACCCAAGTATTTAAAACATTTGACCTGCTGTAATTCATGGGAATCAATTATCCACTTATGTTTCTGTCTTTTGTTAGAAAATAAACATTAGATTTATCATAATTGATTATTAATTGTTCCTAATTACAGTAGAATGTCAGTACCTGCTTCAGGCCTTCAGAAGACAAGGAGAGCAGAACTGCATTATCAGCACAAAGTAAAATTAGAAGATGTCTATCAGCTAATATAGATGCATGGATATTAACTCTCTGGAGAAATTTAATCAGGGAGTTGATATATATGGTAAAAGATAATGGTACCAGAATACATTCTTCTTTCACCCCCTTAACAGTCAGGATAGAATTGAGATGATCCCCTCTTTGCTTACATCTTACTCTAAGGTCTGTTAGAGTCATATAGGTCATATAGTTTATGAATTAGGAGCAAGAATCTTTTATTTATAGAGGATCTGCTCAGAATGTCCCAAAGTGTTACCCTCAAGATAGTATCAATTATGATCTTGAAATCAATAAAGGCTGCAAATAAATTCAAGTGAAAGTGGTTTGTATATTTATCCGCCAGATGTTGAAGCACTAGGCAATGGTCTATGGTAGAACATCCCAGTTGAAACCCTGCTTTCTCTAGATTATTCCTTCCTCTATTGCCCAGGTTTGGATTCGATAAATAAGCACCTTGTACATGGTTTGCTAATGATCTGCAGAAGACTAATTGGCCTATAATTAGCTCCTATAATCATTCCTATCAAACCATTTATCTTTTTTTACTCCAAAAGCTAGTCAAAGAGCATAATAAAGATATTTGAAATTTGAAAGATTCATTACTTTTCTGTTCCATTTTGCCTTCTTTTTTATATAGAAATATAAGCATATATGTAAGTTGGATGCAGAGATTCTAATATGTTTAAAGTTTAGTTCAGTTCCATTCTAAAGTTCAAGTGGTGGAGCCCTCTGCTTTTTTTAAAAAAAATAATTTTTGAGAAAGAAAAATAGCAAAAAGAGAAGGCAGAGAAAAAGAAAATACAGAATTATGACTTGTGTTCTTTTACTGAGTAGTTTCCATCTTTCCTCTTTAACCCTTTTTAATTACCAAATGTGTCCATTATCAATTCAGTCCTTTCTTTTATTTTTAATGAAAACCTATATAGGGTATCCAGTCTTTTCAAACTTCTATAAAATTTTCTTCCCTGGCCAAACTGACCAGCTTTGTCATTTCCACATATATACGTGTGTGTGTGTGAGTGAATTCTATAAATATCACAGATAAAATATTTTTGAAGTAATTATAGCATGTTAAGCAGATAACTCTAGTTGTTATGCTGAAAAAAAATGAATTCAGAGTGGAAAAAACACAATACTCAAAACTTTTCTTAAATTGACTTTCATCAGCTTGGAAATATATGCAGTATCTCTGTGGCTAAATCTGTGATGCCACAGCCCCGTGATGTCTTCTCAAAAACTCTCCTTTGAAAGATTGGTTCTGTTGCACATGCTATTTCATATAGATTGTTCTCTGTTAATAGTCCCTTTATGATCAGTTGTTTTTTTCTTTGTAAAAAAAGCACAAATTGATCAAAACATAGTGAGCTTCTGAGATATACAGCTCAACATTTTTTTATTCCATACTGTATACAGTTTGAACACTTGCTTTGCCTCTTTTTGAATACATTCATCATTGGGCAAGATATTTGATCTTTAAGGTTCACATTTCTGCATGAAATTATTACTAAAGAAATGTAAAGAGGGCCCTTCATCTATACAGAACTTCAGATGAACCAGTTTAGAACTGATTCTTCAAAGAATATAAATTGTCAATACATAAATTTAGTTTAGAAGATTCATTCTGAGAAAACTGTGGCTTGTGTCTTTTATATGTTCAGTGTCAACATGCATAACATGATGATTCCTTTGGAATTTGAATGCAGGATATTTTTCTGCTGAGAATTCCATATCTTTTCCTCTGAGAATCCATTTCTGAGATGGAAATTACTTCCAGGAGACACACACACAAACACACACACAAACACACACATACAAACACACAGAGTGAGACAGGGAGGGAGGGAGGGAGGGAGGGAGATAGATAGATAGATAGATAGATAGATAGATAGATAGATAGATAGATAGATAGATAGATAGATAGATAGATAGATAGATAGATAGATAGATAGATAGATAGATAGATAGATAGATAGATAGATAGATAGATAGATAGATAGATAGACAGACAGACAGACAGACAGGCAGGCAGTATTCACAAAATAATTTTAAAAAGAATAAAACCATTATTAGGAAATCACATTTAAATAATAAATATACCTATTGATCTAAATGTATTCTAAGTAAAAGCCACGTTTTGGGAAGCATTTGGAACTTTGCAAGATACTTACTTTGGGTAGACACCTAGATAAACTTCATATTAAAAATGGTGAATAAAGGGCTACATTCAATTATTTATTTATGGTTGTCTGTGTGTGCAGGGACTAAAAAGATGACAAAATTTGAGTGGGTTATTCCAGCAGATTTTGGGTTTTGCTGTTAATTTTAAAGACATACTGTACATATGCACATACAGTTGGGATCAAGTATAGTGCAGTGATTGATACTGAACTACCGGTAGGAATGGGGAGATCCAGGCACAGAAATCATCTGAGCAATGTTGGACCACTTATTCTCTCTTAGCTCTAGTTAGAAAAATCAGAAACATCAATTTATCATCCTGCACTGGACCTATGCAGTAAAGAGGCCTTCATTTTGTGGTGGATTAGCAAAAATTACATGATTTCTAAAATTACTGAGCTCACATTATAGTTTTGCACCACACATTTTGTCAAAAAAAACCCAGCTATATTTATAATTACTATTGAAAATCACTTTAAAGATTTCAAATCTGAAAACATTGATTGTGCTTTCTAAAAGAGTAAGATACAGTATTTCAATATAATTCAAATTCGATATTCACGTTCTTTGTAGTAACTTATGATTGAACCTCTATTACTTGAATTTAAGAACAAGTTTTCTTGCTATTCTTCATACTTCCTTTATTCACAGAGGATTATAAAAAGCAAATTCATAAATGTACAGATCAGAAGAATAGAGGAAAAAGTGTTTGTTGCCTGTTATATTAGAGTAATTTTCTGGACCAGCTTCTTTTTAAACAGATAAAAGTACCTGTCACTACTTTCATTACTTTTGTAGAATAGGATGAAAATAGCAAGGGGACATTAAATGCACCTAGCTTTAACTGGATATCTTTCAAGACTTCACTGCAAAAATGTCTTGAAATATTTCCCTGAATTTCTTTTTAAGGTAGAACCATTGGTAATGAGGAAAATTCTAGAACACAGCAGCCTCTGGTCAAGAAAAGAAGCTATGTTGTGCCGAACAAACATAAAAAACATTATTTCAGCTTAAATCTAATTAAAACTTTCAAATCAAGCTCTTACTTTTTAATTTTTTGTTCTATTTATTGTCTTATCTGGACTTCTAGGTAGCTTTGCCATATCTGATGGAGAAGCTGGCTCTCCTGTGAAGGATGCCTTTTCAGTGGTTCCACTGAGGACCAGACAATAAGAAAAAAGATTGCCATTTGACTTATAGATATGTACCCTCCATTTCATAAATGTTTAATTAATGTTTGCAATGGTGGCAAATATCCGTAGCTCTCTAGGATAAGGTTCATTCTCCGAGCTTGTGGGTTGGTTTCCGAATGTTTCATTACCAGGCTAAGTAACATCTTCAGCGGAGTTTAGGGGATGTTATTATCAGTGTTCTGTTTATAAGGGCTTCAGGTGTGGGTGTGTCAAGTAAGGGTCTTGTGATGGGTCTGGTGATGGGGAAATTATATCAGGTCAGAGTCATTGGGAGGTGAAGGGCTGGTGGGGGGGGCTTACGTGGGTTGGTTGAGGGTCGTTGCTGTCTCCGGTTTTGTTGATGTATTGGCCTTCAATCCATTCAGTCATGAAGTTAAGTAAGTAGCTGAAAGTGTTGACTTGTCTAGTCTTGAAGAATGATTGACCTAAGAGGGTATGCTGGACTGGCCAGCCTTGAGTCAACATCTGGAATTTTGACAGTGATGTTAATCCCAGATAGGCTGCTAAGAGCAGCATAGAATAGCAAAGAGAGAAAAAATAGCGAGGTTAAAGCTTATGACTGTTCCCATTTAATAATCCAAAACTGAGAAAGTGAAAGACGGCCAAATCAATATTAGACTTGCAACTTGAGAAATTGAAGAAAATCCACTATATAGTTGAAGTGCTTAAAAAACACACAAAGTACTTCAAAGCTGTCTGATTCCATTCGCTTTTTTAAAGTGGGGAATGCTGTGTCATTCACAAATCTGCACTAAGAGGTTGATTGAAAGATTGATCAAATTGAGGCACCCTTTTGTGTCTGTGCACTACCAAAGGGCCTTTTTTTTTGTAGTTTTGACTTGTGTGGGAAAAAGGCATATGATACTAAGCTCTTTTTGATACTAACCTCCATTCTACTTTACAATCCACTGAAAATGGAAAACATTACCTTGCTTCCAAAGGACTCATACATATTCCTATCTGCATATTTACTGCTGGATATGGCATCTGAATGAGTAGCTGGGTGAGTTATATCTTTGTCCTGGTTTGGTCAATACTAATTGTGTATATATAATATAATTGATTTGATTAAGATGAGTTATATTCCAAAGAGGGGTAAGAGAAGAAGTTAGTGACTTGAATTGAGGTTGGAAAGGAAAATGATATTTACAAAAAAGGGGAAAAAATCAGAGAGAACTGGAGAGAATTGAAACTAATTTAGAAATGCATATCTCTCCTTGTCACATAGTAGGCTATAACAGCTGGGTTGTTATACCACTTCACTTCTCCCACAGGCTATGAAATTCTATCCCTTTAGGCTGTATTACTTGTTGTCAAAGATTAGACATTATTGTGACTGTGGTGGATCTTTTTACTAAAATAGATTACTTCATTTCTTGTAAGGGTCTTCTCTTTCTTTCAGTGCTGCAAAACTGTTTATTGAACATTACTTCCAATACAAAAAAGGCATCCTTTTTTAAAAATTGTTTTCAAGAATGGATAAAACTCTTAAGTGTTCTTAAGCAAGATAGATGATTCACTGGAAAAATAGATTGCTTTGTAGATGTCATGGCTGCATTTATAGATTGTTTCAAGAAGTCAGCTACTGATTCTGAGGCATCAAAAATTGGGTTGAAACCATAGGCAGCTTACTTATAGGTGTGGTATACTTATCAATAGAGGAATGATCGCTAGGTTGCAATAGTCAATTTTACTTAGTTAGGTCAACAATAAAAAGTCCTTCTAATGGCTAGTATTCACGTTCTAGATGGTCTGGCCAGGGTTCAATAATCTCTGAAATCAAAATTTAACTCTACACAAAGTTGTTGCTGATTGGGATGAACTAGTTTCAATATGCTTATAGTACTTTGCCCTATATTTGCCCTCTATTTTCATCCTGGACCAAAATGGAAATGTGGTAGAGGCTTTCTAGGTTGTAAACACAATCTGATTTAATCCAAGCAAGATCAAATCACAGCCACTAAAAAGCTTACTGACTTTGGGGTTGCACCAAGTTTGCCTTTTAACAAGTTAATTCTCCAACAGGAAAATATTTGTAGCTCAGGGTTGAAATGAGGGGTCCTGGGGCTGTCTGAGCTAGGTTGTTTTCTTGTAGCTGTTTCATTCTTGTAACTGTGCTCATGATGATGTTGCCTAGTTTGGGTAATGAAACATCTGCAAGAAAGCAACCAAACACAGAGAGCACCAAGGACCCCTGAAGGTAATGCTCTCCCGAAGAGAGTAAATCTGCAAGGTCTACCTCGATAGAAAAGCAAATATAAGCCAATCCTGGTCTTATCTACAGTATAGCAGCAGGCAATGAGGTCCTTGTTGTTTAAATTGTCCACTCATGTCCTTGTCATCTAAATCAGTATTAGCAACATTGCTACTGCAAGTAGCACTGGAAGTAAAGAAAGGAGAAATCAGTCCATTCCAATTCCTTAGAGGCCCTGCTACTTCCTTGGTGCTCCCTCTCTCCAACTTCTTCTGAGTCCTTCAGAAGACTGGCTCCCATGAAGAAGCAACCATGTGTTCTTCCTCTTCCCTCTCTCCCATCCATTCTCAGTTGCTACAGCAGATGGAGCAGGACATTGGTACCTGTTGTCTCTCACCATCTTTCTCCAGTCTTTGGAACTAGAGCATTCTAGTTAAGATCCTGGTTAAATTTTTAACACTTTACACCCAAAGCGCGAGAAGGTCAAGCTTTGAGTGAAGAAATAGCTAAGTACAAGGCAGACAGTTTTTATGTAATCCATAGAATTCAGTTACAACAATCATCATCTCTCGCCATTGACCATGCTATCACTGCCTCTGTCCTAGTATACAGTATTGATAAATACATATTAATAATAAGGATAATGAAATATATATGCTTTAATTTCCCAAGATTCGGTTAGTATGATTCATTTCCATAACTTAATTTAGGATATCATTTATCTGATGAACTGATTTATTTTTTCAGACTTTTGAGCCACCCACCTCCCTCAGATGGGCCTCTGTACAATAAAATATGAAAATAGTATATAAACATTTAAAATTTAAATGGAGGAAAGGATGATTAAACCCTATTAAAATTAGTTAAAAAGGCCAAGGGAGGGGCATTAATAATAATAATAAATCCCTTATTATCAAAGTATAACATGTATACAGTGAAATTGACTGAGCCTCCCTCTGTGCCCCCCCCTCTCCACAAACTCATGGTGACTACAAACCCCCAACTTATTTCACCCTGTGAACTAATTGCACATCATGCCGGCCTCACGAGTCTGTCATGCATAAAGTTATAAAGTTATGTCCCATTAAGAAGCCTGATAGCCCATGGATAAAAGCTGTTCTTCAGCCTGTTGGTACGCTGGCTATGTTTCTGTATCTCCTACCCAATGGTAGGAGTGTAAAAAGGTACCAACTAAGGTGTGAGTCAACCCTGAGAATTTTCCTCACTCTGCCAAGGCAACGGGCCCTGGCAATGTCATCCAGTGGAGTCAGGGAACAGCCCATGATGTCTTGTGCCGTGCTCAAGAAGCCTGGTGTCTACATGCTCCTCTGAGCTCCCCATGTGAGATTGGAGGGCCATGTTTTAACTCCTTTTTGGATGGTCAGAAGGGGGGGGGGGCAATGCAGAGGGCAATGCAGAGAAGGCTCTCTTCCTAGACCCTGCCAGTCAGAATTCTTTAATTCATGAAGTGGGACTGACTGTGTGGGATGGGCTGATGTTATGAGATAAGGACAGTTCCATAGGTAGCCTGGCCTCATGCCATATAGGGCTAGTATTTAATATTTGTATCCAATATAACAAATATTAGAACTAACACTTATGACTTTTATTCATTCATTTATTATTTATGGGAAAAATGAATAACTAATTTCCAATGAAACATTAAGACAGTGGGGAAACTGGAGTATTTGATTTAAGAAATCATTATTTAGTGCTATCTGAGAATTATGGGGGGTGAAGACCAATTTATCGGGGGGGGGAACCAGATTGGAGAAAGCTGGCACAATATATAAGTGGTACAAATAGCCAAAAGATGCCTTGCATTTTTCCTAACACACGATACAAAATACAATAAATATCCTATTAGAGCGGCACATTGTGGTATCACTGATACTGCTGGCTTTCTTTCCCCACATCTTATTTCAACTAGTTTAATTTGATTATGAAGCTTTTTCAAAGGATCAAAAGTTTCATTTCCTTAATATGCTTTAAATTAGTGGCACACATTAGAAATATGGGTGATAGAACAAATTGTTCTATGCAGAAAAATTCTCTGCTGTTTCCTTCAGCATTCTCATTATGACCTGATTTTGAAATGTATTTATTCAAAACAGAAATAATTGTAGTATTTCAAGTATATTTTATAGTTTATTCTCTATAAATAGGTGGGTGCTTTTCCCCCCTCTAAAATCTGGATTCTCCTCCTCCTCCTCCTCCTCCTCTTCCTCCTCCTCCTAGACAATTATGAGGCTATATATGTACAAGACTTCTATATGAATCTAAGATTTCATCCTGGTTAAATGATAGGAATAAATAGTGGTCACGCAGGATTTAAACCAAGTATCTAGGTAAGTAGAAGCTATCACTAGTAAAAATGTAGTGCATATGCATAATAATTGAGTATTATGCTTCAAGGAATGCTTTGCTTTAATAGTGCTTCCTGTAAAATATCTTGGAAGGTAGCTGCTTTATGAAGGAATATGGTCTCCTGTTTCTCAAGAGTGATATTTCTATGTTGCCTTCCTTTGCAATGCTGCAACAAGCCTCGTCATTTTCATTCTCAAAAGCCTCTCATGACTAGAAGCAAGGATGCTAAGAGTTAATCCAAAGGGCCTTCAGGAGCAGCTCCCATCATTACTGCATCCTGAGAAGACAAAAGTATTAAGTCTCCACAATGAGGCACCTTGTCAAGTCAAATATAGCCTGCTTCACACATTTCTAGGATACATAGGAAAAGATTGTGATTACGCACAGATGTCAATGTAAGAGAATGCAGAGAGACTTTTTATATAAGAAAAAAGAATTCTGCATGACAAAATGTATCATTCTATTTATGTACATTCAGGCATACAGGCAAAAAGATATATACAGTATATATAAACAATAACTAGGTTTCAATTTCTGTGGCTAGAATATACACATTCTCCAATTGATTTGCATTGGTTTTTGGCTTTTGCCATGAACTAATTTGTACAGTATGCCCCAGCTTCAAATCGTCTAGATCCCCAAAATACAAATGTTCCTTTTCTCTGTATCCTGTCCTCCTGTTTGAGGAACTCCTTCTCACATTACAATGCTAAAATAGGATTTGGAGGAGTACAAGAGATTTTTATTTTACCTTAGAGGCAGGATCCATTTATCTCAAAAGAGGAAAGTTCTCCTTGCTCTTGTCCCAAAGGAACATTTGTTACTTCTCATTTCTTGATCTTTTTTTAGCCTTCTCCCAATGTTGTTTTTCTCCTCGTACTTCTCAGCCTCTTTTCTTCTATAAAAAGGACGATTGCATAAGGCATGTCTTTAGATGCCAGCCGCCATAAATGAATTATGCATTGATTGGTAAATAGGTGATGACAGAAAGTGATACTGTATATGAGCCTTGTGCTAAGCTGACTCTGAGGAGAAGTTTTGAAAAAACCACAGGTTTGTGGTAAAACTTGGTTTGTGAGCCTCCAGAACATCACAGCCAATCCGCCTTTGATGCTGAGGAGACGAGAGTTGCCTCTTTGAGTGTGCATGAACTAAAATTTTGCTACTCAACATAGCATTCTACAGCTGGTCCTCATATTATTGTTCTGGAGGGTGAGATGTAATTCTCAATCATTTACACAGGATATGAAAGTCTTTTTCTTTTAATTAACTGAATTCCATAAACAAATGATTAACTCCCACCTGATCAGTTCTGCTTTCTCTAAAATTGCTTTGAAGACTTTAAAATTTTACAATTACATCAATCTTATCAATCATGTCGTTCACTGCAAACACATCAGGTGGTGCTGAGAATCCACATGATCAGGGTTAATTATGGCCGCTGGAACTCCAAGAAGGCTATACTAAATTCCCTAAGCCAGCTTCTGCACTGTCACTGGGGGCAGATTGATTTACATACTGTGGAGTGGCTTCCTGAGCCCCCTAACTGGAAGCGGATATTTCTCTCCTTCAAACAGCCCACCATACCACTGATGCTATTAAAGATGAAGGCTTATTTAGCCTCCTTTCAAATCTCTCCCATCAGAGTCTTCCACGAGGAAAGAGTTAAACCTTTAATTGTTAACAGGCGAGCTCCCAAGGTTGCTGTCTCCTCCACATCCTCAACCCAGAGAAAAGGAGAGGGAGAAAGTGGGAGTAAGCCAGCACTTACAGAAGAAGTACTTAATAGCACAGAAACTGGGCTCATTAATGCCTTTGGTGCTCTCCCAAGGAATGAACAAGACAATATATTATGCAAGTTGGAAAATTTAAAGAAATCCTTATTGGTCACAAGTGATACAGCTGAACCGCTTATTGACTTGGTTTCCCCTATAATTGAGCCTCTTACTTCCCCCCCACGGGGCATCAGTTTGCAAGAATATGAGTATATGGAAAGCAGAAGCCAAGATACACAGGGGCCAGTAGAGGCCCCAAAAGAGAAGGAGATGCTAGCATCCTTACGGGACTTCTCGATGATACCTTCTGCAACATATCAACTTCTTGAGAGTGGGCCCCTGTCAGTGCCATCATTGCAAAGCCGAATGGAACATGACCTAATAACCCCCTGTTTTACACCTAGTAAAGAAGTTTCAGAATTGCAAACCTTGTTAGCCGGTGCTAAATCTTCATACCCCAAACTCTGACTGGCTCCCTATCAGAGATTAACTCTTCTTGTATTGCGAGATTTCCCCCTCTCGCAATCATGGCCCTCCACTCTATCAAGAGCCTATCTCGAGGATGGGCTTTGGAGTCCTGAGAGATGGCATGCGTCAAATAAGGGGCTTTGGGGTTTTTTAAATCGCTTTTTAACCAAAGTTTTAAGGGAGGGTAGAGGTGGGGAAGGGGTGCTTAGGGCGGGGGAAGAAATTGTTGGAGGGGAGCTAGAAGACAGGCCCGATAACGGAAGGGGACGTAATCCTGTGGGTTCGGATGGGGAGCTGATTAAGACTGATTTAGTTCCAATTAGTACCGTAAGCGGGAGGGGCAGATATGGTGGGAGCAGGGGGCCGTATCATAATAGGGGAGCGCGTACCCGCTGTTTACAAGTGGTCATGCGCTCCGACCCCCAAGGCTCTACCTGTTCTCGGGGTTATTCAGAACCACAGGGCCCGGGCTGTAGGCTGATGTTGTGCAATGCCAGGTCTGTTGTAAACAAGAACCCCCTCATCCAAGATTTAATTTTAGAGGGGGGAGCAGACCTGGCAGGTATTACGGAGACCTGGTTAGGACCAGAGGGCGGTGTCCCTCTGGTGGAAATGTGCCCACCGGGTTTCCTTGCATTTCATCAGCCGAGAGCACAGGGCAGGGGTGGGGGAGTGGCGGTCGTGATTAGGGAAGATTACAGGCCGAGGGAGGTCACTGTTCCTCAGACGGCAGGCTGTGAATCTCTCCTGGTGAAGTGGGACCTTGGGGGTCCGAGGGCGGTGTTGATTACGTACCTGGCTCCCTGCCACGTGTCAACTGCCCTGCTCGAGTTCCTGGACATTGTCGCCGCAGTGGCGGTTGAGGTCCCCAGGCTAATAGTCATGGGTGATTTCAACCTGCCGTCTGTGGGCGGGACGTCCGGGGGAGCTCGAGAGTTCATGGCTTCCATGGCAGCCATGGACCTGACCCAGGTAATTCAAGGCCCCACACATATAGGGGGGAACATGCTTGACCTGGTTTTTGTCTCTGGACAGTGGCTGAGTGGTCAGAATATAGGGGATATAGTTATTGAGCCCCTGCCATGGTCTGACCACTCTCTCCTTCGCTTGGACTTTCTGACCGCTACACCCCACCGCAGGGAGGCGGAACCAGTGAGATGGTACCGCCCCAGGCGGCTAATGGAACCCGAGCGGTTCCAGATGGAGCTTGGGCCAATTCCTGAGGCTCGGATACACGACTCGGTCGAAGAGTTGGCGGCAGCCTGGGATAGGGCTGCGGCCAGTGCTCTAGATCGGGTCGTGCCTTTGCGACCTCTGATTCGACGTACGTCCCGATCGGCCCCTTGGTTTACTGAGGGGCTGAGAGAGATGAAACGCCGGAAAAGACGCCTAGAGAGCAGTTGGAGATCGAGCCGTGCCGAATCTGACCGAACACTAGTAAGAGACCATATTAGGTCCTACTTAGCGGCGATAAAAGCAGAGAAGCGTTCTTACCTCACTGCTCTTATTGCATCATCAGATAACCACCCAGCCTCCTTGTTTAGGGTGACCCGCTCCCTCCTTCAGCAGGAGGTGAGGGGAGACCCCTTAGAGGGTAGAGCTGAGGATTTTGGAAAATATCTGTATGATAAAATCGCTCAGATACGGGAAGGCTTTGATTTCAACTGGGTATGTCCGGTGGGAGAGACGGAGTCTGGTCTTGAGACTGCTATCTGGGCTGAGTTTGACTCCGTGACTCCCGAGGACGTGGACAGGTTGTTTGGGGGACTTAGGGCGACCACTTGTTTATTGGACCCGTGCCCCTCCTGGCTGGTGTTGGCATCCCGGGAGGTGGTACGAGGCTGGTTCCAGGCAATTATTAATGCTTCGTTGAGTGAGGGTGTCTTCCCTGCCGCCTTGAAAGAGGCGGTAGTGAGGCCCCTCCTCAAGAAGCCTACCCTGGATCCAGCCGTTTTATCAAATTATCGTCCTGTCTCCAACCTTTGCTTTCTTGCAAAGGTTGTCGAGAGTGTGGTTGCCCGACAGTTCCCGCGACACCTGGAGGAATCGCTATACTTGGATCCATACCAGTCGGGCTTCAGGCCTGGTTACAGCATGGAAACAGCATTGGTCGCGTTGGTGGATGATCTCTGGCGGGCCCGGGACAGAGGTTGTTCCTCTGCTCTGGTGCTATTGGACCTCTCGGCGGCTTTTGATACCATCGATCATGGTATCATGCTGCAACGGTTGGAGGGGTTAGGTATGGGGGGCACTGTTTTGCGGTGGTTCTCCTCCTTCCTCTCCGGCCGGATGCAGTCTGTGTTGACAGGGGGCCAGAGGTCGACCCCGAGACCCCTCGTATGTGGGGTACCTCAGGGGTCGGTCCTCTCACCCCTACTGTTCAACATTTATGTAAAACCACTGGGTGAGATCATCCGTGGTTTTGGTGTGGAGTACCATCTGTACGCTGATGATACTCAGCTGTACATTTCCACGCCGAACCACCCCAACGATGCTCTTGCCGTGCTGACCCGGTGCCTGGAGGCCGTCCGGGTTTGGATGGGGAAGAACGGACTCAAGCTCAACCCTTCCAAGACCGAGTGGCTGTGGCTACCGTCGTCCCGGTTTAGTCAATTGACTCCTTCGTTGTCCATTGGGGGCGAAACAGTGGCCCCCGTGGAAAGGGTTCGCAATTTGGGAGTCCTCCTGGATTCACGGCTGTCTTTAGAGGACCATTTGACGGCCGTGGCCGGGAGGATGTTCTATCAGGTTCGCCTGGTACGCCAGTTGCGTCCCTTCCTAGACCGGGACTCGCTATGCACAGTTACTCATGCCTTTGTCACTTCCAGGCTGGACTACTGTAATGCTCTCTACATGGGGCTCCCCTTGAGGTGCACCCGGAGGCTTCAGCTGGCCCAGAATGCGGCCGCACGGGTAGTGACCGGGGCGCCATGGCGCTCCCATGTAACATCGCTCCTGCGTGAGCTGCACTGGTTGCCGGTGGCCTTTCGGGTGCGTTTCAAGGTGTTAGTGACCATCTTTAAAACGCTCCATGGCATCGGACCCGGATATCTACAGGACCGCCTTCTGCCAGCAAATACCTCCTGCCGTCCGGTACGCTCCCACAGAGTGGGTCTCCTCAGGGTGCCGTCGGCCAAACAATGTCGGCTGGCGACCCCCAGGGGGAGGGCCTTCTCTGTGGGAGCTCCAACGCTTTGGAACGAGCTCCCCCCCAAACTCCGTACGATGACGGAATTGCGTTCCTTCCGTCGAGAATTAAAAACATACTTATTCCGACAAGCCGGCCTGGGATGATAGCTCCAGCTCCAACAATGGCCATAACTGTTTTTAGGGGATTGTGTTTTTAGCTGGGTTTTTAAATATTCGGCCAAATTGTTTAATTTATTTTTAATAATTTTAATTTTTGTGTGTTGTTGTTTTAATTGGGCTGTACACCGCCCCGAGTCCTTCGGGAGGGGGGCGGTATAAAAATTGTAAATAATAATAATAATAATAATAAAATATCAGTGGCAATATGGATATAGGTCTGTTTCATAATGCATCTGAAGTTAAACATCATGTAAAAATACTAAAGAATGCATGCCTTATTGAATGTAATGAGATCTCTTTTTTCAGTACGTGCATGATTTGTGTATACTAGTATTGCATTGTAAATTATAGCAATTCTATTTTCCAAGGACTTCAGGTTCATGCTAACTTTATAAAGGAAAAGCTATGGATCTCACATGAAATCTTTTATCTATCACCAAATTCCAGTTCCATGTTTTTTGTTCCTAGATTTGTGACTTCAATCTACATTCGTATCTGCAACAGCATCCCTATTTTCCATGAAGAAATAAGATACTATTGCTTTTATTAATACTATAGGTTAATTGCATATGTTTAATAAATATTTCTGAAGCTCTGAGAAAGTTCTTTCATAACTAAATCCCTTTCTTTTATGAAATTAAATAATGTATTAAATGTTCACCTTTTTAAAAGATGAATCATTATAGTGAAGTAGGAAATAATGATGATGATGATGATGATGATGATGGAAGGAACCTTGGAGGTCATCTAGTCCAACCCCCTGCTCAGGCAGGAAGCCCTATACCATTTCAGACAAATGGCTGTCCAGTCTCTTCTTAAAAGCTTCCTGTGTTGGGGCATTCACCACTTCTGGAGGCAGGTTGTTCCACTGGTTAATTGTTTTAATTGTCAGGAAATTTCTCTTTATTTTGAGATTGCTTCTCTCCTTGATTATTTTCCATCCGTTGCTTCTTGTCCTGCCTTCAGGTGCCTTGGAAAATAGCTTGACTCCCATTTCTCTGTGGCAGCCCCTGAGATATTGGAACATTGCTATCATGTCCCCCCTCGTTCTTCTCTTCGTTAAACTAGACATACCCAATTCCAGCAGCCTTTCCTTATATGCTTTAGCCTCCAGCCCCCTAATCACCTTTGTTAATAAATTAATAAATTAAATACATTATTTTTGGAGCTACAAGCATACATAAGTAACAAGCAAATCCAAATATAGGATAACTGTACATGAAAGAGACTTTGTCAACATAAGAAGCTTTTTCAGGATTATTTGCAAACTACTTGGTAGTGTCCTTAGCACCCATTCCTTTTGCCTCTAGGAAAGGAATGAAATCCTTTGTTCCTCTATATAGCATTGGATTGCTGATGATATTAATAGTTTTTCATGGTTTTTTAAAATAATATTGGAAGAGAGAATAAGTATCCTGAGAAGAAAGGAGGAGGAGAAGGGTACTGGAGGAGAGGGTAAATATCGGAGGGGGGGGGAGGAGGAGGATTCTTGTAGAAAAAGGTTAGATCTAAACCCATCAAATTCAAAATGTCATCATCCTAATGTTGCAGGCCTCTATGAGCTTTTGAATTCAACCACAAATGTGCTACAAATACAGAAGAGATGCTGGCTATGGATTACTATTTAGCTAGTGCATTTCTGTTTTCAAGTGCTTAATAATAAATCTATTCCACCAAGTTTCCATGACACCATGCCAGTTAAAAACAATAATATGAAATCGTTAATTTATTTTTTAATTAAACCTTTTGCATGTAGGGCTTTCCTATGTTTCCCCAAAATACACATTTTTAAAAAGTGAGAACCCAAGCTTACTTCCTGGCCTGAAAATGTTGTATAACTTCAAGGAGCAGCCTGATTTAACCCCAGATCTGTTACTCACTGAAATTCTCTTTTCATTAGCATGATGCTTTATACAATTTATTAAATCTGCCCTTCCTCCAAACTGCCGCAACACCAATGTTTGTGGCATCCCACAGCTCTAGATTAAGACATTTATCGAAGGCTAGAAGCAGAAAAGAGTAGATTTAGATCTGTTTGAACCCTCCACTAGAAATGAAAACTTGTTCTGCTTTTGCACAGGATCTTCACAGATTTATACACATCCTCACAGCACAATTACATATGCAGAAAGAAAGATCCCTAGCAATAAATCATCAATGCACACAACTGTGTGATGGACCACTTTTGGATTCCTCGTGATGGAGGAATTACCTTTTATGCATGCTTGTTATTGGTATTGTTATTAAATTTAAGGACAGCTTTAGCCTTGCCCGTTTCATTCAAGAAACCTTATTTATATCTTAGCAAAATCTTGTTACATAGGAGAAATAACTCCAGAACTACAGACTTCTACCTAAGCATCTGTTTAGCTCTCAGGTTGTTATGGTTATCCACATTTTCTCTTATTTATTCAATTGGTAGAGTAGGGTGCATTTTTTCTTTACCTAGGACAATATTTTAAAACCACATTTAAACAGTCATTCAGTCTACAAGATCTTGTCCAGTAATATAAGCATATAGAAAAGTGAATATTTGGAAGCATGAATGGGATGTTAAGGATAGAAATGTTATTTTGTCTTGCTTTGTCCAAAAGAATCCAGAGATTTCATTGCCAATGATTGGACAATTTCAGTGATACAACATATTACTGGTTCTGCCAACTTGCAAAATGCACCTTTCCCATTTTTGTCCCAGCTAGTGCCTACTACATGATCTAGTTCTCAGGAAAGCAAAAGATGGACTAAAAGAGCAGGATAGGAAGAATATTGACACTTTTGAATATTGGGGTTGGAGAAGATTCCTGAGAATACAGTGGACAGCCAAAAACAAACAAACTGATGGCTCATTGAACAAATCAACCCATAATTCTCACTGGAGGCACAAATGATAAGGCTCAAATTATCTTACTTTGGACACATTATGCAAATATCCAGCATTCTTTTAAAAAGTTCTAATGCTGGGAAAGGTGGAAGAAAGAAAAGAATGAACAGCAGCAAGGTGGATGCACCACTAAAAAACCTGAAAGACTATGTTAGAGATAGATCATCAAGGAAAAAATCTATTTATGCAGACACTATGAGTAAAAAAAAATATTCAATGTCACATAAACAGTCAGTCAGTCAATCAATCAATCAATCAATCAATCAATCAATCAATCAGTTTTCCCAATGTTTTCTAGAAATGGTAGGAATTGGAAACTGAATCCAGAATAACATTCAGCTACGCTGGCAGAATTAGCTGTATTCTTCAGAATAGCTCTGTTGCAAACCTATGTATGCCCTTCAGATGAATTTGCTTTATTTTATTTTATTTTATTATTTTATTTTCAGTTAGGATTTTAAGTTTCATATTTTTAGCATTCTGCATGAGGAACATGGCATACAGACTTGCAGTATGTAGCAAAGTGGAAGTTCTTTGTAAATGATCATACCGTACTTCATCTAAATATTACATACTATGCAATCTTTGGGAAAATTCATTTCATTCAGATCCTAAAAGCATTAAAGAATTTGTGCATCCACCTGATGGGTAGAAGCAACATAAACTTGGGAAGGTCAATGTCCAGTAGACAATCATAAGGGTATATTACCTCACTTAGATGGACTTTTGTAAGCTGAAGTGTCAGTCTTCTTTTTTTCTGTGTTTTCATCCTGAGGTTTGCCTAAAATCCAGATAGAGCAAAAGCCTAACCAACAATAACTGTGATGGAATCTGAATATTAGACAAGAAGCTCAGATTAACAACTACTGTAGCTAACTGGTACAGCCACATGGTTTTTCAACTTATTGTGTCACCTAACAATAGAGGTTCTGGTCCCATTTAGTATTAAATGAGAATTAATCATATGTCTTTTTATATTTCTAGTGCAGACAAGAGCAACAAAGATAATTAGAGGGCTGGAGGATAAAACATATGAAGAACAGTTGCAGGAATTGGGTATTCTAATCTATGAAAATAAAGTGGGGGGGCAATCTATTCCCCAAAGCATCTAAAGGCATGACAAGAAACAATGGATGGAAACTAAGCAAGAAGACAAGCAACCTAGAACAATTAACCCAGTGGAACAATTTTCCTCTAGAAGTTGTGGATGTTCCGTCACTGGAGATCTTTAAGAGGAGACTGAATAAATATTTATCTGAAACTGTATAGGGTCTTCTGCTTGAACAGAAGACCTCCAAGGTCCCTTACAACTCTGTTCTGTTCTGTTATTCTAGAAGGCTCAATAAGTTTAGTGAGACATTCTCCCAGTGATTCCAGTAGGAGTTATGCCACTCCATATTATTTATTTAACATCAGAACAATGTAGCAACAGTGATTGGCAACCAATTTTTCACTTAACCAATCTTTGAGCTATCAAGGACTGCATATGCGGAATTGGCAATGGTGGATTAATACCTGAATGGTTTGAAAACTTTTTTCATGTGTGCATTTGGGACAGTGATCATAGACCTCCTTCTTAAAAAAAAAAAAATCCCAATCTACGTTTGCTAATGACCTAAAATTAAGACTGCTGTGAATAGCTACAATTGTCCATTTCCAATGTGGCAATTGCATAATCGGCCTCAGCAAACAGATTTAACGGATCCACTTTTTTTTTTTTGAAGAACAGAGTATTGTATGATTGCATCATTTGTGGAGCAGTAATTCAAAGCACCATTAGGTATGAGCTTTTGAACATATCCGTGGTTTGATCTGAGCTTTTCAGCAGGGAACAATGAGAAATAGCATGGGATGATTCACAATAGCCAGTTTGGGTTTTGAATGGGCATGATGTACAATTATATGACACGCACAATGGACACCAATCACAATTGAAGAAGTATGAAAATCTTATCAGTGTGCAGAATAGCAAACATCTCTTTTTCTGCTTCCAAATACAAGACTAATATTCAGGAAGCTGACAATTTCTCTTTTCAAAATAAATTGAAGGGTTTTTTGTATCCTAAACTAAAATCTAGGCATGTGACATATGGAAGAACACACAATTATCCTAGTATTGTTGATAGATCAGAGGTGACCAAATGCAAAGAAGGACCAGATGATTGTACTTTGACTAATAGTATAGAGAGGAGAATTTGTATGGATAATGTTTTAAACTGTAGTGTAATAATTTGATTTTTTTAAAAAAATCTCCTGTACAATTATAATTATATTTCCCAGGTTTTAGCAGATTAAATATAATAAATAAACTATGCATGACATCATCATTTATTTTCAAGTTCTCCTTGTTTTCTTATCTGTGAGCATGAAGTACATCCATGTAATCTATAAAAGTGATTTAGATCAAGTCAAGAGAGTTAAAATAGGGATAAATAAAAAGGCTATGCATAGGATTCAAATGAAACCTGGATAACAAATTACTAACAGGATAATTCAGAAAAGAAATACATTAATGTGGTATGCGATGAAGGGTGACACAATGGCAGGAATTCTTGAAAGAAAAAAAATACTTCTGTGGTTTATGCAAAGAGTTTCACAAAGTAGAGAAGGAGCATATGCAATAACCATAATCAGCATAATTATAAAATCATAGGGCAGGAAAGAACCCAGTCAAACTGTTGTCCAGTCTTGAAAACCTCCAGTAATGGAGCACCCATAACCCCAAAAGGCAAGCCGTTCCTTTGGTTAATTGATCTTACAGTCAGAAAAGTTCTCCTTAATTCTAAGTTGTATCTTTCTTTGACAAGCTTTTTGTCCTGACTGTGGTGCCTTAGAGAATAAGTCAATCCCCTCTTCTTTGTGACTTCAAGTACTGGGAGACAATCATGTACCCCTATATGTCTCTTCAATAGGTTAGACATATCTAGGTCCATCAACTGTTTATCATATGATTTAGCCTCCAGACTCTTTTTCATCTTTTTTGCTCTTCTCTGCATACTTTCCAGATTCTCAAAATCTTTTTTTGTAGCATGGTGATCAGATGCACTATTTCAATTGTTATCTCATCAGCATGGTATAAAGTAGAACTATCACTGGTCCACTAATTTAGTTACTTTATTGAAAAATGCAATAAAGCTTGTTTGGTAGGATCTCTTTTTTAAAAAAAAAACATGCTGGCTTCTAGCAATCACTTTGTTTGTATCTAGGTGCTCACAAATTTTTCGCTGGATTATCTTTTGCAGGATTTTCCCAGGTATTGAATCAAGTTGATTGGCCTATAATTTCCTGTATCAATTTTCCCCTTTTTGAAGATTAAGATCACACTAATTCTTTTCCAGTCCTCTGTATTTCAATTTGAGTCCAACCTCAAATTAATATGAACTGTGCAAATAGACCAACTTTGTTTGTCCCAGTAATGATATGCAGTGTTTCCATAGCCTCATTTAACCTTCACTGAAAAATATAAACACTGCCTTTGTTTTATGGTTGGATGGCTTTGGAAGATGCTGTAAATCCATAAAGGAAAAAAAGCTATAGTCAAAAGTATGGGGAAGAAAAGTAAAATCTGAAATTTTACCATTTCTTCCACACCTTTACTTTGATCATGTTTTTTAAAGTTAAGTAATATATAGTGATATTTTGTGTACTTTGACAACCAACTGACCTGGTTTATTTGTTTTGTGAAAAGAAATAAAGTAAGATAAAATTTTATTCCTCAGTTCAAGAAAGACTTTCATCATTTTTAAAAACAATCCTTTTCGTTTTACAAGAAACCTATCATCTGTCTATCTATCTATCTATCTATCTATCTATCTATCTATCTATCTATCTATCTATCTATCTATCTATCTATCTCCTATCTAATTACCTACAAGACACACACACACACAGAGAGAGAGAGAGAGAGAGAGAGAGAGAGAGAGAGAGAGAGAGAGAGAGAGAGAGAGAGAGAGAGAGAGAGAGAGAGAGAGAGAGATTATGAGGCAATAACGATAAAAGTAAAGATAAATGTTTCCTTGAGTTTAGCTTAATTCTTGGTGACAATATCAAAGCATTTACAAAAATATCTTAGCAGCAGAACAGAACTGATTTGTGCTTGTTTTCTGGTAGAATTAATATTGTTAGTTTCCCAGTCTTATAACCTTCAAAAGTCATGATGGTCTCTCATTCCTTATAATCTAGGGCCAAACCAGAACAAACAAACCAAACCAGTGCTGTTTTTCTGAGTTTTACTCCAGATCTAACCATTAAGACAGACTATTGCTTTATTGACTCAAATCTGACAAGACTGTTTCCAGCATTCCTAATCACATGTGTCAATGAGATTTAATAACCTATGCCTAATAATTATGCTTAGAGAGTGATACCAATGTGATACTTTCTTTAGCACAATAGTACTGACTCTTAGTGATACTGACATGGCCTATTTTATTTATGAAAGAAGGGATTCTCAAAATAATTTCATTGATTTAGTAGGTTTATATGCCAATCATTACTGATTCAGAATAGTCATAGTTTTATCAAACATAATGTACATGCACACACACACACACACACACACACACACATAAAATAAACAATGTAAATACCAAAACATTAACAAAAGACAGTAACGTCTTCAGATGCGAAGGAACATTGCCAACAACATAACAGTGAAAATCCATATAACAGGTGGAGCTATCTCAATTTGTTTCTACACAAAGACCTGCTGAGATAACAGGTTTTAATTACTTTTCTAACAGGGCTGCAGCTTGTCAAATCTCCAGAAGAATGTTATTCCAGAGAAACGATTGCACAATGATTGGGAAAAAAAAGAATCTATAGCACTAACTTTCTTTTCTCAAGACGAATATTCACTACAATTGGGATATAAAGATTTTTGCATAGAGGATTATAATTCCAATTTTATCTTTGTATGTGGGTAGTTGATTCTGTTTAGGTAAAATGACTGTTATTTACTCATGGAGAGGATTTGATTATTATTTTTCTCCCTAAGAAAACCTTCTCATTTAGGCCATCAATATAATCTTATTTCCACAATGCTTGATTCTTGTTATACCAAAGTCAGCATTAGTGTATTTTAGAGCAGCCAAATGCTGTGTTAGGGAGGTATTTGAATATTCAAATGGATCCTGAAATTATTCAAAAGGATTAAAAATAAAAGATAAAGAAAGGATTAAAAAAAACAACTTCCAAAACAAAAAAATAAAAATATAAGAAAATATAGTCTTTTTATTTTCTGTTGTGAAGCTGTTATTTATTTACTTATTATTTATTTAGTTTAGTTAGTTGTCCTGACGAAAGGAATGGAGAATGAATTCCACAACTCATAACTGAAAGAGTTTTAACTAGGCCCCTGCTGCCATTAAGTATAAACTCAATGAAAAGTTAAAGGGGCGAAGGAAACTTTCCATAAATGATTCCCTCCAGGATGACACTATCTAAAACTGATAGGACTACTTCTCTTACATGGATGTTTTCATGGAGAATTCTTACATAGGAAGAATGCAAAAGTAGTTGCTGAAGGTCATTTCAGTGGATCCAATTTCTCTCTAGATCTTCACTGAATTCACAGAAGTGTTCGTATGGCCCTCCGCCTCATCTCAAAATTGCAAATCGACATAAGGAAAACATGTGATTTCACAGGTAAACAGTGGGAATATGGGGAAATATTAAACATTTTTCCTAAACAGAGGGGGGGGGAAACCAAAACAAAAGATAGCTGAAAGTAATTAAGAGAACTGATAAGCAAGAGAGGAGCTAGAATTGAGTAACTGGCAATCAGTAAGAAGCAGGGGAAAGGGGACTAAAAATGAAATTAAAGAATGAGTGGATAAAAAAAATAAGGAAAAAAGAAAAAAGGATAAAAAAAATCAGAGAGAGAGACAGAGAAGCTGAAAACTGGTTGAGCAGAGAAGAAAAATAAATCAAAAAGTCCCCAAGTGGAAAGGCAGCTGTAGGAAGAAAAACTGAAAACATTTTTAAAAATAATAATACCTGAAAATAAATTTTCTCTCTCTCTCTCTCTCTCTCTCTCTCTCTCTCTCTCTCACACACACACACACACACACACACACACACACACATACATGCACACACACATATAAACACACACTCTCTCTGTGTGTAAAAACATACCACAGTTGTAAAGTGTGACCATAAGAAAAATATGCAAATTATCAATCATAAACATACATTTACAAAAAGACTAGAAATAAGCTTGATATTGGATGATTGTGTAAATTTTGTTTTGATCTTTCCTTCCTTCCTTCCTTTTTTCATACTCTTCTCATAATAGATATATTTTGTACCTATCTTTCTTAATGCAAGCCTTTCTTTTTCAAACAAGTTTTCCATGATAAAACAATTATTTTGAAAACATTGTGTGTGTTTTTTTGCATATTGTTCCCTAACATGCACCTTTCTCTATGTATATGTATTTCTTATTTGTGAACCACATCTGAAAAGTGAAAATCTTTCACTTTTGTATATTTTCTGAATACCATATTCAGCAAGTCCCAAATTAGTTTATTTCCTCTTAGGTTGCAGTGAGCTGACTTTTAAAAAATAATTTAAAAAATAGTGCATTTTTTTATATTGATATTCATATTGAAAGCAATCGGCTTTTCTTTCAACATACTACCAATATAAGAACAGCAACTTGGAGAGTGAACATTAATGGTCTTATCTTAAAGCTTTTTCTCATTGTTTACCATTCTTGGCAAAAATATGAAGAGTCTGAATTTATCTCAGTTCCTCGTACAATTTCAGACACTGAGCCAGAAAGTTCCCCTTTGTGGCATCACAGTCTAGGAATGTGAACACTAAGTACTGTTGAGTCAAATGGCAATTTTCAAACATTAAATATTTTTGCAATATCAGTACCAATGGAATGCAAACTCTCATTCTTGTTTCTCCCACCCAATGGGAATACAGGCACAATACATGTGTGCTCAAAACTAACAAAACATTCAGCCTAAAATAAATGGGGAAAATCAGGACTTTCCACTTTCTGGCATTTCTCCCTCTTTGGTAGCAACTGCAGTTTCCAGCTCCTAAATTGCCAAGATGGTCAATTGGCCATAGTAGTGACAATTGAGAAGCAACATAAATGTGCTTTGCTTGTGATAAATTTGAGGGATTTTTTGCTTGAGGGAATAGTACAGATTCCTGCAAGATACTACCCCAAATTTATATTGGAATGCTTAGAGGTTAAAATGCTGGGCTTGTCAACCAGAAGGTTGACCCAAGCACCTTCTGATAGGGTGAACTCCCATTCTTGTTCCAGCTCCTGCCAACCTAGCAGTTCAAAATCATGCAAATGCAAGTAGATAAATAGGTGCCACTTTGGTAGGAAGGTAACAGTATTCCATGCACCTCAGTACACAGTAATGCCAGCCACAATGCCATGGAAGCATCTTTGAACAGAGATGGCTCCCTTGGCTAAGAAACAGAGATGAGCATCTTCCCCTAGATTGGGATATGACTGGACAGGGGAAACATTTACCTTTACCTTTTTAAAAATCTTTTTTTACGTATTAACAAAGTAAAAGCATAGTCACTCTCAGTATGAAAATGGGGGCTTTGAGATAATTTTATTAATTGCTGAGAGGTAGGAAGAGTTTAAATTGTGGATCGCCACTACATGGAAATGGAAATGGCTGATGAACTGCACTCAATGTATAGTCCTTAATGGAGCTACTGTGTTTTTCCGAAAATAAGACCGGGTGGTGTTTTTGTTTTTTGTTTTTTGCCTCCAAAAGAGGCACCAGGTCATATTTTCAGGAGATATCTTACTCACCTCCGGCAACGACAGCCCCATCCAGCTGGCCCACTTCTTCTGGGTCTGAAGGAGCAGTTTCATTCTGCAGCTGCATTCTGGTCTGCATTTGAATCCATAGTTTAGTTATCTGCTGCAGTAGCTTTCCGGAGAGGCCTGACTGCAAAATGCAGGCCTGGCTGCAGAAGACACCACAGAAGAAGTGGGCCAGCGAGGAGAGGCCTGACTGCCAGGTAAGTGGATGCAGGGTATATGGGACAGCTCCACCCCCCACATCCTAGCTTGATTTTTAGGTGTACGCCTCACCCCAAAACTAATATAAGCCCTATCCCAAAACTATTCTTGGGATAGGGCTTATATTAGGCCCACCTCCAAAAATCAAACTAGGGCTTATTTTGGGGTAGGCCTTACTTTTGGGAAAACACAGTATATCTAAATGGAATGCAGTGGTGTACCCCCAGATTCTATCTATCTAAGATTCTATCTTAGGCTCAGTACTTTTCAACATCTTTGTAAATGGTTTAAATGAGGGGATAGAAGGGGGTACTCATCAAATTTGCAGATAGAACCAAGCTAGAAGAAATAGTCAACACTTTAGAAGATAGGCTCAAGATCCAGAAGGATCTAGACAAAAAAACACTGGGGCCTATTCAATTAAATGCAATTCAGTGATGAGAAAAGTGAGGTTCTACATTTAAGCAAGAAAAATGCACACAAATGAATAGGTATAGGTGGTATCTGGCTCAACATCAGTGCCTGTGAGAGAGACCTAGGTATCCTACTGGACAACCACTTAAGTATGAGCCAATGGTGTGCTGCAGCTGCCAAAAATCTAGTGTCATCCTAAGTTGCATCAACAGAGGAATAGTATCAAGATGATATGGACTGTTAGTACTGCTTTATAATGTGCTGGTAAGACCACACATTGAATACTGCATTTAGTTCTGATCACTGCAATACAGAAAACTTTAGAAAGAGTGCAAAGAAGAGCAACAGATGATTAGGGAACTGGAGGCTAAACCATGCAATGAACATTTCTGGGAACTAGTCTAGTCTAATGAAGAAAAGGACTTCCAATATTTGAAGGGCTGTCACAGAGAACAAAAGGGACAACCTATTCTTTAGTGCACCTGAGGGCAAGACAAGAAGTAATGGATGGAAACTTGTCAAAGAGAAATCCAATCTAAAACTAAGGAGAAATTTCCTGACAGTAAGAACAATCAGTCAGTGGAATGGCTTGCCTTCAGAAGTTGTGGGTAATCCATCACTGGAGGCTTTTAAGAAGAGACTGGACAACAATTTGTCTGGAATGGTGTGGAGTCTTCTGTTTGAACAGGGGGTTGGACTAGAAGCTCTCCAAGGTCCCTTCCAACTCTGTTATTTTGTCTTATGTGCTGTAGAATGTATGTACTCTATAAGTGTGTAAGTGTACAAAGTTCAGAAAGTACAGAAATATGTAAAATCGTCTGGATGTGGGACAACAGGCTTCAGCTGAACCCTGGCAAGACAGAATGGTCTTGCCTCTTCTCTGTAACAGCCCCTCAAGTAATGGAAGATAGTTATCATGTTCTCCCTAATACTTCTGCTCGATAGGCTAGTCATACCTATCTCCCGCAACCATATATCATACAATTAGCCTCCAGACTCTTTATCATATTTGTTGCTCTTCTCTGCACAGTTTCCAAGATCTTAACATCTTTGCATCATGTTGACCAGAACTGGATGCATTATTTCAAGTGTGATCTCATCAGTGTGACATAAGTGATACTATCACTTCTCGGGGATATCACTTCTCGTGATTTAAAAGCAATATGTTCACAAACAATGAAGATGCCCTTCATTCAGAGTGAGAGTGCAGACAAAATTTACTGTTTTGTATTTGGACTTATGTAAAAATGCCTTGAAGAAGAATGGGTTGCAAATGATAGAAAGGGTCTGGTGGTGTGATGAAAGTGTGATAGGGTAGTTATATGAATGAATGTAACAGATGTGTGTACACAGGAATGGAATGGAAGTACTGTATTTTGATGGTATTTATTTATTTATACTTAACATACAGTACTTAACATTTATATGATTTTCTATCTCACTTCAGTGACTTTTTGGTTGTTCCAGTTGGAATGATTTAGAAAAGAGTATTAGAGTCTCAGAAAACTTAATATGATTGAAGTTGTACTCGCATAGTGATGAGTAATAATAAACATTATGGAAGCTGTTGGACAAGCTGTTTTGAGGTTAAGGTAGTCCAACAATTGAATACAGTCCTAATTCCAGTCCTTCAACTTTGTCCCAGCAGGATTAATGGATATCATAACCACAGATTGATGTTGGTGAATGTCAGATCCATGCTCAATAGGACTTTGGTCCTCCTCAATGCAATACTGGATCTGATTTCCATCATGAAGACTTGATTGAATGCAGCCTTTTCAAGGTTTTTCCACCAGATTTCCAGATGTTCCAGCAGCCTCAAGGTAGTGATTACAAAATGCAAAGTGAGAGAGTACTCAAATTTCCTTGGCAGTCACTAGAAATACTGCCCACAGATGGCTGGGTATGACTATCTTTATATTACATTGGGTCTTATTGTCATGTTTGAACAGCTATCAGTGTACCAACTGTCATATTGCCTGGAAGTGGTTCTCCCTGTGAAGTGTGAAGTAGTTCTTCTTCTTGCCAGAATCACATTGAACAGCTAGGCTGTTGGTCTGTCTGATTCTATTACTATGCAGACATATTTGATTGAATTCAGATGTGGCTTATGAGTATTTAAGGAATGGAATGATTTCAGCTGTCTTCAAGGAGAAAAGGGGAAGGCAGCAGGAGAAATAGAAGGGAATGGTTCCTGAGAGGGAGTTAGGAGGGAACCAGACCAGTGGTAGGATTCAGTTGGTTTGCACCAGTTTGGCAGAACTGGTAGCTAATTTTTTGTTGCCCAGGCCCAGAATGGACTTCCAGAAGCGCCATCCAGACAGAGAACTGGTTGTTCACATATTTGAATCCCACCACTGAACCAGACCACTGAGTGAACTCAAGTTTGTATTTTGTCTATTTGTTGTAATTAACTGTTGTAAATAGTTTTGCTGTATATAGTAAAAACCAAAAAAAAGCTTCCACTGTGCTGTTTTCTGTGTCAATTGCTACTTTTGCAAAAGAAAATTTACCTCCAGTTCAAAAAGAATCCCATCCCACTGTCTCACTATTCCTCACATAGCCATTGCTCTGACAAGAAAGTCATATCAGAGTTCTGACCTCTGTTCCAAGTCAGGCCATGGATAACCTGGGGTAGACCCCTGGAGGATTTGCCCATTCTTTAAGAAGCTACCTTGTCAATTATTCTCCAATCTCCAGTTTTCCTTTTTTAGAGAAGGCTGTGAAAAAAGTGTACCTGTGCTGCAGTTGCTCTATAGGTTGCTTCCAGATCCAATTCAAACTACTAGCGATTGCCAACACTTCTTTGGGTGCCCAAAACACTTCTTAGCCAGATCCCACTATCCCATCCATGCTTTCCTGAAAAACTGCATTTTTACAGAACCTTTCCCACATAAAATAAGGGATATGGAAGACTGCACTTTCTCAGTGGCTGACTCTCCCTATACCAGGGGCAGGCAACCTTGGCTCTTTTATGACTCGTGGACTTCAACTCCCAGAATTCTTGAGCCAGCATGGCTGGCTCAGGAATTCTGGGAGTTGACGTCCACGAGTCATAAAAGAGCCAAGGTTGTTACCCCTGCCCTATACTTTACCTGAGACACTTGGGCTTTAAAAAAACACCACTGAAGCATTTTTTTTTAAATTTTGCAGAGTGTTAGATGCTGATAATATATTGTTTGTTTTGTTTGCTCTGATTGTCAAGCACCATAAGCATATGGAATTAGGCAGTATATAACATTTGTATAAATAAAATAATACATTCATGCTCCGGCTTAACAGATTTGACATCATCATGATTTATTTACAGAAACATTCTGACATTTTAATGTAATAGCCAAAGGCTTATTATGTGCTGTCAATGCAGATTTTTACAACAGAACCAGGTCTCAGAAGATTTCAACTAATACTACTGTGAAACTTTTTTATGAAGTTGACAAGGGAAAAACCGCTTGCAAGAGAAAAGATCTGTATGGTTTCTTTATGAGTTATATAATCAGATAAGCAAATTATAATTTCAGAATATTATTCAACATTACATCTTTCCTTCATCTTCAAAGACACAACATTTCAAAGTAACACTGGTATCTTAAAATACAACTACATTTCTGTTTATCTTCACAAGTTCAATCATGCACTCATATATGAGACTGCTATCATGTGATCAAAAGCAGAGAACTTTGTTGTTTCGTTGGAGAACATGATGGCAATTACTGGTTTTGAAGCTTATGGCAGGAATTCCAATTACTGCACTATATAATTATAATGTGTTCTTGTATTTGTAAATAATTTATGAATAAGAAGGTTCTTCCGAACCTGCATCCTACAGCATAAACATACTCTGTCTGTCTGGCTTTGGTTCTTCGGGTTTTCTCCCACGTAGAATTTGAAGTGTCTTGGCGACATTTTGACGAAGTCCCATTCGTCATCTTCAGGCTGGTGCTTTCGGCTTTGTGCTTCTATTATATATATATATATATATCTATATCTATATCTATATCTATATCTATATCTATATCTATATCTATATCTATATATATATATATATATATATATATATATATATATATATATATATATATATATATATATATATATATATATATATATATATATATATATATATATATATATATATATATATATATCTATCTATCTATATATATATATATATATATATATATATATATATAGATATAGATATAGATATAGATATAGATATAGATATAGATATAGATATAGATATAGATATAGATATAGATATAGATATAGATATAGATATAGATATAGATATAGATATAGATATAGATATAGATATAGATATATATGTCTTTGGTTCTTCGGGTTTTCTCCCGCGTAGAATTTGAAGTGACCACAGACCAGGAGCCAGACCAGAGCTGCAACATTGGCCACTTTGAACCTCTCCAGCACAACAAAGCCCCCACCCAAACAGAACACTCCCCCAGCCAATCAGAACACAGCCAACCCCCCAGCCAATCAGAGCACAGCCAAGCCCCTAACCAATCAGAACATAGCCAAGCTCCCAGCCAATCAGTTTAAACCCCCACTGGCAGTTAAAAGGAAAAAACAGCTTAGACCACACATTGCTCCTAGAAGCAGAAGCCAAAAGCACCAGCCTGAAGATGATGAATGAGATTTCATCGAAACGTTGCCAAGACACTTCAAATTCTACGCGGGAGAAAACCCGAAGAACCAAAGACCTACATACAAACACCCGCGAAAACCTCAGAAAGCAAATATATATATATATATATATATATATATATATATATATATATATATATATATATATATATATATATATATATATATATATATATATATATATATATAAAATCTCTCTCTCTCTCTCTCTCTCTCTCTCTCTCTCTCTCTCTCTCTCTCTCTCTCTCTCTCTCTCTCTCTCTCTCTCATCCATCCAGTGCATTTTTTGTAAAAAAAAAAAAAAAAGTGCCGGAACTCATACACATCATACAACCTGCCTTGCCTACCATACAAGGTTCCATCCAAAGAAGGTGCCAGAACTCCATTCTGAGCGTTCTATGACAAAAGAAGCCCTGTATCTATCTCTATCTCTATCTCTATCTCTATCTCTATCTCTATCTCTATCTCTATCTCTATCTCTATCTCTATCTCTATCTCTATCTCTATCTCTATCTCTATCTCTATCTCTATCTCTATCTCTATCTCTATCTCTATCTCTATCTCTATCTCTATCTCTATCTCTATCTCTATCTCTATCTCTATCTATCTATCTATCTATCTATCTATCTATCTATCTATCTATCTATCTATCTATCTATCTATCTATCTATCTTTGGGTGCCAACAGATGCCATGTCTTCATGAAGTTGCTTTTTTAAATTTCATTCATTTGGCCAATGAATGCAACAGGTCTAAGTTGTAAAGTAGTGTATGCATATTCTTCCAATAATGTTCAAGAGAAGTCTCAAGCTGTATAAAATTTTGTTTTTGTCACCCATTTCTTGAACAGAAGTCAGGTGACTGGCAATCACTGAAGCTGAAAGGTTGGAAGTTAAGATCAGATACTATCATCATGGAAACAACATTATTGTTGACTGAAAGATAGGTCAAGAATCCTTCAAGTCAAGACTGATGCGTTATTACTTTATCATCGGTAGAAATAAAGCCATATTTAAAACTCTGTTTCTTGAAAAAAGAAAATGAAGGCTTCTGAAAAATGCATACAAGTCTTGCTATTCTTTATGTTTATTGGTGGCTTTCCTTGTTTAACAAATTCAATGTCAGATTCAGCAGAAAAATTCAATGTACCAATGCTAGATTAAATTAGCTTGTCTGACATTTGGAAAACTAAATAACAGCATAAGAAAGAAACTTTAACTATCCTCATATATTCAGAAACAAGCTTTTCTATGTTCAATGGGACTTATGTGCATGAAAAAGCTTTCAGTGAAATTTAACATCTTTTTTTTCACATTATATGTGCACATTACATATTAATATTAACAATTATATTTACAAAATACCAAAATATCTTTTTTGCTATGAGCTGACCAGAATCTTTGAAAATGAACCTGGTGGCAAATAAATCCAATTAATTAATTAATTAACAAAATATTGAAAAAATGAAAAAAAATGAACCCATATTATGAGCAACTAGGTATTGGATTATTGATAAATAGATTAGTCATATTTTAACTGATTTTTTTTATTACAACAGACAACTATATTAGTTTTGTTTCTATCTGAATGTATTCTTTGGTAAGATTTTATAAGGTCTTATACTCTTGATTTTATAAGATCAGTACTCACTGGGATGCAACATGAATTTTGTGGTGGAATGTCAATGGAAAGGTGGTTCATTTAGAAATCCTTGCTTCTTCTAAGACCTCTACAAATGTCAGTATGTAACTGCTCATATTTATGATAAAAAAACAAACTAAAAACTAAAATACTTTGTCTAATATGTTTATATATTGTATTTAATTCAAAAGCTATTGTCTGATAATTAGATTGGCTTTGGTAATATTTAAAATGATGGGTCACTTGGAAATTACAGGCTTAATTGGAAAGCTTATAAAAAGTTCCCAAGAAAAGAACAGTATCAAATTTCTTTATTCACACTGACAAGAAAACTGTGTGGATAGAGTCACCAACAGCCAAGCTGACTTTCCATTTTTATTAGAGGAAAGGAACTCACATTGTTCTTCTCTTGGCTTTATCTTTTTCTAGTGTCTAGGACCAATCAATTTTTTGCAAAGTTGCTTTTTCTCCCCAAACTTTAAAGTTTGAAAGTAGAGTACAACATATTGGTCACTAGCTCTAGAAATCTGCCAGGGAGGGTAAGTACACTTTTCACAATTTACAGGGAAATGTCATCAATATTTCTGACAAGCCTCAAGGGCATCATTTACATCAAAATACTGTGTATGAGTTATTCTGAAATTAGCTTAGCTAGGTATAATGGCTTCTGCAAGTATTTGTTCTGATCTTGACATTTACAATGGTAAATGTTATTTAAAGATATTTTCCCCTCCAATGTTCTTGCTGAAGATATCTAATAAATCTTGGCTTATTCAACTTTATTTATAGAAAAGAAAGTGTTGATTATATAACATAGCCAAGTAAGCATAACAGCTTAAAGACTGCTGATTTCCTTGGCCTTTTAACACAAATTTAGATTAGCTGGAATTGTCAATACAATTTAGCAGGATTGTTCTAACATCCAAATGAAAAGTAATTACTGTCTTTAATATCCATTTTTGGAGTGGTTGCTTAATAAACAACTGAGATGAGGTTGAAGGTGTCATAAAACCTAAAACTGGAGCAGAGATGAGGACAGAAGTCAGGAATCTTGTCAAAAAGTTATCTTTGGGAAGTAGACAAAAAGAAACCAAATTATTAAGGATTAAAGTAAAAGTATCTCCAGAAGATAGCCAAAGGAAACTAGCTCCTGAGCAAACCAAGATCCTCCCTAAATCCCACCCACAACTACCAGACTTATAAATGAACAAAGCAAGAGCTTTGGGGAATAAAAGGGTTCTTGGAGCCCATTCACTCCTTGAGTCATTCTGGATCTGGACTTGATGGCTTCTGTCAGCATAGTTGAGAAGGATGTGGGTAAATGGGGATGAACATATACATGTGAGAGGGAGCAAATATATATGGAACCTGTACTGTTTTGCTGCCATTTTGAAGTAATTGGGTCTCCATGTATTCCATCGGAATCTGATATGCTTCAGTGTTTGGCTGAAACTTATTTCTGAATGTTTCTAATGATTTCCAAGTCCTGTCAGCCAGGACTGTATGTCTCATTTGCTCTAGTTGCACCTATATGGAAAGCAACAATTAGAGAGCAAGAAAGATGGGAGGATCTTTATATCTCAACAGGCTGGGTATGTGAATGACCATATGCTGAATATAACTGAGTGTATATAACAGGTGAAGATTCATCATTTGGTGCACCAGCTCAGGATTTTTATTTTATGTAATGCATATTATAATTAGTAATATTTATTTTTTATACAGAGTGTTCAATGTTCACTATGTCTTCTCATTCTACAATGGTTCAAGTTATATTGCGGTAGGACATTGACTTTTCATCCCATAATGGCCACAACTGATGAAAAATGAAATAGGAAGCATACATGAAGCCTATGGAATACTCTTGAATGTGATTAATGGATTCTAGAATACTGATGGGTTTTGTTATGAGAATTATCCATTGGTAAATGAAAATTACAAAGAAACTGGTCTTCCCCCAGAGTAAAATAGTGTTGGAAACATTTATTTTTAATCTTCTTATGTGCCATTTAACTGAAAGTTCTAGCATTTCTGAAAGGGTAACTTTCTATAATCTAGATTCATTAAATTTACTCTCTTCAGATTCTCCCTCCCCACCTCCCAGTGATGCTCTACTATATGAATTTATTCACAGTTATTTATCATTCATAAAGGTTTCAGTCCATCCTTAGCTGTATGCTCATTCTTTCTTTCCATCTTTTTTTCTAAAGAAATCTATGGATACCAAAACAAGAAACTCTTCATTTCACACTCGTTCTCCATGTTCTCTCAGTTAGGATCGTGCTTAATGCATGAAGTCAAATAATGCACAATTAAATTTCCCCTTCTTCTGAAGGTCTTAGACACTATAAAAACTTTTCCTTTCAATCACAAATGTTTAAAATAGGTGTTATCCAAATAGGTGAAAGTTTTCAGGTTTGAGCTCTTTCGTGCTCAGATTTTATGACAGGGAACAATGATGGCCACATATTCCAATTAATGAGTGCTATTGTGACAATTTCTTATACCATCACCAGAATATTTGGTTAATAATACAACGCATTGTGTTATGGCTAATATCATTTGGTTTTCTACTGTAACAACCTGAAACAGATTAAAAATATCCTATAATTATTTGTTTCTTTTCCTTTCTTCTCCTAATTTTTCTTTTTTTCTTTCTTTTTTCATAATAGTATTGTTATGTGCAAGGTTAGCTTCTTCACCATCTTTTGCAAAAATTGTCATCTTGAAGGCCACATTTCATTTTTTTTACCTTCTAAAATCAGGTAAGGAGCCATCAGATTTATTTATCATGGGAAATAAATTTCAGTTCATCATGCCATAGATCAGGAGTGTCAAACTCAATTTCATTGAGGGCCGCATCAGCATTGTGGTTGCCCTCAGGGGGCCGGGTGGGTGTGGTCAGGGTGGGTGCAGCCTACTGGGTGAGCATGGATGGAGTGGGTGTGGCCTACTGGGTGGGCATGGCCAGCTCTACATCGTTCGCTTCAAGGGTACCTGTGGGGGCCTGGGCAGGAGTGGGACAGATCTGAGGGTCTCTGGCAGAAGGGGGTGTGATCAGGGCAAGTGCCAAGGCATGGTCCATTTCTTCATTCCTCACAAAGAGTGACATCTCCCCAGCAGGCATCCAGGAGGTGGGGGCCAAGATGGCAGGGGCTGGTTTCTCGCTATTTCTAGACAGCCTTGTGGAGCTAAGACTGAATGTGTTTCAGCATAGATGGCCACCACAAAATTGTACATTGGCTCCCGGCCAGCCTGGGCCAGGGCCAAGGCAGTGGGGGCCATTCCCTCACTGTTTGCAGGATGGCTTCATGGGCCACATGAAACCACTTCACGGGCCGCATCCAGCCCCCGGGCCTTGTGTTTGACATGTCTGCCATAGATTCATATTATATCTCCCAGAAGTTATTCTTTTGATGAAATTATTCCCCAGATGTGTGGAATCTGCAAAATATGCATGATACACTTTTCTACTGAAGTTAAAATCTGTAAATTAACTATGATTTTGACTTTTCAGAATGCATAGTTTCAAGCATTTTGAGTTCCAAAATTTAAAGCTTGAAATGCACTGGAGCCATTTTTAAATAGCATACAAAAAATTCTTCTTTTATCTTTAATATTGTTAATTTTGCACCCAGATAAAACTCAACTAAAATTTGAATTCCTTCTGTGCCTCACTGGGCACCCTGGCCAAAAATGTCATACTGATAGTGATCAACAGCTATTCATAATTTCTGTAATTTCTCTATCTATCTATCTATCTATCTATCTATCTATCTATCTATCTATCTATCTATCTATCTATATCTATCTGTCTATCTATCTATCCCTCTCTATTGCTATAATTTTATTGAAATTATTGTTTTTCAAAATTAAAATATAAACATAAAAATGTAGAGGAAAAATAGGAAAGGAAGAAAGATAAAGAAAAATATATTGAAAACAATAGAAAGTAAAGAAAAAGACATTTAAAGAAGCAAATACTGAGTAGTTATACACATATTTAATACCATGTTCCCCCTTTTTAGGGAGGGAACAATTCTGTGCTCAGCAGCTGGTTTCCTTTTTCTATCTTCTGGAAACATTTTTACTTTGAAAGGAACTACTACATAACAAAGCTCCCTTATATTTGGCAAATCCAGAAACCAACAATTCATTTTTATCCACTCTTGGCAAAATGTATATAAAGAGTTTTCAATTTTTTATAGAAGTAGTCTTTTCCCTTCCCTAATCAAACAAGTCATTTTTTTTTCCTATTCACTCATTCTATGGGCACGGAGAAGTTAGCATGGAAACTTCTCAAGATCCATTTTTAAGGAAAATGTTTTCATTGTTACCCAAGTTTGAAATTATGATGCTGGTTCTAAATATCTCAACTTGTACCCTGTGCATGTGTTTGGACAATTTGTAGAAAAACAGTGGGATCCAACCCAATAAATGGATTGGACCATTATATTGCAAAACACATTGCAGACTTTGAATCAGCTATTGTTCCAGCTTGAATTCTACAAACTCTACATTGGCTTTTAGTAGGTAGAAAAACTTTATTATCTTCATGACTGTCAACATATGACACTGTCATTGCTATCTGAATAGGCTAAAAATGCCAACTAAAT